>JAPDVU010000016.1:3890556-4490556 GCA_026230045.1 Corynorhinus townsendii
AGTCTGAGGGAAGGAAGGGGGAGGGAGAACGCGCGTATGTGGAGTGGACAGCAGGATCAGCATCCCTTCAGGGTCCTGACAGGCCCCAGCCACCTTAGTCTCCTCTCCGTGAACCCCGCCAGGGCTTTCGGCCCAGGAAGCTGGGGTGGATGGCGGGGGACGCGGCCCCTTTCCCAGGAGGGCCGAGGGCAGGCTTCCCTCCTCCTTCCCCCCGCGCGCCCCCCCCGCGAAAATCATAGTCAACCAGCACTCCCCTCCCGAAAAAAACCAAAACAGAAAAACCAGGGAGGCCACGGGGACTTTTGTCCCAGCCGGGACTCTCTGTCTCAGGGAGGGCCTCGCAGGTCGCCCAGATGTCCGGGCTTGGACTCTGGTGGTGGCTTAGATGTATTGGGTTGACCAGTTGTCTGTGTAGATGAGATGAGGGGTTGAATACAAGGGTTTGGGAGTGGGAGGGGTAGGGGTGGAGCCCCAGAGCAGGTAAATGTTGCCAGAGTTAATTAATTAATTAAATTTTTAAATTTTTTCTATTTTTTATCATTTATTTATTGTGTTTTATATCTTTCTTTCATTTATTTATTTAGTTAGTTAGTTTTAAATATATTTTTTTGACTTCTTACAGAGAGGAAGGGAGAGGGATAGAGAGTCAGAAACATCGATGAGAGAGAAACATGGATCAGCTGCCTCCTGCACACCCCCTCCTGGGGATGTGCCCACAACTTAGGTACATGCCTTTGACTGGAATCAAACCTGGGACCCTTCAGTCCACAGGCCGACGCTCTAGCCACTAAGTGAAACCGGTTAGGGCTGTTTTATTTATTTATTTATTTATTATTTTAAATTTATTGTTTATTTTTTAATTTTTATTCGTTCATATATGTATGTATTTGCTCAGTTATTATTTATTTGCTCACTAATTTACTTATTCATTTATTTATTTGCTTGCTTACTATTTATTTATTTGTTCATTCCTTCGTTTCTTCATTTTAATGTACAGCCCGCATACAATAAAATAGTACATTCTTACCATGATTCCACATTTACATAGCTTACAATGCACTGGTGAAGTGGTAAACTTATTACAGTGTTACGCATTTCTAGGTCTTTAAAAGACACAAATCCCCAGAAAACATGTTGCAATGCTTACCGTTCCTGTTTCTATTACTATCTACCCTGTAGGGATGTTTCTAGGCCGTGTTGGCCTTGGCATTGGTGGCAGCACAGTGAGGGACGTGCTGGCTTCAAGGAAATTCCTAAAGTCTAACCGATGGCCCTTCATCCGCATCATGGGAAGTCTGTCCTGTTGAATTCTAGGAGAGTAGAGGGAGAGGGAGAGAGAGAGAAAAGAGAAGCTTTTAAAGCCCTCCCTCTCCCCCTACCCCAGCGACCCTCACACAGTATACATATACATACATACATACGTACATACATCTGTCCTACACCTGAGTATCAACCCAAAACTTGGAAACAACAGCCCTCTGCTGCTGCCAGAGGGGGGAGGGGGGAGGAGGAGGAGGAGGAGGAGGAGGAGGAGAAGACTCAAGAAGTAATGCGGTTGCAAACGAAACACGAATTCATTTTGTAAATGCTGTCAAAAGAAAAGCAGATAGGGTGTGCCTTCAAATGGTAGAGCTCTCCCTGCTCGCCTTGCCTGACAGCACCCACCCCCTGACTGTCATGGATGCTTCTCATGATCCCTGAGAGGAAGGAAATATCCCCTGTTGCCAAATGAACCCTGGCTTTTCACACTGCAGATGACCCTTTTGGACAGATGCAGGAACACTCTCACTCCCAGTCCAAGAGAGGGTGTTTTGACCTTTGATCTCTTTCTTGGTTTGTTTTCTTTAAATGGTGGTAAACACAGACCTCCTTTGAAACTCCTTTGAAGGCTTCATTCTTCATTCACTTCCCTGGGAATGGCAAACCGGGTCTAGCTGCAGGCAGGATAGCATGCAACCCCGTGGTGCCAGGAACTGGCCAGACCTCTCCATCGTCCGCTTTAAGGCGGGCCCGGTCTCTCCAAGAGCTTCAGAACCTTCTTCACCTCTTAGGATCATTTCCATTCCCCCCCCCCTCCCGCCCCCCGAAAGCAGTTTGAGTGAGGAGAGGGGAAGATACCCTCTCACAGTCCTTGGAGCATCCCTATGTTCGATTCTGTCTGTTTCCTCTTTGTAAATCCCATTTTGTTTTCCCTGCACTCTTTCTAAGGGTGACCTGGCTTTTGACAGCAAACACAGACTCCTCTACAGTTTCACAGCAGACCTCATGGAGGTCTGATTCCGTTGCCCCACCCTCAGAAACCAGCAGGTGTACACGTCGTGTTCACGTGAAAACATTCAAACCTGTAGAGAACTTTTAGGCCTTCACTTGAGCTAAACTGTCCACACTTTCCGGGAAGCAGAATCTCAAGGGGTTGGGACAATGCTCCGGAGAATGGCTGTTTTCACTTTCTTTTATTCTCTCTCTCTTTTTTAATTTAGTACATTTTCATTGATTTCTGAGAGGAAGGGAGGCAGGAGAGAGAGATACAGAAACATCCTCAGTGAGGCGCCAGGACAGAGACCATAGATTCCTTCATTGTCATTGTTATCATGTGTATGTTGCCTGTGAACAGTCTATCCTGCACCCACCTAAGTATAAGAAGTAGGTGTGGCCCTGGCTGGTTTGGCTCAGTCAGTGGGTAGAGTGGACCGTAGTTGGCCTGTGGACCTTAGGGTCCCGGGTTGGATTCCGGTCAAGGGCGCCTGCCTGGGTTGTGGGCTCGATCCCCAGTAGAGGGCATGAAAGAGGCAGCCGATCCATGATTCTCTCTCATCGTGGATGTTTCCATCTCTCCCTCTCCCTTCCTGATTGATTCTGAAATCAATAAAACTATATATCGCAAAAAAAAAGCAAAAGAAAAAAGAGGGGAGTTTAGCCAACCGCCATTTTGAAATGGCGAAGGTCAACCCCTCCCTTTTATCTTCCTACCCGTCGCCCCCAAACCACCCCCGTTTTCATTTCACTGTTTTAATAACACGAAACACAAAACATTGTACAAGTATGCTTTTTACTACATAGAGGTGGGATAATACATTTGTGTTGCTGTTGTTTTTATATATCTTTATTGATTTCAGAGAGGAAGGGAGAGGGAGAAAGAGATAGAAAACATCCACGATGAGAGAGAATCACCGGTCGGCCGCCTCCTGCACACCCCCTACTGGGGATCGAGCCCGCAACCCGGGGATGTGGCCTTAACCGGAATCCAACCCGGGGCTTTCGGTCTGCCAGCTGACGCTCTATCCACTGAGCTAAACCGGCTAGGGTCATTTGTTTGTTTGTTTGTTTGATTGTTTGAAGAGAGAGGGGAAGGGAGAGGGAGAGGGAGAGGAGGAGGAATATGGAGAGGGAGGGAAGGGGGGAAGGAGAGAGCAGAGAGAGAGAGAGGGAGAGAGTTGTTGTTCCACTTGTTTATTCATTCGTCTCTAGCTTTTGAAAAATATATACTACTGTCTCAGTGAGGGAATTTGTGGTCTCTGCCCTGGGAGGGACCCTGGGCACTGGGAAAAAGGGAAGTGACTAGTTACCTTGACATTCACTAGAATAGTCCAAAGAAATGGGATCCTAGAGGCATAGAAAGACAACAGCCTCAGCTACCAGTAAATTCAAAGTTGCTCTCTCTCAGGGAAGATACCGGGCCTAGGGCGTGACTACCCACTATGGACTGCTTTTTATTTAAAAAAATTTTTTTTCTTTTAATTTCAGAACGGCCCAGGTGGTCACTTTAGGTGTCTTGAGTTTGCAAGGCCCGGCCAGGCCGCCACACAGGCCTCCCCGGAGTGGGTCAGGTTAGCCTGTGGCCCCTTTTCATCCACAGCGCAAGGCTTCTTCTGTATTTACACGTTTTATTTTATCCTCTTACATTCCGTTGTAAGGCCTGTACCACTTTATTAACCGATGTCTCCTCCAACCCCCATAAATTCAATTCCAAAAAAGAAAAGAAAGGAAAGTGAAAGGAGAAGGAAAAAGAGAAAAGGATTCCTCCTTTGTTGTCCCGTGAATACTCGCCACGTTCAGGCTTTCAGAGTCCCCGGGTTTATGTGTTGAGGGTCGCGGGCTGCAAAGACTGTTCTGGGTTCGTCCTCTCGGTCCTCTATCACACCCCCTCCCTGCCACCCCCCCCCAAAAAAAAAAACCCCAGGAAACTTTTTCAGTCCATCTTTTATGGCCAGGCCGTGCTCACGCGAGAGACCTTGGGGAGGGGGGAAGAGGGGGGACGGGGGACGAGGGAACACCAGGTGCGGATGCACTGCTGTCCCCAGCCCCTAGCCTGGAGCCCGCTGCCTGCTGCCAGCCGCCAGCCCCCTGCCCGCCACCGGCCCTCTCCGACAGGGTCCAACTGGAGAGGTGGGTTCTGGGAGGAGATGGGCCAGGGCCACACTCACATCCCGGCCCCCTCACCTATCCCTCCATAGCCGGTGGCAGTGGCGCTAGTCCAGGAGGGCCCAAGGCCCAGGAGCCAGCCCGCTGATGTCCTCGTTGGTTTTTAAAAATATATTTTATTAATTTTTTACAGAGAAGAAGGGAGAGGGATAGAGAGTTAGAAACATGGATGAGGGACAAACATCGATCAGCTGCCTCCTGCACATCCCCTACTGGGGATGTGCCCACAACCAAGGTACATGCCCTTGACTGGAATCGAACCTGGGACCCTTCAGTCCGCAGGCCAAAGCTCCAGCCACTGAACCAAACCGGTCAGGGCTGGAGGCCATTTTTATATCATCTTTTCCTTGCTGCTTTGCCGGCTCCTGGAACTCTGTTCGTTCTGGAAACCTCTGGAGTTGCCACTCAGGTGCCGCTGTTCGGCCCGGTGGCGGTGGTGGTGGCGTTGGTAAGGGTGGGGGGGGGCGGGGATAGGGGGCACCAGAGCTAAACTGCGCTGCTTTCCTGTTTCTTAAAGGAAGGCCGCTAGTCAGAGCCACTACCAATCCTTTCGATTTTCTGGTCAATGGACTGGCCTGGCCCTCATACCCCCCCTCTCTCCCCGCTCCGTGTCCTGTCCTGCCAGAGGCTTTCTTGCAGCAGAAAATACTTCCATGCGAGGAGTTCTTCACTTGTGTTCAGAGGGGGGTGGGGGGGGAGAGAGAAAGAAAGAAAGAAAGAAAGAAAGAAAGAAAGAAAGAAAGAAAGAAAGAAAGAAAGAAAGAAAGAAAGAAAGAAAAGAAAGGAAGAAAGAAAAGAAAGGAAGAAAGAAAAGAAAGGAAGGAAAGAAATGATGACATAAAAGAGCAGGGGGACCCCAGGTCCTCCCCATCCCCTGCAAGCACCCATCCAACAAACACAACTCCAGCTGCTCTCTTTCTACAGCATGCCCTTGCTCACTGTCTTAGAAATACCTTGGGGGCCACTCTCTTTTGCACAGTGACTGACTCCTGTCTCCCCTCCTGGCCTCTGGCACAATTCCGTGCCTGGACCAACCCAATCTTCTCCTTTCCTCCCTCACGCCACCAAGCCGCAGCGCAGGCGAGCCAGAGACAGTATTCCAAAGTGGCCAGATAGCAAAAGAAGGCTCCAACTGGACATAAAGATCGAGGGGGTGGGGGGTGGAGGGTGAATGGGAGAGACAATGATGACTGAACACGGGACTCATTTTTGCGCACCCTCTAGCTCTTTCTCTTTCTCTCCCCCCACCCCCAATCCCAACCCCACCCCCGTGTGTCAGGTGACTTTTTCAGGCCTGCTCTCCACAAACCCTAAGATGGTGGAGGTAAGATTCTGGCCTTGGTGACATTTTCCTTTCTGACATCTTTGAACGTTACCAGTGATTTCCCATTATTTTCAAACGCTTTTGCACAGTTCCCTAACATTTGGAAATGAGATAGTTACACTCTCACAGTCCTCAGAGCATCCCTATACCTTTCTCAGCTCTTTGGATACAAATACTTGATATTTCAACACTGCACTAGAGATATTAAGGTTGTACAAATGTATTCCAAGTGTTTCAGACACATACCTATTCATTTCCCTGGTCGGTTATTGTGAGTCCTCAGGGCCTTCACATTTTCATACAGGAAAGTGAGTCCTATGAAAAAGAAAGTTAAATGTTTAACCAATGTTCTTTCAAAAGGCCAACTCATTTAGCATGATGTATAAATGTAGCCAGTATCCAACTCAGTTCTCTGCTCTCTGAACATGATTTCCCCATGAACAAACAGTGTCCTTCAGATATTAGGGCTCAATGAACTTGTATTTGTACTGTTTCAGGCACCTTCCCAAAAATTTCTCTAGTCTTTCATTGTGAATTTCAGTGTTTGATTCTCCTTTATCCAGTGATTCGAGTTCACACTCTGTGAATTCCAACTATTTCTAGAGATTTTCGCCAAATATATGGGAATTTAAATATAAATTATTACCACTTTGAATACTAGCTTTACAACCATTTTGATTTCTAAGAGTTGTGAATACTTCTATAATGTTATATCAGCTCAATGAACATGAATTTATGTTTCACGTATTTTCTTCCTAAAAATCAACACATTTAGACAGAATCATAAATGTAGCTAGTGTTCAACTCAGTTCTCTGCTCTGTGAACATGATTTCTCCGGGATGGAACAGTGCCCTTGAGATAATAAGTCTTTATGAACCTGTATTTGTACTGTTTCAGGAACCTTCCTAAATATTTACTTAGTCTTTCCTTGTGAATTCTCAGTGTCTGCTTCACTTTGCCCAGTGATTCAAGCTCATTCCCTGTGTATTCCAAGTGTTAATCCACCGTTTTTCCCCATACACCAGCTCTACAAATGTAAATTCTTTCTATTTTAACGGCTGTTCTACCTTTCTCAGTTCTTGGATACAAATACTTGATATTTCAACACTGCACTAGAGATATTAAGGTTCTACAAATATATTCCAAGTGTTTCAGACACATACCTATTCATTTCCCTTGTCGGTTATTCAGAGTTCTCTGGGTTTTCACATTTTCATACAGGAATGTTGAGTCCTATGACAAAGAAAGTTAAATGTTTAACCAACGTTCTTTCAAAAGGCCAACTCATTTAGCATGAATTATAAATGTAGCCAGTAACCAACTCAGTTCTCTGCTCTCTGAACATGACTTCCCAGTGAACAAACAGTGTCCTTCAGATATTAAGACTCAATGAACTTGTATTTGTACTGTTTCAGGCACCTTCCCAAAAATTTCTCTAGTCTTTCATTGTGAATTTCAGTGTTTGATTCTCCTTTATCCAGTGATTCGAGCTCACTCACTGTGAATTCCAAGTGTTTATCCACCGTATTTCCATATATACCAGCTCTACAAATGTAAATTCTTTCTATTTTAACGACTGTCCTACCTTTCTCAGCTCTTGGTTACAAATACCTGATATTTCAACAGTGCACTAGAGATATTAAGGTTCTACAAATATATTGCAAGTGTTTCAGACACATACCTATTCATTTCCCTTGTCGGTTATTGTGAGTTCTCCAGGTTTTCACATTTTCATACAGGAATGTGAGTCCTATGACAAAGAAAGTTAAATGTTTAACCAACGTTCTTTCAAAAGGCCAACTCATTTAGCATGAAGTATAAATGTAGCCAGTATCCAACTCAGTTCTCTGCTCTCTGAACATGAATTCCCAGTGAACAAACAGTGTCCTTCAGATATTAAGAGTCAATAAACTTGTATTTCTACTGTTTCAGGCACCTTCCTAAAAATTTCCCTAGTCTTTCATTGTGAATTTCAGTGTTTGATTCTCCTTTATCCAGTGATTCGAGCTCACTCACTGTGAATTCCAACTATTTGTAGAGATTTTTGCCAAATAAATCGAACTTTTAATGTAAATTATGACCACTTTGAATACTAGATTTACTACTATTTTGACTTCTAAGAGTTGTGAATACTTTTATATTGGTATATTAGCTCAATGAGCATGAATTTATGTTTCATGTACTTTCTTCCAAAAAAATCAACACATTTAGACAGAATTATAAATGTATCCACTGTTCAACTCAGTTCTCTGCTCTGTGAACACAATTTCTCTGGGATGAAACAGTGCCTTGAGATAATAAGGCCTTATGAACCTGTATTAATACTGTTTCAGGCACCTTCCTAAATATTTCCTTAGTCTTTCCTTGTGAATTCTCAGTGTCTGCTTCACTTTGCTCATTGATTCAAGCTCATTCCCTGTGTATTCCAAGTGTTTATCCACCGTTTTTCCATATATACCACCAAAGAACTTCCAGCCGCTTACCTGGGCTAGCCATAACCTTGGTCATGTCAGCACATCTGGCTGTCCACATGGCCCTTCCCCCTTGATGATGTCAGCACTTCTGGCTGGTCACCGTGCCAAAAGCCCTTATCCACCTGAGCACTTCTGGCTGTTCACTGGGCCAAGCCCAACCAATTGGCCTCGTCAACACTTCAGGCTTACAAGTGGCCCCTCACATTGATGACAACAGCATTTCCCGTCTTTCCCTGGGGCCCCAAACACTTAACCACCTGAGAACTTCTGGCAGTCCACGTGGCCCCTCCCCCTTGATGATGTCAGCACTTCCAGATTGTTCACCAAACCCAAGCCCTTATCCACCTGAGCACTTCTGGCTGTCCATGTGACCCTTCTCCCTTGATGACATCAGCACTTCCTGCCTGACTCCGGGCCCCAGCCCCTTGTCTACCAGAGCACTTCCAGCTGCTCCCCTGGGCCAGCCCATATACTTGGTCACCTCAGCACTTCTGGCTCTCAACCTGGCCCATCCCCATTGATGATATGAACATTTTAAACTGGTTACCGGGCCCCAAACCTTGTTCATGTGACTATATCCTGCAGTTCCCCAGGCCCTTGTTCACCAATGAGACACACACCATGAGTGTACATGAGCACAGGGAAGCCTCATGGTCCCCATCATAGGGATATCTCATGCTGGACTGAACTGCGATGCAAACAGCCCTGACTCTGGACTTTGAAATCTGGGAAAAACCAATGTTGAGGTCCTGAAAACCCTTTCCAAACTGGGAGCAAAGTCCTGAGGCTCCAGGGTCACTTACACTTGCCCACACCCTGAAGGACAGCTTTTTGCTTAATTCATGTGGAACCCACTTCCCTGAGAATAGGTACCTTCTGCGTTCCTTCCAGAGTAAGAACCTCAGAAAGTTGGGGCATTTGCAACCTCTTGGGACCGTCCAATACATTCACCTGTCTCTACTAGCCCTCACACTTGACCACTTCCATCTGTTGACCTGGCAGCAAGCCCTTGGCCACCTGAGGACTTCCAGCAGTTCACTGGGCCAAGCCAAACCACTGGGGTTCATCACCAATTCTGGCTGTCTACCTGGCCCCTCCCCGATGAAGATATCAGCACTCCCTGCTGGGCCCAGTCCCCAAACAATTAACCACTTGAGCACTTCCAGCTGTTCACCTGGGTCAGACCATACCCTTGGTCACCTCAGCACTTCTGACTCTCCACCTGGGCCTTCCCATTGATGATATAAACACTTTAAACTGCTTACTGGGCCCCAACCCTTGTTATGTGTCTATATCCCACTGTTCCACAGGCCCTTGTTCGCTTCACCAATTAGCCACACTGGCTGGCTACTTAGCATCTAGGAAGAGGGGTGACTTCCCAATCTCTGGAAGTTGGCTTAAGGGCCTAACATCCACAGCCCCGGGTTACCTTCTGCTCACAGACTGCATCTCCCCAGTGGGAGAGTGGCAAGCAGGGAGCTGCCAGCACTCCTTTAAGACAACCCTGGGTGTCCATGAGCCCAGGGATTCCCCCATGTTCCCCAACATGGGGGCATCTCACCCTGGTGTGACCTGCGACTCTGTCAGCCCTGCCTATGGGCTTTGAAATCCCAGAAACAGCAGTGCTGAGGCCCTGAAAGCCCTTTCCATACTGGGAGCAAAGAACTCCCCCTTCCACAGTCATTTAAATTTCCTTGGGAACTGAGGGCCAACTTTGTGTGTAATACCTGGGGAATGTCCTTCGGTAAAGACAGGAACCTTCTCACTGCCTTTCAGAGTATGGACCACAGAAACTTAGGGCGATCCGACCTCTTGAGATCCTCCAATGCATGCACCTGGCTCTACCAGCCTTTACACTTAACCACTTCCAGCTGTTGACTGGGCAGCAAGCCCTTGTCTTCCTTAGGATTTCTGGCTGTTCACTGGGCCAAGCCAAACCACTCAGCCTCGTTACCACCTCTGTCTGTCCATATGTCCCCTCCCTTTGGTGATGTCAGCATTCTCAGCTGGTCCTGGGCTGTAACTCCTTAACCACCACCTGTACACTTTGGGCGGTCCACATGGCCCCTCCTCCTTTATGACATCAGCACTTCTGAAGGGGCCCTGGTCCCCAAACCCTTAATCACCTGAGCAGTTCTGGCTGTTCACGATGCCCCTACCCCTTGATGACGTCAGCACTTCCACTACTCCTGTGCCCCAAACCATTAACAGCTTGACCCCTTCTGGCTGTCCCCGTGGCCCCTTCCCCTTTATGATGTCAGCACTTCCGGAAGGTCTCTGGTCAGCAAGCCCTTATCCACTAGAACACTTCCAGCTGTTCACCTGAGCCAGCCCATATTCTTGGTCACCTTAGCACTTCTGGCTCTACACCTGGGTCCTATCCATTGATGATATGAACACTTTAATCTGGTCACCGGGACCCCACCCTTGTTCACCTGACTATTGTTGGCTGTTCTCCAGGACCTCATTTGTGTGACCAATGAGCCACACCGGCTGGCTACTTACCATCTAAGAAAAGGGGTGACTTCCTAATCTCTGGAATTTGGCTTAAGGGTCTAACACCCAGAGCGCCAGGTCACCTTATGCTCACATACTGCCTAATCCCTGGTGGGGAGGGTGACAAGAAGGGGGCTGCCAGCACTCGTTTAAGACAATCATGGGCGTACATGAGCACAGAGACACCCCATGCTCCCCAACATAAGAGCATCTCATTCTGGACTGACCAATGACACAGACAGCCCTGCCTTTTGGGCTTTGAAATCCAGGAAAAAGCAGTGTTGAGGCCCTGAAAAGCCTTTCCATACTGGGAGCAAAGACCAGCCCCCTCCGTGGTCACTTAAATTTCGTCGCGAACTGAGGGCGAGATTTTTACTTAATTCCTGGGATACGTCCTTCCCTGAGAATGGGTTCCTTCTCAGTACCTTCCAGAGTATAGACCACAGGAAGTTGGAGCGTTTGTGACCTCTTGGGATCTGGCTCTGTCAGCCTTTACACTTAACCACTTCAATCTGCGGACCTGGCAGAAAGCCTTTGGTTACCTGATCACTTCTGGCTGTCCACGTGGCCCCTCCCCCATGATGACACCAGCACTTCCGTCTGGTAACTGTCCCAAACCGTTAACCACCTGAGCACTTCTGACTGTTCAATGGGCCAAGCCCAAGCACTGGGCCTCATCATCACTTCTGGCTGTCCATGTGGCCCCGCCCCGTGAAGACGTCTGCACTTCCAGCCGGACCCCAACCCAAGCCCTTAGTCACCTGAGAACTTCTGGCTGTCAACGTGACACTTCCCTTTTGATGATGGCAGCGCTTCTGGCAGGTCACTGGCCCCAACCCTTGTCCAACTGAGAATTTCGGACTGCTCACCTGGGTAAGCTCATATCCGTCGTCCCCTCCACCTACCCCTCCCCATTGATGACATGTCCAGTTTAAGCTGGTCACCTGGCCCCAACCCTTGTTCATGTGACTATTTCTGGCTGTTCCCCAGGACCTTGTTTGCCTCATTAATGAGCCACACTAGCCCACTACTTCCCTGTTATATCTGCTCTATGAAAATGAATTAAATGTTTAACCCACTTTATTCCAAATACGCCAACTCATTTAGACTGAATTATAAATGTAACCAGTATCCAACTCAGTTCTCAGCTCTTTGAACACAATTATCCAGTATTTAAACATTGTCCTTCAGATATTAATACTCTATGGACAGGTATCCCTAGTGTTTCAAGCACATTGCTAAATATTACCCCAGTCAATCATAGTGAATTTTCAGTGTTTGATTCACTTTTGTCCAGTGATTCAACCTCTTCATTGTGAATTCCAAATGTTTATACACCATAACCCTAACCTTAACCTTAATCCTAATCCTAACCCTAGCCCTAGCCATAGCCCTAACACTAATCCTAACCCTAACCCTACTCATAGCCCTAACTCTAACCCTAACCCTAACACAAACCCTAAACAAAGCCCAAGTTCTAACCTGAGCCCTAGCCCTAGCCCTCACCCTAACCCGAACCCTAACTGGAACCCTAGCCCTAGCCCTAACCCTAGCCCTAACCCCAACCCTAACCCTAGCTCTAGTCCTAGCCTTAAACCTAACCCTAACTGTAAACCCAACTCTAGCACTAATGCTAGCCCTAGACCTAACCCTAACACTAACCCTAACCCTATCTCTAGTTCTAACCCTAACCCAAGCCTTGAACTGACATATCAGCTGTATGAAAAAATTTTTAAGGTATCTGAACCTTATGAAAATGAATGTTTAAATGTTTAACCAACCTTCTATCAAAAACGACAACTCAATGAGACTAAATTATAAATGTAACCAGTATCCAACTCAGTTCTCAGCTCTTTGAACCTGATTTCCCAGTGATTAAACAGTGTCCATCATATATTACGGCTCTATGAACAGGTAAACCTAGTGTTTCAAGGACATTTCTAAATATTTCTCTAGACTACTGTTGTGAATACTCAGTGTTAGATCACTTTTATCCAGTGATTCAAGTTCTTCACTGTGAGTTCCAAATGTTTATACACCCTAATCCTAACCTTAACCCTAACTCTAAACATAATCCTATCCCTATCCCTAACCCTAACCCTAATGTAGCCCTAGCCCTAAACGTAACCCAAACCTTAGCCCTAACCCTAACCCTAACCCTAATGCTAACCTTAGCCCTAACCCTAATCCTAACCCTAGCCCTAACCTTAGCCATAACACTAAACCTAACCCTAACACTAACACTAACCCTAACCCTAACCGAAGCCCAAGTTCTAACCCTAGCTCTAGCTTTTGGGAACAGCCCTCATTTATTTGGGCAGGTCTTTGAACAGCTCAAAAAGCCCTTTTACAGGCACTGTCTTCAAGTCTCCCCACAGATCAGCGGTCTCGACTCCTAAATCCATCTGTCTCAAGTGAGCCTTGAATGCCAGCACAGGAGGACAAAGCTGCATTGCCATCAACTAGGTTACCAGATTTCTACTCCTGTGAGCCTCTAAAGGACCTGACACTTCTCTTTCGAAGGGATCCTGGGAAGTCAGTGAGTGCCAGATAAGTAACATTCTCTGTTTTTTCTAAATAATCAGTGTTTTTGAGAAGGAAAACCCCTATTTTGTAAAAAGTGCTGTTTGGAATTCTCTGCTGGTTTTCCTGCCTCTTATTCTAAAAAAAAATAACTTTGCTTTCTAGCCTGCTTGAATAATGAGGACCATATACTTAGCTGTCTGACCTGGTAGGCCAGAGACTAGATTTGCCCATAAACTTAGCTGTCTGACCTTGTAGGCCAGAGACTAGATGTGCCCATAATTTTTAGAACTGTGTTTGTTTTCAAAGACAGCAGTGAGATAACCACTAATTGCACAGAGGGCTGGCTCTTTAATAAAAAGGGAAGTTCTGCTTGTAGCTTTGCTTAGAATTTGAATTTATTTTCTCTAAGCCCACTATGGTGAATAAAGTGTGACTCCAAACTCTCCTGCATTGTTTGATTATTCCGGTTTTCTGTAATATAATTTGGTGCGTTGGACCGAGAAAACCAACCCATGCTTGGCTTTTTAGCCTCTGGTGAGTGGACCAAATTTGGGGCCCCAGGGCGTTGGACAGGCCTCTGGGAGGCATCGGTGTGCTGAATTAGCAGAATTAAACTGGGAGACTCTGGGCACTCCTGGACCTCAGCCCAGGACCCGGCCAGCATCTGGAGAGAGTGGACGGACACTTCTGGACCTGTTAACAGAATCAGTAGGTAGGGGCCCCGTCAGTTCAGCCCACTCCAAGTGAGTGGAAGGGGGAGCTTGATCACCTCCCTGGAAGCTATATGGCTTCCTCAGACAAATTAATCAGTAATTGGGTGGATTGTTTAAACTCTGAGTGAATGTCTGGTGAAAGTGTGTGAGTGTGGCAGGAGAGGGCCTGCCCTCTCCTCTCATTTGTGTGGCTCCACGACTTTGGTTATGGAGTCCGAGTGGGCCCCAACCTGCGGTTCCGCAATTCGTCATATGGCATAACGGTGACTCACCCCCACATGGAGGTGACCAGGCCCGGGGTTTATATGGGTGCACCTTAGCTAAGATGAATCTAAGCTCCCAAGGGACGCGGCCAGGCGAGCATCTGAGTGAGGATCTGTGAAAACAGGTCACCCCCTCCCTTGTCTCTTTTGCGCCACCGATCATCATGGGGTCGGGACAGAGTAAACCCACTGTTCTCAATTGCATGTTGAAAAATTTTAAAAAGGGATTTGATGGAGATTATGGAATTAAAATGAATTCTGAAACATTGAGGAAATTCTGTGAAGTGGAATGGCCAGCTCTCGGGGTTGGCTGGCCCTCGGAAGGCTCTTTAGATGAACGATTGGTCAGGGTGGTGTGGAATGTAGTCACAGGAGATCCTGGACACCCAGATCAGTTTTCCTACATAGAAAGCTGGTTAGAAATTGCTCAAACCTTGCCACCTTGAGTCCGGTTCTGCGTGTGTAAGAAGGGACAGAGTAAGGTTTTAGTAGCAGGAGTGAAGAGGTAGGCAGGGCAGGAGCAGGCTAAGGAGAGGCAGGCAGGGCAGGAGCAGGTCTCTCAGAAGGAAGTTCAACCCCCTATTCTACAGGACGCCCCCAAGGAAGTGCCACCAGTGTTACCACCTCCATATGTGCCACAGGCAGCAACAAGTGCCCCCTGCTAGCCTGGAAGTTCCGGAAGGTCAGGAAACACCACCTCCCTCCATCTCTCCTCCACCAGGCTCTCCAGAGCCGGTTGGGCTGCACTTGCGTTCAGCCAACCAAGGGCCCAAACAACAGCTGGCACGTCAGATGCCTCTCAGAGAGATTCAGGGTGCCCAAGTGCTTGGTGAAGATGGGACCTTACAGGAGGGAAGGCCTGTCTATTATCATCAGCCCTTTACCACAAGTGACATTCTGAATTGGAAGCAACACACCCTAGCTTATTCTGAAAAACCTCAGGCCATGGTAGATCTCCTAGAAATGATCTTCCAGACACAGAAGCCCACCTGGGTGGACTGCAAGCAGCTCCTTTTTGCATTCTTTAACACTGAGGATTGCATGAGAGTAATGACAGAGGCTCAGAAGTGGCTCCAGACCCAGGCCCCAGCAGGAATATTAGATACAGACAGATGGGCAAGGGAGGCCCTCCCAGATGAGGAACCTAATTGGTCCCCAAACTCAGAAGACGGAAATACCAGGCTAGAAAGATATCGGCTGGCTTTCCTCCAGGGGGTCAGGGCCGGAGCCAAGAAGCCCATCAACATGGCTAAAATCTCTGAGGTTTTCCAGAAGCCTGATGAAAGTCCAGCAATTTTCTATGAGGGATTATGTGAGACATACCTGATCTACACTCCCTTTAACCCTGAGGCCCCGGACACTCAAATCATGGTAAATGCTGCCTTTGTAGGCCAAGCCCAGCCTGATATCAGGAGAAAATTACAGAAGCTGGAAGGGTTTGCAGGAAGAAATGCTAGGGAACTGCTAGAGATAGCCAACAAGGTTTTCAGCAACCGAGACAGGGCAGCAAAAAAAGAGGAGGAAAAGAGAATACAAAGAAAGGCCAATGTGATAGGAGCGGCTTTCAGAGGTTCGGGCCCCCAGAAAGCCCAAAAAGGGAAGCAAGAAGACAGATGAGTGGGGAAAGGAAGAGCAAGCCTGAGACGGGACCAGTGTGCCTATTGTAAGGAAACAGGGCACTGGAAAAATGAATGTCCCAAATGGAAGAGCAAGAGGATAGGGTCCCCTTTTCCACCCAGTCACTATCAATCAGAACCACCTGAAGCAGAGCTTATTGGGCTGGCAGCAGCTGACTTTGACTAGGACAGACCGAGCTCTTTTCAGCTGGGTACCCACGAGCCCATGGTCAGAATGAAAACTGGAGGCCAGACTGTGGACTTTTTGGTTGATACGGGAATGGAGCACTCAGTAATCACACAGAAAGTTGCGCCTCTCTCAGAGAAGGAGGTCACCATTATTGGAGCTACTGGGGACCAGACCCATAGACCATTCTGCTGGCCTCACCGATGCCAACTTGGCGGCCACAAAGTAATTCATGAATTCCTGTAATTGCCAGATTGTCCAGTACCTCTGATGGGTAGAGATCTTTTAGCCAAATGGGGGCAGAAACCACTTTTTGCTCCAAATGGCTCAGCACAGCTTCTCCTAAGTGAGGAGACTTCTCCAATGATCCTGTCCTTAGCAGTGCCCCGGGAGGAAGAATGGAGACTTTATGCCCCTCAGTCAAAGGCCTCACCTTTAGAGCCTGAATTAGAGGAAGAATTCCCGCTGGTCTGGGCAGAAGGAAATCCCCCTGGCCTGGCCAAAGACCATGCCCCAATATAATTGACTTAAAGCCTGGGGCACAGCCTGTCAAAATCTGCCAATATCCAATTCCACGGGAGGCACGCCAGGAATTCAGGTCCACTTAGACCGGCTACTTCAGTGGGGACTCCTAAAAAGATGTCAGTCACCATGGAATACTCCCCTCTTGCCTGTCAAAAAGCCTAGGACTAATGACTACTGCCCGGTACAAGACTTACGGGCTGTTAATGAGGCTGTTATAACGTTGCATGCGACGCTGCCAAACCCCTACACACTTCTAGGACTTATTCCATCAGAAGCGGAATGGTTTACATGCCTAGATCTGAAAGATGCCCGTTTCTGCCTCCGATTAGCCTCCATCAGCCAGCTGCTTTTTGCTTTTGAGTGGGAAAACCCAAATACGAGAGCCAAGGAGCAGTTCACCTGGACCAGACTTCCACAAGGATTTAAAAACTCCCCTACTCTCTTTAGTGGAGCACTAGCATCTGATTTATCTAAGTTCCCAAGACAGGACTTGGGGTGTGTTCTACTCCAGTATGTAGACGACCTCTTACTAGCCAGTTCCACATGAGCTCAGTGCTGGGAAGGGACACGAGCCCTCCTGAGACTGTTAACAGAAACAGGTTATAGAGTGTCCAAGAAAAAGGCACAGATTTGTCAGAAGGAAGTCAAGTATCTAGGCTTCTGAATCACCCAAGGGTAATGAAGGCTAGGGACTGAAAGGAAGTAGGCAGTATGTGCCATCCCAGTCCCTAGCACCCGGCGGCAGATTCGGGAATTCCTGGGAGCAGCAGGGTTCTGTAGAATCTGGATCCTAGGGGTTTCATATCTAGCCAAGCCTCTTTATAAAGCTTTAAAAGGGGAAGGGAAGGCACCCATTGTATGGAGCCCCGAGCAGGAGAAAGCCTTCATCAGCATAAAGGCAAAGCTCACTGAGGCCCCAGCACTAGGGCTACCAGATGTGACACGGGACTTCAATGGCTTCATCCATGAGAACAACGGGGTAGCCCTAGGAGTTCTAACCCAGGAATTTGGACCTTGGCAAAGACCAGTAGTCTATCTCTCCAAGCAGATTGATCCAGTTGCCTCTGGGTGGCTCCCGTGTCTCAGGGCCCTTGCAGCCACGGCATTATTAGTCAAAGAAGCAGGTAAGTTTACCCTGGGACAAAGCTTAAATGTAAAAGTACCTCATTCTGTTATTACTCTAATGGAAACAAAGGGGCAGCACTGGCTAACTCATGCTCCGATGACTCAATACCAAGGATTGTTAAGTGACAACCTGCGGGTACGATTAGAAGCAGTGAGAACTCTTAATCCTGCCACCTTTCTACCCATTGCTGAGGGGGCCCCTGAGCATGATTGCCTGGAAGTCCTAGAGGAGGTTTACTCCAGCCAGCCAGATCTAAGGGATAGGCCCCTGCCAAACCCAGACTTGGTATTGTTCACAGACGGCAGCAGCTTCTTAGATGAAGGAAAAAGATGAGCCGGATATGCAGTGGTATCAAACTTTGAGACAATCGAGGCACAGGCCCTGCCAGAAGTATCATCAGTGCAGAGGGTAGAACTTTGGACCCTTGCCAGAGCCTTAGAACTCAGTAAGGACAAGCGTGCCAACATCTACACTGATTCACGCTATGCCTTCGCTACCCTGCATATTCATGGGGCTATATACAAGGAAAGGGGGCTCTTGACAGCAGGAGGAAAAGGAATAAAAAATCAGAATGAGATTTTAAAGTTACTAGAGGCAGTTTGGGAGCCTAAAAAAATAGCTGTCATTCATTGCAAAGGTCACTGGAAAGGGAAAGACTCAGTGTCAGAAGGAAACCAGCGTGCTGACGCCGCAGCAAAGCAGGCTGCCAAAGAACAAGCAGCACCGGCATGGATCATGTTGGTCCCCGAATTACCTGAACCTCCAAAGTACACTCCACAGGAGGAGGAATGGGCTCAGCGAGAAGGGGGCAAAAGAACAAAGGAAGGTTGGTGGATACTCGCAGATCATAGGAAGTCCCAGAACAGTTAGCCCAAAAGGTAGTCCTCCAGCAGCATGAACTTACTCATTTAGGAAAGACTGCTCTAGAAGCTTTGTTAGGCAGATACTACCATCTTCCCTCCTTGTGTGCCTCAGTTTCTCAGCGTTGCCTCCTCTGTGCACAGAACAATGCCAAACAGGGTCCTGTGGATAGGAGTTCAGCACTGCAAGCAAGCTCCTTTTGAGGACTTAGAAGTAGATTTTATAGAAATAGGACCTAGCAGAGGGAATAAATACCTGCTAGTTTTTGTTTGCACCTTTTCAGGCTGGGTCGAGGCATATCCCACTCTCTCTGAAAAGGTGAGAGAAGTCTCTAAGGCATTGTTAAAGGACAAAATTCCGCAGTATGGAATACCTCTGACCATAGGGTCTGATGATGGCCCAGCCTTTGTAGCAGAAATAGTACAACAGGTAACTAAGGCTTTAGGAATTTGATGGAGCCTACATACAGCTTACAGGCCTCGGAGTTCAGGGAAAGTAGAGCCGGACTCTAAAGTAGGCTATGACTAAGCTATGCCAAGAGACAACCTTATCCTGGACAGATATCTTGCCTCTTGTACTCCTGCGGGTATGCTGTGCCCCGAGGGCCAGGGTAGGTTTCTCCCCCTTTGAAATTCTATATGGTAGACTCCCTCCCTTAATTCGGCCAAAGGGAGATTTGGGGTTAAATAGGAAACTTAGAAATCCAGAAGCAACTCCAAGGACCTGGAAAAACTGTCTTTGAGGTCCACAGATGGGTTACTGACAGACTACCCATCTCTCTAGGAACAGCTGTACATCCTTATAAACCTGGAGACCAGGTTTGGGTAAAAGACTGGAAAAAAAGAGCCCCTTAAGCCAATTTGGAAGGGACCCTATCCAGTCATACTAACTACTCTCACAGCTCTCAAGGTTGCAGGACTGAACAACTGGATTCACCACTCTCGGATGAAATCAGGCCACCAGCCGAGTGACGCCCAGCCTGAGTGGAAGGTGACCTCTGACCAGAAACACCCCCTGCGGATCACCCTCAAAAAAACAACGGACCTGGCTGATCAACCTGCTCAAAGGGATTCAGAAATGCCCTGCTGAATTCTTCCTTACACTAATCTTTTTCTTATCTTCTCTTAAATGCGAGAATAGCAAGCTCACACACCGCTTTACCATTGAGAATACCTTCTGTTTGGAGACCCAGGGAATTTTCTTTCTCTGTGGCACCAATACCCATCTCTGTCTACCTGCCAACTGGACTGGGACCTGTACTGTGGTTTACCTAGCCCCCGAAATAGACATTGCCCCCAACAATCAGTCCTTGCCTGTCCCGGTAACACACCATATCCAATACAAAAGAGCAATCAGCTAATCCCTCTCCTTATAACACTTGGCATTTCAGCAGGGGTTAGCACTGGAATAAGGGGACTGGCAACTTCCCTCTCCTACTATCAGAGTCTATCCAAAGACCTTGCTGACAGTTTAGAGGAAATAGCTCAAAGTATTGTTGCAGTACAGGATCCGATTGACTCACTGGTAGCCGTTACGCTCCAGAATCGAAGAGGACTAGATCTTCTCACAGTGGAGAAAGGGGGCTGTGCCTGTTCCTTGAGGAAGAATGCTGTTTTTATGCTAACCAGTCTGGTATTGTAAGAAATGGGGTCAAGAAACTAGCGGATCGAGCTTCAAAAATAAGACAGGAGTTATCTGAGACCTGGGCTGCATTGGGGCGGTGGGGGGGAGGTGTCTGGAAATGGCTCCTTCCATTGACAGGACCACTGTTAATGCTACTCATAGCCATAACCCTAGGACCATGTCTTCTAAATCTGTTAACTCGCTTTATCTCATCCTGTCTAGATGCCTTTAAACTTCAAATGGTCCTACAAGCCAGAAGAATTCCCTACAAACCTCTCCACGAGGAAGAAATGGGATGTTAACCCCTTGGACGGTGCCCCTTTCCAGCAGGAAGGAGTAAAAGAGTTTTGACACCTCTGTTCACCATAACATCCCAAGGTTATTGTACCACAAGGCTGAAAAGCTTGTGGGACAAGGGGGTGGGGGAATGAGAAGGCAAACCCTTATTTTATAAAAACTGCTGTTTGGAATTCTCTGCTGTTTTTCCTAGATGGCCTCTTATTCTAAAAAATTAACTTTGCTTTCTAGCCTGCCTGAATAATGAGGAAGATAAACTTAGCTGTCTGACCTGGTAGGCCAGAGACTAGATGTGCCCATAATTTTTAGAACTGTGTTTGTTTTCAAAGACAGCAGTGAGATAACCACTAATTGCACAGAGGGCTGGCTCCTTAATAAAAAGGGAAGTCCTGCTTGTAGCTTTGCTTAGAATTTGAATTTATTTTCTCTAAGCCCACTGCGGCGAATAAAGTGTGACTCCAAACTCTCCTGCATTGTTTGATTATTCCGGTTTTCTGTAACAAGACCAGATAAAAACCAAATACTTTCATCAAATTTTTGTGAACATAAAAATTATTTTCTATATTGAAGACTATGGGGGCACAAAGGCATTTTCACATACTTCTTTTTTTTTCTATTTTGTCCCTAGTACACAAACATAGACAGAAATTTTTGCTAAGTGGGCTGATTCCTCCTGTGATAGAGAGCAAACGTCTCTGAGAAAACTAACTCAACAGCGCTGCTTGAGACTTTTGCAGACCATCACAGGTTCAGCCTTCAGCAAATCAAACGTTTTAACCAGATGACAAACAGAAAATCGAAGTAGCTTTCACTTTCACACAGACCAGTTAATCAGCAGATAATTATGCCGAGACAGATAAAAATCCGTACTCACACTCTCTCAGTAGACTAGCCCAGACTGGAGCTGAGCAGATAATGCCCAACTCCCCAGATGGGCATGGGGGCACTCCCAGCACCCACACCCCAGACCAGAATTCTTGACTGACATCTCGGTGAGAACCTACCAGAGGAGTTAAGGCTGCATCCAGCCCCGCTTCTTGGTAGCAAATTAGCTAGTGCCACACACAAACAAACAGAAGACTGAACTCATAATTCCTTAATTGAACCTGAATTCACTCACCTCCGGAGTCCTGATTCCTGATTTACCTGAGGAAGTCCTATGACTTCCAGGGAGGTGATCAAACTCTCCCTTCCACTCACTTGGAGTGGGCCTGACTAACTGGGGCCCCTACCTTACCAATTCTGTGGACAGGTCCAGAGGTGTCCATCCACTTTCTCCAGATGCCAGTCTGGTCCTGGGCTGAGGTCTGGGAGCACCTGGAGTTCCTCCCAGTTCAATTCTGCTAAAATCAGCAGCTCGTGCCTCCTGGAGGCCTATCCCTGGGCCCCAAACCCTGTTCACTCACAGGAGGCTAAACAAAGCCAAAACACGGTTAGCTTCCTGGTCTGGGAACCATCTGTTACAGATAACCAAAGAAATACCAAGCATGCTTCCTAGAGAAAGGGAGGGACCCAGTTTATTAACACTAGTCAACTCTGGGAATAGTTTCCAAATCAGAGTGAAGAAACATGCAGAGAGCCTGTATATATATATATATATATATATATATATATATATATATATATATATCCCTCTGGGGTCTTTGTCTTGCAGATTTGCTCCCTGCCCCCTTTGTGGTCCCTGCAGGAAAGCCCTAGGTGTCAGGCCACATGGATGGTCCACCTTGGCACCAGCATAACAACCCTCCCCCCGAGGGCAGTGCAATGTTCACAGTTCCATGGCCTCTGCATTTAGATAACAAGTTCTGCAAGACCAGTTTCCTCCTCACAGGGACTCAGTGCTGGACTCCGGGGTGCTTGATGAGCTCTAGAGCAGACAGCGAGGCATCGCCCTCACTACCTCCCCTCAAAACAACTGTCCCCCATGCCTAGGGCCCAGGAGAGCACAGGAGCACCTGCGAGGCCAAGGGTAGGGAAGGGAGAGCTGCATATGTCCTTTCTGATGAGTGTTGGATTTCTTAGGATGTATTCCTAGAAGTGGGGTCACTGGCCAAATGGGAGTTCCATTTATAATTTTTTGAGGAATCTCCATACTGTTTTCCATAATGGCTACAGCAGTCTGCATTTCTAATGGCCAAATAAACTGATGAACAAAAACAGACCCAGAGACATAGAAGCAGGAACAGACTATGAAATGTCAGTGGGAAGGCAAGGGAAGGTGAGTGGGAAGAGATCAATCAATGAACTTTATAAAATATGCCTAACCTGTGGACACAGAAAATGGGGTGGTGAGCGAAGAGGAGAAGGGTGGGAGTGAGCTGGAAGAGTTAATGGGGGAAAAAGGGGAACCTGTGTAATACTTTCAACAACAAGGATTTTAAGAGAGAGAGATAAAGAGAGAGAGAGAGAGAGAGAGAGAGAGAGAGAGAGAGAGAGAGAGAGAGAGCGCAAATCTTGCAAAGGATCCTGTCATCCAATCCCCGCCTTGCACTCTCCCACCTCCATGTTACCTTCCTCACCTTCCCTCCTTAACTTCAAATGCAAAAACACAGCTGTGAACAGTTATTCTCTGGAGCATTTGAGATTTTGCTCTCTAACAGTTATCATCAGTTTGGCTCCAAAAAGTCTTATAACATATTCTCTCCATGTTTGGACATTTCTTACATCAACAAATTGTCTTTTCTTCATTTAAAACATCTGCTCATACATGTTTCTTCCTCATGTGCAGAGGAAAGGACACAATTATTACAAACCTGCTACCTTGCCAGGATGAGGTATAAAGAGTTCACACCCTTTGGTGCATGGGCTGATACCCCAACCACTGAGCCACACCAGCCAGAGCTCCATTTTTAAAGGATGGAAACTCTCCCACATGGAGAGGCTGGGAACACAGGCCTTTTTCACAAGAACAGCAGGGAAGTCAAGTGAAATCTGTGGTTTCAGGCAGGCAGCTGCGTGCTTGTGACAGGGATAGCAGGTTTGAGATGGAGGCTGTGGCCACAGGGTCCGCCCAGCCTCTCCTCCCTCATCACTTGTATACATTCGAGTTATTGATAGGGGAGAAATAGAATGTGGGGACCAGCTAGAATTATAAGACATAGTAGTCATGCTCTGTTAACCGTGATTGTTTATTCTGATTAAAGAAGCACTTTCTCACCTGGCTGGCAACTGCACTGGGGACCTGGAAGCCCACCTGGAAGATTAACAACTTTGCTATAGGAACTAACCTGCCAGCCCTTGGAAGACCCCAGCTCTCTGCTCCCTGTCAACTGCCCCTTTGGCATAGCCTTTGGCTACTTCCCCAAGTAATTGTCCTTTTATTCAATACTAGAGGCCTGGTGCAAGAATTTGTGCATGGTAGGTGTCTTACAGGGCTGCCCAGATGGAGGTTCAGCGGGCCCAGGCAGCAGGGGGAGGGGCCATGATCAGTTGGCTGGCCAGCCCCGCCCCTGATCAGGGTGTTGGGGGATGTTTGGGAGCCGGGCTGGCTGAGAGTAGGGGGTGCTATCAAGGCTCGAATCAAGCTGGTTGGTGGCCACAGTGCACATAATAGTCATGGGTTGTTCTGGTCGTTCCATTCTTTCTGCCATTCCAGTCGCTGAGCTTTTATATATAGAGAGAAGGAGCTGACTTATGGTGGGTGCAGAGCAGATTTTTGTAAATAACTGGTTGCTGTGCCATACTGCCAGCAGCATTGGAATAAACACGTATATATGATTCAACCCTGTCTCTGCCTAATTGGCTGAAGTAGTGACAGACAACAGGGACCCATGCATTATCCCGTTAAATATTCGTGTGTGAGATATGATTGAGTAAAACAACAAAGACAATCTATAATCCTATATAATAAAGAGCTAATATGCAAATGGTTGTCATGCCATCACACTGTCATGCCAGGGACAGGGGACCTCAGGCTGGGCCAGGGGACCTGAGGGCACATCCCTCACCCTGGCACCAGGGCCAGGGAACCTGAGGCTGCACCCCCCCCACCTCAGTGCCATGGCCAGGGGACCTGAGTCTGAGCCCCCCACCCAGCGGGACTTGACCACGAACATGAAGCAGTCCCCCCACCCCACACTGGGGCAGGGGACCTAAGGCTGTACCCCCTGCCCTGCAGGGCTTGACATGGATAGGGCCAGCCGGGACTGGTTCTACGTGATTTCGAGGATTCTACGTGATTTCGAGACATGCACGGGTGGTTGGAGACTTGATTCGGGGTCCCATGGCGCGCCACAGACTCTGACAGGAGGGAGATTTTCATATACATTTTACTAATTTTCTTTCACCTCTGACACTTTTTTACAGAGAAAGGACAGATACCAATATTAAAATATTTCCTCTAATTAATTCCCTTTTAATGTGCACAAATTTCATGCACCAGTCACTAATTATCAAAATAAAAGTATCATTTCAAAGCAAATTTTTATTCCCAAAACCAAGAAAGGCAACATGGACTATGGCAGGTGAAGAAGAGTAAGAGGAAGCCCCATCCATGAGCCTTTAGGGGCAGCACCCTTGAGTCCTCAACAAAATCCCAAGGATGGAGGACTCTCAATCCTGGAAGCTGCCCCCAAAGGAATGGGTTCAGGGTGACTGGGTCTCAGGAAAGAAGGAAGGGAGGGAGGGTCAGGACGGGAACCCGGGTTGCTAGCCTCCTTGAGTCCTTTCCCATCTGGGGTCACCCCTAGGATGACAAGATCAGGCATGCAGCCCAGGGTCCCAGCTGCACCCTTATATCCAGACTCCATGCAAATGGGGCTCTCCTCCTGCTTATAAAAGAGGGCCCTGCCTGCATGCTGGGGAGACACCCAGAACCCAAGTGCCTGAAACAGGACCCCAGCGGCTCCACCATGGACTTGGTGCCAAGCTGCGTTTTCCTCCTGATCATTCTTCAAGGTCATTCTCAGGAGAGGGGAGTGCTGAGACCTGTGCCTGTGCCTGTTTGTGCTTCCATGTGATTCTAAGTCCACCTTGTGTCTCTGTGTTTGCAGGTGTCCAGTGTGAGGTGCAGCTCGTGGAGTCTGGGGGAGGCTTGGTGCTGCCTGAGGGGTCTCTGAGACTCTCCTGTGCAGCCTCTGGATTCACCTTCAGTGGCTACCACATGGACTGGGTCCACCAAGCTCCAGGGAAGGGGGTGGAGTGGGTCTCATATATTAATCCTGACGGCAGTAGCACATACTACGCCAACTCTGTGAAGGGCCAATTCACGATCTCCAGAGACAACACCAAGAACACACTGTATCTGCAAATGAACAGCCTGAGAGCTGAGGACATGGCCGTGTATTACTGTGCAAGAGACACAGTGAGGGGAAGTCTGTGAGCCCAGACACAAACCTCCCTGAGGGACACAGTAGGGCTGGGATGCAGGGGGAGCTCAGGACACCAGGGGGCCCTCAGGGCCAGCAAAGGGAGGTTCCCAGCTCAGAAGCTGTCCCTAGAGGGGTTGTGCAGGCTTCCTATTGGGGTCAATGCATTCTTCCCTCCTTGTGTCCCCAGGGAAGTTCCTGCTTCCTTCTTTGAGTCTTTAATTAGATTCTCTGCAGGAAGTGGCTGTGTTTCAGATCTGGTGACTTCTCATCTGCACCCTTCCTGTCACCATGTCCCTGATGGTCTTGTGTTGGATTTACAAGGAAACATTGTAGGGATTCCCGTCCCCCCACTGAAAGCAAATTCCCCCAGCCTCCCACGCAGTGCTTATCAGGAATCAGGGATTCCAGGCCCCAAACCTCACCCAAGGGTCATCAGCCCTTCGCTCTGCCCTGGGAGTAGCCCTTGGGGGCAGGAGCCTCTCACTGACTTGGATGCACATGGTGGGTTAGGATCATATTTTGCAGGCACTGCCACTGTGTGAGCCTGGGAGAAGTACGCAACTCTCAGGGTGTCCCAGGACAGAGGCAGGAAGGAGGCCCAGTGATGGGGCCTGTTACAGCCCTGCTGGGCCCTGTTCCCCATGGGTCTCAGAACACAATCCTATGGGATATGTCCCAACACCTTTCCCACTGACCCTGGAGATTCCACTGGATCCTGAGAACCTGCTGAAGGAGACATGGTTCCCACCCACCTCTGCTGTGCCTCCAGTCTCCGCAGACACCACCCCATCCTCACCCTCTCTCCTCTGCCACCCACATTCTCCCCCCATCGGGCCAGTACTGGACGTCCCATGTGAGTGTGCTCTGCCCTCTCCTTCCCCACTGGTAGGTTTTGCCTTAAATGCACCCCCCCACACCATCCCCTCATGCCCATATCCTGTTCCAGGCCCTCCCTGAGACACCAGGGCCAGGGCTATTCAGGTGGCCTGAAGCCGGCCTCAGCCACCCTGCAGTGCCCATGTGCAGTGCCCATGTGTGATGTCAGGCCATGTGGGCCCTACCTGTGTCAGGTGGAGACACAGCTGACCACTGACCTCAGAGCACCTTCAACAGCTCACACCTGTGCTGAGGGAACCTCCAGGGGGCCCCTGAGCTGTAGAACACCATGATGGACAAGCCTGTGGCGACTTGGTCAGAGGGCAGTCAGAGAAGGGCTGGTGCCTGGTCACCTATTATGTTGCCAATGTCCTGCTGATCAGAGCCCAGGTACACAGGGAGCTCTGTCAATCCTAAAAGTGGGAAAACAGCCTGGCCGGTGTGGCTCAGTGGTTGAGCATCGACTTATGAACCAGGAGGTCACTGCTCCATTCCCAGTAAGGGTACTTGCCCAGGTTGTGGGCAACATCCCCAGTATGGAGTGTGTAGGAGGCAGCCAATCAATGATTCTCTCTCATCATTGATGTTTCTGTCTCTCTCTCCCTCTCCCTTCCTCTCTGATATCAATCAATCAATCAATCGAAATATTGCAGGTTTGATTCACAGTATAGGCAAAAATGGGAGGTAACTGATCAATATTTCTCTCTCACATCAATATTTGTCTCTCTCCTTTTCTTTCTCTCCTTTCATTTCCCTCTAAAAATCAATGAACATAACCTCAAGTGAGGATAAAGAAAAGAAGATCCAGCCTGGCTCATGTTGCTCAGCGGTTGAGTGTCGACACAGGATCCAAGAAGTCACTGGCTCAATTCCCAGTGAGGGCTCATGATGGGGTTGCTGTCTACATCTCCAGTGGGGTCCATGCTGGAGGCAGCCAATCCATGATTCTCTCTCATGGATGTTTCTATCTCTCTATGCCTCTCCCTTCTCTCTTTCTAAAAATCAAGAAAAATATATTTTTAAAAAAGATCTATATCTATATCTATATTTATCTATTATTATATCTACTAGAGGCCTGGTGAACAAAATTTGTGCATGGGGAGGGGGTGTCCCTCAGCCGAGTCCACACCCTCTCCAATCTGGGACCCCATGAGGATGTCAAACTTCCCATTGGGATTGGGCCTAAATGGGTAGTCGGACATCCCTCTCACAATCCAGGATTCCTCGCTTCCAACCCCTCGCCTGCCTACCTGCCTGCCTGATTGCCCCTAACCATTTCTGCCTGCCAGCTTGATCACACCCTAATCACTCCCCTGCCAGCCTGATCGACGCCTAACTGCACCCCTGCCAGCCCGATTGCCCCTAACTGTCCTCCATTGCCAGCCAGGTCATCCCTAACTGCCCTCCCCTGCCAGCCTAGTTGCCCCCAACTCCCCTCCCCTGCAGGTCTGATCCCTCCCCCAATTGCCCTCCCCTTCAGGCCTGGTCACTCCCAACTGCCCTGCCCTGCCCTGCAGGCCTGGATGCCCCTAACTGCCCTCCCTTGCAGGCCTGGTACCCCCCAACTCTCCTCCCCTACAGGCCTGGTCGTCCCCAACTGCCCTCCTCTGCTGGCCCAGTCACCCTTAACTGCCCTCCCCTGCAGGCCTGGTTGCCCCCAACTGCCCTCCCTTGCTGGCCTGATCGCTCACAACTGCCATCCCCTGCCGGCCAACTTGTGGTGGCCATCTTGTGTCCACATGGGAGCAGCCATCGTTGACCACATGAGTGTGGCCATCTTGTGTGTTGGAGTGATGATCAATTTGCATATTACTCTTTTATTAGAAAGGATACCTATACCTATACCTATATATATACCTATATTTATACCTATACCTATACCTACACCTATCTATATCTATATCTATATCTATATCTATATCTATATCTATATCTATATCTATATCTACCTATATCCCTAGAAGAAGAGGCACATTGAGTTTATCCCTAAGGAGTCACTGATTGTTCCTACATCAGGGGTTGAGTGTTGACCTATGAACCAGGAGGTCACTGTTTGATTCCCAGTTAGGGCACATGTCCAGGATACAGGAAACATCCCCTGTGTGGGGCATGCAAGAGGCAGCCAATCAATGATCACCTGTCATCATTGATGTTTCTATCTCTCTCTCTCCCTCTCCCTTCCTCTCAGACAACAACAAAAATAAGTATATTTAAATAAATAAATACATAAAAATGTTTCAAGTTTGATTCCCTATAGAATCATGTCTGAGAGGCAACTAACTGATCAATATTTTTCTCTCACATCAATGTTTCTCCTGGTCTCCTATCCTTTACCTCTAAAAACCAATAAAAATATTCTCAAAGAATGATAAAAAAGAAGATCTATATCTATATATGTATCTATATCATCTATATCTATATCTATATCTATATCTATATCTATATCTACCTTATCCCTGGAAGAAGAGGCACATTGAGTTTATCCCTAAGGAGTCAATGATTGTTCCCACATCCT
Organism: Corynorhinus townsendii; assembly: GCA_026230045.1. NCBI lineage: Eukaryota > Metazoa > Chordata > Mammalia > Chiroptera > Vespertilionidae > Corynorhinus > Corynorhinus townsendii. The sequence goes on from JAPDVU010000016.1 coordinate 3,919,711, forward strand.
ACTCCCTGACCACCTCCTGCAGCACATCTCCTGCTGTGGAAGTAGAGGTCCTGGGCATGGTGACCAGGACCCCAAGGAGGGCCTGGTTCTCTGAGGGCATAGTCAGCACCTCCTTCCAGGAGAAGCCCCAGAGACTGGAGACTCCCCTCACCTCTTGCCCTTTGTATGTGCAGACACCTCCCATATGCAAATGCCCACATGGCACCAGACACACACACAGTTGGTGTCCACTTAAATCCAGGGCCTCCTCACCATGAAGAATACTTTCTGGGGCACAAGGACCTCACCTGAAAGACATGACTCCCATGTGGCTCTTCCTCTTCCTGCTGTCAGCTCCCAGATGTGAGGGCTTAGATGTGAGGAGATGGGGATCCTGCCTCTGAGCCCAGGACTCACTGTGTTCTCTCTGTCCCAGGTGTCCTGTCCCAGGTGCAGCTGCAAGAGTCCAGTCCAGGACTGGTGAAGCCCTCACAGACCCTCTCCCTCACCTGCACTGTCTCTGGATTCTCCATCACAACCAGTGGTTCCTGCTGGACCTGGATTGGCCAGCCCCCAAGAAAGGGGCTTGAGTGGATAGGGGGCATATTTTATGATGGCAACACTACAGCCCCTCCTTCAAGAGTTGAATCTTCATCTCCAGAGACACATCCAAGAACCAGTTCTCCCTGTAGCTGTGCTCCGTGACCACTGAGGACACAGCTGTGTATTACTGTTCAACAGACACAGTGAAGGGAAGTCAGTGTGAGCCCAGACACAAAACTCCCTGAGGGAGGCAGCAGGGTTGGGCTGCAGGGGTCGCTCAGGACACCAGGGGGTGCTCAGGAACACAGAGCATGAGGACCAGTTCAGGTGCTGGGACCTGGGGGTTATATTCTCTGATGATCTGGTCAGTGGTTTTATTCCCCAGGAGTAAACATCCACCTCAAGGACTCACTGCCTCTCCCCTTTATGCCTTACGTTTCCTTTCACACCACCCCTTAGAGGAAGTCACTTACTTCCTCTGCCCCATTGATCAGTCAAAAGGAGCCCTTAATATTCCCTTTGGTCCCTCCTCCAGGAGACATTGCGACTTTAAGGAGGCCATTGGGAACGTCCTTGGGCAGTGACCAGAGAAATGTTATTGCAGCCCCACCAACCAATTGCCTCCGCTGGCAAAGGGACAGTCTTCTGTCAGGAGCTTCTGGTGGATAAAACACACAAGGGCTTTAATCTCACAGAAAGGAACTTGGTAGGACTGCTCTGTATTTTTAATTTCTGAAGGTTAAGATAATAACAACATCTGAAATGAAAAATAAATGGAATAAGACTAACACTAAAGAATAAATGTAAGGGAACTTAAAGAAGTCTAATGGAAAATCTCCGAAATAGAACACAGAATTAATCTTCCAAAAAATATTCAAGGGTCAGGAATGTAAGAGACAATAAAGCAGTCAAATCTATATACATGTAATTGGAATCCCAGAAAGAGGAGAGGGGGGCATCAAGTAAAATGTCTGAAGAAATTATGGCAAATAGATTTTCAATATTTGATGTAAACTATAAAGAGATCTAAGAACACCAACATATTCCAAGAAGAATGAAAATAAACAACATTAAATCAAGACACAATAAAGTCAAAATCGTGAAAAAGATAAATGCCTAAGGGCAGTAAAGAAAAAACCACACATGAATCAAGGAACAAGATTAATGGAAACATCAAAGGTCACTAGATAAACTACCAAAACCAGAAGACAATGGGGTGACGACTCTCAAGAGCTGAAGGAGCATTGAAGCAACATCAACATAGAATTCTAAACTAACAGAAAATGTATTTCAAAACTGGATGACAATGAAATTACAAAATATCAAATTTTGTGAGATTCAGCTAGAGCAGTGCTTAGAGGGAAATGTATAGCATTAAATGCTTATGTTAGAAAAGAATAAAGATCTTTAAATCAATAATATAAGCCTCCTGTTTAAAAAATTGGAAAAGGGTGAAAACCAATTTGTAGGCATAGGTAAATGCATGTTCTCGCTGCCTCCCACAACCACATGGAATGTACAACTAACAGATAGAACAACAATCATTCTGGTCTAGGGAGGTATGGGAGAGAGCACACCGAGAGTGTTAGGAAGGGCAGAAGCAGGGAACAGGCTAGTCCAACACTCACATGTGGTGTGTGCTTAATTGGGGGGGATATCTCAGCTATGGAGGCCCCCTATAAGAAGCAAAGGGTCCTAGCCCCACACCAGACCCCAAAACCAGGTATGCAGAGCTGGGAAGAGAAGTCCTCATAACTTCAGGTTGTAAAAACCAAGAGCAATTGTTTTTGAGTGACATGGAAGTAGCTGGAGACCCAGGCTGTTCCTCTTAAATGGCCAGCACAGGGATTTACAGGGCCTTGCTTCCTCTGAGCTCCAGCGGTAGGTGGTGGAATTGGGGGATCTTGCGACATAGAGGGAAGAACTGATTGTCTGGCATTAGGGCAGGAACTTGAGGTGGCATTCTTCTAGACAGAGCTGCTCACAGGCATCATCGTTTCTATGCTGGGACCTCCCCCATCACATAGCTGCCTCAAAGCCATATCTGAGGTTTCATTAGTGTGGTGCACACAGTTGCTCTGCCCTGCTGATTCCCTGAGAACCCATCCCATCCAAATTTCAGCCCCACCCAAAATGATTCCAGCAGCCTTTCCATATAAATGGCTTGTCCTGGCTCAGGCTCCAGACTATCCGAAAATCTCTCAATCAAGCAGCAGCTGGCATCAGCATGTCCCAAATCTATCAGTAAGAGACCCAAGTCCCAGCACTAGCTCCAGCCTGCCTTGGTTCACAACTTGTCCTTGCCTGGGCACTTCCAAGCTCAATGCTAGTAGCAGCCATCTGCAGATCCCCCTGTAGCTCCTGCTTGGTGGCCCCAGGCAGTGGCTGACTTTGCACCTGCCAGGAGGCCCTAGAGCCAGTGCACCTGGTGGACAGCTTCACACCAGACCAGATTACAACTCCACACATCCAGGAGGAGAAAGAGAAGGAGGAGGAGGAGGAGGAGGAGAAGGAAGTGAAGGAGGAGGAGGAGGAGGAGGAGGAGGAGGAGGAGAAGAAGGAGGAGGAGGAGGAGGAGATGATATAAGAATAAGAATAAGAATAAGAATGAGGAAGAGGAGGAGGAGGAAAAAATATGAAGAAAGCCCTAGCCAGTTTGGCTCAGAGGATAGAGCACTGGCCTGATGACTGAATGGTTTCAAGTTCAGTTCCAGTCATGGGCACATGCCAGGGTTGTGGGTTCAGTCCCCGATGGGGAGCATGCAGAAGGTGGCTGATCAGTGATTCTCTGTCATCACTGATGTTTCTATTTCTCTCTCCCTCTCCCTTAATCTCTGAAATCAATAAAAATATTAGAAAGCAAAAAATAAAAATAAAATATGAAAAAATAATGGTAATAAATACATATCTATCAACAATTGAATCTAAAATCCAAAATAATTGAACATAGTATCTAATGAACAAAATAAACTGATGGATAAAATAGAACCTGAGGCATGGAAACATGGAACAGACTGACAAATTTCAGAGGGAGGAGGGGGATAGGGTGGAAAGAGATGAACCAAATAACTTATATGCATATGCATTATCTATGGACACAGATAGGAGGGTGATGAAAGCCTGGGATGGGGCAGGAATGGGGTGGAGGGGTGATATGGGAGGAAAAGGGGGAATATTAGTAATACTCTAAACAGTAAAGATTTTTTTAAAAAATAAATTAGAAACGGAAGATGAAAATCACTTAAAATCAAGCGAAAGGGAAAAAAGATGAACAGAGATTAATTAAATCAAAACAGAAAATCATAAAAAAAATGAATGATGCCAACAGCTGAATCTTTGAAAAAAATCAATAAAACGAACTCAATGCTAACAAGACTGGCAAAGAGACAAATGACCAATATCAGAAATTAATTAGGAGACATGAACACACTCCCCGATGCATTCTTATGAGACCGGCATTATTTGTGTAGTCAGTACAAAGAAAGAATAAACTACTGACCAACATCTCTTATTAACATATTTACTAATCCTCAACAGAAGATTAGCTAATCCTACCAACAATATAAGAAAATCATACTACATACATGACAAAGCAGGAATTATCCCAACAACTCAAAGCTGATTCAATATTTTTTAATCAACCAATGTAATCCAACACGTCAACTGTGTAAAGAAGAAAATTCACAAGGTCATAAAAATAGATACAGAAAAGTGTATGACAAAGCACAGCATTCATAATAAACAGGCTTAGGGAACTTGAGGTAAAGGTCACTTCCTCAATCTGATGGGACTCCTGTGGCTACTGTCATACTTGATTGTGGGAAGGGAAATGATTCCCCCTCAGATGGGGACAAAGTCAAGAAGGTCCAGTCTTACCACTTCTATTCAACATTGTCCTTGACCTTTTAACAAGTGAAATAAAACAAGCAAGATGCATAGAGACACTGAAATGTGAATGGAGATATCAGGTGTCCCTACTTGCAGGTGACATAGTTATCTATGAAAAAAAAATCAAACAATCAACTTCAAAATCACGGCTCAATACACAGAAATGGATTTATTTGAGACTTAGCATAACTGCAGTGGTGTTGCCCCTGTGGGGTTGGCAAAGCAGCAGATAAGGGGACAGAACTGACTTCTTGTGGAAAACCATCCACAGACACACAGCTTTCACAGAGGTGCAGACTCAAGGAGGAACTGGGCAGCACCACGTGTCACCCAGAGTTCACCCTAAATCCCTGGTGACTGGAAGGGCCTCATGTGTTTGCTCATTGACCTGATCCCAAGGAACATGAAACCTCCCACCTCTTTAGGACAGGAAGTAGGTTTGTACCTGGGAGCCAGGAGCCCCCTGAAGTCTGGCTGCCCCCTTCCTCCCACACAAATGGGGAGAGGGTGCCCCCTAGAGGTTACACTTCAGAGAAGGTTCCAAAGTCCCCAGAAAACACTTTGGAGTGTTAAGGTGGGAAGGTGGTCAGTGAGCTTTTAAACTGACATTGAAACCTACATGCATGTTTAAGGTGCTCTATCCTGGCACCTGGGAAAACGGACTTTTCCCTAATTTAGGTTTGTATTTCCCTCAGTCCTCATGGGGCCCTGACCACCTGGCTTCAGGTGGGTCCCCCAAAGCGAGGCCCAGCATCAGCCTGCAGGAGAGGGGGTCTGGGTGGTTCTTCATTAAGTCTTTGGAGTGAGGTTCCAGCCCACCTCCCCATACACCCCTGTACCCTGGCACCTGCGGCTGCTCTTCTGGGGGCCTCTCCATCCTAGTTCCCCTCCTCCCAGCAACACAGACAACCCCCAGGTCTGTTGATCCACCTGGCAGGACCCTGGCTGCCTGCATGCTGTGCTGGGGCCTCCACAGTGTTAACTAGACATTAGGAGGGGCCCTAGCCTGTGTGGTTCAGTGGACAGAGCATCAGCCTGCTGTCTGAGGGGTCTTGGGTTCGATTCCCATCAAGGGCACGTACTTCAGTTGCAACCTGGATCCATGCCTGCAGGAGGCAACTATTCAATGTGTCCCAATAACTCTCTGCCTCACCTGCTACCTTCCACTTTGTCTAAAAATAAGTGAGAAGAAAACCTTGGATGAGGATGAACAAAACTAAATACATAAATAAAGGAATCTTATTTAAAAACAAAAGTAAAAAATGATAAGAGGAAACCCCATCTTAGTACCAAGCCCAGGGAGGACCGCGTGCATGTTCCACTAGGAATGATGATGGAGCTCAGACACAGCTCAGTTTCTGATAAAGAATTAAAGGGGCCTCACTTGGTGGGTGTGGCCATGGTGTGAATGAAGGCTTTTGCTGAAAAAGCGCGTTGGCATCTCTGGGTCACACCCGTGTCAGGACCCCTGACCCGTGTTATCACTTTCCATGGGCAGAGCCTGGGCATCTGGTTTTAGGTTGATCCTTGGGCATTTCTCTGTGTTTATGCCTCCCAGGGGTTGTTGCTGTTTTTCTCTCCAAATGCATTTTCCCACTGGATGGTGCTTGTGCACCAATTCGTGTCCGGGTCTATCTTTGCAGATACTTTAGGATTTTCCATGTGAATAATGACGTCATCTCTGAATAGAAAAGGTGCTCCTCTCTGTAAACTCCCTGCACCTCTGGGAGAAGCCAGGAGGCTCCGGGGTGGCCCCTGCTGGTCACATCTTGGACCCCCGCCCGCCAGGGTCCCCATCCAGTTCCCAAAGTTGCCCCTGGGCCCTGGGAACCCCTAGGGCAGGTCTTCATGCCACACTCCCTGTGCCCAACGTGAGGCACCTCATCAGGAGGCAAAACGCAAGCCCAGGCCTTTGTCCTTCCACTGTGGGTCCCTGGGTCTGAGTATGTTCACCTGCGCTCTCTGCTCCCAGGCTTCCCAGCTGCCCAGTTTGGGGGCCTCATAGTGTGTGTCTGACCCACAAGTACCTGGCCTGTGACCCCAGAACATAGGGAAGGAGCCTCTCTCTTCCTTACTGATTTGTCCTTCTTGCCTAGAGGGACACTGCTGTGACACTGACCTTCAGTGTTGGTGGAATGAATAAATGAGTGACTGAATGAATGAATGAATGAATGAATAAAATACAATCAATTAATGTGCGTAAAGAGGCTCTGGAATTGGTGTAAGGTCTACAAGGCCCACACCCAGGGACCTGCCTCTGAGCACCCTTGTCTGTGGCCCCGCCTTGGGCCCCAATAGCCCAAGGACACAGCTCTGGAGAAATCTGGCTGCAGAACTGGAGTCCGTGTCTCAGCAAGCTGTGTGCACCTTGGACCTTATATCAGTGAGCGATGCTCAGGCAAATGCCAGGCGTGGCTTCCTGGGGCCGCAGAGCCTGCTGAGTCTGGCTGACCCAGGGGCATGGATGTCTCCTTCCTCGTCTTCCTTCCTGTGCTGGAGCTCCCCTGGGGTCAGTGTCCGGGGACTTGATGGATCACAGCCATGTTCACAGAGACGGGGACTGATTAACCTTGTTGCTTCCTTCTGTCCCAGGTGTCCTGTCCCAGGTACAGCTGCAGGAGTCGGGCTCCACGGTGGTGCAGCCCTCGCAGACCCTGTCCCTCACCTGTACCATCTCTGGGGACAGTGTCTCTAGCAACAGTGTGGTTTTGGACTGTGTCAGGCAGCCCCCAAGGAAAGGGCTCCAGTGGCTGGGAAGGATCTACTTCAGGTCCAAGTGGTACAGAGATTACGCGCCATCTCTCCAGAGTCAGTTAGTCATCAACCCCGACACGTCCAAGAACCAGTTCAGTTCTCCCTGCAACGGAGCTCCGTGACCACCGAGGACACGGCCATGTATTACTGTGCAGGACACACGGTGAAGGGAAGTCAGTGTGAGCCCAGACACAAACCTCCCTGAGGAAGGCAGCAGGGCTGGGCTGCAGGGGGCGTTCAGGACACTAGGGGGCGCTGAGGACCAGCACAGGGTCCAGTCCTGGAGCAGGTGGAGAGTTAAGGGGAGATAACATTTCCTGCTCTGTCTCCAATTAGTTTTGCTCCAAAGCTCAGCCACAGAGCTCACAGAAAGCCTTTTCCTATGTCTAGGTTTAGGGATTGTGTTTGTGAACAAAAAGGGGGCTCTGTGGAAAAGCTGGCAAACCTCTGTGACTGACAGGAACCTCACAGGAGGCTCTGATCACACATTCCTACCTGGGCAGCCCTGGGGTGGGCAGACCCCGGGCCTATCACTTCTTTACTAAAAGGCTCATCTTGCCTTTGAGCACCCCCATCCATTGTTCCTGTGCATCTGGGTTGACACACCTGTGACATCAGCATGACCACCATCAGGAGAGCACCTCCTGGTAACTGTCCTGGCACCCAGTCCCCACCTTGCTCTCTCCCTCCTCCCTGTCACCTTCCTCACCTTCCCTCCTGAACTTCAAATGCACAAACGCAGCTGCAAATGGTTATTCTCCATGCATTTGAGGTCTTGCTCCCCAACAGTTGTTGTCCTTTTGGCTCCAATAAAAGCTTAGAACACATTCTCTCCATGTTTAGACTTTTCTTACATCAACAAATTGTCTTTTCTTCATTTACAACATCCGTTTATACATGTTTCTTCCCCGTGTGGAGAGGAAAAAACACACAAGTATTACAAACCTGCTTCCTGAACGGGATTAATTCTAACGAGTTCGCATCCTTTGGTGTGCAGGCCGACGGGCCAACTGCCGAGCCACACCAGCCAGGCTCCATGTTTAGAGGATGGAAACTCTCCCACATGGAGAGGCCAGGAACACAGGCCTTGTGCACACGAACAGCAGGGAAGTCGAGTGAAATCTGTGGTTTCAGGCAGGCAGCTGTGTGCTTGTGACAGGGACAGCAGGTTTGAGATGGAGGCTGTGGCCACAGGGTCCATCCCAGCCTCTCCTCCCTCGTCACTTGTACACGTTCGAGTTATTGATAGGGGAGAAATAGAATGTGGGGAACCAGCTAGAATTGTAAGGAATAGTAATCCTGCTCTGTTAACTGTGATTGTTTATTCTGATTAAAGAAGCACGTTCTCACCTGGCTGGCAGCTGCACGGGGACCTGGGAGCTCACCTGGAAGTGCAGCCCTTCCTCCCCATTTGGAGCTGCGGATTATCAGGGAGAGATTCACAACTTCGCTGCAGGAAGCAGCCCGCCAGCCCTTGGAAGACCCTAGCCCTCTGCTCCCTGTCAAGGGCCCTTTTGGCATAGCCTTTGGCTACTTCCCGTGTAAGCTTTTGTCCTTTTACCCAATACAAGCAGCTGGCTTTTGGGGGGGGGGGGTGGCACAAGAGCAGATTTCTGTGGATGACTGGCTGTGCTTCCATATTGCCGGCAGCATTGGAATAAAGGCTCATATATGATCAACCCTGTCTCTGCCTAATTGGCTCAACAGTGACAGGCAGCAGGGGACCCATGCATTGTCCAGTTTCATATTCATGTGTGTGAGATGTGATTGGGAAAAACAACAAAGACAATCTTTCATTCTCAAAATAAAAGAATCATTCCAAAGCAAATTCTTATTCCCAAAGGAATGGAATCAGGGTGACTGGGTCTAAGGAAAGGAGGAGTGAGGGTGGGTTAGGACGGGACCCATTGTGGCCAGCATCCTTCAGTCCTTTGCCAGCTGGGGTCACCCCTAGGATGACAAGGTCAGACATGCAGCCCAGGGTCGTGGCTGCACCATTATATCCAGACTCCATGCAAATGGGGCTCTCCTCCTGCTCATAAAAGGGGGCCCTTGCCCAGCATGTTTGGGGAGATGCCCAAAACCCAAGTGCCTGAGAGAAGACCCCAGTTATTAAAAATTTGCTCCCTCCACAGGATGAGGTAGGTCTAAAGTGTTTGCCTGTGTTGGAGAAAAAAAAAAACAAGAGTGCTTGTGTTACTTTTTAAAAAATAATACATTTTTATTGATTTCAGGAAGGAAGGGAGAGGCAGAGAGCGAGAAAAATATCATTGACCGGCTGCCTCCTGCACACCCCACACTGGGGATCGAGCCTACAACCCAGGCATGTGTCCTGATCAAAATCAAACTGGGAGCTGGTGCTCCATCCACTGAGCCAAACCAGTTAGGGCTTTGTGTTTCATTTAAACCAGACCCCAGTGTCTCTGAGCCAGCAGCCTGAGGAGGTGCGAGCCTGGGCCTGAGGCTGAGCAGAGACCCTGCCACACACCTGCTCACCTTCTAGAGGAACCACCCCTTCTGCACGTGTGTCCTGGGATCCTCCAGGGACAGGAAGCTTATCTTCCTAAAACACAGGATCTCGTTACCAAACACTAAAGTCACTGCTCAGCCTGGGCCCTCCTCCGCCCCCACTGGCCTGGGGTGGGTGCCGCCCCCTCTGTCTTCTCTGTTGTTGGTAGATTTCTGAGATGGTTGATCTTCTCCCTTTTCATTCTTTGTTCAAAATGTAAAAGTTAGGAAGTTCTTTCTATCAAAGTTACAGTTTAGACTAGAGGCCCGGTGCATGAAATTTGGCAGTCCCTAAACCAGCAGTCGGACATCCCTCTCACAACCAGGATCGCTGACTCCTAACCACTCGCCTGCCTTCTTGCCTGATGGCCCCTAACTGCCCTCCCCTGCCAGCCTGATCGCCCCCTAACTGCTTCCCTGCCAGCCTGACACACCCCACACTGCCTTGGGCCCTGCCACCATGGCTTTGTCTGGAAGGACGTCCAGTCTAATTAGCATACTACCCTCTTATTAGTATCGATATTAACTCCACTCTGCCACAAACCTTCATCTTGTGTTACTCTACCTTCCTGGGAAATAAAAGCACAACCTCCCCCTCCCCATCTCCGGCAGGTAGTTCAAATCTAATAAGTAACCAGAGTTGCAAACATTCCCAAAGAAGAGACCCTTTGTCCCACTTCCTGGCAGGCATCTAGTCCCCTCCCCTGTGGCAATGGCCTTCTCAGGTGAGACATTCCTGCCAGATGGTGAAGCCACGCCCTCCAGCCAATGGGGCGGTGCAGTAACTCCTGGGGGGGGGGGGGGAAAGATAACAAAAGAATGGATCCCCCTTCTGGGTACCTGCCCACCCTATTGTTACTGGTGGCAGCGCACCCTTCTGAGCAGAAGTAAACTTGCCTTGCTCAGCCATTTTCCCTTTTTTGAGTGTTTGTCTCATTCCTGCGACACCGCTGAAGAGCATTTCTAACAATCTTCGGGGTTGAGCTTATTTCCAACAAAAAGGAGTCACTGAGAAGGGGCAGAAGCAAAATGTTGCAGTAGGCAGCTCCCACTTCTTATTCCTCCACAAAAACAAAGCAAAACTACCAGAACTGGCATCTGTTGGGCTCTCGAAAACAGGTCTGCAGCAACTAAGCGAACCCTGAGTCCATACATGCTACTGAAAAGAGAAGGAGCCCAGCTGGTGTGGCTCAGTGGTTGTGGGTCCACCCAGGAACCAGGAGATGACGGTTCGATTCCCGGTCAGGCAAATGCCCAGGTTGCGGGCTCGACACCCAGTGAGGGGTGTGTAGGCAGCATATCGCTGTACTTTTTCTGTGCCCAAAATGTTTATTACAGCGGAAGAACTCCAGGGCCTGGAAAGACCTTCTGGCCAGTAGCTTCTGAGCACTTTGACAATATTGGTTGCAGGGAACACAGCAGGGCTTTGGGACCAGGCAGGCGCCCTGCACCCTCATCCAGCAGCTCCGTGTGGGCGGCTGATGCAGTTCATGGGTGATCCTGCTTAGTGCAGCTGAGCTATGGCTCATGATGTGTCCACAGGGCCGTGGTTTCCCTCGGGAACCTGCACTTGGCCCCCTGGTTTGGGGTAGGTGACCTTGCTCAGACCTGGGGTGGGCATGGTCTCCTCTTGGGGCAAAGCGAGTGGGGGGAGTGGGGGCCTCACCCACGGCGAGTCCAGCTGAGCTGGCCGGGGCCTGTGCTGTGTGGGGCAGAGGGAGAGGCTGTGGGACAGGGCTGCCCCCAGAAGAAGAGCCGAGGACTGACCTGCAGGTGGCCCCTCTGCCCCCGAGAAGGGAGGGTCTCACCTGTCCCCAAGGACGACTTGGTGCCTCAGCTTCTACCCACGGTTTTCCTCCAAAAGTCAATGTGTTCCTTTTTTTATTTTTTATTCTCACCCAAGGATATGTTTTCCATTCCTTTTCAGAGAGAGAATGGAAGAGTGGGTCGGGGGGGGGGGAGGGGGGAGAGAAACATTGATGTGAGAGAAGCACATGGATTGGTTGCTTCCTCAATGGCCCTGACCGGGGCCAGGAGTGAACCTGCAACTGTAACCGGGAATTGAACCCGAGACCATTTGGTGCTCGGGCCAATGTATAAACCACTGGGCAACACCAGCCAGGGCTTCATTTGTAAATGGTGGAACTGGTCCCGATTTGAGAGGCTGGGAAACAGGAAGTTTGCACATAAACAGCAGGGAAGTGAAGTGAAATCTGTGGTTTGGGAAGGCAGCTACAAGCTGTTAACAGGGACAGGAGTTTACAGTTGGAGGCTGTAGCCACAGCGTCCACCTCAGCCTCTCCTGCCACATCACATGTCCACCATCGAGTTCTGTGGAGGATCTGAATGGTGAAAACAATAAAGAGAATCTTTCAATCTCAAAATAAAAGCATCATTCCAATGTGAATTCTTATTCCCAACCCCAGAAAGGCAACATGCCCAAGGCGGGTGAAGGAGAGTGAGAGGAAGCCCCATCTATCCGCCTCTGGGGGCAGCACCCCTGGGTCCTCACCAAAAACCCAAGGATGGAGAACTCTCAATCCTGGAAGCTGCCCCCAAGGAATGGGGTCAGAATGACCAGGTCTCAGGAAAGGAGGGAGGGAGGGAGTGTTAGGATGGGACCCCTTGTGGCCAGCATTCTTGAGCCCTTTCCATCTGGGGTCGCCCCTAGGATGACAAGGTCAGGCATGCAGCTCAGGGTCCCAGCTGCACGCTTATATCCAGACTCCATGCAAATTGGGCTCTCCTCCTGCTCATAAAGGAGGGCCCTTGCAGCCTCTGGATTCACCTTCAGTAGCTACTGGATGAGCTGGGCCCACTAGGCCCCAGGGAAGGGGCTGGAGTGGGTCTGTCTCATTACTGATACTGGTGGTAGCACATACTATGCAGACTCTGTGAAAGGCCGATTCACCATCTCCAGGGACAACACCAAGAACACACTGTACCTGCAAATGAGCAGGCTGACAGCTGAGGACACAGCCTTGTATTACTGTGCGAGAAACACCATGAGGGGAAGTCAGTGTGAGCCCAGACACAAACCTCCCTGAGGGAGGCAGCAGGACTGGGCTGCAGGGGGCACTCAGGACACCAGGGAGTGCTCAAAACTACTAGACTAAACTCAGGACTCACTGAACTCAAGAATCCAGCCCCAAAAGCATGTGCAGGGATAGGCCAAAGAGGGGTTTCCTTTACAAGTTTGTTTCCTCTTCATCATAAACAATAAAATAGCCCATACAGTTTGCTCGGTGGCTAGAGCATCAGCCTGCAAACTGAAGTGTCCCAGGGTTGATTAAGGTCAAGGGCATATGCCTCGGTTGCAATGGCCTCCCCGGCCCGTGGCCGTTACACCGTCACGATGTCACGACCAAAGGAGCCATGGCTCTCACAGCGGGCAGCACAGGGCTCGAGCTACTGGTGGCGGAGAGCTATGAGAGCGGTGGAGGGTTATGAGCAGCAGAGAGCTACCATTGGCGGCGATGTGCGGGGCGGCCAGCTGTGGCAAGCAGAAGCCATCTACTCATGCACAATGTTGTTCACACTCGGCCTCTAGTAAATAAAAAAAAAAATAAAATAATGAATTTCCCGGAGCTCTGTTTAACCTGTTGCCACTGACATGACGTTCCTTGGATCCAGGCCTCAAAGAGCAGGGTGTTTCCACTCTGCAATGACAAGCATGGGCAGGAGGCCGTTTAAGCAGACCCAGCAGACCCACTGTGTCCTCACCCACTGTGACCTCATCCACGGTGCCCTCACCAACTGTGACCTCACCCACTGTGACCTCACCCACTGTGTCCTCACCAACTGTGACCTCACCCACTGTGTCCTCACCCACTGTGACCTCACCCACTGTGACCTCACCCACTGTGACCTCACCCACTGTAGCACCACCGGCTGGCGGGACCTGCATCCTCCTCCTCTTTCTCTCAGTCTTACTGCCTGGTCCCCATGCCCCCTGCGGGTCTCCCTTTGATCCCAGTGGTCACGTGGGAGGGACAGGGATCTCACGGTTCCTTCTGGTCGAGTCTCCAGAGCCCTGGTCAAGCCTGAGAGGAAAGCAGCTCCATGCTTGGCCAGGAAGGAGGCATGAAGGAGCCGAGGGGGTCCTTTCACTAAGAATTCATCAGAGGGAAGGAAGCAGAGATCTCTGCTCAGTCACCCCCTCTCAAGGGTCCCCTAGGGGCTCAAGGCCCCCAGAGGCCTGGAGAATTCAGACCACCTCTATTTTTTTTAAGCAATCCTGTCTCTTTTGAAATTTTTTTATTTATTTTTCTTTTTTGAGAGAGAGAGGGGGAGGGAGGGAGAGAGAAACATCGATTTGTTGTTCTATTTATTGTGCATTCATTGGTTGATTCTTGTATGTGCTCTGACTGGGAATTGAACCTGCAACGTTGCTGTATCAGGATAATGCTGTAACCAACTGAACTGCCCAGCCAGCGCCAATTCTATTCTTTTAAAATATATTTTGATTGATTTGTTTCCTGCACACTCCCTACTGGGGATCAGGCCCACAACCTGGGCAAGTGTACTTGACCAGAATCGAACCCAGGACCCTTGAGTCCATAGGCTGATGCTCTATCCATTACGTCAAACTGGCCAGGGTTCAGACCACCTCTTCTTGTCTGCAGCCACTTGGATTTCCCCTCGGCAGGGAGATGCCAGGAGCAGAGCTCAGCATGGCCATGCGGAGGGCTGACCCAACAGCCCACCTGGCCAGTGTCAACGGGGGGAGGGAGATCTGTGTGGCCTGAGGCCTTGCAGCACTTGTCATAGGACTTCTTCATTCAGGAAAGCATGGCTTGTCCCTAGAAGGATGAATGACAGGCCAATTTCCAAATTATGTACCAAGATGAGCCTCCGAAGATGTAATAAGCAACATACATGTTAGGTGGTATGCATGTCGTTGGTGGCTTAAGTGTCATAAGGGACATGCCCGTTCTGTGCTGCATGCCTGTCATAGTGACATAGGTGTCATAAATGACAGGCATGTCCTATGTGGCCTATATTGGAATCAACATATATGTCATGGTATGTTTTAGGGTGTTACAAACAACACTCTAGGAGCAAATGTTTCCTGGCTTAGCGGGACCACATGTAAGCAACCTTGTTAGGTTAGTGCATGTTAGACACAGAGACTGCCTGTGTCTGCTCTGCTTTGGAGGTGCTAACTGTGCAAGCTACCAGGGGACAGGGTCCCGTTCTGCCTCTTTCTAGGAGGGAAAGGGCAGCTCTCAGCATCTGTGGGAATCACCACGCCCACCATCCAATGTTCTCATTGAGATCCCTCTCCACCCGAAGTACATGAAGGCTCTTAATGTCCAATAGCATCACTGGTACTGGGCCTTTTTCCTTTCTCTTTCTTATTTTTGTTTTTGTTTTTGTTGTTTTTTTTTAACCTGGGTCATCCAGGAGGACATTCATCACGACTTTCCCTCAGGAGATGGTGGGCAGAGTGAGAAGAGACCCAGCAAGGAAGCTTCCAGCCCAGCCTCTCCTGCCTCATCACATGTTGATGTTCCAGTCTCATGGAAGATCTGATTGGGAAGAAGAACAAAGAGAATCTTTCAGTCTCAAAATAAAAGCATCATTCCAAGGCAAATCTTATTCCCAAACCCCAGAAAGGCAACATGGCCCATGGCAGGTGAAGGAGAGCAAGAGAAAGCCCCATCCAGCCGCCACTGGGGGCAGCACCCCTGGGTCCTCATCAAAACCCCAAGGATAGAAGACTCTCAACCCTAAGGGTGACCAGATGTTGAGAAAGGAGGGAGGAGGGAGGGTCAGGATGGGACCCCTTGTGGCCAGCATCCTTGAGTCCTTTCCCATCTGGGGTCACCCCTAGGATGACAAGGTCAGACATGCAGCCCAGGGTCACAGCTGCACCCTTATATCCAGACTCCATGCAAATGGGGCGCTCCTCCTGCTCATAAAAGAGGGACCTTGCCCGGCATGTTGGGGAGACACCCAGAACCCAAGTGCCTGAGACAGGACCCCAGCGGCTCCACCATGGACTTGGTACCAAGCTGCGTTTTCCTCCTGATCATTTTTTCAAGGTCATTCTCAGGAGAGGGGAGCGCTGAGACCTGTGCCTGTGCCTGTTTGTGCTTCCATGTGATTCTAAGTCCACCTTGTGTCTCTGTGTTTGCAGGTGTCCAGTGTGAGGTGCAGCTGGTGGAGTCTGGGGGAGGCTTGGTGCCACCTGGGGGGTCTCTGAGACTCTCCTGTGCAGCCTCTGGATTCACCTTCAGTAGCTACTGGATGAGCTGGGCCCGCCAGGCTCCAGAGAAGGGGCTGGAGTGGCTTGGGGAAATTAATCCTGATGGAAGTACCACAAACTATGCCAGTGCTGTGAAGGGCCGATTCACCATCTCCAGGGACAATGCCAAAAACACGCTGTATCTGCAAATGAACAGCCTGAGAGCCACGGACACGGCCATGTATTACTGTGCCAGACACACAGTGAGGGGAAGTCTGTGTGAGCCCAGACACAAAACTCCCTGAGGGAGGCAGCAGGGCTGGGCTGCAGGGAGTATCCAGGACACCAGGGGGCGCTCAAGATCAGCACAGCCCCCAGACCAGGAACAGGTGGAGACAAGCAGACACCATTTCCTGCTCTGCCTTAAATTAACTTTGCTCCCAGGCTCAGCCACAGAGCTCACAGAAAGCCCTTTTCTATGTCTAGATTTAGGGATTGTATTTGTGAATAAAAAAGGAGGCTCTGTCTTTAATCTGACAAAATTCAGTGACAGAAGAGCGTCTCACGGGAGACTCTGATTGAGAAGGCTAACCCCTATTTTGTAAAACTACTGTTTGGAATTTTCTGCTATTTTTTAAGTGGCCTCTTATTCTAAAAAAAATAAATAAATAACTTTGCTTTCTAGCCTGCTTTAGCTTGCTTGAACAATGAGGAAGATAAACTTAGCTGTCTGACCTTATAGGCCCGAGACTAGATATGCCCATACTCTCAATGCCATGCCAGGTGCATTTTTTAATTGGATAGAACTGAGTTGTTTTCAAGGCCAGCAGCGAGATAACCACTAAGTGCACATTGGGCTGGCTCTTTAATAACAAGGGAAGTTCTGCTTGTAGCTTTGCTTAGAATTTGAATTCATTTTTTCTAAGCCCACCGCAGTGAATAAAATGTGACTCCAAACTCTCCGAGCATTGCTTGATTTATTCCAGTTCTCTGTAACATGATCACAAATTCCTATCTGGTTGAGGATTAACAAACCAAATTAAATAAATAAAGGAATCTTATTTTAATAAAACAAGACAGGACGGAAATGGTAGGAGGAAATCCCGTCTTAGTACTGTTAATGTAAAAAAAACACACATTCAAATCTGTAAAGAATTTTTGTGAGCTTATTTCAGCCAAATTGTTGTAAAAACAAAACAAAACAAACAAAAAATAAAAATCATTGAAACCTGTAAATAATTTTGTGTTTATTTGAGCCAAACTGTCAACATATGCCAGGAAGCAGAATCTCAATGAATTGAGATAATGTCCAGAGAATGGAGGGTTACATCTGTATTTATACATTGCAATCAAAGGAAAGGGACATAGGTGGGTTACATGCAATCCATTGGTGATAGATTAAGGAGGTGGGATAAAGCAAAGCAGGGAAACCTCTGGGATAGGGTAAAAAGTTAAATGATGGACATGTGCTTCTTTTACAGAGATGGATACAGGATACTTTAATGTAATTAACAGTTGACAATTAACTTGATAACAATAACAATGAGGGAACGTCAGGGTGCCATTTGTTGTGCTCTGAGGGGTCCGGGGTAAAAAGGAAGTTACAAGTTACCTAGACATCTCACAGATATGTTATCTTAGAGGCAAAAAGGCAAATGGGCTTAGTGAAGATCTAAGTTGATCTTTGTCAGGGAAAATATTGGCCTAGGACATGACTACACTCTGTAACCTGTTTGTAGTTAAATATTTAATTTTCAGACCATCTTTTGTGGTTATTTTAGGTCTCTGAGTTTGCAAGACTGCCACACAGGCCTCCCCTGAGCGTGTCAGGTAAGCATGTGGCTCCTTTCATCCACACTATCCACAAATGCTGGGATACAGAACCTCAAGGGACTGAAATAATGCTCCCGAGAATGGCGGGTTTTCCTCTATTATTATACAATGCAATCCAACCCACCGACATTGGTGGGTTACATGAAATCCATTAGTGATAGAATAGAGAGGCTGGAGAAAGCAAAGCCAGGAAACCTCTGGGATTGGATAAAAAGTAACATGAAAGACACATGCTTAGGTGGGTGCAAGAACAATTAACATCCTATCTATATTATGGAAATATACCTTCTCCCAGTCTGCAGCCCTATGTTTTTTCCATGGGCCCCCGTTCTAAAAACTCCCTAAACCTGCCTATATTCCCCTAAAATTCCTGTTTCATTATCACTTTCCGTGGACTGAGCCTGGGCGTCAGGTTTTAGGTTGCTCCTTAAGTGTTTCTCTGTGTTTATGTCTTGCAGGGGTTGTTGTTGTTGTTTTTCTCTCCAAATGCATTTTCCCACTGGATGGTGCTTGTACACCAATTCGTGTCCGGGTCTATCTTGCAGATCCTTTAGGATTTTCCATGTGAATAATGACGTCAACTCTGAATAGAAATGTGGCTTCCTCCGTGCAACCTCAGGGCTCCCAGAGCGGTCCCTGAGGGTGACATCCTGGCCCCTCCCCCACCAGGACTCCCTCCAGTTCCCAAAACTGCCAGGTCCCTGATGGACCCCTGGGGCCGGTCTTCAGGCCACACTCCCTGGACCAGGTGGGCCTCTCTCTTTCCCTTATTAACTGCACTGTCGCTGCCCTGTCCCTCTTGGGAACCACCCAGAGCCAAGTGAGGTCAGCTCTTCAGGCCCTGCATCTAGGCCCCAGGGTCTCCCCCTCCTGGCAGGAAGCCTGCTCCGCACCCCCCCACACACGCACACCTGGGGGCTCTGATGGGGCCAAAAAGGAAAATTTGCCCGTGGGACAGTCCCTCCTCTTTCTGGGCCACAGTCAGACCTCAGAGCCATGAGACAGGCTCACCTGTGCAAATTCAAATAATGTACTTGGGGGCAGGAAGCAGGGCCCACAGGTCCTCAGGGCGGTATGTCTGTGGGTGGGAGGCACAGAGCAGGGATCGCAGGAAACTTAATCCTATTGGAGAGGGTCCCTCCCCCATTCCTCATTGACCGAGGACTATGGGGCTCACCTTCTCTCAGGCTCCTCCCTTAGGCCCTGCTGTCTCCTATTGGGCTATTTAACACATGGGTGAGGCCTTTCCTAGTGTCTCCACCTCCTTTGTCCAGGAGACCCTCCTGGGAAATGTGCTTGTTGTAATGTTATGGTCATAAGGAAACCCCTCTAATGTGTGAAATGATTATTGTGTAAAATGTTTGCTGTGTGAAGACCCCAATACTCATAACTTCCAAAATGTTATAAACATGGTGAATGCCCCACTATCTTGATGTGAGCGCCCTGAACCCTTAAAGTGTGAACGCCCTGCTCCTAGCATAAGGTACACCGTCTGGCCCTCACTGATAAGACACAAGCTGTTTACTACCTGCTATGTAAGCACTGGACCTCTGCCTGATAAGAGGACTACACGTCGCTCCGTGAGACCAGCCCCTGCCTGACTGTTCTGCTGTGTGAGCCACATGTTCTGCTGTGCGAGCCTGAACCAACTGCGGCCGCCTGTCTGTCTCCATCTTCGTTGTCCATCTTTCTCTGTGAACTGCTGAGTGGCCTTTGCCAGAGCCTAGGATCCACTAGGAATAGGTAAATAAACCTTGTGTGATTGCAAACTAATTCTGTCTTGTTCCGGTTCGGCTCAGCTGTCTAGACATTGAAGTACAAGGGGATAGGCTGTTATTGCTGACCCCTGGTCACCTGCATATGTCCCACTAAATCTAGGCAGATAATTACTTAATTGGGGCATAATTGGGACAATTGGCGTAGTAGGCAGGATTCCAAAACAAATTTCTCCACAGCACAGGCAGGTAATTATTTAAAATTGGCAAAAACACTCAGGTTTCGGTCAGAGTATTAAGGAAACGTCCACTGAGTGTAAAGGGGATTAATCTGGCACCAACTGAAAGTGAACTAGTCTCTAAGGACACAGGTCAGTGGCCTTCAACCACAAGGGCATACCCAGGAGAGTCTGACTCCCGACTGGCTAACGCCTGAGGGTCCTAGCAGTCTCTGCTCAAGCAGAGCTGAGTTGGAAGATTATACCTAAGGACCTATTCCCAATCTGGAGACTTGACACCAGAGCATAACCGGGTCGCCCAGGTTCGGTCCAAAATCAAAACTCCCCTTCATGTTAAGGAAATTAAATGAAAGGAAACTGAAAGTAAAAGGAAAATGAAACTTTTTGAAGAATAAATTTACAGCAGAGCCTAATTTATGGACAGAATTTTGAAGAAGGTAGCTAAAACTTTCCCTAATTTTCTAAGAAAACTAACAATTCTCCATCTAGAAACCACATAACTGCAATAGGAACACACCGCATACACAAGAATTCTGTCCATTTGGTAGGTACGGGCCAAGACTCCGCCTCACTCAACACCATGCAGACAGTTAAAAACTTCTTTAACAAGCTTTTCAAAAGAAACAACCCTGCAGAGCCTAACATACCATCAGAAAGCAAATGGAGACTGGTAGAGGATGCCCTGAGGGCCAAATATAAAATCCAGACAGCCCCAGGCCTCAACCAAAACAGTAGATCCTAACAATCTGATTACAATAATAGAAGGAGTGCCACCACAGGAGGTAGTAGGAATATTACTACAGACAATCCATCACCTGCAGGAGGACACTGACAAGGGAAGATCACTAACACAGAAGGAAGTTGCAAAATACTACAGCAAGCCAGTAGTAGTGAAAAAGAAGGTAATAAAATCGGAAAATGAAGGGATTGAGGAATCAGTAGAATTCACCTCATTTTCAAGGTGGAGCTAACAGAACTCAGAAAACTATTGATTAAAGGAGAATTAATGGATGTAGAGTGGCTTGTAAAAATATTTGAACTTGGAGGCCACATGTCTATATTACGTGCAGATGAACTCACAGCAGTGATAGATGCAATAGAATTAGCCAAATTAAAAACAGCACTAAAGGAAGTGGCAGAACAACACTCAAACACAGGAAGATCATGATGGAGCTGGATAGGAGATGCATGGAGAAGAGCATTCCCAGCAGTGGACCTGTTTTCAGGACAGTTTTCAGAACACTGGGGGTCTCTTACACAATTACAGACTCAACTAAGGAAACTGGTGATCCTAACTAGCCTCTATGAACCAGATCTGAGCACACCATGGGAAAATTGGGATGTAGAAGGGATAGTCAAGGTACTAATAACAAACGCCCCAGGTGGCTACAAAATGCAGCTTCAAAACCTTATTGGAGGGTCCAGCACTGCAGAGGATATTAAAAAGAAAATCCAACTGCACCAAGACCTATTAGCAGAAAAGAAATTTGCCTTCACAGCAAAGGAATCAAAGAAATATTCATTCCCCATGCAACAGTAAAGAGAACCTCTAAGGCCCTTAAAAACACCCCAAACCAATCAAAACGGGCAGAATGACCAATACAGACAAGGACAAGCTTATTACTGGAGAAGGAACAATCCGCTATTCAAGAACAATAATCCATTCAGAAGTAATAATAACTCATTCAGAGACAATAATAATCCATTTAGAAATAATAATCCATTCAGGAATAATCAACCCACCCAACCACGGAACCCATTCAGACAAAATGACCCTTTTGGAAACAATAACCCATTTAGAAATCAAAACTTTAAACGAAATCCCAACCCCTTCCGAAATGGACAAGGCACTAACCCCTTTAAACAAAACTCAAATCAGGGAAACTGGTAGGGCCCCCGCCGACCACAGCAAGTTCAGCAGTAGTGGGGCACAAACAAATTTACCCACCTGTACCCATTGAAACCCGCCCCGACATAAATATTACAGAAACATTTCATATTGAACATGATATGTTAATAGACCATACATAACATTACAAGTATCACTACATTGAAGTCATTTTCAAAACCACACCTTTTTAGTAGATACAGTATCACAAGTCTCTTTACTAAAAGGCACAGTAACACACAACAAAGTAGTCAGAGTAGAAGGAATAATGGACAACGTAATCCGAACAGTGCCCACTCCTGGACACCTATTATATAAAGGAAAGAAAATCCCAGCAACCTTTTTAATAGCACCAGAAATTCAAAACATTATAGGTATGGACTTAATCCCACATAGTCACATCATACATAAACCTACATTACATAAAATACAGAGATTCTTTTTTTAAAATATATTTTATTGATTTTTTTACAGAGAGGAAGGGAGAGGGTTAGACAAGAAACATCGATGAGAGAGAAATATCGATCAGCTGCCTCCTGCACACCCCCTACTGGGGATTTGCCTGCAATCAAGGTACATGCCCTTGACTGGAATCGAACCCTGGACCTTTCAGTCCGCAGGCCGACGCTCTATCCACTGAGCCAAACCGGTTAGGGCAAATATATACATTCTTAACAGCACTAAAAATCAAACCATTAAAATTACCAGAACCAAATACAAATTCATTCACACCTCAATACCCTCTACAAGGAGGACATGAGGATGTAACCAAAGCAATTTTAAAACTTCTGGAAGAAGATGTAATGGAACCAGGCAGATCACACATATACAATAGCCCAATCTGGCCTGTAAAAAAGCCTAATGGCACTTACAGAATTACAATAGATTATAGAAATCTTAATGAAGCATTACCAAAACTAGACGGATGTCTGACAGATACCCAAGAAGTAATCAATATGTTCCAAAAAGCCAACCCGAAATACATGGCAGCAATTGACCTATCAGACATGTTTGTCATCATACCAATAGCTGAGGAATCCAAACCTATTACCACACTTAAATGGCAAGGAAAACAACATCAATTTAAAAGATAACCCCAAGTATATAAAAATTCACCTCCAATTGCACACAATTTACTTGCCAATAACATCGACTCCACCAAATACAAATCTATAATTATACAATACATAGATGACATCCTACTCTATAACAATGACAATGATACTCTTCAAACTGACTTAGATGCACTAGTATCTCATTTGAGATCACTAGGCTGGAAAATTAATTCTGACAAAATTCAGCCACCAGATACTAAAACTACATTCCTGGGCATACATTGGAGCTCTGAAGGCAGATGTATACAAGACAAAGTAATAGACAAGTTACTAAAGCTGAAAATCCCAACTAACAAAAAGGAAGCTCAACAATTAATGGGATTCTATATGTATTGGAGACAACATATACCATACCTAGCTCACATTGCACAACATATCTACAAAGTCATGAGAAAAGCAATAGATTTTATGTAGACACAGAACAAGAACAAGCATTCACACAATTGAAGGACTACATACATCACTTTCAATCCCTAGAAAGTATACGCCCCAGAGATAAAATTGTACTAGATAACAGTTCTATATCAAAACATGGTAATTGGGTACTGTATAAAAGGAGTATAGATGACAAAAAACTAATACCTGTAGGATTCTGGACTCAGAGATTCCCTTACTCTTACCATAAGTTCTCTCATTTCAAGAAATTAATTTGGGCACTATAAGTGGCACTATTACATGTTGAGCCCCTGACTGGACTTAACCCAATAACTATCAGCAGCACATTGCCACTCAAAGCATGGCTACGCATGTCAGCTGAAGAATTGGCAGGTTCCCAAAATGACAAAAAGTTTCTCGCGTGGAAGTGGTACATTAACACACGAGAAACCTCTGGCTCCGAAGAACCAGCCCTCCTCACCGAGGAGGTCAACAAACTTGAGGTAGAACCACCTACCTGTGCCAACAGGTTTGTAAGACCACCCGATCCAATAGGCGTGAAAGGGCCACAATATAGCCCAAAACTAAAAAATGCCTGGTTTACTGATGGATCAGCCTCCGTAACCGGTGACCAGTACGAATGGAGAGCAGCAGCCTTCAATCCAGTGACATCACAAGCACTGACAGCAACCAGTAAGTCCAAATCTGCTCAACATACAGAACTCATTGCCACATATCTTGCTATAAAAGATTCAGTAGGCAAACATTTTACTAAAATCTACATTTTCTCTGATTCTTGGACAGTTTGTAAAGGAATCACTGACTGCTCAGGAAAATGGCTCCAAGCAAGATGGCTAATTAATGGCAAACCCTTATGGTCACAGGATTATTGGATAAAACTTTATGAACTCTCCGAACACATTAAAATATACATTACACATGTTAGCGCTCATGCCACAGATAAATCTCGCACAATTCTTCACAACACGATTGCAGACACGTTAGCAAAAGGCGTCACACCTGAAGACTGTTGTGGAGCCAGCGCGAGTGAACAACCACTGGAGTCCAGACCAAATTAAAATTTAGGGAGCCTTTATTAGCCGGCCAGCTGGCTGTGGCGACTGCTTTGCCTTTCTCCATGCAGGGAGTCCAGAGAGCAGCCCCGGCTCTTTGTGCAGGACCACTTTTAAGCACATTAACCACATCCTGTTTTTGCAGAGCAAGTAACACAAGACAAAACAGTTTTTCCTAAGCAACGTCAGGATCATGCCAGTGACGACTATGTTATTTATGGGGTCATCCTGTTCTTCAGAAAGCTGACAGTGTTCTATGAAAGAAGGCCTACGTGCTGGGAAGGGGCAATGAGACTGTATCTCAAGGCCTGGCCTGATGTCAGCACTGACAACTCTGTCTGGGACATAGTCCACAGCCTCTCTGGAATGGTAGTAGTAAGCATGCTCAAAAAATCCCACTCTCTAACAAAGACAACATCACTTTTGTGGTCAAATCAAAATCCTTAGCAATGAATCTAAAATTAGTAAGAAATGAAAATAATGACTGGTCCATTGCCCCTCTTCCTAAACTTAAATTTAGGAAAGAAAATGGCAAATACAAATTAGTCCCATCTACATCAGAACTCACATTCACACCACAATTTATACAACATATACATTCCATTTTAGAACATTTAGGACACTCCTCATTTGCCCATTGATTCCTTAAAAGAAACCTGAAGGCACCCATTAAACTCATTAAACGAGCAATTAACTCCTGTGAACAATGCAAAGGTACACATACCTTTAAATCTCTGACCCCACATAGATTACTCAAACCATTTATACCTAATCAAGTCCTACAAATTGACTTCATTGGTCCTTTACATGTACCCTTTCAGGACAAATATGCATGCACTATAGTGGACACAGCAACTGGCATACTTTATTCTTGTGCCTCAAGACACTCAAATGCCAAAACCACCATTAAGGCACTCACCACATGGTTCGCCTTTTATGGCCCGCCTCAATTTATTGAATCAGACCAAGGCACACACTTTACGAACTTCACAGTACAGCAACATGTTAAAGAACTAGATATTGACTGGACCTTCCATCTGCCTTACAATCCACAGGCAGCCGGACAAATAGAAAGACATAATGGTCTTCTTAAACATAAAATGCAGACACTCCTCATAGACAGGTCATGTAAAACATTACAAGAACTCCTTAATCTGGCATGTCTGCAATTAAATTCCAGACCTAGAGTAAATAGACTCTCCCTCATAGAAGAATTTCTCCAACCACATGTCCTTAATAACCCCATTGCTGACCATTTACCTCTGCTAAACACATCTAAAAAACTTCCCTATAAAATCTTGACTAAATCCACTAAGGATGGCTCATTATCTCCACAGGAAATAATCGCTCACTCAGGATCATCCCTATTCTGGACAGTTAATGATTCTGGACATCTCCAACAGACCAAAATAGAAAACGCCAGTCCCAGGACATGATACATACCTTACATCAATACTTCATCACAGATTTTTATCTTTTCTTCAGTCCTCACTTCTATTACCCTATACTTTTTGATTAAATTTCTCTTTAATAATGTATTTAAGGATCACCTGCACTTGCATAGTCCTCTCTCTCCTCTCCTTATCATACTCTTGACGATTTCATTCACCCTCCACTGGACGTGGTGTTCATACTGTAATTTTCCCTCGCTAATAATACAACAAGCGAGACTAAGGTCCATGAGTTTCTACACCAACTACTAGATACTTGTTTCTCAATTTATAATCACACTGTCTGTATCTTTAACAACTAATAACCCCCCACCCCCTTCTACCTTTTCCCCCCAAAGCATTAAACTGCCCTGTTTCCATTAATAACACCATTTCTAAGTCAAAAGAACTCCAGAAACACTCTGATGACACCATCAAGAAACTTGGAGCAACATTGAAAGTCATCAACCACCTGCTCCTGACACCCAACAGCATGACCCTCAACACAGCTGCGGACCTGGCTGGCCTCGACAAACACTGTGACTTCAGGACCACCATCATTTCTCTCTGGAGGACTGCACCTTGTACCCCACACTGGAATCTTTTTAACCCCATCTATTACATCCAAAGGATGGAACTCCCTCACCTCTGCTTGGCAAACAGCTAAAACCATTTCATTTCTCTTAGTCATTATCTACCTCCTCTCCCTCTTCTTTAGACTCTTACACTGCAGAAAGAATAAATAAAATTAATTTTGGGCCCCTCGGATCCTCCTCCCTATATGTCCCTCGGGGACCACTGGGTGGAATGTTATAATAATGTTATGGTCATAAGGAAACTCCTCTAATGTGTGAAATGCTTATTGTGTGAAATGTTTGCTGTGTGAAGACCCCAATACTCTTAACTTCCAAAATGTTATAAATATGGTGAACGCCCCACTATCTTGATGTGAATGCCCTGAGTCCTTAAAGTGTGAATGCCCTGCTCCTAGCATAAGGTACACCGTCTGGCACACACTGATAAGACACAAGTTGTTTACTACCCGCTATGTAAGCACTGGACCTCCTTCAGTCATGGCCTCCTGCCTGATAAGAGGACTCCACGTTGCTCTGTGAGACCAGCCCCTGCCTAACTGTTCTGCTGTCTGAACCTGAACCAACTGCGGCCGCCTGTCTGTCTCCGTCTTCATCATCTGTCTTTCGGTGTGCATTGCCGGGTGGCCTTTGTCGGAGCCTAGGACCCACTAGGAATAAGTAAATAAACCCTGTGTGATTGCATACTAATTCTGTCTTGTGTTCCAGTTCGGCTCAGCTGTCTAGACCTTGAAGTACCAGGGGATAGGCTGTTATTGCTGACCCCTAGTCACCTGCGTATGTCCCACTAAATCTAGGCAGATAATTAATTGGGGCATAATTGGGGCAGTGTTCCTGGTCACATGTGCAGCCCTCCCCCTCTCCCCCACTCCTGTCTGCCCTGGGGAACTTCAGGAACCAACTGGCCACAGGCTGTCTCTTTTCTAAAACATGAATGAGCTGAGGGTGGACCACAGAGGCCTGTCTCCTGCCAATTGAATCAGGAAAACCCCCCAAGAAGGTGGGGACTAGGGCGCTGCACTTGCCTATCAGGGGAGACTGGGTTCCCCACCAACTGGCCCTCTGTCTCTGCCAGGGAGGCTGGAGGGGCCCCTCCTGTCCACACTCAGCCTCCTGTCCTCACGGGGTTGTGGAGCTACCTGAGGCCTCCTGTCTGCGGGCTGCACCTTCATGGGGGCAAGTGCAGGTTCCCACAGCTGTCCCATGGGTCCCTCTGCAGCTCACAGGCCTGAAAGGGCACCCTGCAGTGGGCACAGGCAGGGACTGCTGTGACCTCTAGGTGCCCTCCCTCCATCCACTGAGCAGCCTGGAGACTCCACCCTGCTGCCCTTCTTTCCCGGCCCCCAGCTGTGCCCAGGGTCCAGCAGGGGACAGAGGCCGGCCCCACAGCACTGAGCCCACCTGCAGGGCTCTTAGTTGTGCTGAGAAGGGGTGACGTCCCCTGTCACCCCCGGGATGCAGCCAATGGTGGGACAGTAAGCCCGTGTGTGTGGTCAAGCCTAGAGGAGGCCCCAAGCTGGGGGCAAAGGGTGTGAGAAACGCTCACCTTTTTTAAATTCAAATAACAGATTCAGAGACAGAAGGATGGTGAAAAGGAGCCTTTTACTATGTTCTTGCAAGAGGGGGTGTCTGCTTGTGCAGGCACATAAGGAGCAGCGATCACCCGCTATTTATCCCCTTCTCCTGTCTAGTTTGAACTCCTCTGGTTAAAGACTTCATTCTTTGATTCCTTGAGACAAGACCCTGGGAAAAATTCCTGCTACAGGCTCTGGTATCAGTGTAGAGTCCCTCCTCTGGTTCCTCAGTGGCTGAGTACTATGGGTTTCATAGTTTCCTCATACGTGGCCTAGATCTCCCATTGGAGCATTTTAAAATGGGCTGAGGCCTTTTCTAGTTGTCTCCACCTCACCCTTTCTAGTTGAGGCTGTGCCATCCTGGCTCAGGTGCACAGTTCTTTGTTCTGATAGCCTCTTCCCTCCTCCCAAATTCTGTTTGCCCTGGGGACACTCAGTAACCCTTTCCAATAAAAGTTGACCATGCTGGGGTGGATCTCAGAGGCCTATTTCCTACACTGGGAAACTTCCTAAGCAGAACCTTGCTTCTGTGACTCCTGTCAGGACTATCATTCTTTTATTTATTTTTAAAATATTTTTTGTTAATCCTCACTGAGCGTATTTTCCCATTGATGCTTAGAGAGAGTGCAAGGGAGAAGGAGAGACAGAGAGAAATATCAATGTGCAAGAGAGACATTGATCGGTTGCCTCCTGCACACACCCCAACCAGGGCTGGGAACCTGCAACCAAGGTGTGTGCCCTTGATGAGAATCAAACCCGGGACCTTTCATTCTCCAGGCCAACACTCTATCCACTGAGCCACACCAGCCAGGGCAGGAGCCATTGCTCTTTGCAGACTAACCACTGGGGTCACTTTAGAAGGAGGACCTTCTGTGCATCCATCTGGGCCATTTGGTGTCTCGACTACTCCTGCCCCTGCTCCCTGCAGAGATGCCCCCTAGTCCTGCTCACCGTGAGGCACCTCATCAGGAGGCAAAACGCAAGCCCAGACCTATGTCCTTCCCCTGTGGGTCCCCTGGCTGAAGACCCTCACCTGCACCCTCTGCTCCCAGGCTCCCCAGCTGCCCAGCTCTGAGAGCCACATGGTGTGTGTTTGACACACAAGTGAAGCATGGTAACCTCCATCTTGTATAAAACTGCTGTTTGAAATTCTCTGCTATTGTTAGATAGTCCCTAGTCCTGTAAACTCTGTCATTGTAAACTCTGTCACTTTAAGACAGTCTCTTATTCTATAAAATGACTTTGTTTTTAGTTCAAATAATGGAAAAAGCTAAACTTAACTGTCTGACCTTGCAAGCTAGCCATCCAAAGAGGCTGATACACTGATACTGATATTAATTCACATATTCTGCCACGTATTTGTTCATCCAAAGTTGCAGGTTTCTATATAGATATGATATGTACTCAAGGTTACAAGCTGGCTTACACAAAGAACTAGAAGGATATGAAAAGAAAATACTCACTCCTGTGTTTGCTCAGAATTTGACAGAGGAAATCTGCTCTGAACCTGCATGCAGGTGTCTTGTCCAGCTCTCCGATTTACGATACAACACAAGCACCTGGCGTGCGACCCCAGAACACGAGGACTGGGCCTCTGTCTTCTTCACTGATTAGGCCTTGTTGCCTACAGGAATGCTGGTGTGTCACAGGCTCTCAGTGTTGGTGGAATGGATGGATGAATGAATGAATGAGTGAATGAATGAATAAATGAATGAAATCCAATCAATTAATGTCAGTAAACAGGCTCTGGGATTGGTATAAGGTCCACAACGCCAATACCCAGGGGCCCCCCTCTGAGCACCCTTGTCTGTGACCCTGCTTTGGGTCACAATTGCCCAAGGACACAGCTCTGGAAAAATCTGGCTAAAAAACTAGGGTCTGTGCCTCAGTGGGCTGTTCACACCCAGAGCCTTATAACAGTGAACGATGCTCAGGCAAATGCCAGGCGTGGCTCCCTGTCTAAATACAGCCTCCACTGGGGCCGCAGAGCCTGCTGAGTCTGGCTGACCCAGGGGCATGTATGTCTCCTTCCTCATCTTCCTTCCCGTGCTGGGGCTCCCTTGGAGTCAGTGTCTGGGGACCTGGGGGTTCAGAGACTTGTTCACAGAGACATGGACTCATTAACCTTGTTGCTTCCTTCTGTCCCAGGTGTCCTGTCCCAGATGCAGCTGCAGGAGTCGGGATCCATGGTGGTGCAGCCCTCACAGACCCTGTCCCTCACCTGTGCAATCTCTGGGGACAGTGTCTCCAGCAACAGTGCCACTTGGGTCTGGGTCAGGCAGCCCCCAGGGAAAGGGCTCCAGTGGCTGGGAAGGACCTACTTCAGGTCCAAGTGGTACAGAGAGTATGCGCCATCTCTCCAGAGTCGGTGAGTCATCAACCCCAACACGTCCAAAAACCAGTTCTCCCTGCAACGGAGCTCTGTGACCACGAAAGACATGGCCGTGTATTACTCTGCAGGACACACAGTGAGGGGAAGTCAGTGTGAGCCCAGACACAACCCTCCCTGAGAGAGGCAGCAGGGCTGGGATTCAGAGGGTGCTCAGGACACCAGGGGGCGCTGAGGCCCAGCAGAGGGTCCAGTCCAGGAGCAGGTGGAGAGTTAAGGGAAGATAACATTTCCTGCTCGGTCTCCAATTAGTGTTGCTCCAAAGCTCAGCCACAGAGCTCACAGAAAGCCCGTCCTATGTCTAGGTTTAGGGATTGTATTTGTGATCATAAAAGGGCCTCTCTTTATTCTGACATAATCCAGTGACTGAAAGGAACCTCACAGGAGAGCCTGATCACAGTTTCCTACCTGGGCAGTCTTGGGGGGTGGGCACGCCCCAGGCCTATAACTTCTTTACTAAAAGGCTCATCTTTTCCTTGAGCACCACAATCCATGGTTCCTGTGCATCTGGGTTGACACACCTGTGACATCAGCATGACCACCCTCAGGAGAGCACCTCCTGGTAACTGTCCTGGCACCCAGTCCCCGCCTTGCTCTCTCCCTCCTCCCTGTCACCTTCCTCACCTTCCCTCCTGAACTTCAAATGCACAAACGCAGCTGCAAACGGTTATTCTCCATGCATTTGAGGTCTTGCTCCCCAACAATTGTTGTCAGTTTGGCTCCAATAAAAACTTGTAAAACGTTCTTTCCACGTTTGGACATTTCACACATCAACGTGTTTTCTTTTTTTCATTTACAACATAGGTTCAAACCTGTTTCTTCTCCGTGTGGAGAGGGAAGTGCACACAATTATTAAAAACCTGCGACCACCCCAATATGAGGTCTAAAGAGTTCTTGTATGTTGAAGGGAAAGCAAGTTTGCTGTAGGTTGTCATGGACTTAAGGTTCCATTCCTTAGGAATGAGGCCTCCCCAGCTGTGCCCTTCTCCCCCTGTGACACGTTTCCAGGTTCCCCTTGGTTGTTGACTTGGCATAAAATCCACAGCATACGTGAACCACATAGAAGTAGTTGACATACGCACGTCCAAACCTCTGGATAATTTTTTAAGAGTTTATCTGAGCCGAACCTAGGACAGTTGCAAGGAAGCAGGATCTCAGATGCCCTTGAGAATGCCAGTGTCAGAGTTGCTGTCACAGCTTCTCTGACACATTTGGGTTTGAGGAGGGAGGGAAGGAAGGCTGCATGGAGGTGTGAGGGTGCAGGCGGGGGTTGGATCACAGGACACTTAACAAGAGTGCTCTCCTGAGGGTGGTTACGGCTTGTTTTAAGGGAGTGTTGACTTCGATGCTCAAGAACCATGGGCAGGGCTGGCTTTAGGCAAGGAGAAGCCTTTTACTAAAAAGTTAAGGCCTGGGGGTGACTCCCCCATGACGGCCCAGTTAGGGAATTCTGACCAGATCACCCTGTGAGGGACTGTAAGTCCCTGGTCGCGTGTCTACCTTGTTTCGTCCACCAAGTGCAATTGGTGGCATGTGGCACATTCGCTGTGCTGTGCGACCATCACCTGCCTGTGCCCACTTCCAAAGCATTGTGATTGCAGCCTGGAGAAGCCCGCCCCCATTGCACACTGACTCCCACCCCCTCCTCCTCTCAGCCCTGAAAACCCCTCATCTCTGCGTTTCTATTAAACCGGTACCCAGCCTCTCTGAACCAGCACCTGGGTAGTGTGAGCTGGGTCTGAGGCTGAGCAGAGAGCAGGGCTTTGGGACCAGGCAGCCGCCCTACACCCTCATCCATCAGCTCAGTGTGGGTGGCTGATGCAGTTCATGGATGAGCCTTGCTTAGTGCAGCCTAGCTATGGGCTCATGATGTGTCCACAGGGCAGGTCTGCCCTCTCCACACCAGGGCCATGGTTTCCCTCGGCAACAGGCACTTGGCCCCCTGGTTTGGGTAGGTGACCTCGCTCAGACCTGGGGTGGGCATGGTCTTCTCTTGGGGCAAAGCGAGTGGAGGGAGTGTGGGGCTCACCCACAGTGAGTCCAGCTGAGCTGGCCGGCGCCTGTGCTGCGTGGAGCAGAGGGAGAGGCTGTGGGACAGGGCTGCCCCCAGAAGAAGAGCCGAGGACTGACCTGCAGGTGGCCCCTCTGCCCTCGAGAATGGAGGGGCTCACCTGCCCCCAAGGATGACTTGGTGCCTCAGCTTCTACCCATGGTTTTCCTTCAAAAGCCAATGTGTCCCTTTTTTTATTTTTTATTTTTTATTCTCACCCAAGGATATGTTTTCCATTGCTTTTCATAGAGAGGGAGGGAGGGAGGAAGAGAGGGGGAGAGGAACATTGATGTGACAGAGGCACATTGATTGATTTCCTCCCCAATGCCCCTGAGCAGGGGCCAGGAGAGAACCTGGAACCCAGGTATGTGCTCTTGACCGGGAATCGAACCCTGAGACCTTTGGTGCCTGGGTCAACACTCCAACCACTGAGCGATACCAGCAAGGGCTCCATTTGTGAATGATGGAACTTCTCCCAATTTGAGGGGCTTGGAAACAGGACTTTTGCACAGGAACAGCAGGGAAATTGAGTGAATTGTGTGGTTTTGGGAAGGCAGCTGCGTGCTTGGAACAGGGACAGCAGTTTTGAGATGGAGGCTGTGGCCATAGTGTACAGCCCAGCGGCTCTTGCCTCATCACATGTAGATGAGAGAATTTTATGGAAAAGCTGATTGTGTAAAATAATGAAGACCATTTTTAGTCTCAAAATAAAAGTGTCATTCCAATGCAACTTCTCATTCCCAAACCCCATAAAGGCAACATGGCCCATGGCGGGTGAAGGAGAGTGAGAGGAAGCCCCTTCCACAGAACCTCCTGGGGAAGCACCCCTGGGTCCTCAGCAAATCCCCAAGGAGGGAGGACTCTCAATCCTGGAAGCTGCCCCCAAGGAATGGGGTCAGGGTGATGGGTCTCAGGAAATGAGGGAGGGAGGGAGGAAGGGAGGGTAAGGACAGAACCCATTGTGGCCAGCATTCTTGAGTCCTTTCCCACCTGGAGTTGCCCCTAGGATGACAAGGTCAGGCATGCAGCCCAGGGTCACAGCTGCACCCTTATATCCAGACTCCATGCAAATGAGGCTCTCCTCCTGCTCATAAAAGAGGGCCCAGCCCGGCATGTTGGGGAGACACCCAGAACCCAAGTGCCTGAGACAGGACCTCAGCGGCTCCACCATGGATTTGGTGACAAGCTGCGTTTTCCTCCTGATCATTTTCCAAGGCCATTCTCAGGAGAGGGGAGAGCTGAGACCTGTGCCCTTGCCTGTGTCTGTTTTTGCTTCCATGTGATTCTAAGTCCACCTTGTGCCTCTGTGTTTGCAGGTGTCCAGTGTGAGGTGCAGCTGGTGGAGTCTGGGGAGGCTTGGTGCCATCTGGGGGGTCTCTGAGACTCTCCTGTGCAGCCTCTGGATTCACCTTCAGTGGCTACCACATGGACTGGGTCCGCCAGGCTCCAGGGAAGGGGCTGGAGTGGGTCTCACGCATTACTAATACAGGTAGTAGCACATACTATGCAGACTCTGTGAAGGGCCGCTTCACCGTCTCCAGGGACAATGCCCAAAACACACTGTATCTGCAAATGAATAGCCTGATAGCTGAGGACACGGCCCTGTATTACTGTGCACCAGACACAGTGAGGGGAAGTCAGTGTGAGCCCAGACACAAACCATCCTGAGGGAGGCAGCAGGGCTGGGCTGCAGGAAGCATCCTGGACACCAGGGGGCACTCAGGACCAGCAAAGGGAGGGTCCCACCTCATAAGCTGTCCCTGGAGGGGTTGTGCAGGCTTCCTATCAGAGTCAATGCTTTCTTCCCTCCTGTTGTCCCCAGGGCAGTTCCTGCTTCCTTCTTTATCTTTAATTAGATTCCCTGCAGGCAAAAAAGTAGGAAGTCGCTGTGGTTTCAGATCTGGTGTACTTCTCATGTGTTCCCTTCATGTCACCATGGCCCTGATGGTTGGTCTCCAGGTTGACAAGGAAAACATTGTAGGGATTCTCTTTCCCCCTCACTGAGAGGGACATCATCCACCCTCCTGCACAGTGCTTAGCAGGGAACACAGAGTCCTGGCCCCAAACCTCATCTGAGGGTGATCAGCTTCTCCTTCAGCCCTGGGAGGAGTCTTTGGGGGCAGTTAGCCACTTGTCTCTGCACATGGCGGTTTAGGGTCTGACCCTGTGGACGCTGCTCCTTTGTGCAAGCCTACAAGGTGGACCCAGCTCTCAGTGTGTCCTGGGATGGAGGCAGGAAGGAGGTCCAGTGACTGGGCCTGTCACAGCCCTGCTGGGCCCTGTTCCCTGTGAGTCTCAGAACAGTCCTATAGGACGCGTCCCAATAGCTGTCCCGCTTCCCCTGGAGAATCCATTTAGATCCTGAGAACCCGCTGAAAAAGACTTGGTCCCCACCCACCACTGCTGTGCCTCCAAGCTCCGCAGACACCACCCCATCCTCACCCTCTGTCCTCTGCTGCCCACATTCTCACCCCATCGGGCCTGCACAGGACCTCCCATGTGGCTGCGCTCTGTCCTCTCTTTCCCGCCTGGTAGGTTTTGCCTTAAATGCACCCCCATGCCATCCCATCTTGCCCACCTCCTGTGCCACTCCCTCCCTGAGACGCCAGGGCCAGGGCCACTCAAGCGGCCTGAAGCTGGCCTCAGCCACCCTGCTGAGCCCACATGCAGTGCCCGTGTGAGATGTCAGGCTGTGGAAGCCCCACCTGTGTCAGGTGGAGACACATCTGACCACTGACCTCAGAGCACCTCCAACAGCTCACACCTGTGCTGAGAGAACCTCCAGGGGCCCATAAGCTGCAGAGCACTGTAGTGGACAAGCCCGTGGCCACTGGGGTCAAAGAGCAGTCAGGGAAGGGCTGGTGCCTGGTCACCTATTATGTTGCCAATGTCCTGGTGACCAGAGCCCAGGTGCACAGGGAGCTCTGTGAATCCTAAAAGTGCAGCAACACCCAGCAGTGTGGCTCAGGGGTTGAGCATCAACCTAGGAAACAGGAAGTCATTGTTCAATTCCGAGTTAGGGCACATGCCCAGGATGTGAGCAACATCTCCAGTGTGGGGTATGCAGGAGACAGCCAATCAATGATTCTCTCTCATCATCTGCAAGTGTCAGAAATAAGATTGATTCATTTAGGTTTTTTTTTGTTTATTTGTGTGTTGTTGTTGTTTTTAGCTTTCTGGGCAGACTTGGTGACTTTGCCAGCTTTGGCTTCCTTCTTATTAAGTAGTTAACTTTAGAATTTGGTCCCTGCTTTAAACCTCTTTGGACCACAATTATTACAACTTCATACCTTCAAATTAATAGACATGGACAGAAATGTTATTAGTTAGGTGGGCCAATTCCCCCTCTGACAGAGAGCAAGCACCCCTGGGAAAAAGGAATCCCAGTGGCCACTCAGGGGGGTTGCCATCTGTCAGAGCACTCAGCCTTAAACAAATTAAATGTTTCTTTTTTTTTCTTCTCACAGACTTCCACATTTATATGAACAAATAATTATACCCAGGCAGACAAACAAAATATCAAACAAACATCTGTACTTATACCCTTTCAGTAAACAAGTACTCTTACAGTCTTGGGATCTGAGCAGATAGCAGGAACACTGCCAAGTCCCCTGATGTGGGCCTCCCTTTCCCACATCCCAGGACAAGATTCTCGACCAATGTTTCAGCAAAACAGAAATTGCAATCATGTTGGACAAAAGAAACAAGACTAATACTCCAGGAACTGTGAGGGGAAAGTCCTCCTGCACTCTGGCATTGACCTGGGAAAAAGAGTGCTTAGCCGGGGAGGGACAGGTTACACATAGAGCGTTATTCCAGGAGAGGCAAAACCCTGCAAGGAATCTTGATAAAAGATCAGTAATCCAGTCACACAATCAAAGGTTAAACAGTAAGGGAAGAACCACTCAATGTCCCCCAAGAGGATTTCAACAAACTGACAAAACCTTAACAAATCAAAACCTAACAACATAATACACATAGGGCCCAAATATGACAGACAAACTCAAGACAAAAAGACAAAACAAACAGTCCTGAAACCAACACGACAAAACACAAGACAACCAGTCTGGACACCTGTACCAGGCCGAGGACACCGTCATGTCCTCCGGCCAGAGTCTGGAGGTTATGCTGCATCCAGCCCTCCGACAGACTCTTACCCTTGAGATCTCAACCTAGGTGCCTTACCTCCTGTGAGACCGGTCTCCCCGTTTTCAATAAATCCTTGTGGCTCCTGTCTCCAGCTAAGGTCCCCAAAAGGAGGGAGAGCCTCCAGCCCCTTCTGGGGGATCCCTCTCTCCTC
The DNA here is from genome assembly GCA_026230045.1 of Corynorhinus townsendii. Taxonomy (NCBI): domain Eukaryota; kingdom Metazoa; phylum Chordata; class Mammalia; order Chiroptera; family Vespertilionidae; genus Corynorhinus; species Corynorhinus townsendii. The sequence goes on from JAPDVU010000016.1 coordinate 3,956,147, forward strand.
TCTTGGGAGGGAGAGCCTCCAGCCCCTTCCAGGGGGTCCCTCTCTCCTCTCGCAGGAGGGAGAGCCTCTGGGCCCTTCTGGAGGGTCCCTCTCTCCTCTCTCTCGGGTATCTCGCTGGGGCCTCCAAATGTTGTGGGGTCGAACCCTGGAGTCAGAATAAGACCACTGGAGGCTGATGATTGATTAAAAAAGCAGGCAAGGATTTATAGAGGCAGCCAGGATGGCTGCGAGAGCACCACATGCAGGTGGAGTCCACACTCACGACTGCGCTGTTTCAGGTGTAGGCAGTCTTTTTACAGGTCCAAACAACAAAAAAGTTTCCTTTGTTCTAAATTCTAAATTCTAAATGCTGGGAACATCCCGCAGGGGGGTTCCCAGCCACATCCTGCTGGACATTGGAATGTGGCCCTATCTTGCGAAAGCAATTTTTTACAGAAGCAGAATCAAGCAGAGTTAGTAATCTCTAAAGGTTATCTACAGTTTCTACTCCCGGAGCTACTGAGTCAGTGGGAATCAATCTCCTGTAGTTCTGGTCCACAGGCACAGGAAAATTACCTTTGTGAGTTTCCATGTCTCAGTCTGGAAGCTGAGGTAACTACCCTATTGTTTAAGCAAGTGCATGCAGAAGCCAGAATAACAAGGTTAAAATTCAAACAGCAGTTTTTACCCAAGTATTGTTGCTACCATAATTCACATAGATGAAACATAATTTTGAAAGGCATATTGGGGAGTCAGACAAACTTAGCTAAAGTAACTAAGTTCTTCTTGCCTCAGAACCCCTTGCTATTTATTAACACAAATTGTCCTAAGACAAGGTAGCGATATACACAACAAAAGGTAGGGTTTCCTATACACAGAATTCATTGTCAGATTGGAAGAATTTGCCTACAGCTGTTCAGGTGTTTGGCTAGTACAGTGGTTGGCAAACTGCAGCTCGTGAGCCACATGCGGCTCTTTGGCCCCTTGTGTGTGGCTCTTCCACAAAATACCACGGCCTGGGCAAGTCTATTTTGAAGAAGTGGCATTAGAAGAAGTTTAAGTTTAAAAAATTTGGCTCTCAAAAGAAATTCCAATTGTTGTACTATTGATATTTGGCTCTGTTGACTAATGAGTTTGCCGACCACTGGGCTAGTAGGGGGCAATAACATGTAGATTAAGATGCCCTTAGCTGTCTGGCAGCAACCAATCATTTTATGCATCCTTTTCAGGTTTGGGGAAATGCCCTCAGCCATCTCCAGATGATTCAGCCCTGCTGACATGCTGGAATTGGCTTCCGGCAGTCACCAGATCAATTCCCAGTCAGGGCACATGCCTGGGTTGCAGGCTTGGTCCCCAGTGTGGGTTGTGCAGAAGGCATCCCAACCACGTTTGTCTCTCTTGATGTTTCTACATCTCTATCCCTCTCCCTTACCCTCTTTCTAAAGTCAATTTAAAAACCTATTTTAAAAAAGGAAGAGAAAAGTAAGGTTTTGTGGTATTTGACCTGCCCCATGCCCTCCCCTCCCCAGCGTGATTGCACTTTTCTTTTCTTTTTTATAAATGCAGCAACAGACTTGTTTGTGCACACACCAGCAAAGGACAGCAGTCTTCTGTCAAGTGGAGAAGATCAGCTGATTGGGGACCTACTGCCATCGGGAGACTTGCCTAGTTGCCTTCAGGGTTTGGATCTATTTACCTGACATGTCAGCAGGCATTTCCAATGGGTATCTCTCCTCCTGGGCTTGCTTTTCTGATTCCTTATGATGCACAAGCTGCTGTTCCAGATAGTTCATCCAGGTACTTTCCCACAAAGCATAAGACGTCATATTCCTTGGTGCCAGAGGCTATGGTCTTCAGGTCTGGCAGGAGATTGGCTAACTGGCTCTCCAACTCCAGGGCCGAAACCAGAGCATCTGCTCCATTATATCCAGACTCCATGCAAATGGGGCTCTCCTCCTGCTCATAAAGGAGGGCCCTACCGGGCATGCTGGGGAGACATCCAGAACCCAAGTGCCTGACAGGACCTCAGTGGCTCCACCATGGACTTGGTGCCGAGCTGCGTTTTCCTCCTGATCATTTCCCAAGGTCATTCTCAGGAGAGGGAAGCGCTGAGACCTGTGCCTGTGCCTGTTTGTGCTTCCATGTGATTCTAAGTCCACCTTGTATCTCTGTTTGCAGGTGTCCAGTGTGAGGTGCAGCTGGTGGAGTCTGGGGGAGGCTTAATGCCGCCTGGGGGGTCTCTGAGACTCTCCTGTGCAGCCTCTGGATTCATCTTCAGTGACTACTGGATGGACTGGGTCCGCCAGGCTCCAGGGAAGGGGTCTCAGACATTAGGGGTGATAGTACCACATACTATGTCGCCTCTGTGAAGGGCCGATTCACCATCTCCAGAGACAATGCCAAAAACACACTGTATCTGCAAATGAACAGCTTGAGAGCCAAGGACACTGCCATGTATTACTGTGGAAGACAAACAGTGAAGGGAAGTCAGTATGAGCCAGACACAAACCTCCCTGAGGGAGGCAGTAGGGCTGGGCTGCAGGGAGCGCTCAAGACACCAGGGGGCGCTCGGGGCCAGTAAGTGGTGCTCAGAATACCTGGGTGGATTCAGGACTCACTAAACTAAACTCAGGAATCCAGCCCAAAGGCAAGGTGCAGGGAGAGGTCAAAGAGGCATTTCCTTTACAAGTTTGTTTCCTCTTCATAGTAAAAATATAATAATGAATCTCCAGGAGCTCTGTTTAACCTGTTGCCACTGACTTGCCATTCCTTGGATCCAGGCCTCAAAGATCAGGGTGTTTCCACTCTGTAATGACAAGCATGAGCAGGAGGATGCTGCTCGTAGAACCAGCAGAACCACTGTGACCTCACCCACTGTGACCTCACCCACTGTGGCCCCACCCACTGTGGGACCCACCCACTGTGGCCCCACCCACTGTGGGACCCACCCACTGTGGCACTGTTACAGAATTTACCAGGTGACCAAAAAATACACAGGAGTACTTGGAGGTACAGAAAAACCCATTTATTTTCAGATGTTTCACATGCACTAGTACAGTGACTCAGGGGAGCCTGTTTCCAAATCCTGAGCCCACCAATATGGAGGTAGCCCTCTCTTTATACCCTTTGGTTTCTTTGTCCCCCACATATGGATGGGACTTCCGGACCTTTTGTGCGATTTGCAAAAAACCCATGTGTTGGGATGGGGGCCATGAGACCACACCTAAAGGCCTGGCCTGGCGCCAGCGCTGATAATGCCCTCCAGGGTGTGTGTATGGTTCACAGTTTATGGCCTCTGTAAAATGCGAGTATTTAGGTAAACAGGTCTTGCAAGACCAGATAATTAAGGAAGGGGCAGTGACTAGACTATAGGCTAACAGGAATGTGCGTTAGGGATACTGATTGACTTAAGTACAGAGTCAGGCTGCTAGCCCCTCCCTCCCAAAAAATGTCTTATTTCCCTCATCACCCCCTCCTTGATCCTCAAGCTGATTTTCAGCCTTGGGGATTCAATAGAAGACTCAAAGCTAAAGAGTAGAGTGTTCAGCAGCTCGAGTCATTTTCATCTTCATCACCCAAGGGATTGTAATGGTAGTCCAGAGATCTGGTCTGGAGTAACATCTGGATCTTCAGGGCTTACTGATTCTATCTCTATTAGCTGCTCTAAAACCTGTTGGCTGTCTTAGAGGAAGGGAGAGGGAGTCTACACAGATTCCTTCATTCCCAGCCTCTGAGCACTTGGAGTGGTGAGAAGCACATCTCAGGGTCTCGTCTATTTCTTCTCCACTTGGCCCATTGTCCTTGCTCTGCTCATGTCTGTCTAACTGCCTAACACATCCCCTCAAGGATCCTGGCTCTGAATCCTTTCAGGGAAAATGGGCACCAGTGGGTTCCACTGGCTACTTCCATGCTGATAAGGGACGAAGTTTTCTTTCAGAGCCCAGAGATCCTTGCTCTCTGTCAGAGGGACGATGAGGCCTGGGCACAGAAGGAGATGGGCTTGTGACCTGGCAGAGACAAACTGTATTATGAAATTTACTATTATTGAGCAATTAGAACAGCAAGAGTTACAACAAATGGTCTAGTGGAAGGGAAAGGAAACATTTCAGTTCTAACAATTTCCTACTGAAATAAAATTTTTCTCCTTAAAATCACCCTTATGTTTATTAAAGAGCCAAATTAAGACCAATTTAACTATTGCATTAAATTTGGCCAGAATGTTTGCATTAACACAACAAGAATGGTAACTGACCACCTTTGCCGGAATTTTATGTTTGAATATTAGTGTGCCCTGTAGGGCAGGGAAGCTAAGCCACCCAGCTGCTGTGAGGCCTGCCTGCAGTATCTGCTGGGTTAGGTAAATTCCTCACCTGCAGAGGCTCCACCCAGGCCTTCGCCCTAGGTTTCAAGGCCCATCTCAGCAGCCCTCCTACTTGTTGTGGCCTAGAGTGCTTGGGGTTCCGCAGGGACACAGAGGCACCTTCTGACCAACCACTAGTGATGGTAGGGTATGGGCCTGATGCTCCAGCGCCATCTATTTTTAGGGCTGCCAAGCAAGATACCAGGCTTTCTCCGTGGCACTCTTATTGGCTTCGAGTCTTCAGAGTTCAGACAGGACTCTTAAAACATGTCACTGCAGTCAAAGTTTTCGGTCAATAAAACAACCATTTGAAACCGGTCTTATTGAATTTATGCAAAGAAATGCATTGCCTTGATTCATTCATTAAGAATTGCCAAATTTCAGAGGGATAATATAGGGAGAAAAATACACTGACCTGCTTTAAGGACTTCTGATTTTCCTTGCCAGTCCTTTCCATAGATTCTTCAGAAGATGTAATATTTTTCTAAATGCATTATAACAAAACAGTAACCGTCTCCAAATGACAAGAAGAAATTTAAAATGACACAGTTATGGATTTTATTATAATGCAGATAACATGGAATGTTGTTCTTTCTGTAAAACCCAACATTCTATAATATTATAACTAATAACCATTGGTTATAACTGTATTTGACAAAGGTTCCTATGTACCTTCAGTATAAAACTTTCCTTTATGAGAGAGAAAACAAACATTCAAGGCATTTCAGAGCATATTGGGATGATCTAAAGCCAATTCTAGACCAAGAAAAAGTTTCTTAAAATTCAAACCCTTGAAGGATTGTCAAACTTCATTTTACCAAAAGATTAAATATTAAAGTGTATTAGATAGGAACATAGACTAGCAAACTTCAGTTCCCATGATTAACAGATGGTCTTTCCTTTTTACTAAATAAAAGAACTATCCAAAATAATTCTTATTTTCTAACTTCATTTGTCCTTGGGTGTTTACAGCAAATGACACTAATTGGATTTCTCCCATCAGTCTCCCTTCAAACTTTGACATAAGCTATTTACCCTCTGTTTAGGGGGGCAAAATACAAATCATTGACTCTTAAGTGTCCTTGGTTTAGGGAAGACAGAGTTTTCTAGATGGTTGCAAACTGTTGTTTTAATATTTCAGTTTCCCTGCTCTGTCCTGGCTTACTGACCTGTATCATTTAATCAATTTCCTTTTAACATTTCTTTCTACAAACTTCTTATAACTTCCACAGACATTCTTACAACTTTCAGAAATAACCACCTTTAGAAACCACCTTCTTTCTTTTTCAAAATACATAACCATGCCTTAGACCTTCCACTAAGTATTTCTATTCTAATATTTTTTCTTTCTGTCATACCTTCAGTAACTTGTACATAAATTTTCTTACTTTTTTTTCTTTAAAATGTATTAGAATTATTCATTCTTAGAAACCTTAATTTTTCTTCAATAACCAAAAAAGTAAACAGCCAGCATTTCTTAGATTAACATTTATGAACACACTTTAAATGTACTCTTACATTTTTAGTTGAAGAAAATACACCTTCAACAAATTACAAGAGACTTTCTGTAATAAAAGCTAAGAGCAGGTGAATTAAAACTTGTCTAGCAATTAATGTTTCAGTTTTGATGTTATTTTAAAATATTTAGATGTTTCTTATTTAACCTAGCAATGTTTCAAAGTCTTTACGTTATCTCAGACTTTGGAAAATCATGTATAAGCATATGAGGTTGGAGAAAAGGCATGGGGAGGAGGGAGCAGGTCCAGTAGCCTGTTCCCAGGTCTCTATCCACTTGGATTTAAATTGCTACATTCTTCCTTAGAGATAACATCTGAGGTTACTGCTGCAGCTTCTCTACTTTACAGGGAGAAGGGCGACTGGTTCCTTCCTCCAACAGAGAGCACAGTCAGAGTCCTCTTGAGTGACTTGATTTTTATTATTAGCATATTTATAATTATTATTCAAAAGCTTTATTACAAATCCTTCATTTTAGTTACATCTATTTATTATATCTTAACAACTTAGAGATTTTTAAAATCAACAATTACCTAAAGCAATTTCTTGACCAATTTTGTAACAGGGATAACTCCATGGGAAAGTACCATTTTATTTTAATTACTAGAGGCCCATTACATGAAGAGATTCGTGCAATAGGCCTTCCTTCCATTGGCTTCCAGCACCAGTTTTCCTCTGGCACCTGGCACCCAGGCCTTTGCTCCATCCAGAGTCTGCTGCCTTCGTCTTCGCTGCAGACTCCAGAGTCTGTCATCTTCGTCTTTGCTGCAGTCAGAGTGCCGCTCCTCTAGATCCGTTCGCCCCCACCCTCCCTCTCATAGCAGGCATCCTGCCCCGATGGCCATCTGGGCGGCCGTCATCTTTGTCCTTCTAATTTGCATATTCCCTCCTGATTGGCTGGTGGGTGTAGCAGAGTGATGGTCAATTTGCATATTTCTCTTTTATTAGTGTAGATGCTATTACCTATGATTTTCCTTTCTGTTCAAAGAAAGGACATGCTAATCTGGCTGGGAGATGTATACCTCTGGGACCCAGGACCACCCTTGGAATGCAGTCCATCCTCATTCAAGAACCACCCATTATTGTGGAAGCATTAATCTTGTTGTCCAACCCAGCCTGCATAGCTTGCTTCCTTATGTAATTTCAAGTATATTGTATTGGTCTAATTTAGTTCAAAAATATTTCTTTTTAGGGAGAGAGAATAAATTTTTGCCTCACCTCAAGGACCTCAGGATGGCACAAAGCTGCCGCTCACTTAAATTCTTGAAATATCACATTCAGAAAAGCTGTTGAATATACCCAATTTGAAGATTATCAAAACTTAAACTGATGGCAGCTGGAAGGACAGAGGTGAGGGAGAGGGTGTGAGTGGGTGAGGAGGTGAAAGGAGAGTATGTGGATGCATGTAGTGTTTGTGTGAGTGAGTGAGGGACAGTTAAATCTGGCAGGAGCAGCAGGGGCTGGCAGACCAGGCTGCCCTGGACAGGGAGCATTTACCACCAAGGCGGGCTCTTCCCGGGCTGCAGGGCTCAGGCGTGGAGACCACATCATCTTGAAGGGGAGAGCGGCCTCTTCTATGAAATCATCAGCACCACCACCAAGACTGGCCTTCGACACTGCCCATGACCCTGTAGCCACTCCAGCCAAGACCCTGCTGCTCTGCCCATAGACCTGCAGACCCTAGGACGTCCACCACCAAGGGTGCATGGCTCCCTCTGCAGTAAGTGCAACTTCCCCCTCCCCAGCTGCCAACCTCTGGACACCACAGTCGCTTTTCCAGCACACAGGCCTCCTGAGCACACTGCCCCACAAGCCGCTCTTGGGTGCCGCTGTGAGCCCCTACTGGACACACTCTTATCCAAAAAAGGGCACACTGCCCCAGCAGTAGAAATTCTGAATTCCCCCTTTCCAGCTGCCTCCCCACAGACATCTCAGTCATGCAGCTTCAGCGCCAAGGCTTCTCTGAGTGTGTGAGTGAGCCACACTGGCAAACTAACCCGGGGTGCCTCTGTGAGCTGCCACTGGACACACATGAGTTGAACCAAGGGTGCAAGGCCCTGACTGTAGAAATTTGGATTTCCCTCACTCCTGGCTGCCTGCCCACAGGCACCTCAGTCACACGGCTGCAGTGCAAGGGTCCCTCTGATTGCACTGCCCTAGCAAACAGCCCCCGGGTGCCTCTGTGAGCCACCGCTGGGCATGCACCAACCCAATCAAGGAAGGGCACAAGGCTCCAGCAGCAAAAACTGAGTCTTTCTCCTCCACAGCTACAGACCTCTGGACACCAGTCACACCTTTCCAGTGTGTAGGGCTCCTGAGCCCCACCAAGTGACAGGCAGCTCCTGGGTGCCTCTGTGAGCCCCCACAGGGCACGTGCAAATTCAACTAAGGGTGCAAGGCAGCAAAACCTGTGACATCCTCCTCCCTGGCTGCTGACCTCCAGACACTGCAGTTTCCCCTTTCCAGCATGCAGGAATACTGAGCCCTCTGCCCCTATACGTGGCTCCCGGGTGTCTCCTTGAGCCCCCGCTGGGGGCACTCATATCCAAACAAGGGTGCACGGCCCCAACAGTAGAAATTCGGACTTCCCCTTCCCAGCTGCCTACCCTCAGACACTGCAGTCACATGTTGCTGCATGCAGGCCACCTGAGGCCACCGCCCCAGCAGGTGACTCTGGATGCCTCTGTTAGCTGCCATTAGGTGCACTCGTATCCAACCAAGGGTGTAAGGTCCTGGCAGCAGAAACTCAGACTTCCCCCTCCTCGGCTTGCCAACCTCTGGTCACTTCAATTGCACCAATCCAACATGCAAGCCCCCTGAGCCCGCTGCCCCAGCAGGTGGCCCCTGTGTGCTTCTCTGAGCTGCTGGCAAGGCACAACCTTGACTTCTGGCATCCAGTCCCTGAGGTAGCACCGCTCCACACATGGGCCTCCTGAGCCTACTGCCACAGCAGACAGCTCCTGGGAGCCTCTATAAGCAGCCACTGGGTGTGTATATCCAACCAAGGGCACATATCTCCTGAAGCAGAAACTGGGAATTCTCTCTCCGTGGAGCCAGTGACACACCACAATTGCTCCAATCCAGCGTGTGGGCCCCACGAGCACACACTCCTTGCAGACAGCTTCTGGGCTCCTCTGTGAGCTTCCACTGGACATGTGTCTATCCAACCAAAGGCACACAGCTCCCTCAGCAGGATCCACAACATCCCCTTCCCAGCTACCTACTTATGGACAGCTGGGTGAGTTACTGAGGACTTGCCTACCTGGACAAAGTCACATTGTTTCAGTCAGAGACTCCAAGATTCCCACATCCCCAGCTGCTGTATCTTGAACCCCCTTGTGATTCAAAGAGGGAAATCACTTTGGCCAAAGTCCCATCGCCTCAACTACGAGACACCTGCCCTGATTGTCATGGGCTCTAGACCTCTCCTAGTGAGTTTCAGAGTGATAGCTAATCCAGCAAGAGTCATACCACACTGGCCAAAGTCACAGTACTTGAGCTTCATGCCCCAAGACTACTTCCTCCCAGGCCGTGGACTCTGGGAACCCACAGTGAGCACATACCAGTGAGACCTCAGACAACCTTTTCCAAAAGAGCCCCAACCATGATCACATCCAAAACAGCTTGCACAAAGAAGCCGGGGGTAAGACACATTACCAATCTGTGACGAGACTTCATCCATGAATAAGAAACTAACATTCAAGACCTAACTAAATTAAGACAACCCAAATAGCTCAAGTAGGGAGCTCCACTAGATCACCAAACATGGGAGACATGAAAGACCACACCACTAGCACCACCCCTAAAAGAACCTGGATAACAAAGAAGTTGCATCTAAGACACAGAAACAATTACAACGTTACAGCAGAAAATGGGGAGACAAAAAAATTTAAAAAAATAAACAGTTCCCGAAGGAAAGAAAATGAGGAATCACCAGAAAGGGAATTAAATGAAATGGAGGCAAGTAACATGTCAGAGAACGAATTCAGAGTAATGGTTATAAGGATGCTCAAATGGATGGATGACAAATAGAACACAACTCAATGTGAATTATAGGGAGCTGAATGAGAATGTCACCAACATGAAAAGGAACCAAGAGTAAATGAAGAAAGATATAGCTGCAATAAAGAACTCAATGGGAGGCTTAAACAGTAGACTAGAAGAGGCTCAGGACCATATCAGAAAATTAGAAGACAAGGTAGGAAAAAACACACAAACACAGCAACAACTGGAAAGAAAACTTAAAAATTATGAGGAGATCCTAAGGGAGCTTTGGGACACCCAATGCAAAACAACATCTGCATAATGGGAATACCAGAAGGAGAGGAAGCAGAGCAAGGAATAGAAAACGTGTTTGAAGAAATAGTGACAGAAAACGTCCCTGATATTGGCAAGAAAAAACTATGCATGTCCAAAAAGCACACAGAGTCCCAAACAAGATGAATCCAAAAAGACCAACACCAAGACACATCATAATTAAATTGACAAACATCAACAACAAAGTAAGAATCTTAAGGGCTGTCAGAGAGAGACAGAAAGTTACCTGCAAGGGATCTCCCATTAGAATATCAACTTAATTCTCAACAAAAACACACCAAGCCAGAAGGGAATGGAATGAAATATACAAAGTGATGCAAAGCAAAGGACTGAATCCAAGAATACTATACCCAGCAAGGCTATCATTCAAAATTGAAGGTGGAATCAGTAGTATCACAGACAAAAAAGGGCTAAGAGAGTTTTCTAGCAATGCAAGAAATGCTAAAGGGGCTGCTGTAAAAAGAAGAAACAGAAAGGCAAGATGAAACACAAACATTAAGAATAAAAATGACAACAAACAAGTACTTATCAATAATAACATTAAATGTAAATGGATTAAATGCTCCAACCAAAAGACATAGGGTAGCTGAATGGATAAGAAAACATGACCCATACATTTGCTGTCTGCAAGAGACCCACCTCAGAACAAAGGATTCACACAGACTGATAGTGAAGGGATGGAAGAAAATTTTTCAGGCAAATGGAAATGAGAAAGAAACTGGGGTTGCAACACTTATATTGGACAAAATAGACTTTGAAGTAAAGGCCATAACAAGAGATAAAGAAGGCCATTACATAATACTAAAGAGAGCAATTCAACAAGAAGATATAATTCTGATAAACATATATGCATCCAATACAGGAGCACCCAAATAAATAAAACAACTTCTGGAAGATATCAAGGGAGAGATCGATAGCAATACAGTCATAGTAGGGGACTTTAATACCCCACTGACACCACTGGATAAATCCTCTAAACAAAAATTCAGCAATCCTAAATGACTCACTAGATCAGATGGGCCTAATTGACATCTTTAGAATATTTCACCCCAAAGTCACAGAATATACATTCTTCTCAAATGCACATGGGACATTTTCAAAGATAGACCAGATATTTGGACACAGGCAATGTCTCTTCAAATTCAAGAAAATAGAAATCATAACAAGCATCTTCTCAGGTCACAATGGCCTAAAATTAGAAATCAACTATAATAAAAACAATAAAAAAAATCAAACACTTGAAGGTTAAGTAGCATGCTATTAAACAATGATTGGGTTACCAAAGAGATCAAAGAAGATATAAAAAGCATCCTGGAAACAAATGACAATAAAAACAAAACAATCCAAAATCTATGGGATACAATGAAAGCAATCCTGAGAGAGAAGTTCATAGCTATACAGGCCTACCTTAAAAAAAAAAAAACAAGAAAAAATGGTAATAAATTATCTAACCTTGCAACTTAAAGAATTAGAAAGAGAGAAACAAGAAAAGCCCACAGTAACCAGAGGGAAGGAAATAATAAAGATCAAAGCAGAAATAAATGACACAGAGACCAAAACAAACAAAAAAGCAATATAAAAGATCAATGAAACCAAGAGCTGGATCTTGAAAGGATAAACAAGATTGATGAACCTCTAGCCAGTCTCACCAAGAAGCAAAAAGAGAGGACCCAAATAAGCATAATCAGAAATGAAAGAGGTGAAATAACAACAGACCTCACAGAAATATAAAGGATTGTAAAAAAAAAAAAAAATTATATATATAACAAACAACTCTACTCCAACAAACTGGCCAACCTAGACAAAAATGGACGTTTTCCCAGAAAAACACAAGGTCCCAAAACTCAATCAGGAAAGTAAAAAAAAAAAAAAACATGAATAGGCTGATAACTACTGATGAAATTGAGACAAAAATAAAAAAAACTTCCAGCAAACAAAAGCCCTGGACCGGATGGCTTCACAGGGGAGTTTTACCAAACAGTCAAAGAAGAATTAAAACCAATCCTTCTCAGACTATTCAAAAAAGTTCAAGAGAAAGGCACACTTCCAAGCTCTTTCTGTGAAGCCAGCATTACCCTAATCCCAAAACCAGATAACGATCCACAAAGAAGGAGAATTACAGGCCAATATCCCTGATGAACATAGATGCTAAAATCCTCACCAAAATTCTAGCAAACTGGGTCCAGCATTACATCAGAAAGATCATACACCATGAACAAGTGGGATTTATTCCAGGGATGCAAGGATGGTACAATATCCGCAAATTAATAAATGTGATACATCACATAAACAAATTGAGAGATAAAAATCACATAGCAGAAAAGGCATATGACAAGTGCAACACTCTTTTCTAATAAAAACACTCAGCAAAGTGGGAATAGAGGGATCATACCTCAACATAATAAAGGCCTTATGTGAAAAACCTACACCAACATCATACTCAATGGGCAGAAACTAAAAGCATTTTCCCTAAGAACGGGAGCAAGACAGGGATGTCTGCTTTCACTACTCCTTTTTGACATAGTACTGGAAGAACTAGCCATAGCAATCAGACAAGAAGAAGGAATAAAAACATCCAAATTGGAAAAGAAGAAGTAAAACTGCCCTTATTCACAGATGACACGATACTGCATGTAGAAAACCCTAAAAAAAGTATTAGACTTAATAAATGAATTCAGCAATGTAGCAGGGTATAAAATAAACACCCAGAAATCTATGGCAGTTTTGAGAACGGTTTATATGAGACCTTGATTATATTGTAAATATTTAGTTTACCAAGTAATTAGAATATGCACTTTTATTGAAAAAGCAAAGTAAGTAAACCTATACATTTGACCCATGAAGTACAGATGCCAACCTCTTCCCCCACTCCCTCCTGGCAGCCAATCTGAAGAGCAGTCTGGGTGGCGGTCTGAGGTATTATGTACACTCCTGTCTTAAAATTTCACTGCTGAATATTCTGCTGCAGCTTAAGAAGTAGCCAGCAACCTCATTCCACCAAGCTTGGAGACTGAATCCTCTTTCTTTTCTGCTTAAGAGTAAAATGCCTTTTTTTCCTGGTCTTTTCTTTTCCCCTTCTCCCCCTCACTTTCTGTATTAACCATTTGCTCTGTCCTTAGTTGGGGCAGGGAGGGGGGATAAGGGCTTGTTAGGGACAGGCAGGCTATGAATTAGCTATTGGTCTGGCTTTTGGTTAAACTTCCCTGGAATTCTTATGACCCTTTTACAATTCTTGTAAATAGTTAACTTTAGAACTAATTTTTTCAACATTTCTCCTTTCCTTCTCATCACTACACAACCTTCACAAATCTTACACTTTCAAATTAGCCTTCAAACCTTCTTTCTATGTCCTTCAAAAATGCATAACCATGCCTTAGACCTTCCATTAAGTATTCCTAATCTAATTTCCTTCTTTCTTTCTTTCTTTCTCTTTCTTTCTTTCTTTCTTTCTTTCTTTCTTTCTTTCTTTCTTTCTTTCTTTCTTTCTTTCTTTCTTTCTTTCTTTCTTCCATCATCAATGTGTACATATCTTTAGCAATTTGCACAGACCTTATTTTTCCCTTTAAAATGTATGTCCATGCCTTCCATTATTAAAACCACATCATATTTAAACCTTAATTTTTCAATTATAATTAAAGGTAAATAGCATTTCTTACATTGGCATTTATGAACATTCTCACTTTTAAGAAATATATTTTTAGATTTTCTGTAGTAAAAGGTAAAACCAGGTGAATTTAAAACTTGTTGGAATATTTAGATGTTTATCATTTAATTCAGCAATGTTGCTAAGCTTTCGACTTTTCAAACACTTAGGAAGATCATGTATAGGCATAATAGAGACTGAGGAGGGACAGGGGTCCCAGCGAATTAGGAGAGGGCAGAACAAGTGGCCCCAGTGTCAATTAAAAAGAGATTGGCTTACCTGCTACCACAATTGTTCCCCGAGGCTCTGTCTTGGTGATGTAAGTCTGTGGGGCCCTGTCGGGGCCTGGGCAGCTTCAGTCTTTGGTGGCAAGTCCCAGGGTTCTGGGAGCTCCAAACCGTATCCAGAGGGCGGCCTTGCTGAGGTCCAACCTAGAAGGGCCAGACTACAGTCTGATTTTCAGTGGCCTTCCCTTCCGTACCTTGAGCAGAACCTAGGTGGGGGTCTCGGGTTTGGGCAGAACTTGGTCCAGTGTCCTCTCTTGTTGCATTTGAAGCATGGGCCCAGAAGAGGCTTAGCCCCTGACTTACTTTTGGTTGGAGGACCAGCACTTCGTTTGGGGTTTATGAGAGTGATGGCTAGGAGCTGAAAGGCCTTTGTTTGGGCATCAGCCTGGCCTGATCTCACCTTTGTTTTTAGATTTGGGTCTCCTCATTCTATTATTAAAGACCTTGAAGTCCACTCTTAAAAGGTCTTCTTGGGGGTTTGTTCCTTCTGGGTTGGTCCTAAAACCACGCCAGAACGGGTGTGGGAGGGGGTAGGAGGTTGGTCGGAGGTGAGTGGGTAGGGAAGAGGGATGTTGGCCTGAAGGGGAAGAGGAGGGAGCACTGTAGTCAGAGGAATAGGGGCTTGTTCCATGGGATAAAAAGAAGTAAAGGAGGAAGGAGAAATTTCTGAATCCTCGGGGGTCTTCAGAAGGAGGAAATCTGAAAGGCAGAAGAGCTGTCACAAAGTGAGTATCGAGTCCTGAGTGCAAGGAAAGCCTGGATGTATGGGATTGCAGACCATTTTCCTTGCTGGGGGCAGAAGTTATTAAGATCACTTGGAATTTGGAAATCGAAAGTACCATTCTCGGGCCACTGGGACCCATTGGCTAATTTGTATTGTGGCCAGGAGGTATTACAGTAAAAAATGAGGCGCTTGAGATGTAAGCCCTGAGTGAACCCCAGGGCCTGGAGATTCTTAAGAAGGCACCCCAGGGGTGTGGTGCGGGGGATGGCTTACTGTAAATTTCCCATGGTGACAGGCTGTGGCTGAAGGTCTGTTTTCCAGTTGAAGTAAGGCTGAGAAAGGAGTCCACATCTCTCCTTAACATTAACAAACGAATGGACCCCTCCTCCCTTGACAGGTGTCCCCGTCAGGAGAGGGGGCGAGGGAACCTGGTTCCCTCAGAGGACTTGTCCTGATCATCGTTGGATTTTCGGGAGGGGCGGGGGCTGCTGAAGAATATCATTGGGAAGTCTGGCGCCAAGCCCAGAATTACAAAATTACAGGACAGTCCCAGATGGATGGAGGAAAACAGGCTAAAGCCACTTACCAGGCAATATGGTGTTAGGGGTCAATCCTGACAAACCCCTCAAGAAGACCTGTTAAGCATGACCTTTAAGGTCTTTAATAATAGAAACAAGGAGACCAAAGTCTAAATGGTTGCTCCCTAATCAGCCATCTGTGTGACCCAATTCAGCCCAAAAGGGTGAGGGGAAGGGTCGAGGGACCTAGGCAGGTCCCTGACAACTGGCGGAAGTTCAGCCGTGCAATAAGTGTCGCTGGGGGTCTTTCCTGAACAAAGGTCCAGCTCCGGAGCCAGATCACGGTTTCTCAAAGTGACAAATGTCCAGTTGGTTGGGCCAGGGCCTGCCCCTGGGGGTCTACTGCCAGACCCTCCCAGGTTTCAGCACCAACTGAAAGGTTCAGGGTTGGGCTGGGGTCACACAGAATGGACTCAAGGCTCAGTGTAATCAAAATAGTATTTATTCCAGGCACCTGGATGCAGGTGGTCTGACTCGAGAAAGAGCCAGTGGTGAATTGGGGAGTGTGGAAGAAAGGGACCACATGCTGACCTGACAAGCTCAGGGGAGGCCTGCATGGCAGTCTTGCAAACTCAGAGACCTAAAGTCACCACAAAGGATGAGCAGTTGCATCCTAGGCTGGTATCTTCACTGACAAGGTCAACATTTACCTATCTGTCTTTTTGCATCTATGATAACATACCCTTGAAATGTCTGGCTAACTTGTAACTTCCTTTTTTCTAGAGCCCCTGGTGGTGGGCGCCAGGATAGATACCACATATTCCTTCATTATCATGTTAATTGTTCCTGCACCCACCTAAGTATGTGTCCATCATTTTACTTTTTATCCAATCCCAGGGGTTTCCTCCACTTTGCTTTATCCCACCTCCTTAATCTATCACCAATGAATTTCATGTAACCGACCTATGTCCCTCCTTTGATTGCAATGTACAAATACAAATGTAACCCGCCATTCTCCAGAGGAATATCTCAATTCATTGAGGTTCTGCTTCCCTGCCTATGTTGACAGTTTGGCTCAAATAAACTCACAAAAATTCTTTACAGGTTTTAATGTGTGTGTGTGTGTGTGTGTGTGTGTGTGTGTGTGTGTGTGTGTGTGTGTGTTTAAAGGGAGCAGGATTTTATGCTCAGGGAGAGCTGCAGACAGGGCTTCAGCTTGGCACAGGTATCCTGGACCTTGAACCTGTTGTAGTTTTACGACCTTGCCCTTTGTCCTTCTGCTGGCGCCAAATGTTCTTTCTCAGGGGGCTGTGCAGGGGTTATGGTCTTCAGGAATTTCTGGAAAATAACCACTTAAGGAGAGCATGTTTGTGCAAGGTTTAGGCTAGCAGAATGAGCTTTCTTTTATTAACCCCTACTAAGGTAGAGCCCTATATCTTCACTCACCCTTTCACTGACCACCTCCTGCAGCATAGCCCCTGGTATAAAAGAAGAGGTCCTGGGCACGGTGACCAGGACCCCAAGGAGGGCCTGGTTCTCTGAGGGCACAGTCAGTACCTCCTTCCAGGAGAAGCCCCAGAGACCAGGACCTCCCTCACCTCTTGCCCTTTGTATGTGCAGACACCTCCCATATGCAAATGCCCACATGGCACCAGACACACACACACAGTGGGTGTCCACTTAAATTCAGGGCCTCCTTACACTGGAGAATACTTTCTGGGTGACAAGGACCTCGCCTGTAAGACATGACTCCCATGTGGCTCTTCTTCTTCTTCCTGCTGACAGCTCCCAGATGTGAGCGACTCAGGGCTTAGATGTGAGGAGATGGGCATCCTGCCTCTGAGCCCAGGACTCACTGCGTTCTCTCTGTCCCAGGTGTCCTATCCCAGGTGCAGCTGCAGGAGTCGGGCCCAGGACTGGTGACGCCCTCGCAGACCCTCTCCCTCACCTGCACTGTCTCTGGTCACTCCATCACCAGTGGTTCCTGCTGGCATTGGATCCTCCAGGCCCAGAGGAAGGGGGTGGTGTGGATGGGGAACATATGTAGTGATGGGAGCACTAACTATAGGCCCTCCCTCAAGAGCTGAACCTCCATCTCCAGAGACACGTCCAAGAACCAGTTCTGCCTGCAGTTGAGCTCCATGACCACCGAGGACACGGCCCTGTATTACTGTGCCAGACACAGTGAGGGGAAGTCAGTGTGAGCCCAGACACAAACCTCCCTGAGGGAGGCAGCAGAGGTGGACTGCAGGGGCGCTCAGGACCAGCACTGGGCCCAGACCAGGAGCAGGTGGAGAGTTCAGCAAAGACACAATATCCTGCTCTGCCTTCAATTAGTTTTGCTCCAAGTAACAGAGCTCACAGAAAGCCCTTCTCAATGTCTAGGTTTAGGGATTGTATTTGTGATCATAAAAGGGCTCTGTCTTTATTCTGACATAATCCAGTGGCTGAAAGGAACCTCACAGGAGACTCTGATCACACATTCCTACCTGAGCAGTGTTGGTGGTGGGCACGCCCCAGGCCTATAACTTCTTTACTGAAAGGCTCATCTTTCCCTTAAGCAACACCGTCCACTGTCCCTATGCATCTGGGTTGACACACCTGTGACATCAGCATGATCACCCTCAGGAGAGCACCTCCTGGTAACTATCCTGGCACCCAGTCCCCGCCTTGCTCTCTCCCTCCATCCTGTCACCTTCCTCACCTTCCCTCATGAACTTCAAGTGCACAAACGCAGCTGCAAATGGTTATTCTCCATGCATTTGAGGTCTTGCTCCCCAACAATTGTTGTCAGTTTGGCTCCAATAAAAACTTGTAAAACATTCTCTCCACGTTTGGACATTTCTCACACCAACATGTTCTCTTTTTTTCATTTACAACATAGGTTCACACCCGCTTCTTCCCCGTGTGGAGAGGGAAGTGCACACAATTATTAAAAACCTGCGACCTCGCCAGGATGAGGTCTAAAGAGTTCCCATGCGTTGGAGGAAAAACAAGTTTGCTGTAGGTTGCCATGCAATTAGGAACGAGGCCTCCCCAGCTGTGCCCTTCTCCCCTGTGACACGTTTCCAGGTTCCCCTTGGTTGTTGACTTGGCATAAAATCCACAGCATACGTGAACCACGTAGAAGTAGTTGACATACGCACGTCCAAACCTCTGGATAATTTTTTAAGAGTTTATCTGAGCCGAACCTAGGACAGTTGCAAGGAAGCAGGATCTCAGATGCCCTTGAGAATGCCAGTGTCAGAGTTGCTGTCACAGCTTCTCTGACACATTTGGGTTTGAGGAGAGAGGGAAGGAAGGCTGCATGGAGGTGTGAGGGTGCAGGCGGGGGTTGGATCACAGGACACTTAACAAGAGTGCTCTCCTGAGGGTGGTTACGGCTTGTTTTAAGGGAGTGTTGACTTCGATGCTCAAGAACCATGGGCAGGGCTGGCTTTAGGCAAGGAGAAGCCTTTTACTAAAAAGTTAAGGCCTGGGGGTGACTCCCCCATGACGGCCCAGTTAGGGAATTCTGACCAGATCACCCTGTGAGGGACTGTAAGTCCCTGGTCGCGTGTCTACCTTGTTTCGTCCACCAAGTGCAGTTGGTGGCATGTGGCACATTCGCTGTGCTGTGTGGCCATCACCTGCCTCTGCCCACTTCCAAAGCATTGTGATTGCAGCCTGGAGAAGCCCGCCCCCTATTACACACTGACTCCCACCCCCTTCTCCTCTCAGCCCTGAAAAACCCTCATCTCTGCGTTTCTATTAAAGCAAGATCCAGCCTCTCTGAACCAGTACCTGGGTAGTGCGAGCTGGGTCTGAGGCTGAGCAGAGAGCAGGGCTTTGGGACCAGGCAGCTGCCTGCACCCCTCATCCATCAGCTCGGTGTGGACGGCTGATGCAGTTCATGGATGAGCCTGCTTAGTGCAGCTGAGCAATGGGCTCACGATGTGTCCACAGAGCAGGTCTGCCCTCTCCACACCAGGGCCATGGTTTCCCTCGGGAACCGGCACTGGGCCCCCTGGTTTGGGGTAGGTGACCTCGCTCAGACCTGGGGTGGGCATGGTCTCCTCTTGGGGCAAAGCAAGTGGGGGGAGTGGGGGCCTCAGAGCTGGCCGGGGCCTGTGCTGCATGGGGCAGGGGGAGAGGCTGTGGGATGGGGTTCCCCCAGAAGAAGAGCCGAGGACTGACCTGCAGGTGGCCCCTCTGCCCCTGAGAATGGAGGGGCTCACCTGCCCCCAAAGATGACTTGGTGCCTCAGCTTCTACCCAGGGTTTTCTTTCAAAAGCCAACATGTTCCTTTTTTTATTTTTTATTCTCACCCAAGGATATGTTTTCCATTGCTTTTCAGAGGGAGGGAGGGAGGGAAAGAAGAAGAGAGGGAGGGAGGGAGGGGGGAGAAGAGAGGAACATCGATGTGAGAGAGGCACATGGATTGGTTGCCTCCTCAATGCCCCTGAGCAGGGGCCAGGAGAGAACCTGGAACCCAGGTATGTGCCCTTACTGAGAATCAAACCCGAGACCTTTGGTACCTGGGTCAACACTCCAACCACTGAGCGACACCATCAAGGGCTCCATTTGTGAATGAAGGAACTTCTCCCAATTTGAGGGGCTGGGAAACAGGACTTTTGAATGTGAACAGCAGGGAAATTGAGTGAATTGTGCGGTTTCAGGAAGGCAGCTGCGTGCTTGGGACGGGAACAGCAGTTTTGAGATGAAGGCTGCGGCCACAGCGTCCAGCCCAGCCTCTCCTGCCTGGTCACATATCCACGTGAGTTTTATGGGAGAGCTGATTGTGAAAGATAATGAAGACCATTTTTAGTCTAAAAATAAAAATATGATTCCAATTCAAGTTCTTTTCCCAAACCCAAGAAAGGCAACATGGTCCACAGTGGATGAAAGAGAGCGAGAGGAAGCCCCATCCACAGAACCTCCTGGGGCAGCACCCCTGGGTCCTCAGCAAAACCCCAAGGATGGAGGATTCTCAATCCTGGAAGCTGCCCCCAAGGAATGGGGTCAAGGTGACCAGGTGTCAAGAAAGGCGGGAGGAAGGGTGGGTCAGGACAGGACCCCTTGTGGCCAGCAACCTTAAGCCCTTTCCATCTGGGGTCGCCCCTAGGATGACAAGGTCAGGCATGCAGCCCAGGGTCCCAGCTGCACCCTTATATCCAGACTCCATGCAAATGGGGCTCTCCTCCTGCTTATAAAAGAGGGCCCTACCGGCATGTTGGGGAGACACCCAAAACCCAAGTGCCTGAAACAGGACCCCAGCGGCTCCACCATGGACTTGGTGCCAAGCTACGTTTTCCTACTGATCATTTCCCAAGGTCATTCTCAGGAGGGGGAGAGCTGAGACCTGTGCCTGTGCCTGTTTTTGCTTCCATGTGATTCTAAGTCCACCTTGTGCCTCTGTGTTTGCAGGTGTCCAGTGTGAGGTGCAGCTGGTAGAGTCTAGGGGAAGCTTGGGGCTGCCTGGGGGGTCTCTGAGACTCTCCTGTGCAGCTTCTGGATTCACCTTCAGTGAGTACTGGATGAACTGGGCCCGCCAGGCGCCAGAGAAGGGGCTGGAGTGGGTCTCAGACATTAGGGGTGATGGAAGTACCACATCCTACGCAGACTCTGTGAAGGGCCGATTCACCATCTCCAGGGACATTGTCAAGAACACGCTATATCTGCAAATGAACAGCCTAAGGCTGAGGACACGACCGTGTATTACTGTTCAAGAGACACAGTGAGAGGAAGTCAGTGTGAGCCCAGACACAAACCTCCCTGAGGGAGGCAGCAAGGCTGGGCTGCAGGGAGTTGTCAGGACTCCAGGGGGCGATGGGGACCAGCACAGCCACCAGACCTGGAGCCAGTGGAGAGTTGAGAAAAGACACAATTTCCTGCTCTGCCTTAAATTAACTTTGCTCCCAGGCTCAGCCACAGACCTCACAGAAAGCCCTTTTCTACATCTAGGTTTAGGGATTATATTTGTGAACAAAAAAGGAGGCTCCGTCGTTAATCTGACAAAATTCAGTGACTGAAAGGAACCTCACGGGAGGCTCTGATCACAAATTCCTACCTGGTTGAGGATTAACAAAACAAATTAAATAAATAAAGGAATCTTATTTTAATAAAACAGGACAGGAAAGAAATGGTAGGAGGAAACCCCGTCTTAGTACTGTTAACGTAAAAAACAACAATATTCAAGCCTTAACCCATTTGGCTCAGTGGATAGAGTGTTGGCTTGCAGACTGAAGGGTTCAGGTTCAATTCAGGTCAAGGGCATGTACCTTGGTTGAGGGCATATCCCCAGTGGGGGGTGTGCAGGAGGCAGCTGATCAATGTTTCTCTCTCATTGATGTTTCTAATTCTCTATCCCCCTCCCTTCCTCTCTGTAAAAAATCAACAAGATAAGTATTTTTAAAAAATATCCCAACCTGTAAAGAAATTTTGTGAGTTTATTTCAGCCAAATTGTCGACAAATGCCGGCATGCAGAACCTCAACAAACTGAGCTAATGCTCCTGAGAATGGCGGGTTACATCTGTATTTATACATTGCAATCCAAGGAAGGAGGGAGGTGGGTTACATGAAATCAATTGGTGATAGACTAGAGAGGCAGAAGAAAGCAAAGCCAGGAAACCTCTGGGATTGCATAAAAAGTAAAATGATGGACACATGCTTAGGTGGGTTCAGGAACAGTTAACGTGAAAACAATAAAGGAATTTGTGGTGTCTGTCCTGGCCCCCAGGTAGTTGTGCCCTAGGGGCTCCAGAAAAAGGGAAGTTACAAGTTACCCAGACATTGCAAGGTTATGTTATCATAGATGCAAAAAGACAGATGGGCTCAGTTAAGGTAAAGGTTGACCTTGTCAGTGAAGATACCAGCTTAGGAGTTACTGCCCACCATAACTGTGTTTAGTTAAAGTTTAATGTCAGACCATCCTTTGTGGTGACTGTAGGTCCCTGAGTTTGCAGGACCCCATGCAGGCCGCACCTGAGCTGTCAGGTCAGCATGTGGCCCCTTTCGTCCAGGTGCCAAGCCCAGGGAGGACCGTGTGCATGTTCCACTAGGAATGATGATGGAGCTCAGACATAGCTCAGTTTCTGATAAAGAATTAAAGGGGCCTCACTCGGTGGGTGTGGCCATGGTGTGAATGAAGGCTTTTGCTGGAAAAGCACGTTGGCTTCTCTGGGTCTACACTGTCATGACTCCTGATCATATGTTATCTGTCCCAATTATGCCCCAGTTAATTGATTATCTATCTAGACTTAGTGGGACAAGCGCAGGTGACCAGGAGTCAGCAATAATGGCCTATCCCCTGGTACTTCAATGTCTAGACAGCTGAGCCAAACCAGAACACATGACACACAAGACAGAATTAGTATGCAATCACACAGGGTTTCTAGTGGGTCCTAGGCTCCAGCAAAGGCCACCCGGCGATGCACACTGAAGGACAGACGACAGAGACAGGCAGGCGGCCGCAGTTGGTTCAGGCTCACACAGCAGAGCAATGAGGGGCTTGTCCCTCGGAGCAACGTGGAGTCCTCTTCTTATCGGGCAGGAGACCTCAACTGAAGGCCCTCTCAGAGTTATATAGATCCGTGGTAAGCAACTTGTGTCCTTATCAGACGGTGTGCCTTATGCTGGGAGCAGGGTGTTTACACTTTAAGGGCTCAGAGCTTTTACATCAAGATAGTGGGGTGTTCATTAATTTTGGGAGTTACGGAGTATTGGGGGTTTCCATACAGCAAACATTTCACACAATAATTATGTCATACATTAGAAGGGTTACATTATTATAACATATCGATACAGAATTTTTGACTGGAACCCGGATTCTTTGTCTGCCAGAGTCGAAGAATGAATTCACAAACAGAAGGTGGTATAGCAAAGATGGAGATTTATTGAAGAACAAATGCAGACTCCCACATGGGTAGGGGGAAAAGGTCCCACAGACTTCCTGTTTCCATGGTTTATAAAGACTGCAGCTCCTTATATCCCCTCTGACTGGTCAATATTCCCTTTCAAATTGGTTACTATAGTAACTCCTGAGGCCCTCCTCCCTCATTGTCCTCCTATTCCCTCTGGGCTTTCTTCCTTCTTCATTTTGTAAATATAGTCCTTTTTTTTTGGCAACTTCCAGCTCCCTTGTCTTATGGAAATATACCTTCTCCCAGTCTGCAACCCTATGTTTTTTCCATGGGTCCTAATTCTAAAAACTCCCTAAACCTGCCTATATTCCCCTAAAATTCCTGTTTCATTATCACTTTCCGTGGGCAGAGCCTGGGCGTCAGGTTTTAGGTTGCTCCTTAGGTGTTTCTCTGTGCTTATTCCTCGCAGGGATTTTTGCTGTTTTTCTCTCCAAATGCATTTTCCCACTGTTCTGTGCTTGTGCACCAATTTGTGTCTGGTCCTATCTTTGCAGATCCTTTAGGATTTTCCATGTGAATAATGACGTCATCTCTGAATAAAAAAGCGTGCCTCCTCCGTGCAGCCTCAGGGCTCCCAAGTCGGCCCCTGCGGGTGATTCCCGGCCCCTCCCCCGCCAGGATCCCCTCCAGTTCCCAAAGCTGCCAGGTCCCTGGCGGACTCCTGGGGCGGGCCTTCAGGCCACACTCCCTGGGACCAGGTGGGCCTCTCTCTGCCTTTTTAACTGCGCTGCCCCTGCCCCGTCCTGCCTGGGAACCGCCCAGAGCCCAGCAAGGTCAGCTCTTCAGGCCCCGCATCCAGGCCCCAGGGTCTCCCACTCCTGGCAGGAAGCCTGCCTCCCCACCAACCCCTCTACATGCACACCCCGGGGTTTGGATGGGGCCGAAAAGGAAAACCCACCTGTGGGAAAGTCTCTCCTTCTGAGCCACAGTCAGACCTCAGAGCCCTGAGACATGCTCACCTGTGCAGACTGGGGGGCTGGAAGCGGGCCCATAGGTCCTCAGGGCGGTGTCTGTGGGCGGGAGGCATAGAACAGAGACCACAGGAAACTTAATCCTATTGGAGAGGGTCCCTCCTCCATTCCTCATTGGCTCCTCCCCTAGACCCTGCTATCTCCTATTGGGCTATTTAACACATGGGCGAGGCCTTTCCTAGTGTCTCCACCTCCCTTTGTCTAGGGACTCTCCTCGGAAATGGCTGGCGGTCACATGCACAGCCCTCCCCCACCCCACCCCCCATCCTGTCTGGCCTGGGAACTTCAGGAACCCACTGGTCACAGGCTGTCTCTTTTCTAAAAGGTGACTGAGCTAATGTTGGACCACAGAGGTCTGTCTCCTGCAAATTGAATCAGGAAAACCCCCCAAAAGGGTGGGGACGAGGGCGCTGCACTTGCCTTTCTGGGGAGACTCCGCTCTTTGCCCACTGGTCCTCTGTCTGTCCTCGGCATCAGGAAGCCATAGGGGCTCCTCCTGTCCATGCTCAGAGCCTCCTGTCCCCGTGGGGCAGTGGGGCTGCCTGAGGCCTCCCATGTCCAGGGGCTGCGCCTCGGTGGAGGCAGGTGCAGGTTTGGGGAGCCCCTAGGGCGGGTTCCCACAGTCGCTCCTACTGTCCCTCTGCATCCCACAGGGCCTGAGGGGGTGGTCTTGCAACAGGCAGCTGCAGGGGCTGCTCTGACCTCCAGGTGCCTTCCCTCCACCCAGGAGACACTGTTATGTTGTAAATCATTGAGGTAAAACAGAGGACGCCTTAATCAATAAGCCAAATTAATTTGGAGTTTTTTATTATGCTAGCACTAGCGGGCTCAGAGGAAATACTGCTTCTCAAATTCTGGGCCCCACATGGAGGAAGTCTTCCCTATTTATTTGTGTTTCAGCTCTTTGTCTTCCAAATTTGAAATGAGAATTCTTCTGAGAAAGAATTCCTGTGTGCTGGGAAGGGCCCGTAAGACCATATCTTAAGGCCTGCACTGACAACTCTGTCTGGGGAATATAGTTGATGGCCTCTCTGGAATGGAAATAGTCTTATTTTCCCTATTAGTTAAGCAAGCAAGTGTTCACAGAAGCCAACATAGCAGGGTTAAAATTTCAAACAGCAGTTTTTACACAAGATGGAGGTGACTATGCTTCAACACTGCCCCACTATCCTCTTCCCCAGGCTCCCAGCTGTGCCCGGGACCAGCGGGCTACAGATGTCCCACAGCAGATGTGCTGAGAAGGGGTGACATTCCCTGCCCACCTCAGGGATGCAGTCCACGGTGGGACAGGCAGTCCATGTGTGGTCAAGCCCAGAGGGTGGGCAGAGGAGGCCCTGAGCAGGGGCAGCCAGGAAAGTGTCCCTAAGCACAACCTCTCTTCTGTGACTCCCTGTCAGGAGCCATGACTATTTGATTTTTATTTTATTTTATTTTATTTTATTTTATTTTATTTTATTTTATTTTATTTTATTTTCTAGAGGCCCAGTGCATGAAATTCGTGCAGGGGGTGGGGGGGGTTGTCCCTCAGCCCAGTCTGTACCCTCTCCAATCTGAGACCCCTCAAGGGATGTCCGACTACCCCTATTACCCATTTAGGCCTGATTCCAGTAGAATAGGGCCTAAACGGGCAGTCAGACATCCCTCTCACAATCCAGGACTGCTGGTTCCCAACTGCTTGCCTTCCTGATTGCCCATAACCACTTCTGTCTGCCAGCCTGATCACCCCCTAACCACTCCCCTGCCTGCCTAATTGATGCCCAACTGCTCCCCTGCCAGCCTGTTTACCCCTAACTGCCCTCCCCTGCAGGCCTGGTCCCCCCCAACTGCCCTTCCCTGCAGGTCCAGTTGCCCCCAACATCCCTCCTCTGCTGGCTTGGTCACTCCCAACTGCCCTCCCCTGTAGGCTTGATCACCCCCAACTGCCCTCCCTTGCAAGCCTGGTCCCTCCTAACTCCCCCCCACCCCCCCGCTGGCCATCTTGTGGCAGCCATCTTGTGTCCACATGGGGGCAGGATCTTTGACCACATAGGGGCACCCATCTTGTGTGTTGGAGTGACAGTCAATTTGCATATTACTCTTTTATTAGATAGGATAAAGGCCTGGTGCAGGGGTGGGGGCCAGCTGGTTTGCCCTGAAGGTTGTGCCAGATCAGGATGGGCGTTCCCTTTGGGCGTGAGGCAGCCTGGGAGAGGGGCCTGTGGTGGTTTGCAGGCTGGCCACGCCCCCTGGCGACCAAAGCACAGGCCCTGGTATCTAGGATTTATTTATCTTCTATAATTGAAACTGTGTACCCTTGAGTGGAAGCCTGGGCCCAACAGGGTGTGCAGAAAGCTTGGCTTCCTCCATTGCTGAAGAAACCCAAGCCTCCTACTTGCTCTGTGGATGCAGCCATCTTGGTTGTGGTTAATTTGCATACTCACTCCTGATTGGCTGGTGGGCGTGGCTTCTCTGTGTAGCAGAGTGATGGTTAATTTGCATATTACTCTGTTATTAGATAGGATTGTTGTTAATTCTCAGCCAAGGATATTTTCCCATTGATGTTTAGTAAGAGTGGAAGGGATGGGGATAGACTAAGATTAATATCCATGTGAGAGAGACACAACATTGGTTGCCTCCTGCACATGCCCTCACCAGGACCATGGGAACCTGCAACCCAGGTACCTGCCCTTGACCTGAATCTTGCACAGGGCCCTTCAGTCCCTGGCGGACGCTCTATCCACTGATCCACACCTGCCAGGGCAGGAGCCATCACTTTTTGCTGACTAACCACTGGGGTCACTTTAGGAGGAAGAGCTTCTATCCACCCATCTGGCCACTTGGCATTTCGGCTGCTCCTAGCCCTTTTCGCTGCAGAGGCCCCCCCAACCCCAGCTCCCTGTGTTCAGGGTGAGGCACCTCATCAGGAGGCAAAAAGCAAGCCCAAGCCTATGTCCTTCTCCTGTGGGTGCCCAGGGCTGAAGACGCTCACCTGCGCTGTCTGCTCCCAGGTCCAGCTGCCTAGCTCTGAGAGCCACATGGTGTGTATCTGACCCACAAGCACCTGGCATGCAACCCCAAAACACCGGGACGGGGCCTCAGTCTTCTTACTGGTTTGTCCTTGTTGCCTAGAGGCAGGCTGGTATTTCACTGGCCCTCAGTGTTGGTGGAATGAATGAATGAATGAAATTCAATCAATTAATATTGATAAACAGGCTCTGGAATTGATGTAAAATCAAGATTGCCCACACCCAGAGGCCTGCTTCTAAGCACCTTGGTCTGTGCCCTAACCTTGGGTCCCACTTGCCCAATGAAACGGTTTGGGGAAATCTGTGCACAGCCAGGGCCTTATATCAGTGAGCAATGCTCAGGCAAATGCCAGGCGTGGCTTCCTGTGCAAATACAGCCTCCACTGGGGCCACAGAGCCTGCTGAGTCTGGCTGACCCAGGGACATGGCTGTCTCCTTCCTTGTCTTCCTTCCCGTGCTGGGGCTCCCTTGAGGTCAGTGTCTGGGGACCTGGAGGTTCAGAGACATGTTCACAGAGACGTGGACTGATTTTTAGTTGCTTCCTTCTGTCCCAGGTGTCCTGTCCCAGGTGCAGCTGCAGGAGTCGGGCTCCACGGTGGTGCAGCCCTCGCAGACCCTGTCCCTCACCTGTGCAATCTCTGGGGACAGTGTCTCCAGCAACAGTGCCACTTGGGTCTGGGTCAGGCAGCCCCCAGGGAAAGGGCTCCAGTGGCTGGGAAGGACCTACTTCAGGTCCAAGTGGTACAGAGAGTATGCGCCATCTCTCCAGAGTCAGTTAGTCATCTACCCTAACATGTCCAAGAACCAGTTCTCCCTGTAATGGAGCTCCGTGACCACCGAGGACACGTCCGTGTATTATTGTGCAGGAGACATAGTGAGGGGAAGTCAGTGTGAGCCCAGACACAAACCTCCCTGAGGGAGGCAGCAGGGCTGGGCTGTAGGAGGCACTTGAGACACCAGGGGGCGCTCAGGACCAGCACAGGGTCCAGTCCAGGAGCAGGTGGAGAGTTCAACAAAGATAACATTCCTGCTGTTTTAAATTAGGTTTGCTCCAAGGCTCAGACATAGAACTCACAGAGGCCCTTCCTATGTCTAGGTTTAGGGATTGTGTTTGTGAACAAAAAGGGGGCTCTGTGGAAAAGCTTGAAACCTCCGTGACTGACAGGAACCTCACAGGAGGCTCTGATCACACATTCCTACCTGGGCAGCCCTGGGGGTGGGCAGACCCCAGGCCTATCACTTCTTTACTAAAAGGCTCATCTTGCCTTTGAGCACCCCGATCCATTGTTCCTGTGCATCTGGGTTGACACACCTGTGACATCAGCATGGCCACCCTCAGGAGAGCACCTCCTGGTAACTGTCCTGGCACCCAGTCCCCACCTTGCTCTCTCCCTCCTCCCTGTCACCTTCCTCACCTTCCCTCCTGAACTTCAAGTGCACAAACACAGCTGAAAACGGTTATTCTCTGTGCATTTGAGGTCTTGCTCTCCAACAGTTGTTGTCAGTTTGGCTCCAATAAAAGCTTAGAACACATTCTCTCCGTGTTTAGACATTTTTCACATCAACAAATTGTATGTTTTTCTCATTTACAACATACACGTTTCTTCCCGTGGGGATGATGAGGAAAATAAGACATTTGGAGGTGGGGTGCTAGCAGCCTGACTCTGTATCCCTAATGCACATTCCTGTTAGCCTATAGTCTAGTCCCTGCCCCTTCCTTAATCTGGTCTTGCAAGACCGGTTTACCTAAATATTCACATTTTACAGAGGCCATAAACCATGAACCATACACAACCCCGGAGGGGATATCAGCACTGGCACCAGGCCAGGCCTTTAGGTGTGGTCTCATGGTCCCCATCCCAACACACGGGGTTAAAGGTCTGCAAGTCCCATCCATATTTGGGGGACAAAGAAACCAAAGGATATATAGAGAGGGCTTCATCCATATTGGGGGGGCTCAGGATTTGGAGAGAAACATTCTCCACTGAAACACGGTACTGGTACATGTGAAACATCTGGAAATAAATGGGTTTTTCCTGTGTCTCCAAGTCCTCCTGTGTATTTTTGGTCGCCTAATAAATTCTGTAACATGAAGAGAAAAATACACACAATTATTACAAACCTGCTACCTGAATGGGATTAATTTTAAAGAGTTCATGATAGATTCCCCCCTTCCCCCAACTGATGGACAGAGTATTACGTTAAACTGAACCTGCGGCCTGGACATACCTGAGCACCTAACCAGGCACCTTATATGGACTGTACGTTGAACCACCAATCAGCACCTGCCAAATACCCTAAGTCCCCGATTCTTAAGGACCTAAGTGCCTAATCATGTGCCTTATATGAAACCACCAATCAGCGCATGCCGAGTACCCTAAGCCCCATCCCTTCCAGTTCCTCCCCTCAAAAGGCATGTTCACTCCTGCACCTGTGCTCTCTTCCTTTACAAGGCAGCCCTGCAGGGTCCTTCTCTTCTAATAAAGCCTGTAGTCCTGGTTTTCGGCCCTCTGTCTCATCGTTCACCTTTTTACCCTGGACCCCCTCAGGGCACAACAAATGGCACCCTGATGTTCCCTCATTGTTATTGTTATCAAGTTAATTGTCAACTGTTAATTGCATTAAAGTATCCTGTATCCATCTCTGTAAAAGAAGCACATGTCCATCATTTCACTTTTTACCCTATCCCAGAGGTTTCCCCCTTTGCTTTATCCCACATCCCTAATCTATCACCAATGAATTTCATACAACTTACCTATGTCCCTTTCCTTTGATTGCACTGTATAAATACAGATGTAACCCTCCATTCTCCAGAGCATTATCTCAATTCATTGAGGTTCTGCTTCCTGCCATATGTTGACAGTGTGGCTCACATAAACTCACAAAAATTCTTTACAGGTTTCAATGTTTTTTTCTTGTTAACACTCTCCTCCCTCGTCACTTCTATACATTCGAGTTTTTGATAGGGAAGAAATAGAATGTGGGGAACCAGCTAGAATGGTAATGAATAGTAATCCTGCTCTGTTAACTGTCATTATTTTGTTCTGATTAAAGAAGGCACAGTCTAATCAGAAAGAGTGCATGCACTCTTATGTTCATGACATCATAATTTACAATAGCTAAGATCTGGAAAGAGCCCAAATGCCCATCAGCAGACAAGTGTTTAAAAAGCTGTGGTACATGCTCATACCATGGTATACTATGCAGCAGTAAAAAGAAGAATCTCTTACCCTTTGAGACAGCATGGAGGGACCTGGAGAGTATCATGCTGCTGGGAACCAGTTCCAGCATGTCATAATTACAAGAGTTTCATCAAAAGGTTGGTGAAGCTTGGGGGCTCAACAGCGCTGAGCCACATATGTAGTTTACCTGTTGGAATGGCTAAAAAGCATCTCCCCCAAACCTGAATAGGATTGCTTGCTGCCAGACAGCTCAGGGCATTTTAATCTACATGTTATTGCCTCCTGTAGGCAAAACACCTGAACAGCTGTAGGCTATTCCCCAATCTGACAATGCTTCTGTAAATCCTACCCTTTAAAACCCTACCCTTTGAAGTGTATGTCTCCACCTTGCCATAGGACACATTGTGTTAATAAAAGCAGGGTCCTGAGTCAAGGAGAGAAGTCTTTAGCTCCTTTAGCTGAAGCTCCTCTGACCCCCAATGTCTTTCAAAATTATCTTTCATCCTTGGACTCCTTCTTAATCTACATAGCAGCTCTTTTCTTCAGATTGAGAACCCTTTGTAATGCTGGGACAAGAACCCCAGCCTTAATGGATGCCCACCCAGGGGCACCAATATCATGCTAAGTGAAATAAGCCAGTCAGAGAAAGACAAGAGTCACATGATCTCACTCATATGTGGTATCCAAGCAACAAAATAAACTGTTGAATAAAGTGGATTCTGAGACAGGAAAGCATGGAACAGAGTTTGGAATTTCAAAGGGAAGGCAGGAAAGGGTGGATAGTAGGGAGAGGGGGACGGGGGAGGGGGAGTGATCAACCAAAGACCTTATATGCACAACCTATGGAAGGACAGTAGGGCACTGGAGGTCTAAGGGGGTGAGGGTTGGCTCGATGGGGGTCGATGGGGAAAACAAAGGGACATATGTAGTACTTCAAACAATAAAGAATTTTTAAAAATATATTTCATTGATTTTTTACAGAGAGGAAGGAAGAGGGATAGAGAGTTAGAAACATCGATGAGAGAGAAACATCGATCAGCTGCCTCCTGCACACCCCCTACTGGGGATGTGCCCACAACCAAGATACATGCCCTTGAGCAGAATCAAACCCAGGACCCTTCAGTCCACAGGCCGATGCTCTATCCACTGAGCCAAACTGGTTTCGGAACAATAAAGAATTCAAAAAAAAAAAAAAAAAGAAGAAGAAGAAGAAGGCGGAGGCACATTCTCACCTGGCTGGCAGCCCCACGGGGACCTGGGAGCTCACCTGGAAGTGCAGCCCTTCTTCCCCATTCGGAGCTGCCGATTATCAGGGAGAGATTCACAACTTCGCTGCAGGAAGCAGCCCGCCAGCCCCAAACCCCAAACCTCACCTGAGGGTGATCAGCCCCTTGTTTTGCCCTGGGAGGAGCCCTTTGGGGGCAGTTAGCCGCTTGTCTCTTACAGACTTGGCTGAAAATGGAGGTTTAGGGTCTGACCTGGTGGGCACTGCCCCTGTGTGAGCCTGGCAGCAAGACCCAGCTCTCAGTGTGTTCGGGTCAGAGACAAGAAGGAGGTCCATTGACAGGGCCTGTCACAGCGCTGGTGAGCCCTGTTACCTGTGGGTCTCAGAACACAGTCCCAGAGGACATAACCAATCACCCTTCCCACTTCCCCTGGAGAATCCACCTGGATCCAGAAACCTGCTGAAGGAGACATGGTCCTCACCCACCTCTGCTGTGCCTCCAGGCTCCACAGACACTGCCCCATCCTCACCCTCTGTCCTCTGCTGTCCACATTCTCACCCCATCGGGCCTGCACAGGATGTCCCGTGTGGCTGCACTCTGCCCTCTCCTTCCCGCCTGGTAGGTTTTACCTTAAATGCGTCCCCACAGCATCCCCTCAGGCCCATCTCCTGTGCCAGGCCCTCCCTGAGACACCAGGGCCAGAGCCTCAGCCACCCTGCAGTGCCCATGTGCAGTGCCCACATGTGATGTCAGGCGTGGGGCCCCTCCTGTGTCAGGTGGAAACACAGCTGAGCACTGACCTCAGAGCACTTCCAACAGCTCACACCTGTGCTGAGGGAACTTCTTGGGGGGGGGGGGCATAAGCTGCAGAGCATCATGGTGGACAAGCCTGTGGCCACAGGGGTCAGAGGGCAGTCAGGGAAGGGCTGGTGCCAGGTCACCTATAATGTTGCCAATATCCCGCTGACCAGAACCCAGGTATACAGGGAGCTCTGTGATTCCTAAAAGTGCAGGAACAGCCCGGCTGGCTCAGTGGTTAAGCATCGAACTATGTATGAGGAGGTCACTGTTCAGTTCTCACTCAGGGCACATAACCGGGTTTGGGCTCCATCCCCAGTGAGGGACTTGTAGGAGGCAGCTGATCAATGATTCTCTCTCATTATTGATGTTTCTGTCTCTCTCTCCCTCTCCTTTCCTCTCTGAAATCAATAAAAACATTTTTTTTTATAAAGGATCAATAAAAACATTAAATGGCTCATGAAAAACTACCATAACCAGAGGACAAAGGGTGAGGACTTTAAAATGCTGAAGGACAATTGAAAAGCAATCAAGGTAGAATTCTAAACTAACTGCAATATATTTGGAAACCGGCTCTAGCTTTGTGGCTCAGTGGATAGATCGTTGGTCTGCAGCCCGAATAGTCCTGGGTTTGATTCCAGTGAAGGGCATGTCCCCCAGGTTGCAGGCTGCTCCCTGACCAGGGCCCAGGTCAGAGCAGGTGCAGGAGGCAACCAATTCATGTGTTTCTCTCACATTGATATTTCTCTCTGCTTTTGCCTCTTTCTTTCACACTCTCTAAAAATCAAAGGAAAAATATCATCGGGTAAGGATTAAAAAACAAACAAACAAATGAAACAAAATGGACTGAAGCCAGCTGGTGTGGCTCAGTGGTGGAGTATTGACCTATGATTCCATTCCTGGCCAGGACACATGCCCAGATTTCAGTCATGATTCTCAGTAGGGGACATGCAGGAGGCAGCCAATCAATGTTTTTCTTTAATCACTGATGTTTCTCTTTCCCTCACTCTCTCCTTTCCTCGCAATAAAAACATATTTAAATAAATAAATAAATGAAATGGTTGTTGGTTTGATTCTCAGTCCCCACACATATGGGAGGCAACTGATGAATATTTCTTTCACACATCAATATATCTCTCTCACTCCCTCTTCCTTTTTTTCCACACTAAAAATTAATGAACATCTTTTCAGGTGAAGATAAAGAAAATAAGATATATATCTATGTCATCTATCTCTACCATGCGAGCAGAGGCACATTGATTTTATGCCTAAGGACTCACTGATTGCTCCCACATCCCACTTCCTGACCACCTCCTGCAGCACATCTCCTGCTGTGGAAGAAGAAGTCCCTGGGCATGGTGACCAGGACCCCAAGGAGGGCCTGGTTCTCTGAGGGCACAGTCAGCACCTCCTTCCAGGAGAAGCCCCAGAGACCGGGACCTCCCTCACCTCTTGCCCTTTGTATGTGCAGACACCTCCCATATGCAAATGCCCACATGGCACTAGACACACACACACACAGTTGGCGTCCACTTAAATTCAGAGCCTCCTCACCCTGGATATACTTTCTGGGTGAAGAGGACTCATGTGCAAGACATGATTCCCATGTGGCTCTTCCTCTTCCTGCTGTCAGCTCCCAGATGTGAGTGACTCAGGGCTGAGATGTGAGGAGATGGGGACCCTGCATCTGAGCCCAGGACTCACTGTGTTCTCTCTGTCCCAGGTGTCCTGTCCCAGGTGCAGCTGCAGGAGTCGGGTCCAGGACTGGTGACGCCCTCGCAGACCCTCTCTCTCCCCTGCACTGTCTCTGGTTTCTCCATCACGAGTTCTTCCTGCTGGAGCTGGGTCCGCCAGCCTCTGGGGAAAGGGCTGGAGTGGACGGGGCGCATATGTAGTGATGGTAACACTAACTACAACCCCTCCCTCAAGAGCCGAACCTCCACCTCCAGAGACACGTCCAAGAACCAGTTCTCCCTGCAGCTGAGCTCCGTGACCACCGAGGACACATCTGTATGTTATTGTGTAGGACTCACAGTGAGGGGAAGTCAGTGTGAGCCCAGACACAAACCTCCCTGAAGGAGGCAGCAGGGTTGGGCTGCAGCGGTCGCTCAGGACACCAGGGGGCGCTCAGGAACACAGAGCATGAGGACCAGCTCAGGAGCTGGGACCTGGGGGTTATATTCTCTGATGATCTGGTCAGTGGTTTTATTCTCCAGGAATAAACACCCTCCTCAAGGACTCACTGCCTCTCCCCTTTATGCCTTACGTTTCCTTTCACACCACCCCTTAGAGGAAGTCACTTATTTCCTCTGCCCCATTGATCAATCAAAAGGAGCCCTTAATATTCCCTTTGGTCCCTCCTCCAGGAAACATTGTGATTTTAAGGAGGCCATTGGGAACGTCCTTGGGCAGTGACCAGAGAAACGTTATTGCAGCCCAATAGCCTCGGCTGTGCTGGCAAAGGGAGAGTCTTCTGTCAGGAGCTTCTGGTGGATGAAACACACGAGGGCTTTAATCTCACAGAAAGGAGTTGGCAGAACTGGTCTGTATTTTGAATTTCTAGAGGTTAAGAAAATTACAACATCTAATACTCGGAGTGAGACTAACATTGCCGATTAAACATAAGTGAACTTAAAGAAGTGTAATGGAAACTCCCCAAAATGAAACACAGAACAAATTTTCCAAAAAATAGTCAATTGTCAGGAATGTAAGAGACAATAAACCAGTCAAATATATATACATGTATTTGGAAACCCAGAAGGAGAAGAGAGGGGCACCAACTAAGATATTTGAAGAAATTATGGCAAATAGATATTCAGACTTTGATGTAAACCATAAAGAGATCTAAGAACACCAAAGTACTCCAAGAAGAATGAAAATAAACAACATTAAATCAAGACACAATAAAGTCAAACTTGGGAAAAAGATAGAATGCCTAAGGGCAGCAAAGAAAAAAACCACACATGAGTCAAGGAACAAGATTAATAGAAACATCAAAGGTCTCATGATAAACTACCAAAACCAGAAGACAATGGGGTGACGACTCTAAAGAGCTGAAGAAACATTGAAGCAACATCAATGTAAAATTCTAAACTAACTGAAAATGTATTTCAAAACTGGAAGAAAATGAAATTACAAAATATCAAATTTTCTGAGATGCAGCTAGAACAGTGCTTAGAGGGAACTGTTTAGCATTAAATCCTTACATATTAGGAAAGAATAAAGATATTTAAATCAGTAAGATAAGCCTCCTGTTTAAAAAATTGGAAAAGGGTGAGTACCAATTTGGAGGCACAGGTAAATGCATGTTCTCACTGTCTCCCACAACCACATGGAATGTACAAATAAAATAGAGAACAGCCATCATTCCAGACTGGGGAGGTAAAGAAAAAAGCACACTGAGACTGGTAGGAAGGGGGAGGTGGGGAACAGGCTAGTCAACATGCACATGAGGTGTGTGTTTAATCAGGAGGGATTTCTCAGCTGTGGAGGCCTCTGTGAGAAGCAAAGGGTCCCAGCCCCACACTAGACCCCAAAACCAAGGTTTCCACAGCTGGAAAAGAAGTCCTCAGAACTTTAGGTTGTGAAAACCAGAAATAATTGTGTTTGAGTGACATGGAGGCCACTGGAGACCCAGGCTGTTCCTCTTAAATGGCCAGCACAGGGATTTACAGGGCCTTGCTTCCTCTGAGCTCCAGCAGTAGGTGGTGGAATTGGGGGATCTTGGGACATAGAGGGAAGATTGTCTGGCATTAAGGCAGGAACTTGAGGTGGCATTCTTCCAGACAGAGCTGCTCAGAGGAGTCATTGTTTCTGTGCTGGGACCTCCCCCATCACATAGCTGCCTCAAAGCCATATCTGAGGTTTCATTAATGTGGTGCACACAGTTTGCTCTGCCCTGCTGATTCCCTGAGAACCCACCCCATCCAAATTGAAGCCCCACCCAAAATGATTCCAGCATCCTTTCCATATAAATAGCTTGCCCTGGCTCAGGTTTCAGATTCTCCTAAATTCTCTCAAACAAGCAGCAGCTGGAATCAGCATGTCCCAAATCTATCAGTAAGAAACCCAAGACCCATCACTAGCTCCAGCCTGCCTTGCTTCACAACTTGTCCTTGCCTGGGCACTTCCAAGCTCAATACAAGTAACAGCCATCTGCAGATCCCCTTGTAGCTCCTGCTTGGTGGCCCCAGGCAGTGGATGACTCTACACCTACCAGGAGGCCCTAGTGACAATGCACCCAGTAGAGAGGTTCCCACCAGACCAGATTACAACTCCACACATCCAGGAGGAGGAGGAGGAGGAGGAGGAGGAGGAGGAATAAGAATAAGAATAAGAATGAGGAGGAGGAGGAGGAGGAGGAGGAATAAGAATAAGAATAAGAATGAGGAGGAGGAGGAGGAGGAAAAAATATGAAGAAAGTCCTAGCCAGTTTGGCTCAGTGGATAGAGCATTGGCCTGCTGACTGAAGGTTTCCAGGTGCAGTCCCAGTCATGGGCACATGCCAGGATTGTGGGTTCAGTCCCCAGTGGGGAGCATGCAGAAGGTGGCCGATCAGTGATTCTCTGTCATCACGGATGTTTCTATCTCTCTCCCTCTTCCTTCCTCTCTGAAATCAATAAAAGTATTAAAAAGCAAAAAAAATATGAAAAGATAATGGTAATAAATACATATCTATCAACAATTGAATCTGAAAACCAAAATAATTGAACATAGTATCTGATGAACAAAATAAACTGATGAATAAAATAGAACTGGAGGCATGGAAACATAAAACCAGGGGTCCTCAAACTTTTTATACAGGAGACCAGTTCACTGTCCCTCAGACCATTGGAGGGCCGGACTATAGTTTTAAAAAAAAAACTATGAACAAATTCCTATGCGTACTGCGGGCCTGGGACGAGTCAGCTGCTAAGCAGGACAGGCAGTGGCACCTGGCGGGCCGAATAAATGTCCTCGGCGGGCCGCATGTGGCCCGCGGGCCGTAGTTCGAGGACTCCTGCATAAAACAGACTGACAAATGTTAGAGGAAGGAGAAGGGGGAGGGTGGAAAGAGATTAACCAAAAAACTTATATGCATATGCATTACCTATGGACACAGATAGGAGAGTGATGAAAGCCTGGGATGGGGTAGGAATGGGGTGGAGGGGTGATATGGTGGAAAAGGGGAAATATTAATAATCCTCTCAAGAGTAAAGATTTAAAAAAAAAAGAAATTAGAAAAGGAAGGTCAAAATCTCCTAAAATTAAGGAGAAGGAAAGAAAAATAAAGATGAACAGAGATTAATGAAATCAAAACAGAAAAATGGTAAAGAAAACTGAATGATGCCAACACCTGAATCTTTGAAAAAAATCAATAAAACTAACTCAATGATAACAAGACTGGCAAGGAAACAAACGGCCAATATCAGAAATTAATTAGGAGATATAAACACATTCCCCAGTGCATTCTTATGAGACTGGCATTCTTTGTGCACTCAGGACAAAGAAAGAGTAAACTACTGACCAAAATCTCTTGTTAACATATTTACTAAAATCCTCAGCAGAATATTAACCAATACTACCAGCAAAATAAGAAAATCATACTACACCATGACAAACTAGTAATTATCCCAACAATTCAAAGCTGATTCAATATTTTTTAATCAACCAATGTAATCCAACAGGTCAACTGTGTAAAGAAGAAAATTCACATCGTCATAAAAACTGATAAAGAAAAGTGTGTTAAAAAGCAAAACATTCATTCATGATCAAAACCCTTAGGGAACTTGGGATAAGGGTCACTTCCTCAATCTGATCATGGGACTCCTGTAGCTACTATCATACTTGATTGTGGGAAGTTAAATGATTCCCCCTCAGATGGGGACAAAGTCAAGAAGGTCCACTCTTACCACTTCTATTCAACATTGTACCTGATGTTTTAACAACTGAAATAAGACAAGAAAGGTGCAGAGAGAAATTCAAATGTGAACAGAGATACAAGGTGTCCCTACTTGCAGGTGACATAGTTATCTATGAAAAAAAATCAAACAATCAACTTCAAAATCACGGCTCAATACACAGAAGTGAATTTGGAGACTTAGCATAATTGCAGTAGTGTTGCCCCTGTGGGGCTGGCAAAGCAGCAGATAAGGGGACAGAACTGAGTTCTTGTGGAAAACCATCCACAGACACACAGCTTCCACAGAAGTGCAGCCTCAAGGAGGAACTGGGCAGCACCACTTGTCACCCAGAGTTCACCCTAAATCCCCTGGTGACTGGAGCGGCCTCATGTGTTTGCTCATTGACCTGATCCCAGGGAACATGAAACCTCCCACCTCTTTGGACAGGAAGTAGGTTTGCACCTGGGAGCCAGGAGCCCTCTGAAGTCTGGCTGCCCCTTCCTCCCACAGAAGTGGGAAGAGGAGTGCCCTCTAGTGGTCACACTTTGGAGATGGTTCCAAGGTCCCCAGAAAACATGCTGGGCATAAAACTGGGGACGTGCTCAGTGAGCTTTTAAACTGACATTGAACCTTAAGTGCATTTTAGAGGAAAGGGAGGGAGGAAGTCCCTGTCTCTTCCTGGCACCTGGGAAAACAGACTTTTCGCTAATTCAGGTTTGTATTTCCCTCAGCCCTCATGGGCCATAAACAGCTGGCTTCTGGCAGGTCCCCCAAAGCCAGGCCCAGCATTAGCCTGCAGGAGAGGGGGTCTGGGTGGTTCTTCCTCATTTAAGACTCTGGAGCGAGGTTCCAGCCCAGCACCCCATGTACCCCTGTGCTCCTGGGGTTGCTCTTCTGGGGACCTCTCCATCCTAGTTCTCCTCATCCCAGCAACACAGACAACCCCCAGTTCTGTTGGTCCACCTGGCAGGACCCTGGCTGCCTGCATGCTGTGCTGGGGCCTCCACAGTGTTAACTAGACATGGTAGGAGGGGCCCTAGCCCATGTGGCTGAGTGGATAGAGCATCATCCTTCGAACTGATGGGTCTCAGGTTTGATTCACATTAAGGGCACAGACCTCAGCTGCAAGCTCGATCCCTGCCTGCAAGAGGCAACTAATCAATGTGTCTCTATCGACTCTCTCCCTCTCCCCCCTCCCACAATCTGTAAAAATAAGTGGGAAAATATTCTAGGGTGGAAAAAAAGAAAAGAAAATATTCTAGAGTGAGGATTAACAAAACTAACTAAATAAAGGATCCTTAGAAATAAATAAATAAATAAATAAATAAATAAATAAATAAATACCTGGCCAGTGTTGCTCATTGGTTGAGCATTGACCTATGAACCAAGAGGTCATGGTTGGATTCCTGGTCAGGGCACATGCCTGGGCTACTGTCTGGATCCCCAGTAGGGGGCGAGCCCCAGGCAACCAGTGGAGGATTCTCTCTCCTCACTGATGGTTCTGTCTCTCTCTCCTCCTTCCCTCTCTGAAATAAATAAAAATGTAATTTAAAATAATAATAAACATTGAAAAGGAAGAGAGAAGTAAGGCTTTGTGGTGTCTGACCTGCCCATGTCCCACCCCCTCCCCAGTGTGATTGCACTTTCCAAGTGGTGGTGGCTGCCTTCTCAGAAGGAATAAGCTGACCACAGTCCCAGATTCCTGTGTCCCTCTGTCCTCACCTGCCTGGGGTGGCGGGAGGATGACACAGGTGGCTGCTCTCCTCTGAGAAGGGAGGTGCTCACCTGCCCCCAAGGATGACTTGGTGTCTCATCTTTCTACCCAGGATTTTGCTTCCAAGAGCAAAATATACCTTTTTTTTATCTTATTTTATCCTCACCCAAGGATATTTTTTCCATTGCTTTTCAGAGAGAGAGTGGAAGGGAGGGAGGGGAAGAGAGGACCATTGATGTGAGAGAAACACATCAATTGCTTGATTCCTGAACGTGCCTTGAGCAGGGCAAGGGCCAGGGAGGAGCTTGCAACTCAGGTACTTGCCCTTGACCAGAATTGAACCTGAGACCCTTTGTTTCAAAGGCCAATGCTCTATGCACTGAGACAAACGAGCAAGGGCCACAACTCCATTTTTGAAAATTAATTAATTAATTAATTCCTTTTTTATTTTTAAATAAATTTTTAATGTTCAGATTAT
Source organism: Corynorhinus townsendii (assembly GCA_026230045.1). NCBI lineage: Eukaryota > Metazoa > Chordata > Mammalia > Chiroptera > Vespertilionidae > Corynorhinus > Corynorhinus townsendii. The sequence continues at coordinate 3,996,648 of JAPDVU010000016.1, forward strand.
TACAGGTGTTCCTCTTTTTGTTTTCCCCTATATAGCTCCCCTCCACCTGATTCCCAACCCACCCTACCCCATGCCCTTACCCCCTGACACTGTCTTCATCCATAGGAGTTTTTTTGTCCAATCTCTTCCCGCACCACTCACACCCGCTTCCCCCTGAGAATTGTCAGTCCACTACCTTTCTATGTCCCTGATTCTATTATATTCACCAGTCCATTCTGTTCTTCAGATTTTTTATTTACTTGATTTTTAGATTCACTTGTTGGTAGGTATGTATTTGATGTCATTTTGTTGTTCATAATTTTTATCTTTACCTTTCTCTTCTTCTTCCTCTTCTTAAAGAATACCCTTCAGCATTTCATGTAATCCTGGTTTGGTGGTGATGAACTCCTTTAGCTTTTTCTTGTCTGTGAAGCTCTTTATCTGACCTTCAACTCTGAATGATAGCTTTGCTGGGTAGAGTAATCTTGGTTGTAGGTCCTTGCTGTTCATCACTTTGAATATTTCTTGCCACTCCCTTCTGGCCTGCATAGTTTCTGCTGAGAAATCAGCTGACAGTCATATGGGTACTCCCTTGTAGGTAACTAACTGTTTTTCTCTTGCTGCTTTCAAGATTCTCTCTTTGTCTTTTGCCCTTGGCATCTTAATAATGATGTGTCTTGGTGTGGTCCTCTTTGGATTCCTCTTGTATGGGGTTCTGTGTGCTTCCTGGACTTGTAAGTCTACTTCTTTCACCAGGTAGGGAAAGTTTTCTGTCATTATTTCTTCTAATAGGTTTTCAATATTTTGCTCTCTCTCTTCTTCTGGCACCCCAAAAATTCGAATGTTGGTATGCTTAAAGTTGTCCCAGAGGCTCCTTACACTATCTTCATATTTTTGGATTCTTTTTTCTTTTTGTTTTTTTGGTTGGGTGTTTTTTGTTTCCTCATATTTCAGATCTTTGGTTTGATTCTTGGGGTACATTGATCTACAGTTGAGTTTCTGTATATTCTTTATTTTAGACAGTGTATGCTTCATTTCTGACGGTCCTTTTCCATTTTTTTTGGCATTCTCATTAAGATCCTTAAAGGTCTCATCAAGTTTCTCAGCGGTTTTTAGAAGATTCTTGAGTAACCTTATAAATGTGGTTCTGAACTCTATGTTGTCCAGTAGTTTGCTTTCCTCCGTTTCTTTCATTGGTGACATGTTTCTTTGTCTCCGCATTTTGGCTGCTTCCCTGTGTTGATGGAGTGGCTTTGTGTGGTAGGTGACCTATAGGGGGCAGTAGCTCAGCCTCCCCGACCACCTGATGTGGACGCTCTTGGTACACCCCTTTGTGGGCTGAGTGCAAAGTCTTGGTGTAGTTAAGCCTTAATTGCTGTTGGTACGCTGGGAGGAATTGACCTCCAGGCCAATCGGCTATGAGGACTCACTGTGTCTATAATGGAAGAACTGCTGTGCTGGAGACACGCTTATGGTGCAGGACTTGTTTCAGTGGGGCTTTGGTGCTCACTGAGTCTGCCTCTTGAATGTGTCACTTATGCATGTGAGGAGTTGAAATCTGGTTTCTCACACTGACCACTAGGTATACTGGCTTCTGGATCTCCAATGGGGTGCAGGTCAGCTATTGTCTGAGTCCACCCAGCAGGAGGTACAGTGAGAGCTACAGTTTTCTCCTCTTTGCTTAGGGTTTGGAGGTTTTGGAGCTGTCTGACCCAGGCTGCAAGTTTGCTAGGTTAAGCTGTGATAGGGCAGACCTTTCTTATGCTAAAACTGCTGCTTGGAGCTTGGGTGGGTTTGTAGGTTGTGTGGGGTGGGATCTCAGGGCGTCACTAGGCTAGGGCGTGGCAAACAGCGATGGCTGCTAGTTAGCTGGCTCTATGTCTCCGACTTCATCCCGTGCCCCAGCACAGTAAACAATTATTCTTGGGCATAGCTCTGCAAGCAAGCCCCCCTCACTTTCCAACCCGGTGGCAGACAGTCCAGCTTCTCCCCGTAGGAGTTTGGGTCCCCCGCGTCTCCCCAGAAACTGTTTTTCAGAGTAATCGGGGGCTTGTCTCCCTTTGGGTTGAAAAAAGCAACGCCTGCTGCCAGCCCGGATCACTCGCCTCTGTACCTCAGCTTTTCAGCACTTGTGCACGTCTCAATGCTCTTTTCTCTTTCCTTCTAGTTGTAGAACTTCCACTCAGCCAGCTTTCCTGTGGTTCTGGGTGATAGATGTTTTGTCTTTTAGTTGTAGTTTTGAAATTGTTGTGCGAGGCAGCAGTTTAGGTGTTTACTTACGCCACCATCTTGGATTCTCCAATTTATTTATTTTTAACAATTTTTTATTGTTGAAAACATTATATGCCATCTCCCTTGCATTGACCTCTCTAGTCCACCACCACCACCTGCCAAGGGTTCATTTTTTTTCTTTCTTTATTGATTAAGGTATTACATATGTTTCTTTATTCCCCTATTGCCTCCCCAACACCCCGCTCATGCCCTCAGCCCCCTCGTGTCTGTGTCCACTGGTTATGCTTATATGCATGCATACAAGTCCTCTCCCCCTTCCCCCCACTCTCCCCTACCTTCCCTCTGAGCTTTCACCATTTGATTGATGCTTCTCTGTCTGAATCTGTTTTTGCTCCTCAGTTTATGTTGTTTATTATAATCCACTAATGAGTGAGATTATGTGATATTTATCTTTCTCTAACTTATTTCACTTAGCATAATGCTCTCCAGGTCCATCCATGCTGTTGCAAATGGTAGGGATTCCTTCTTTTTTACAGCAGCATAGTATTCCATTGTGTAGATGTACCACAGATGTTTAATCCACTCATCAGCTGATGGGCACTTAGGCTGTTTCCAAATCTTAGCTATTGTAAATTGTGCTGCTATGAACATAGGGGTGCATATATTCTTTCTGACTGATGTTTAGTTTCCTGGGATATATTCCTAGAAGTGGGATTACTGGGTCAAATAGGAGTTCCATTTTTAGTTTTTTGAGGAAACTGCATACATTTTTTCACAGTGGCTTCAGCAGTCTGCATTCCCACCAGCAGTGCACGAGGGTTCCTTTTTCTCCGCATCCTCGCCAGCACTTGTCATTTGTTGATTTGTTGATGATAGCCATTCTTACAGGTGTGAGATGGTACCTCAATATCATTTTGATTTGCATCTCTTGGATAATTAGTGACTTTGAGCATGTTTTCATATGTCTCTTGGCCTTCCTTATGTCCTCATTAGAAAAGTATTTATTTAGATCCGTTGCTCATTTTTTGATTGGTTTGTTTATCTTCCTTTTGTTAAGTTCTATGAGTTCCCTGTAAATGTTGGAGACTAAGCCCTTATCGGAGATATCATTGGCAAATATGTTCTCCCATGCAGTGGGCTTTCTTGTTGTTTTGTTGATGGTTTCTTTTGCTGTGCAAAAGCTTTTTATTTTGATGTAGTCCCATTTGTTTTTCTCTTTAGTTTCCATTGCCCTAGGAGCTATATCAGTGAAGATATAGCTTCAGCATATGTCTCAGATTTTGCTGCCTGTGAATTCCTCTAAGATTTTTATGGTTTCCTGTCTTACATTTAAGTCCTTTATCCATTTTGAGTTTATTTTTGTGTATTGTGTAAGTTGGTGATCTAGTTCCTTTTTTTTTTTTTGCATGTATCTGTCCTATTTTCCCAACACCATTTATTGAAGAAACTGTCTTGACTCCATTGTATATTCTTGCCTCCTTTGTCAAATATTAATTGAGCATAGTGGTTTGGGTCTATTTCTGGGTTCTCTGTTCTGTTCCATTGGTCTATATGTCTGTTCTTCTGCCAGTATCAGGCAATTTGGAAAACAGTGGCTTTGTAATACAGCTTGATAGCTGGTATTGAGATCCCTCCTACTTTGTTATTCATTCTCAGGACTGATGCAGCTATTTGGAGTATTTTTTTATTCCAGGTTATTTTTGGAGAGTTCATTTTAGATCTGTGAAATATACCTTTGTTATTTTAATGGGGAGTGCATTGAATCTATAGATTGCTTTGGGTACTATGGACATTTTAATGATGTTGATTCTACCAATCCATGAACATGGTATGTTCTTCCATCTGTTTATGTCTTCCTATATCTCTTTTTTCAGTGTGCTGTAGTTTTCTGAGTACAGGGTGTTAATTTTTTAACCTGCTACATTGCCAAATTAATTTATTAGTTCTAGTAGTGTTTTGATGGAGTCTTTAGGGTTTTCTATATACAATATCATGTCCTCTGCAAACAAGGAGAGTTTTACTTCTTTTTCAATCAGAATGCCTTTTATTTCTTCTTCTTGTCTGATTGCTATGGCTAGCACTTCCAGTACTATGTCAAACAGGAGTGGTGAAAGTGTGCATCCCTGTCTTATTCCTGTTCTTAAGGAAAATGGTTTTAGTTTTTGCCCATTGAGTATGATGTTGGCTGTAGGTTTGTCACATATGGCTTTTATTATGTTGAGGTATGATCCCTCTATTCCCACTTTGCTGAGGGTTTTTATCAAGAAAGTGTGTTGTATTTTGCCAAATGCTTTTTCTGCATCAATTGATATGACTATGTGATTTTTATCTCTCAATTTGTTTATGTGACATATCACATTTACTGATTTGTGGATATTGTACCATCCTTGCATCTCTGGTATAAATCCTACTTGGTCGTGGTATATGATCTTTCTGATGTACTGCTGGATCCAATTTCCTAGAATTTTGTTGAGGATGGCATCTATGTTCTTGAGGTATATTAGTCTGTAATTATCTTTCATTGTGTTGTCTTTATCTCATTTTGGTATAAGGGCAATGCTTGCTTAATATAATGAGCTTGGAAGTGTTGCCTCCTCTAGAATTTTCTGGAATAGTCTGAGGAGGGTAGGTTTTAGTTCTTCTGTGAATGTTTGGTAAAACTCCCCTGTGAAGCCATCTGGTCCTGAGCTTTTGTTTGCTGGAAGCTTTTTGATGACTGCTTCAATTTCCTCCATAGTTATAAGCTTATTGTGATTTTTAGATTCTTCGTGATTGAGTTTTGGAATATTGTATTTTTCTAGGAACATGTCCATTTCCTCTAGGTTGTCTAGTTTGTTGGAATAGAGTTATTCATAGTATTTTTTACGGTCCTTTGTATTTCTGTGGGATCTGTTGTTATTTTGCATCTTTCATTTCTGATTGTTTAGTTGGGTCCTCTATCTTTGCTTCTTGGCAAGACTGGCTAGAGATATATCAATCCTATTTACCCTTTCAAAGAACAAAAGAGCTCTTGGTTTCATTGATCTTTTGTATTGTTGTTGTTGTTGTATTGATTTTGGTCTCTATGTCACTTATTTCTGCTCTGATCTTTATTATCCCCTTCCTTCTGCTCACTCTGGGCTTTTCTTGTTTCTCTCTTTGTAATTCCTTAAGTTGTAGAGTTAGAAGATTTATTACCTTTTTGTTTTGTTTTGTTTTTTTGAGGTAGGCTTGTTAAGCTATAAACTTTCCAATCATGACTACTTTCATTGTGTCCCATAGATTTTGGATTGTTGTGTTTTTATTAGTTTCCAGGATGTCTTTAATTTCTTCTTTGATCTCTTTGGTAACCCAATCATTGTTTAATAGCATGCTATTCAGCTTCCAAGTGCTTGAATTTCTTGATGGTTTTTATTGTAGTTTATTTCTAATATTATGCCATTGTGGTCTGAGAAGATGCTTGATATGATTTCAATCTTCTTGAATTTGGAGAGACTTTGCCTATGATCCAATATGTGTTCTAACTTTGAAAATATCCTGTATGCACTTGAGAAGAACATATATTCTGTGGCTTTGGGATGAAATGTTCTGAACATGTCAAATAACTCCATCTGATCTAGTGAGTCATTTAGGATTGCTGTTTCTTTGCTGATTTTTTTTTTTGTCTAGAGGATTTATCTGGTGATGTCAGTGGGGCATTAAATCCCCTACTATGATTGTATTGTTGTCGATCTCTCCCTTGATATCTTCCAGGAGTGTTTTTTTTTTTTAATGTATTTGGGTGTTCCTGCATTGGGTGCATATATGTTTACCAGGGTTATATCCTCTTGTTGTATCAATCCCTTTAGTATTATAAGGTGGCCTTCTTTATCTCTTGTTATGGCCTTCACTTTGAGGTCTATTTTGTCAAATGTAAATATTGCTACCCCAGCTTTTTTTATTTTTTTTCATTTCCATTTGCCTGGAAGATATTTGTCCATCCCTTCACTTTCAGTCTGTGTGAGTTCCTTGTTTTAATATGGGTTTCTTATAAACAGCATATATATGGGCCACTTTTTCTTATCCATTCAGCCACTTGATGTCTTTTGATTGGAGCATTTAGTCCATTTATATTTAAAGTTATTATTGATAGGTACTTGTTTGTAGCCATTTTTATTTTTTGTGACTGTGTTCCTTCTTCCCTTTTTACATCTTTTCACACCAATCCCTTTAACATTTCTTGCATTGTTGGCTTGGTGGTGATAAACTCCCTTAGCCATTTTTTGTCTGTGAAGCTCCTTATTTCCCCTTCAATTTTGAATGATAAGCTTGCTGGATAGAGTATTCTTGGATTCAGTTCCTTGCTTAACATCACTTTATAAATTTCCTTCCATTCCTTTCTGGCCTGATGTGTTTCTGTTGAGAAATCATTTGATAATCTAATGAGAGATCCTTTGTATGTAACTTTCTGTCTCTCTCTTGAAGCCTTTAAGATTATCTCTTTGTTCTTAATGTTTGCCATCATAATTATGATGTGTTTTGGTGTGGGTCCCTTTGGGTTCATCTTGTTTGGGACTCTCTGTCCTTGTGAGACTTTTTTTTTCCTTCAAATCAGGGAAGTTTTTTAACATTATTTCTTCAAATAGGTTTTCTAACCTTTGTTCCTCTTCCTGTCATTCTGGCACCCCTATTATTCATATGCTGCTTTGTTTCATGTTGTCCCATAGCTCCCTTAGGTTCTCCTCCTGTTTTTTTTATCCCTCCAATTGCAGTTCAGTTTGGGTGTGTTTTGCTTCCCTGTCTTCTAATTCGCTAATTCAGTCTTCACTTCTCCTAGTCTGCTGTTGAAACTTTCCATAATGTTTTGTATTTCAGCTATATCACTCTTTATTTCTTCTTGATTCTTACATAAGTTGTTGATCTTAACATCCATTGGTTTGTGAACTGTATGTCCCTTATTCTGAATTATTTTCCTGACATATGCATGCTTCCGTTTCACTTAGCTCCTTTTCTGGCAATTCCTCCTTTTCTTTCCTTTGTGGTTTTTCTGTCTCCCCATTTTTGCTCTCACTGAAGGATCTAGGTGTTGAGTTGTGCAGTGGCTGCTCCTTGGGAGGCAATGGCTCCTTGGGTGGTGGCTGCTCCTTGGTGTGTCATGGCAGTGGCTGCTCCTTAGTTGGCGGTGGCTCCTCTGGTGGATGCTGTTCATGCAGCTGCTCGCAGCAATGGTGGCTCTTCTGGCTGGTGGGGGCAGGCTGTGCATGGCTGCTGCTCCTTGGATGGGTGTGGGCTTCTCACGAGGCTGCTGCTCCTTGGACAGGGCAGACTTATCACACAGCTGCTACTTGTGTGGTCACTGCACCCTGGTCTAAAGCATTGGGCTGGGCAGAGGGAAGTGCACTTTGAAACTCACAGGAACCTGTGGCTAGGTTACTGGAGTCTCGGTAACCATGGGACTGCAGTTGAGGCAGCAGGTCCCTCGCAGGGGTGGCTGTAGAGTCCCAAGTGGTGTCTGAGGGCACCCTGGGTGGAGGTGAGGCTGGGCTCCCAGTCATAGCATCTCCCCCCTTCAAGAAGGTGTGGCCTCTGTGGTAGAGCCAGCTGCCCCTGGACTGTTTCTATCTCTTCCTCTCCTTTTCTTTCTGAAATCAATTAAAATATATGTAAAAAAGAAAAAATGTTTGGATCCCCCCAGGTAAGGACACTGTTAAGGGTTTTATTGTGGATCAGTGCTGGAGGTAGGAAGGGTCCTGCTCACAGGAGGGGCCTGTGTGGGTTCAATATCCCAGCTGCAGGACACAAGGGTGTATCCCCCCTTTCTTAGTTTTCCACAGGCCAAGCAAGATAGAGAGGGATGTACCTTAACATGTCATCGTCAAACATAAATAGAGCCTGGGAAAGAACCAACATGGTGGGTAGGTAAATGCCTGTAGTCCTTGCTGCCTCCCACAACCACTTGAAAGTTACAACTAAAACACAGAACAGTCATGTCATAACAGCCTGAACACTGCTGAACAGAAGTTCTACAACTAGAGAAGTATAGAAGAATTCACACTGAGACTGGTAGGAGGGGCAGATGCTGGGAATGGGCTGATCTGCCACCCAACGGTGCCAATGTTTTAATTGGGAGGGAGATCCTCTTTGAAGAGGACCTCTATGATGAGCACAGTGTCCCAGCCTCACATCAGACTCCCATTGCAGGGTTGCAGAGATGGGAGGAAAAGCCCTGGTCACTTTGGGTTGTAAATACCAGCAGGGATTGTGGTTGAGTGACAGGGAGGCTGCTGGAATCACAACCGTTCCTCTTAAAGAGCTGGCACAGGAACTCACAGGATCCCATTTCATCTGAGCCCCAGGACCAGGAGACCCAGATTCGTATGGGGAGGAATTGGATTATCTGGAATGGGGCAGGAACTCTGGGGCAGCTTTCTCCCAGTCTGGGGTGCTCACAGGGTTCATTGTTTCTATGCTGGGACCTCCCATGTCCCTGGGCTGACTGGCAGTCATATCTGAGTTTCCATCAACATAGAGCACACAGTTTGCTCTGTCTTGGTAATTCCTTGAGATCCTACCCCATCCAATTTACAGCCCCATCAAAGTTGTTAGCAGCAGCTTTTGCATATGAATGGCCTGTCCTGACTTTGCTAAAATATCTCAAACAAGCTACAGCTGGGGACAGCATATCCCAAACCTATCCATAACAGGCCCAAGACCTGGCACAAACACCAACCTGCCTTGCTTCACAGCTGGGCCTCACCTGGGCACCTCCAGGCCCAATACAAATAGCAAATACAGCCTTCTGCAGATCCCTCTATATCTCCTGCTGGGTGGCCTCAGGAAATGGTTGACTTTGCACCTCTCTGGAGGCCCCAGAGCCAGCAAAGGCAGTGGACAGTTTCAGACCATTGCGGATTACAGCTCTACACAACCAGAAGTGACACACTCAAGGGACAGACTCAGTGAGCACCAGAGTCTCACTGAAGCAAAGCCCTGTTCCACAGGACTGTCTCCTGCACAGAAGCTCTCCCACTGTAGTCACTGCTGGTCCCCACAGCCAATTGGCATGGAGGTCAATTCCTCCAAGTGACGTCAGGAGCAATCAAAGCTCAAATACAAGACTATGCATACAACCCACAGAGCTCAGGTCACTGGGGTGGCTGAACCACTGGGCCCTATAGGACACCTACTACACAAGGTCACTCTACCAATTCCAGGAGACATAGCAGCTCAACTCAATACATAGATACAAACACAGAGGAAACAGCTAAAATGCAGAGACAAAGAAACATGTCACAAATGAAAAAAAATGGAAGCAGGCAAACTACTGGATACAGAGTTCAAAACCATGGTTATAAGATTATCAAGAATCTTCATGAGACTTTTAAGGATCTTAGTAAGAATGTCAAATACATGAAAAAGGAAGAGTCAGAAATTAAGCATACACTAACTGAAATAAAGAATGATTTACATTGATTCAGCAGTAGAGTAGAGGATTCCAGGAATCAAATCAGAGGTAAAGACAAGTGGAGACTCTTAAAAGCACAAGAGAAAAGCAGACTGTCAGCTGATTTCTCAACAGGGACTTTGCAGGCTAGAAGTGAGTGGCAAGAAATATTCAAACTAATGAATGATAAGGACCTACAACCTAGATTACTCTACTCAGCACAGCTCTCATATAGATTTGGGGACCAGATAAAGAGCTTCATAAAAAAGAAAAAAAAAAAACTAATGGAGTTCATCACCAGCAAACCAGTATTATATGAAATGTTGACCAGTATTCTTTTAAAAAAAGAAGGAGGAAGAGAAAGAGGAGAATGAGGAGAAAGAAGAGGAGAAGGCAGAGGGGGAGGAGGAAGAAAAAGTAAGAGAAGATGAAGGAGAGATAAAATATGATCAATAAAATGGCAACAAATACATAACTATCAACAATTAAATCATAAAATCAAAATAAATAAATGAGAATCTAATGAACAAAATAAACTGCAGAATAGAATTGAATCAGAGGCATGGAAGCATGGAACAGACAGAATAATCTCAGAAGGATGTGGGGAGAGAGGGTGGAAAGAGATTAACCAAAGATCTTACCTATTGACATAAATAGTAGGGCAGCAAAGGCCTGGGGTGGGGCATGAACTGGGTAGAAAGGGGGAATGGAGGGAAAAAGAGGGACATCTCTAATGTTCTGAGCAATAAAGATTTTTTAATAATAGACGTTGACTACTTATTCCACTAACACTTATAAAATCTGAGTGAACACAAGGAGCTACGGACCATTGTGGATAGAAAACAGTTCTAGATCTTCAAACAGGAGAATAATGAGCACCTGTGAGCACTGATAAGAAACGATAACAGGATTACCCAGAGGCCTTAAGTCAAGGGTGGACACTGCCCACTCTGCAAGGTCATCAGTTTGTTTGAAGGACTTGGGTGAGCTTTCTGCTCCTCAGACCAGGAGCTCCCTCAAGATGATGAGCATCCTCAGGTGGGGGAGCTCTATTGGAGCATCCTCCCAACTGGGTGGGTTCATGATTGGATCCTTTAGTTGCTGCTACAGACAATGCATGTGTCCCTCAAATACTCACACATTAAAACCTAATGCCCAAGGAGATGGTGTTAGGAGGGGGACCTGGGACCTACTCAGATCTTGAGGGTGGAGTCCTCATGAGGGGATTAGTGCCCTTAAAAAAGAGGGCTGGGGAAGCTCCCTGGGTCCATCCACTTCTGAGATTACAGAGAAAAATTAGCCACTAGGACGTGGGTGCTCACCAGAAACCCAATATACCAGTATCCAGTCTTGGATTTCCAAGCCTCCTTACCTGTGAACCCCCCAAACTGTGCACTGTGTCACAGCCCGGGGAAAGATGGAGAGTGTGGTGGCACATGACCACCAGGAAGGATCCCGGATTTTACTGCTGCATTGTTTGTTCAAAGTACACCCTGTGTTTCCCCCCAGTTATGGGCAAGGACAGCGTTTCTCTGATGTTTCCTTCAACAGCGTCTCCTGGTGAAAGGTCAGGGGAAGCTCTGACATAGCCGTAGTAGAAAGGCAGCATTAGATCTGGGGGAAGGCATGATCCCTTTCAGTACCTCCCACATCAGCACGCAGCAAGGCGGAGGGTCACTGCAGGAGAATTCTCTAAACACCTGGTCCTCCCAGTTACCAAGTCACAGGGAGGTGGGTGATGTCCTCCTGACGCCACGGACAGCAAGGCCATATGGGAGGACCCTCGGCCAAGGAGCTGTAAGGATGCATTTAGGTTTGACTTAAGGATGTCATTCTCTCAAACTTTCCAGAGATTGTCTGTAATAATGACAGTGGGTATTTGAATCCTAGTGGCTCCCTACAGAATGTTCATTGAATAATTCCTATGATGTGAGCCCACAGGTGAGTCACTTGCTGTAAAAGTTGGTCAGCCATTGGGGCAAGGGAGGAGGAGACTAAGCCCAGAGAGTGTCTATGGCAGATAAAAGGCTCTAAGTGTGCAGGCTCTTTCTTCCCTCTCTCTCTCTACTCTGATGGACCCATGGCCACAGAAGGGTGTGGGCATTGGTTATGTCTGGATGCCACAGAAGAGCAGCCTTGCAGGGCCCAGCCCTGGGAGCTGGAGGTAGGTAGTGAGCTCTCTCTGGGTGTGGACATGTGGACAAGGACCCAGGAAGAATTTACTCGGAGCTGGAATATCCTGCACCTGTGGGTGGGACATAATTATAAATTTTCTAGGGTGTAATGATGATGGTGGTATTAACAACAGCTGTACTGCAGCACACAGATGAGCCACCCCACATGAACACCTCCATGCTCACAGGAGGTGCTTGTCCCTCTGAGTCCAGGGGACTGTCCTTCAGGGACTCCACTCCTCTGTCCCTAAGAGGAGGATCCCATGCAAATGGGGAGCTCCTTCTGCTGATAAGCCCAACCCAGCCCCTGTCCCTGCACCTTTGGGAGAGCAGCCCCACCCCCAGGACCTGTAGTCTCCATTTGCTCCAGGCATCAACCCAGAGGCAGCACCATGATGTGTGGGCTGAGCTGGGCTCTTGTTCTGATGCTCTTACATGGTAACTTTATGGAGAAGCTGGGCCTTGTGAGTGTGTGTGCCTGCTCCTAAGGACAGCTCTCCTGTCTGCAGTGTCCATTATGAGGTGCAGCTGATGGAGTCTGGGAGAGGCTTGGCGCAGCCTGGGGGATCTCTGAGACTCTCCTGCAAAGGCTCTGGATTCACGTTCAGTGGCTATTATATAAACTGTATCCAGCAGATCCCAGGAAAAGGATGGGAGTGGGTAGGTTTCATAAAAAACAAAACCAACGGTCACACCATGGAATATACTGCATCTGTGAAAGGCAGAGTCGCTGTCTCCAGAGATGATTCCAAAAGCACTGCCTACCTGCAAATGAGCAGCCTGAGAGCTGAGGACACGGCCTTGTATTACTGTGCAAGAGACACAGTGAGGGGAAATCAGTGTGAGCCCAGACACAAACCTCCCTGAACACAAGGACCTTCCCAGCAGCAGGTGCAGTTGGAGGTTTGGGCTGGTGTCCTGTGTGGTTTCCTCTTCATGTCACAGTTCCCCTCAGGGAACCTCTGGATCTCTGATTCTGCACTTACCTCTGACGTCTCTGAGTTAGAAAAGTCTGTTGTAAACAGAGACAACTTTCTCACATGAACAAAAGTCAGAGAGTCTCTTTCAGACACTCTGTGCCAAGTACCAGTTAGTGAGAAAAAATTCTGCCCAAGTCACCTAAGCCCAACCAGAGGCTCTGATGACTCAACAGTGCAGCTCAGCACCACACAGCTCAGTGTCCCAGCCAGCAGGATAGGGGCTTTTGGACAGTGGGCACCAGAGGAATGTGACCCCAAAGCTAAGAGAAGAAGGACCCTAGGTAGTTGCTGTCATTGACTTGCCAACATGCTCATAGCACCAAGAGTAGGTGACACCACACAGAAGCAGGGGGACCCACAGCAGCTTGTACAGATGTCCAAGGGGCATGGAAAGATTATTGTGCTCATACTTCAAATCTCTGGGAGGCAAGGGAAACGCCTTCTAGGAAGTCAAATGTGCTTGTGTAGAGGCAGGAAAGGAGGCTTTTATTTTCTGTGAGATGGTGGGCCAATGGGCAGAATTCTGCTTCCTTGTGTAGTTCCAACTTCTTGGTGGCAAACGAAAAGGAGAACAAACCTTTCCTATCAGAGTCCCCTTGGGAATGATGGAGAAGAGGCAGGATGGAGCCATCAGTTGTCAGCAGTGAAACAAAAAATAATATACAGTGTGACTACCAATCCTACTTAATAACCATAAATATGAGCAAAGATGAGATAGGGGGCTCTTATGTATGAAGAACAATTGTATCTACATAAATGAGTAGAAGGACAATTGATTATAAGTAAGCAAATAAGGAGGAGAAGGAGAGGGAGGAGGAGGAGGATGTTGACTGACTGAGACTAGGGCCCTCGTCCAATGAAATGATGGCTCCTCCAGTGAGGGGTGTCCATTCTTCCCTATCAGTGTTGAGTGAATTCATAAATGGAGACTCAATAAGAAATGCAGTTTGGGTGATTCATGATTAGACCAGATCAATAATGACCCCAAAGGTGTCCATGTGCAGATCCCCTGTTACCTTCTAGAACAGAGACACTGTGAGAATGTGCATGTAGGAAATTGGGATTCTCTTCCCATGAGTCTGCAGTGACACGTTCCTTATTTCTCTTGATCCCTGCCTGCATGATCTTTAACAATTCTGCTCATAATTATGCAGGTATTTCCTACGATGATACAAGCTGTCTCTCTCATGTCTTGCACTTCCTACTGGGCCTTCACTGGAGGAGGCTTTAAACCCACATGTCCAGTAACTCTGTCTATGAACATCAAGCATATTTCTGTCAAGTGATTCAAAACAAGTCCAGTTTCCTCCCCAACCCAGTTCCACAGTCACACCCAGATTTATGGGTAGTTTCCCAGCAGCACTCCCCTTTGGTACCAGAACCTGCTCCATACCTGTGGCTGCTGTAGCAAATCCACATTGACTGTGGAAACTCAGAATGTTCTGAGGAATTCTTCGTAAAATCACCCAAAACAGGACTCATCAAAGAAAGTACTGATGAATTGAAATTTAATAAAATAAAAAACATTTGTCCCATCAAATATTCCATCAAAGATATTAAATGATAAGCTTAGTGAGATAATATCTTTCAGAATCATGTGCCTGATGGGAGAATGTGTGTATTACACACTAAGAATGTTGTATGTTGTAGCGGGGAGCCCAACACCCTCTCACCACAGTGAGCATGCCCAGGTTCAGGGCAGAGGGAAGCTGGGAGTGAGGGTTTCCTGACAGAGTTGAAGTTCCCTTTTCTGTGAGAAACTGCATGCTATGATGTAGAGGGCTGCCTGGGAAGGCACATGGGCATTTCTTTAAATTGTTGTCAGCTGAGCCCAAGGTGATTGGCATGAAAAGGTTTTAAAGTTACACCCTTCGTTAATGGAGGAAGGGGTAGACGCCCTTCCCGCAGAAGAACAGGTAGGCCAGTTCCCGCCAGCAGCCATCTTTAAAGAATGTGTTAATTTGCACTTAAATGGCTACACCTTTGCTAGCCTCCCTTCCCTGAAAAAGTCAAGGGGCTAGGCCAAAAAACCTGTTTAGCTAGCCTAAAAGTTTTTCCTGCAGCGGCAAACTCTTAAATAAAAAGTGGCTCCTTTGAAATCAGCTTTCTGCCAGTAGCCATTTTTTAAAGGACATTGTACTTTTGAATACCTACAAGTTTGCTCCTCAGTTTTCCTGGGCAGAAAAAACATGGTTTGAAGTTACTGGATTTTGAAGTATATTCTTAAAAGTATAAAGGGTTATTAATAAAGAACTGCTAAATATTTGACTTGCCAGCTCTAAAAGTTTAAAGCGCAAATTGAATTGGGAGAAATTATATAAATGTGGTAATTAAATGCCTAAAATATAAAAACGTGTTTTTGAGAAATAAAATACTGTGTTTTCTCTGATAATTAGAAATTCAAAAAATGTTACGTATTGATCTGATTTAAAAAGGAGGATTAATTTGGTGATTCAGTATAGATTTAATTGATATTCTTTAAGATAATTTAAGTATATAATCTTTAAAACATATATATGAGTAAATATATTTGATCTTTCCAAGTATATTTCAAGGTTTTGAGAATAACTTTTCGACATTTCATGGTCCCTGAAATGTTTTCAAAAGTCTGTTCTCTCTTAAAAGAAATATTTTTAATTAAACTGATTGATACTTGAAATCGCATGGAAAGCTTTATCAAATAAAAATTAATCAATATATTATATATATATATATATATATATATATATATATATATATATATATAATGTTACGAAGGTTTTCACCTCTAAGAAGGGCAAAATCAATATATTTCTTAAATATAGTTAAAATTTTCAACAGCAGTAGAATTTAAAAAGACAAAAGCCCCAAGCTGCCTGCATTTTGAATGGGCTGGGGGTGGGACAGTGTTTATGCTTTTGGATCAGACCAATAAGTATCAGACCTATAAGTTTTACTGAATAAGTTTCTTTACCTTTTAATTAAAGATACCTACTTAACTTACTTTATAAATTAGATTTTATAATATAATCAAGGTCTCATATAAATTAAGTTACATGAGAAGCCAATGTTTTTATAAGTAATTGAAACCAAGTAAAATTTAAGAACAGATTAGAAGCCACCATTTACTGCCTGACATTGGTAGCCGCCTGCATTCTTAATTAAGCTAGAGGTGAGGCAACATTTTCGGCTTGTAAATCAGTCGTAAATTTGCTTTGAATTTTTAAATGAAGATACCTACTTAATTACTTAAATAAATTAGCTTATTAAATTATAATCAAGGTTTTCAGCCAAATGAAAAGCCAATAATTTTATAAACAATTCTAATAAAGACCAGAAACAGCTAGTGAGATTTTTGTTTGTCTGCAATGTGATTTTGATTGTATTTTAAAAGAAGGGATTAGACAGCCGCCATGTTGGCCACATGGCTTGCTGCTTGCCATCTTGAAATAACAAAGGCCAACCCCCTTCCTTTAAATAAGCCAATGTCTTTGTAAGCAATTTAAATAAGTCTTCTAAGAAAGTTACTGAAGGCTTCCCATGATCCCTCTGTATATGCAAATAAGCCTAAAAGGATACTTTTAAAATATAATTATAATTTTAACAAAAAGAAATTTGAAAATTTTTGAATTCTTTCACTAATATTTACAGCATAAACTAAGATTGTTGTTAAAATGTTAAATCTGACAGTAAATTAGTAGTCACTTTTACTGTAAAAGTGCTTGTAATATAGCTAGCTACTTGGCTGTAGGCTTGAGCTCCGAGCTCCAGCCCTGCAGGTTGCTTGTTGTAAAGTAAGAGGAAGTTTTTAAAATAAAACTCTCTGTAGCATGAAAGTTATTGTGGAAAGAAATAGAGATTTCTTTCAAATGTTGTAAGAATTATAACTGAAAGCCTATATATTTGGCCTCTTAAACTAAAGTAAATAATTTGCATTTTTCCTCTTATAAGTTTTATGTAAAATTAAAGATTGATGGCAGAAACTTAATGTTATTTATTGTCCATAATCTAGGACAAGTGAAGTTAAAAAAATAAGCTTTATTTCAGATTAATTTAAATTGGTTAATTGAAATAAATGAATATTCAAGAGAAAACTTAATTGTACTGGGCAAAAAACTGTTCCTGAAATATTAACAAAAATGTTTATTGATGGTTTATCTCATAGTAAAATTGCTTAACATGCAATGAATCCAAAGCAGTCATATTTCTGTGCAGAAATTAAAAATAAAAGGTTATCAAGACTGCATTTAAAAATTTTACAAAAGCCTCATAATAAAAAAGGAGATTAATAGAATAATATCCTGTAAGAAAGAAATATCCTGTAAGTAAATTACATCAAGCCTTAATTGCTATAAAATTTTACTCAAAAATTATTTTTCATTTATAATGCTGATAACAAGACACCCATAAAATCTTATGGTGTCAGAATAAGCCAAAGAAAATCATCTGGACAAAATCAAAAGGATCCCAAGTCTAATTTATAGAAAAGATTCCTTTATTAACCTTTGGTCGAGAATATGTTTGTATATTTCCAGAAAAGCCCATATGGATTCCTGCAACAACAGATCCCAAAGAGGACCGAATAGGACTGTTCAAGCCACAGAATAAGTAGTGGTCCCCGAGAACAGAGGGAAAACAGTCCAGAAATAAAGATAGTGAAGACACCTTGCCATCCTAGCAGTCAGCAGCTGTACATTGCTGCAGGTTGCCTAGGACCAAGGGCAAGGAAGTTGGTGTGCACGCTTCCAGACCATGTGTGCACACCCTTCTACATAGACGTCGATGTTTGATGTTTTGTGTTCTACTGACTTAGGGGGCTTGCCTTATTTTTAACATAGGGAATGGTATTAACTGCCACATTAAAAGAGATGTTATACCTCAGGCATTAACCATTTTTACAGATGGATCCAGTTCTGGAAAGGCTGGATCTACTGCAGCAGGGGAGCAAAGGTCCTTCAAACCCCTTATATTTCAGTAGGACTACAAGCTCTTATTTATGCCTTAACAGATTTTGCTACGGAGCCCATCAACCTATAGTGATAGTGCTTATGTGGTAAGTATGGCAAAAATTATTGAAACAGCTATTATAGGGCAAACTAATTTGGAGGAACTTTTCATTTAATTTTCAGCCTTTAAAATGTTATTTGAGAACGACAATTTCCATGTTTTATTGGAAACAGTGTCTTCAGTGTGTTATCCACCTCCCTGTGCTAACTTTAAGGGTAAATCCCTGAGGACTTAAACCTAATCAAATCTGGCAAAAAGAATGTCATTCAAAAATGGGAAGAGCCAATCGTACTCTTAAAAATCAATTACTAAAACAAAAAGGGAGAGACAGA
This sequence comes from Corynorhinus townsendii, assembly GCA_026230045.1. Taxonomy (NCBI): domain Eukaryota; kingdom Metazoa; phylum Chordata; class Mammalia; order Chiroptera; family Vespertilionidae; genus Corynorhinus; species Corynorhinus townsendii. Next base: position 4,014,733 of record JAPDVU010000016.1, read on the forward strand.
TGTTATGTGTCACCTCAAAACAAACTCAGTCATGCTCTTTATATTTTAAATTTTTTGAATTGTGATGCAGAGGATCGTACAGCAGGTGAAAGGCATCAGGCCTCCTGTACAATAGCCTCTACTGATTTAGTGAGGTGGAAGGAAGCATAAACCAGACAAGAGTTTTATCAAATTCAGTAATAATGTGGGGAAGAGGTTGTGTTTTATATCTTTCCAGAAGGAGCAGTGCACCCAATTTGGGTGCCAGAGCATTACGCGTGTTACCACAATGGACCAGACAAGTTCCTGTGTCCCTTCACTCAAAAGGACTAAATATTGCCCCCATGACAGCAAAGCAGCAGAAGGAGAAAACTGAAAGCTATGCAAGGGACTGAGGTGCCAATAGGGAGTCATCTGAAGAAGTTAACAACTGAAGCGCAGCAGATTGTGGGAAAGCAAGAAGTTGAAGCTACTTCTTCAACCATGTACCTGCTCATGCCAGCAACTGTTAGCTGCCAGTCTTTGGCAGACTCTTGCACAGCCAAGTCCAAGGATTCTGAGTAAATATACACCAGCAGCAAAAGAGACTTTCTTTCATTTAATAGCAAAAAATGTTAACATGTCTATAGTTTTGATTTCTCTCCTATTGTTGTTTTGCTTTAGCATTGTTTTGTTTTATATAATAGCCAGTTTTGCTCTTGATGTTCAAGTTTTGAAAATGATAACATGTATGTAGTTTAGTTTTTGCATTGGCATTGTTTGTAATTGTTTTAATATTAGATCTTTATTCTTAATGTTTAAATTTTACTTTTATTAGAGTAGCTTAAAAACAAAAAAAGGGTGAGATGTAGAGGGCTGCCTGGGAAGGCACATGGGCATTTCTTTAAATTGTTGTCAGCTGAGCCCGAGGTGATTGGCAGAGCCGCGTCTCGGTTACACCCTTCCCCAAGAAGGTAGGGGGTATTATCAGTACTGACTTTTTACCTTTGTCCAGGTGTCAGCCTAGCAGACTTTGATATGTAAATCCAGGCAAGCACCAGGAATGCTAGGGCCTACTAAAGAATGCAAATAAGCTTCTTTGATCCTAAGTTTTGGTGATACTTCCTGGTATTTGGGGGTATAAAATAAACTTGCTGTGTGGGCTCCAGGTCCCTGCCTCTCCATCAGAAAGGATGGCATCCCACCTGGCTCCCAGCTTTGTTTCTATCTTTGTGTCTGGTCTCTTTCTTTCTTTTATTTCTCAATCCCTGGCCGCCTCCACTTAGAACTGGTTCGTTCATCTCTCTTTCCGTGCTGGACGTGGAAAAGGGAGATCCCCGCCATATCTGGCCCCCGCCACATCTGGCCCCCTGCACTATGAATTCTCCAATGTCCCTCACTCTGAACCTCAACATCACTGATAACACTAGACTGAGAAAACAGATCAATCTCCTTCCATCATCATTTCAACAAATGAATGATTTGGGGCTGTACACACACAAGATCACTATTTTCATTTCTTGTGTTTTCTCCATTTAAAACCATGATTATTTCTGATGTAACTAGTTTGGGGTTTCTGCACATGGAAGCTGTAGAGTGTGCACAGGAAGCTGTAGACACAGTTATAAAATTTGCAGCATCAAGAGTCAGTACTGTCCCAACTGCCTGGGATTGAAGAGAAGTTTCTCAGATTAAAAAAAAAAAAAGTGGAGTAATTAAGACATAAAATATTAAAAGTGTCTGTCCTTTTTTACATTTGCACAAGGGTAGAAAGTGTTTGTATAACATGAGACTTAAAAATTTAAAAATTGTGGATACACTAGGGTTCTGAGTTTCAGAAATTATCTAAACAAATGTTAATCCTTTTAGCATCTGTTTGAAAGATGCATGAGAAGGTAAAAGTGTAACCTGCTCATCTAGTCCATGTTTCCTCTTATGCTCAGAAAGGTGAGGCTGTGATTTGACTTAAATCCAATGAGTCTCAAGACTCTCATGTGGTCCCCTGTCCCTGACTTACATGCTGAGTGAGATATAGGGAAAAAATGCATCCACTCAGGCCTCAGAAGACCAGGGCATCCTGAGCCTCAGGCCCTACACTTAAAAGAATAGGGAGCACCCCCATGCAAATGTCTGTTCAAGTTCCAGGGTAAATCCTCTCCTGGGCTGTGCAGGCTCACAGCTCTCTCCTCACACAGGGCTGAGGTCTCTGGGAAGGCAGAACTGTGGTCTAGAAGAAGATGAGACTGCTGGGTCTTCTCCTGTGCCTGGTGACAGTCCCCAAAAGTGAGGATCTCAGGGGTCAGACAGGGGTCATGGGATGGCTGTGACTGCATGTGACGGACAGGACTGATGCTTCTTGTCTCCAGGTGTCCTGTTCCAGGTGCAGCTTCAAGAGTCGGACCCAGGACTGGTGACACCCTCACAGACCCTCCTTCACCTGCCCCGTCTCTGGATTCTCCTTAATCAGCTACCATGTGCACTGGACCCGCAATGCTCCAGGAAAAGGGCTGGAGTGGGTCAGGGTTATGTGGGACAATGAAGGTACAAACTATAACCCAACCTGAAATCTCGCCTCAGCATCACCAGGGACATGTCCAAGAACCAAGTTTATTTAACACTGAACAGTCTGAAAGACTAGGACACGGCCCTGTATTACTGTGAGAGATACACAGTGAGGGGAAGTCAGTGTGAGCCCAGACACAAACCTCTCTGCAGGAGACGCTGGTGCGACCAGGGGGCGCCAAGACACAAAAAGGACAATCAGGACACCAGGGGGCGCTCAGGACCACAGCACAGAGAGCAGCCCCAGAAGCAGAGGCAGAGGGATGTGGGGCAGGTAGGGGATTCCTGTTGGGCACAGGGATTTCTTCTCAAGCTCTCAGCTGCATCCAGGGAAGACTCTTGCTCTTTCTCTGTGGCTCTAATTTCCTGCATTCTCACTGCAGACACCAGAGGAGGAGGTAACACTGCTGTTGGCAGATGACATATGGACAGGTACTGGAGCTTCTCCTCACCATGCAACTGTATTTTCTGCTTTATCTTCTCGACAGAGACCATCCTCAGGGCTCTCATCGGCCTGTGGTTGGAAACTTTCCCACTAAGAGAGACCCCAGCTCAGCCCAGGCAACTGAGTGCTGAGCTCAGGGTCTGACCCACATGCCCACCTGTTCCCATAGGGTCCTTCCTTCTGACAGGCCCACAGTAAATAAAACATGTGTACATCCCACGGACAGTGGAAGCTGGATGGATGAAACCCATCTGAATGGTGCAAAGGCCCTTAAGGGCTGACCTCTGGTCACCTCACCTATACAGGTGCCAGGCTTTGTTATTTCCAGTACACAGGAGCAGGGTATAACCTGGACTCTCTTCGTAAAGGTATCACACAAGCGCTGATGTGAGATGATACTAGAGTGCCTATCCCGTGCAGTGTAGTTTAATAGGAACTTTTAACAAAGATTCACTGGAAATCATCTCATTTCAACAAGCAGCTGAGGTGTGTGTGAGTCCAGACACAAGCCTCCCTGCAGGAGAGGCTGTGACCACCAGGGGGCGTTCAGGGTCCCTGAACACAGGGCCATCCCAGCAGCAGGTGCAGTTGGAGGTTTAGGCTGGCTCTGCACTAACCTCTGACGTCTCTGAGTTAGAAAGTCTGCTGTAAACAGAGACAACTTTCTCACTTGGACGAAAGGCAGATAGTTCCCTTCAGATACTGTTGTGCCCAAATGACAATCAGTCTTTAAATATTATTAGCCATGTCTCCTAAACCTTACCAGAGGTTCTGCTGACCCAACAGGACAGCTCAGCCCTCCTCAGCTCAGGTTCCCAGCCAGCCATCAGGACAAGAGCATGATGGACAGTGGGCACCAGACTCATGTGACCCCAAAGCTAGAGAAGAAAGACTCATCACCCAACATAAAACACATAAAAGAAAAGAGTTGAACTTTAATGAAATGAAAACCATTTGTGCCACCAAATATTCCATCAAGGAAATTAAATGACAAGCTTAGCAAGAGACTATCTTTCTGAATCATGAATTACACATTAAGGATGTTGCTTGTCATGGGGAGAGCCTAGCACCCTCTGACCATAGTGAGCATCCTCAGGGACAGGGCAGAGGGAGGCAGGGAGTGAGGGATTCCTTACAGGGTTGAAGTTCCCTTTCTTATGAGAAAATGTATGCTAGGAATTATCCAATTCCCCTTACTCTGAGCCCCAACATCACTGATAACACTAGACTGAGAAATCAGGTCACTTAACAGGCTGCCATCTAATTTCAGGATATGAAAGATCTCAATGGTACACATGCATAATCACTGTTTTTCTTTCTAATCTTTTCTCCAGCTTAAAACATTATTTTTTGGGGATATGGTTAGTTCGGGGTCTCTGCAATAAGCCATGGGCTTGCATAAGGAAATAGTTTGCACAGTGTGTTATAACATAATAAAAAAATTCCAATATCAAGAATCAAGGGTCTCCCTTATTCCTGTGGTTGGGAAGCAGTTACTTATATCAAAGTTACCTCTAAAATAAAGACATTGTGGCATAAAAAAATGCTTGTATTTTTTAAAATGTTTTACACGAAGGAGAATATATTCCTATATAGTAAAAGCCTAGGTGGCATCACTTGTGACATCGTCACAAGATAGCTGCCACAAGATGGCCACCACAAGATGGCTGGCAGGGGAAGGCAGTTGTGGGTGACCAGTCCTGCAGGAGAGGGCAGTTAGGGGTGACCAAGCTGTCAGGGGAGATCAGTTGGGGACAATCAGGCTGTCAGGGGAGCAGTTAGGTGTCAATCAGGCCAGCAGGGGAACTGTTAGGGGGTGATCAGGCTGGCAGGCAGGCAAGTGGTTAGGAGCCAGCAGTCCCGGATTGTGAGAGGGATGTCTGACTGCTGGTTTAGCCCCAATCCCACAAGGATCGGGCCTAAACAAGAAGTCAGACATCCCCCGAGAGGTCCCAGATTGGAGAGGGTGCAGGCCAGGCTAAGGGACACACACCCCCAACCCTGCACACAAATTTCATGTAATGGGCCTCTAGTTAGCATATAAAATGACAATGATAAACATTTGGTAATTATAGATATATGTAAGTGTTGGATTTCAGAAGCTAAACAAATGGTAATTCCTATTAAATTTGTTTGAAAGATGAATGAGAATTTACCAATGTAGCCTACTCATCTAGTCCAACATTTATTCTTTTGCTCAGGAGAGGTTGTCCTTGACCTAATTCCAATGAGTCTCATGACCTAGGTGGGCCCCATCCATGAGTAACCTGGTGAGTCTGGTCAAGGGAAGATATGCCCCAACATGGGATTCAAAATGACCAGGAATTCTGACCTCAGTCCCTCTACTTATAAGGAAAATTCTGCCCCACATGCACATTTCTCTTCCAGCTCCAGGGTAAATCCTCTCCTGGGCTGTGCAGGCTCACAGCTCTCTCCTCACTCAGGGCTGAGGTCTCTGGGAAGGCAGAGCTGTGGTCTAGAAGAAGATGAGACTGCTGGGTCTTCTCCTGTGCCTGGTGACAGCCCCCCAAGGTGAGGGTCTCAGGGGTCAGACAGGGGTCATGGGATGGCTGTGACTGCAGGTGACTGACAGGCCTGATGCTCCTTGTCCCCAGGTGTCCTGTCTCAGGTGCAGCTGCAGAAGTCAGGCCCAGGTCTGGTGAAGCTCTCACAGACTCTCTCCCTCAACTGCATAGTCTATGGATTCCTCATTACCAGTAGTAATAACTGGAACTGGATCCGCCAACGCCTGAGGAAGGGGCTGGTGTGGATGGGGTGCATAAATCATAATGGAAACACTTACTAGAGCCCCTCCCTAAAGGGCCAAAACTCCAACTCCAGAGACATGTCCAAGAACTAGTTGTCCCTGCAGCTGAGGTCCGTGACCACTGAGGACATGGCCGTGTATTACTGTGTGAGACACAATGAGAGAGTCAGTGTGAGCCCAGACACAAACCTCCCTGAGGGAAACAGCAGGGCTGGGCTGCAGGCAGCACTCTGAATATCAAGAGCGCTCAGGATCCACATCATAGAGAGCAGCCACAGGAGCAGGGGCAGAGGGAAGTGGGGAGGGGAGGGCCTTCCTGTGGGCCCAGGGATTTCCTCTCAAGCTCTCATTTGCCTCCAGGAATGATTCTTCCTTCTCATATTCTCACTGCAGACACAATGAAGAGGGGACATTGTTTGTGTACAGGTTACATGTTGCCATTAATGTTGACTCTCCTTCACCAAGTCTACTTCACAAATTCCAAAAGCGGTTTTCACTGTCTTTTCAACATTTCACGGAGGAGTGTGAACTCTGCAGGTAGGTTGCTGGGACTGGGCTGTGTGCACAGCTCTACATCCATCCCTTGTGGGGGGGGGTCACAGCTCACTCAGTGTCTGACTCTCTGTGTGCCCTCCCTCTCCTGGTTCCAAGGATATCACAGAGCCCTCCCTCTTCTGAAAGGCCAGACCACACTCAGGACTGGTGGGCCTCACCCATCCTCTCTGGGTCCACACTGACCCCTGGAAGAGCTGTCAGCTCAGTGCACCAAACAAAGGAAGCCCTCACATCTGCCCACAGGAGGGGCCCCTGCTATCCTGCAGGACATAGTGCTAACCCCACAATGGGGACCAGTGATCCTGAAGGGTGGGATGTGCATTGCATTTCTCCCTCCAGCTTTCCTTCTGGATCCAAGGTTTTCTAGCTTCCCTATGGGTGAGATATGCATTGGGAGCATGTTGGAAGCTGAGGAGCAGTCCATGGGACCTGCTGCATCCATACTATGCTCTTATTACTTGCCCAGAAAACACAGAGTCGCATAGACACACACAGTCACACACACAGTGTCACAAACAGTTAGACACCCATATACACACACAGTAACAAACACACCGTAACACATACACACAGGTGTACATTCCTTTTTGGAAAAGACATGTGTTCACACATGAGAAGTGTTACAATACCATTCATCACATTACACACTGTACTTTATGAATTCTATATAAGAAAACATGGTTATATTTCATTCTCTTGGATGGATGTAAAATAAATATGTGGTCTGCAGGCAACTATTATTTCAACACTGACCACACCCAGTGAAGATCAACAGTTGTATTTCTCAGTCCACTTGGAAGGTGCCCAAATTAGGAATTTGAATCCAACATTTCTAGATTGTTATGAATTTAAAAATAAAAAGAATTGAAGTACTAGTGAAAACCTTCCAACAGATAATAGACAAGGGCCAAATGGACTCAAGGGTGAATTCTTTCAAAATTTCAAAGAAGAATTGATAACGTTTTAATCAACTCTTCTTGAACTCCTCCAAGAATTAAAAGAAGAGGTGATACTTCCAAACAGATTTATTGAGGTGACCATTACACTGATACCAAAGCCACATAAGGTCATACAAAAATGATAGATACATATTCCTGTTGAGAATAAATTCAAAAAACCTCAACAATATACTAAGACACTTAACAACACATTGAAAGGATCATTTACCATGATCAAGTGGGATACCATACCAGCATGAAGGATAGTTCAACATATGTAAGTAAAAAAATGTGATACATCTTATCCACAGAATGAAGGATAGAGTATACCATCATATAAACAGATACAGAATAAAGCCCTTAAAATTTAAAATCCCTTCAGAGTTAAAATTCTTAACAGATTAGGTGTAGAACTGATGGACCTCAATATAATAAAGGACACTTTTGAGCCTACAATAAGTGACACCATGTTACACAGAGAAAATTTCAAAGCCATTATTCTTAAATCAGGACCAAGACAAGGACTTCCCAGTGACTACTCTATTCTTCAAAACCAAAAGTCCTTGTCAGAATAATTAGACAAGAAAATGAAATTTAAAATGTCTAAATCAGAAAGAAACAAGTTAAAGTGTTTCTCCTTATCTGTATGCAGATGACATGATCTTGTACATAGACCCTAAAAACTGTATGAGAAGCGAATAGAACTAGAATTCAGGAAAGATGTAAGATACAAAACCAACACACAAATGGCACATTCCCCTGCACCCTTCAATGAAGTGTCTTCATGGCTCTAGGAAATATGTGGGGCTGTTTCAGAGGAAACTGAGGGAAGAAAAGTTGAACTTGCTAAACAAAAAGGAGATGACAACCTAATGAACAAGAACCCTGGACCTATGTGTTCTCTGTCTTGCTTAATCCCCCATCATGTTCCCAGGTAGCTTTCCCTCCAATATAGCACTATATCAGGTTCACATTCCAGTTGAACCTAAACATGTGGGGACATGGTGACTGTGGTCCCAAGGTCACTTGCAGACATCAGGGTTAGGATTTGGCTGGTAACATGTGCTGTGCAAGAATTCACAACTAAATGGAGAGATACAGAGAGGAAGAGTGTTTTACTTTCCAGAAAGGAAAAGCACTGGTCTATCAGTAGTCAATATAAGGCAGGAACAAAATGCAGCTTTTACTGTCAAGAGTAATGTATGCTGTTGCTAGGTAACAGGGAAGGGAGGATTTAGAATTGAAGTTGCACAGATACCAGGGGGATTGTCTTGAAAAGTGACAGTTTATTTGTTTTCAAGAAAACAGTCTGCAGATGTCTTAGGAAGGTGTCTTATCAGTATTTCCCCCAAGCCTGTAACATGCTTAGAGCAAAAGGTCATAAGGATTCACAAAGAGGGTAATTTGAAGAGGAGTGGTGAAGGGAAATTTCTATACACTAGACACTCATTGTTGTGAATGTTCCCTGAGTTCTAAAAACAGCAGGGAGGAGGGGGATGCAAGAATGCAGCCTTGAGAGTTGCTCTTCTTGTCCCTCAGTTTGAACAGAAGGGTTGTTTGAATCAGAGAAGCTGTTGGGGTTTAATTATCAGATACTTCTCATAAATTGTGGTGGCCACAGCAAAGAAAAAAAAGGCCCCTTTCCTGTCCTTACAATCAGGTTTCCAACCATAACATTTTCATGACTTAAAGTTAATTACTCCTAGTTCATTACTGATATCTTCACCTAAACACACCTGGTTATGACTAAGAATGTTCTATATTCTAATGTATGAAACTGGTTTTCCAAGAGTCTAGAGAATAAACACCACAAAGGAGGCAGTGCATCTGCCACACCTTTAGCACCAAACTCCCCTGAAGGAATATGACCCAGGATCTCTCTCTGTGTCTCCATAGTTCATACTTCTGATTCCCAGGGACCCACACAGATGTTCCTCTCTCCCCCAACATTTGGTCCACTGGCTCTAGGTTCACGCTCTGGTCTTAGTTTATCCACTGATCATTTTGTAGGGGAAATAGTGTCAAATGGAACTTCCTGTCTCCTGAACATGAACCTCCTGTACTTTTAATTCTTTCTCAGGTTGTAAGGTTTGGTTTCTTTTGGTTGTTGTTATTTTGACTGTCAAAGGCATCTCTTAGTTTAAACCTTCTCTTTTCACTTGTACAACAATGTTCTTTCCTGGGTTCTGTGCAGGTATCCTACAACAAGTGGGGATAGTGGGGAGGGCACAGGCTCAGATGTGGGGAGAAACTCTTCACAGACAGCACCCTTGGACATATCACACACTGGGACAATGTCATTAATATTAGTGTTCATTTCCAGAGCTACCTATGAAGTAAGAGGACATGCAAATAGGGACCCCTCTACTCATAAAACCCAGCCCAGCCCTGATCCTGCAGCTCTGGGACAGGATCCCAGCCCCAGGATCCCCAGGTGTTCCCATTCAGTGATCGGGACTGAACACAGACCACTCACCATGGAGTTTGGGCTTGGTTGGGTTTTCCTTGTGGCTCTTTTAAGAGGTAAGTTATGGAGAGCAAGAGACACTGAGTATGTGAGTGGACATGAGTGAGAGAAACTGTGGACGTGTGAGAATTTCCTGATTAGGATGTCTTTGTGTTTGCAGGTGTCCAGTGTAAGGTACAACTGGTGGAGTCTGGGGGTAAGCTTGGTGCATCCTGGGGGGTCTCAGCTTGTGTCACAGGAGTGTGACCTCAAAGCTAAAGAATAAAGACCTTGGTGGTGAAGGTCATTGACTTGGCATCATGATCATAGCACTGACAGTAGGTGACACCCAGCAGAAGAAGTAGAGGCTCAGCATTATAAGAGTTATTTGTAAATCACACAAAATAAAACTCATTAAATAATATATTATTAAATTCGATTTGGTTAATACTAAATACTTGTGTCCCACCAAATATTCCATTGAGAAAATGAAAACACAAAGATAAATTTAAGGAATATATTTCTAAATTGCATGTATGATATAAGAATGTATACATTACACATAAAAGATGTTATATGTTTGAGGGAGAGCCCAGCACCCCGTGACCACATTAACCCCCAGGGAAAGGGCAGAAGGTGGCTGAGAGTGAGGAATGCCTCTCAGGGTTGAAGTTCCTTTTCTATGATAAATTTATTGGGAGGAATTCTCTTCATTCACCTGCCTCTTGACCCCCACATCACTGATAACAGTAGACTGAGAAAATAGGTCACTCTCCTTCCATGATCATTACAGCATATGAATGGTTCTGAGTTGTACACATACATGATCACTGCTTTTATTTCTTGTCTTTTTCTCCACTTGAAGTCATTATTGTTTCTGATGTAAATAGTTTGGGGTCTCTGCCATAGGCCATGGACTTGCGTATAAAATACTTTGCACAGGAAGCTGTAGACACAATCACAAAATTTCCATCATCAAGAATCATAAATATTCCACCTGCTGTGTTTAGGAGGTAGTTTCTCAGATTAGAATAATATCATAAATTAAGATATAAGATGCTGAGAATGGCTGTCCATTATCTTTATTTTTTCACAATGGTCATCTTTATTTCTATAAAATAGATTTAAAAAATTTGGAAATGTGGATACAATAAGATTTTGAGATTCAGAAATGGTCTGAGCAAATGCTAATTCCTTTTACACCTGTTTGAAAAATGCATGAAAAATTAAAAGTGTAACCTACTCATCTAGTCCACCATTTCTTCTTATGCTCAGAATATTTAGGCCATTCTTTCACCTGATCACCCTGTGCTTCATGATCCAGGTGGTCCCCTTTCCCTGACAAACTTGGTCAGTGAGGTCATGGAAAGATATCCCCCCACAAAGATGCCAGAATGACTAGGAAAGTCCGACTCAGGCCCTACACTTATAGGAAAGGCTGCCCCACATACAAATTTATCTTCAAGCTGCAGGGTAAATCTTCTCTTGGGCTGTGCAGACTCACGGCTCTCTCCTCACACAGGTCTGAGATCTCTGGGAAGGCAGAGCTGTGGTCTAGAAAAAGATGAGATTGCTGGTTCTTCTGTGCCTGGTGATAGCCACCCAAGGGGATTTTCTCTTTCTCTTTCTCTTCAGAGACCATCCTCAGAGCTCTCATTGTCCTGGTTTTGGGAAACTTTCCCACAACGTGAGTCTCCAACACAGCCCAGGCACCTGTATGGTCAGCTCAGGCTCTGACTCCACATGCACATCTGACTGCATAGGAGCCTTCCATACGACAGGCCCACACTAAATAAAACATAAGCACATTCCACGGACAGTAGGACCTGGATGAAACCCATCAGAATGGCGCAAAGGTCCCTTGTGGGCTGCTCCTGGTCACTTCTCACCTTTACAGGTGCCAGGATTTGCTGTTTCTGGTACCAAAGAAGCAGGAAATGACCTCAGCTCTCTTCGTAAAGGTGTCACACAAGCACTGATGTGATATAATACCAGAATGTCTATTTCAGATAGTGTAGTTTAATAGAGGCATTGAACACAGATTCACTGAAAATCATCTCATTTCAACACACAGGGATCATGAGAAATCAAGCATCTTGGTAAAGGAGAAACCTATACAGTTTTCCCATTCTTGTTTACTTATCATCATGTGCTAAACTTTGACATTTCATAATGATGGCCTTGAATCCTCTGTAGATTACTCCTTTGAGGGTTCAGATGGGTAATAACCCAGGGTGAGGCTGCTTGTTGGGCATAAATATCTATCACAGCATTTTCCTAGCTCCATGTTATAGGTGCTGTAGTTTCTCCCACCTTCACCTTTCATCTCCAGGATGGAGGAGAGCTCCCACACTTCCTCATTGGACTTCTTTGATGGGGTTCCTGAAGCTATGAGGACCCACTATGTCTGCAAAGCTTCCCCAAGTCATGCACTGCTCTCCTGACCTCTCTGTGTCTTCCATGGTCTCCTCCTGACAGCTCTGGTAACTACAGAATCTGTCACCTCTAAGGAATGGGACTTGGTAAAACCATGAGCCAGTTCTTTGAAAAGAGAAAAGATTAATGAATAATTATCAATACTCATCAGGAAACAAAGATAGAGGACCCAGGTATAAATAAAATCATAAATGAAAGCAGAGAAGGAACAACTGATACCCCAGAAATAAAAAGATTGTAATAAAATACTAAAAACAAATATATGCCAACAAGCTGAACAATGTGGATGAAATGGACAAATTCTTAGAAAAACACAATTATCCCAAAACTGAAACAGAGAGAATCAGAAAACCTGAATATGCCAATAACAAGGGAGAAAATAGAAGCAGGGATTAAAAAACTCCCAGCAAACAAAAACACTGGTCTGGATGGCTTCACAGGGGAGTTTTACCAAACATTCAAAGATGAACTAACACCTATATTCCCAAAACTATTCCAAAATATCCAAGAGGAAGGAACACTTCCAAACCCTTTTTATGAGCCATTATCATCCTAATTCCAAAACCAGGTCATACTACTAAGAAAGATAATTACAGGCCAATATCCCTGATGAACATAGAGGCTAAAACCCTCAAGAAAATATTAGAAAATCAGATCCAGCAATATATTAAAAAGATTACTGCCCTAACCAGTTTGGCTCAGTGGATAGAGCATTGGCCTGTTGACTGAAAGGTCTCAGGTTTGATTCTGGTCAAGGCGATGTACCTTAGTTGTAGGCACATCCCCAGTAGGAGGTGTGCAGGAGGCAGCTGATTGATGTTTCTCTATCATCAATGTTTCTAACTCTCTATCCTTCTCCCTTCCTCTCTGTAAAAAATCAATAAAATATATATTTTTTAAAAAGATTACTAGTATACACCATGACCAAGTGGGATTCATTCTAGAGATGCAAGACTGGTACAATATTCACAACTCAATAAATGTGATACAGTACATAATCAAACTGAAAGACAAAAGTCACATGACCATATCAACAGATTCAGAAAAAATATTCAACAAAATCCAACATACAGTTTTGATAAATATTCTCAGCAAAGTGGGAGAAGAGGGCTTATATCTCAACATAATAAAAGAAAAGTATGACAAACCAAGAGCCAACATCATACTCAATGAGCAAAAACTAAAAGCATGTCTCCTAAGAAAAGGAACAAAACAGAAATGTCTGCTTTAACCCCTCTTATTCAACACTAGAGGTCCAGTTCTAGGATCCGTGCACCAGTGGGGTATCTCAGCCTGGCCTGTGCCCTCTCACAATCCAGGACCCCTCGGGGGATGTAGTAGTGCACGATGTGGCAGGTGGCCAAGGAGGAGCCTGAGCCTGGGTCAGGTACCCCATTCATCTTGGCCCCGCTGTGCTTGTTGCCACTGCTCAGTAGCGCTCCCTCAGAGGCAGGAGAGGCTTGTGCCATCACAGCTATGCTTGCCAGCCATGAGCCTGTTGCCTGGCGCCCATTGGTCAGCTGAGTGGTGCTCCTGCTGTGGGAGCTCACTGACCAGCAGGGGGCAGCTTCTGCATTGAGCATCTGCCCCAAGGTGGTCAGTGAGCATCATAGCGACCGCTCGACTTGTCCTTTTGTCATTCAGTCACTTAGGCTTTTATATATGTAGACTAGAGGCCAGGTGCATGAAATTTGTGCATGGGTGGGGTCCCTAGGCCTGGATGGTGATCAGGGCCTATCAGAGCCATCTCACCCAGTACCAATCAGGGCCGGGCTGTCCCAGGCCTGTCAGCTGTAGCCTGCTGGCTGGGGCCTGCCAACTGGGGGGCAGGATGTGGGGAGGGACTGCAGGAAGTTTGCCGGCTGCGGGGAGATGTGGGTGGAGGGACTGTGGGAGGATTGCCAGCCTGGGGGGAGGGACCAGTGGAGGTTGGCTGGCCATGGTAGTTTGGCATAGGAGCACACTGACCACCAGGCGGCAGCTCCTGCATTGAGAGTCTGCCCCCTGGTGGTCAACATGCACCATAGTGACTGATCAACTGGTCATTCTGGTGGCTCCAGTTGTTCAGTCGCAATGGTAGCTTAGGCTTCTATATACAGTATATAGAGAGTACTGGAAGTCCTAGCCACAGCGACCTGACAAGAAAAAGAAATAAAATGCATCCAATTTGGAAAGAAGGAAGTAAAACTCTTATTATTCACAGATGACATGATATTGTACTTAAAAATGCTTAACTACTCCATGAAAAGAATATGATATTTAATAAATGAATTCAGCAATGTTGCAGGCTACAAATTTAACACGCAGAAATCAATGGCATTTTTATACACTTATAATGAATTCTCAGAAAAGGAAACCAAACAAACAATCACATTTACCATTGCAACCAAAAGTGAAGATACTTAGGAATAAACTTAACCAAGATGGTAAAAAAAAAAAAAAAAAAAAAAACACACAAAAAACTTTTACTCAAAAATATAGTGTGTTGAATAAAGAGATAGAGCAAGATATAAACCAGTGAAAAATATATTGTGTTAATGAATTGGTAGAATTAACATTATTAAAATGTCCATACAACCCAAGGCAATCTATAGATTCAATGAAATCCCTTTATAAATAGCAACAATATATTTCACAGATCTAGAATAAAAACTCCAAAATTGATATGGAACCAAAAAAAACCCAGTTAGCTACAGGAATCTTGAGAAAAAAGAACAAAGTTGGAGAGATCACAATACAAGATATCAAGTTATACTCCAAAGCCACAGTAATCAAAAGAGCCTGGTACTGGCACAAGAACAGGCATATAGATCAATGAAACAGAACATAGAACCCAGAAATTGACTCAAGCCATTATGTTCAATTAATATTTGACAAAGGAGGCAAGCACATACTATGGAGTCAAGACAGTTGGGAAAATTGGACACACACATGCAAAAAATGAAACAAGACCACTGACTTACACCATACAGAAGTGTAAACTCAGAATGGATAAAAGACTTAAATGTAAGCAGGGAAACCATAAAAAGTCTAGAAGAAAACATAGGCAGCAAAATCTCAGACATCTCTAGTAGCAATATGTTTACAGATACATCTCCTAGGACAATGGAAACTAAGGAGAAAAATAAACAAGTGGGACTACATTTTTTTTAAAAAAAGCAAACAAACAAAAAAAACTTCTGCACAGCAAAAGAAACCATTAGCAAAATGAAAACGGAGTCCACGGTATGGGAGTACATATTTGGCAAGAATACATCTGATAAAGGGTTAATATCCAAAGTATATAAGGAACCCATACAACTTAAACAAAGGAAGACAAACAATACAATTAAAAAATGGGCAAAGGGCCTAAATATACACTTCTCCAAATAGAATATACAGATGTCCAAGAGACATACAAAAATTACTCAGTCACTGATCATCAAATAGATGCAAATTAAGATGACAATGACATATCACTTCACACCTGTCAGAATGGCTACTATCAATAAATCAACAAGTGACAAGTATTGGTGAGGATGTGAAGAACCCTAGTACACTGCTGGTGGGAATGCAGACAGGTACAGCCATTAATGGAAAACAGTATGGAGTTTCCTCAAAAAATTAAACATGGAACTGCCATTTGACCCAGTGATACCACTTCTAGGAATATATCTTAAGGGACCTGAAACACAAATCAGAAAGAATCTCTGCACCCCTATGTTCATAGCAGCACAATTTATGTATAATGGCCAAGATCTGGAAACAGCCCAAATGCCCATCAGTAGATGAGTGGACAAAATGCTGTGGTACATTTACTCCATGGAATATTTTGTGGCAGTAAAAACAAAAAGGATCTCTTACCCTTGAGACTGCATGGAGGGACCTGGAGAGTATCTTGCTAAGTGAAATAAGTCAGTCAGAGAAAGTCAAGTATCATTTAATCTCATTCATAAGTGGAATCTAATGAACTACATAAATTGATGAAAAAATGGATCCAGAGACCTAGAAGCAAACACCAGACTGTGGAATCTCAGAGGGAAATTGGGGTAGGGTGATTGGATGGGAAGAGATCAACCAAAGAACTTGTATGCATATATGCATAATCCATAGACACAGACAATATGATGGTGAAGCCTTGGGGCACCCTAGAAAGGGTCAATGGAAAATTAAATGGCACATCCTATATAATAATAGCCTAATATACTAAGTGTCTGGCTGTTCAACCAATCAAAGTTTAATATGCTAATGATATGCTAAGGCCACTCAATTGCTGGCTATGACATACACTGACCACCAGGGGGCAGACACTCCTACCAGTAGGTAGGTTAGCTTGCTGCTGGAGTCCGGCTGATTGGGATTGGGCAAGACAGGCTGGACTTGCCCTGGAGCCCTCCTGTGGTCTCTCCCCTGCTGGCCAACCTCCCAAATCTCTCCCCGGCCCCAACTGTGAACTGGTGGGGTTCCTCAGCCTGGCCTGCACCCTCTCGCAATCCGGGTTGGGGGATGTTGGAGAGCCGGTTAAGGCCCAATCTTACAGGCCAGGCCCAGGGACCCCACTGGTGCACGCATTCATGCACTGGGCCTCTACTATGTAATAATTTCCACAATAAAGATATAATTTCTAAAAAAATAATTAGGACTTGGACCCTCAGACTCCCAATGAACATGATCCTTGTGTCCTCAATCTTCTCTCAGGTGTGGTCAAGACCTCAGCTATGAAATACTCTGCCTCATGAGTATGCAAAAGAGAGGAAGTAGGCTAGCTTGAATATGGATAAGTCTGTGCCCTGAGGCCATCACTCACAACCACTCCCTCCCCTACAGAAGTGCTCACAGCACAGCCCTCACCATGGACTGGAGCTCCAGAACCCTCCTCCTGGTGTTTGTGGCTACAGGTAAGGAGCACCTGTCCCAGGGTAGAGAATGGAACCAGGGAGAGTCAAGGAGGATTTCCACCCACTCCTGTCTCCTCTCCACAGGTGTCCACTCCCAGGTGCAGCTGGTGCAGTCTGGGGCTGAGGTGAGGAAGCCTGGGGCCTCCATGAAGGTCTCCTGCAAGGCTTCTGGATACACCTTCAACAGCTACAGGATGCACTGGGTGCAACAGGCCCTGGGACAGGATCTTGAGTGGATGGGGGAAGTAAACCCTAACCATGAAGACACAAATTATGCACAGAAGTCCCAAGGCAGAGTCTCCATGACCAGAGACACGTCCATGAGCACAGCCTACATGGACCTCAGCAGCCTGAGAGCCAAGGACAGGGCCATATATTACTGTGCTAGACACACAGTGAGGGGAAGTCAGGGTGAGCCCAGACACAAACCTCCCTGCAGCAGAGGCTGTGGCCACCAGGGGGCGCTCAGGGCCTCTGAACCCTAGGTATATCCCAGGAGCACATGCAGTTGGATGTCTGGGCTGGTTTCCTCTTCATGGCACAGTTTCCCTCAGGGAACCTCTCTGGACCCCTGATTCTGCACTTACCTCTGACATCTCTGGGTTAGAAAGTCTGTTGTAAACAGAGACAACTTTCTCACGTGGACAATCAGCAGAGAGTATCTTTCAGACACACTTCTACTAAAATGACTACTAATCACCAAATCTTCTGACCCACGTCCCCTGAATCTAACAAGACACTCTGCTGACTCAACAGTGCAGCTCATCTGAATGCTGTACAGTAGGCACCAACAGTATGTGAACCTGAAGCTAGAGAAGTACCCCAGTTGGTGAAACTCATTGTCTTATCATCATGCACATAGCACCAAGAGTGGGTGACACCAAGCAGAGACAGAGGGACCCACAGCAGCTTGGTGAAAATATGAAGGCTGATGACCAACAAAGGGGACATAGAATGTTTATTATGCTGATAGTTCAAATCCCTGAGAAGCGTAGGAAAGGCCCTTGAGGAAGTTAGATCTTCTTTCATAGAGTCAGAAAAGGAGACTGGGACAGGGATTTTATTTTGGTGAGGTGATGGGAAGGGTGAGGAATTCTGCTTCCAGGGGGTGGTTTCAATCTCACAATGACATCTAAAGAGAAAATTTGATTTCTTGTTTGGTTTTCCATGTCAGGGGCAGATGGAGAAAAGGCAACAATGAGCCATCTGTTATTAAAGGCCAAATGAAAAAGATTATAGACTATGGCTACCCATTTTCTTACAACTATGAAAAATGAGCAAACATTGAGATAAAGTGTCCTTGTGCTCATACAAATACTAGGTCTACAGAAAATGAAAAGAATAATTATAAGGAAGCAAATGATAATGGTGATGATGATGATGACACTGATTGATGGTGCTAGTGTTGGTGGTGATGGTGATGGTGATCTTAGAATTGGAAAGATTCTTGGTCCAATGTCTTGGTGGAATGTGTACTTTATTTTTGCTAAGGCCTGGTGTCAATATATATTTGGGCCCGGAGGGATTCAATCTCCAATGGTATCTGAAGAGTAGATGCCTGCTTTCTTTTCCGATAAAAAGGAATTGAGTGTGGACAACTGCTATGTATATAGAAAATGAGCAGCATGATTATAAGTAAGCAAATTGTGGTGATGATGACAATGACGACGACGATGATGATGATTATAATGAGGATGATGGACTGAGACAGGAGCCCTGGTCCAATGAAATGATGGCTTCTCATACACACACCTTCACCATGACTTCTCCAGTAAGGGGTGTCTACCCTTCCCTCCAAGTGTTGACAGATTTCATAAATGGGACCCCAATGAATTATGCAGCTTGGGTGATCCATGGTGAGACCAGATCAGTAATGACCCCAAAGATGTCCATGTGCAGATCCCCTGGACCTAGAAAGGTGCTACCTTCTAGAAGAGAGACACTAAAAATGTGCACGTAAGAATCAGGGACCCCCTTCTCATCACTTTGCAGTGACATGTTCCTTATTTCTCTTGATCCCTGCCTTCAGAATGTTTACTGTTTCTATTTCTCACAAATTCCTGTTCCTAATTATTCAGGTATTTCCTGTGATGATGCAAGCTGTCTCTACCATGCCCTGCACTTCCTTCTGGGCCTTCACTGGAGGAGACTTTAAACCTATATGTCCAGTAATTCTCTGCCCATGAATATAAGTCATATCTCTGTCCTGTGACTCAAAACAAGTCCAGCTACCTCCCCTTACCCAGTTTCACAGTCATGTCTAGATTTATGTGTAGTTTCCCAGCTGCACCTCTGGTATCAGAATCTGCTCCAGTCCCTGTGGCTGCTGTAGCCAGTCACATGGACAGTGGAGGCTCAACATTTTCTGGGTAGTTCTTTGTAAAATCACCCCAAACAGGTCCCATTAAAGGAAATTCTGATGAATTGGACTTTAATAAAAATAAAATCATTTGTCTCACCAAATATTCCATCAAGGAAATTAAATGGCAGGCTTAGTGAGAGACTATCTCTCCAAATCAAGTTCCTGATGGGATACTGTGTGCATTACACATTGAGGATGTTGTATGTTATTGGGGAGATCCCAGCACCTTCTGACCACAGTGAGCATCCCAGGGCAAAGGGTAGAGGGAGGCAGGGAGTGAGGGATTCCTCACAGGATTGAATTTCCCTTTCCTGTGAGAAAATGTATGCTAGGAATTCTCCAATTCCCCTCACTCTGAACCCCAACATCACTGATAACAATAGACTGAGATCATAGGGCCCTCCTGCTGATGAAAGGCATGAGCACACTCAAGGCTGGTGGACCTCACCCATCCTCTCTGAGTCCACATTGATCCCTAGAAGAGCTGTCACCTCAGTGCACCAAACATAGGGAGCCCCCCATCCATCCACATGAGTGGCCCTTGTTGTCCTGCAAGAAGCAGCGCTAACCCACAGTTGGGGCAGGTGAACCTGAGGCCTGGGATGTGCATAATCAAACTCTTCCCTCCAGCTTTCCTTCTGGATCAAAGGTTTTCTAGCTTCACTGTGGGTGAGATATGCATCGGGAGCATGTTGGAAGCCAAGGAGTTGTCCATGGGATCCCCAGAATCCATACTGCCCTCTTACTACTTCCTCAGGAAACACAGAGTCACATAGCCCCACACATAGAGTCACAAGCAGTCAGAAACTCAGACACACATAGTTACAAACACAGTCACACCCAGTCACAACTCACTTCTGGAAAAGAAACGCATTCACACATGAACTGTGATAGAAAACCATTCACGTCATTACACACTGTACTTCATGAATTCTAAACAAGAAAACATGATTATATTTCATTATCTTGGATGCCATATGAAATAAATATGTGTTCTGCAAGCAACTATTATTTCAACACTGACCATACCCAGTGAAGATGTATTTCTCAGTCCACTTGGTAAGTGCTCAAATTAGGGGTTTGATCACAAGATTGTTATGAATTAAAAATAACAGCAACAATTGAAGTAATAGTGAAAACCTTCCAACAGATAATAGCCAAGGGCCCAGGATTTCAAAGAAGAATTGATAACTTTTTAATCAACTCTTCTTGATGTCTTCCAGGAATTAAAAGAAAAAGCAACACTTCCAAAGAGGTTTATTGAGGTGAGCATTACACTGATACCAAAGCCATGTAAGGACACACAAACATGACAGATCAGTGTCCCAAAGGAATGTAAATGGAAAAATATTCAGTGATATTCTAGAAAACGTACCAGCAGACAGAAAGGATAATATACCATGTTCAAGGGGCATACCGTACCAGCATGCAAGGATGGTTCACGTATGTAAATCAGAAAATGTGATACATCTCATTCACAGAATGAAGGATAAAATAAACCATCACATAATTAGATACAGAATAAAGCCTTTAAAATTGAAAATCGCTTCAGAATTACAATTTTTAACAGATTAGGTATACAAGTGATGGAACTCAATATAATAAAGGCCATCTTTGAGACAACAAGTGACATCATGCTACACAGAGAAAATTTTCAAAAATTTTCTTCTTACTTAATGACCAACACAAGGGCTCCCCTGTGACTACTTGTATTCATCAAAGCTAGAAGTCCTTGTCAGAATAATTAGACAAAAAAAGAAAATTTAAAATGTCTCAATTAGAGAGAAACAAGTTAAAATATTCCTCCTTATCTGTATACAGATGACAAGATCTTGTACATAGAAAACCCTAAAAATTGTATGATAAGCTAATAGAACTAGAATTCAGGAAAGATATAAGATACAAAATCAATACACAAATGGCTTGTGTTCCTGCATACTCTCATCAAACTGTCATCATGACTCTAGGAAATATGTGGTCTGCTTCAGAAGAAAGTGAGAAAAGAAAAGTTGAACTTGCTAAAAATGAAGGAGATGACAACCTAATGAGACAAGAATCCTGGACATGTGTGCCCTCAGTCGTGGTTAATCCCCCATAATGTTCCCAGGTAGCTTTCCCTCCAATGTGGCACTGAATCAGGTGCAGGTTCCAGTTACTCCATCATTTATGGATATTGTCACATTTGTCCCAAGGGTCAAAAGCAGACATCAGGTTTCCAATAACAAGATTTTCATAACTTAAACATAATTACTCCCTCATCTTTACCTACAACTTCACCACAACATCCTAGTTTTGACTGAGTTTCATCTTCATCACCAATGATAGACACAGGTCTCACACGTGAGCATGCAGAATAAACTCCACAACAGAGGCTGTGCAGCGGCTACACATCCACCACCAAACTCCCCTAAAGGACTATGAACCAAGAGGTCTGTCTATGTCTCCATAGTTCATGCTTCTAGCTCCCAGGGACCCACACAGAAGATCCTCTCTCCCCCATCACTTGGTTCACTGGCTCTAGGTGCACACTCAGGTCTTAGTTTATCCTCTGATCACTTTGTAGGGAAAACAGTGTCAGATGGAACTTCCCATCTCCTGAGCATGAACCTCCTGCACTTTTACTTATTTCTTGCATTATGAGGGTTGCTTTCTCTTGGTTTCAATACTGGTGACTGCAAAAGGCATCTCTCATTTTAAATCTCTTCTCTACTTTTCATGAAAATTCTCTCTTCTGGGTCACAGGTCACGTGCAGCAGTTAAATCCAGTGGGGAGGTCACAGGCAAAGATGTGGAAGGTTATTCTTAATAAACAGCACACTTGGAAATGTCACACTCCAAGACCATGTCCATATTGCCAGTGTCTAACTCTAGAGCCCCCTATATAGTAGGAGGACATGCAAAGAGGGGCCCTCTGCTCATAAAAACCAGGCTAGCCCTCACCCTGCAGGTCTTGGACAAGAGCCCAGCCCTGGGATCTCCAGTGTCCTCATTGCTTATCAGCACTGAACACAGACCACTCATCATGGAGTTTGGGCACAGCTGGGTTTTACTTGTGGCTTTTTTAAGAGGTAATTTATGGAGAGCTAGAAACACTGAGCATAGAGTGGACATGAGTGAGAGAAACAGTGGACATGGTAGAGTTTCCTGACCAGGATGTCTTTGTGTTTGCAGGTGTCCAGTGTGAGATGCAGCTGATAAAGTCTGGAGGAGGCTTGGTGCAGCCTGGGGGGTGGGGGGCTCTCTGAGACTCTCCTTTGCAGCCTATGGATTCACCTTCAGTAAGTATGGAATGAGCTGCATCTGCCAGGCTCCAGGGAAGGTTTAGAGTGGGTGGCAGTTATATGGAGTGATGGAAGTCAGAAATACTATGCAGACTCTGTGAACGGCCAATACACTTTTTCCAGAGACAACGTCAAGAACACGCTGTATCTTCAAATGAACAGCCTGAGAGCCAAGGACATGACCATGTATTACTGTGTGAGAGACAGTGAGTGGAAGTCAGACACAAACCTCCCTGCAGGAGAGGCTGTGACCACCAGGGGGCGCGCAGGGCCCCTGAACACAAGGACCATCCCAGCAGCAGGTGCAGTTAGAAGTTTGCGCTGGTTTCCTGTGTGGTGTCCTCTTTGTGTTACAGTTTCCCTCAGGGAACCTCTGGGTTCCTGATTCTGTGCTTACCTCTGATGTATCTGAGGTAGAAACTCTGTTATAAAGAGAGACAACTTTCTCATATGGACAATAAGCAGTGAGTCTCTTTCAAACAATCTTTTGCCCAAATGAAAATTAATGATGAAATCTGCTGACCCATGTCCCCTAAATCTAACCAAAGACTCTGATTACTAAACAGTGCAGCTCACCTGAATGCTGGACAGAGGCCACCACAGGTATGTGAACCCAAAGTTAGAGAAGAAGGACCCCGGTGGTGCTGGGTATTGAATTGTCATGAGGCTCATAGCTCAGAGAGTAGATGACACCAGGCAGAGGAAGAGGGACCCACAACAGCTTGGTGCAGATGTACAGGCTGATGACAATTACACACACCAATGGACATGAACTGTTTATTATGGGCATAGTTGAAATCTATGGGAAGCACAGGAAAGGCCCTTTAGGAAGTCAGACCTGCTTTGATGGAGCCAGGAAAGGAGACTGGCTCAGGAATTTTATTTTGTTGAACTAGTGGGGAAAGGGGAAGGAATTCTTCCTACAGAGCCTTGTGTGGTTTCAACCTTTTACTGTCATCTGGAGACAAGATCCAATGTTCCTTTTCAGATTCCCATGTGAGTCCAAGTGAGAAGAGACAGGAAGGAGCCATCAGTTTACTGACATCAAATGAAAAAGAAAATAAAGTGTGGCTACATATTTTACTTAACAATGATAAAAATTGAGCAACCTTTGAGATAAACGGTCATTATATGTGTACAACACCAGCGTCTACTATAAATGAGAAAATAATTATAAATAGGCAAATGATGATGATAATGGTGGTGTTGTGGTGATGATGATGATAATGATGATGACGATAGAAATGTACAGGGGTCATGGTCCATTGTCTTGGGTGGGATCTCTCCTCTATCCAAGACCATCAGTTGCTTGCAAGGCCATGTATCAAATTTTAGGTGAGGTCATAGTCATTTCAATTTCCAATGACATCAAGAGAGGAGATGCCTGCTTTTCTTACTGGATAAAAATCCATTGTGTGTGGATAAGCACCATGTCTACAGAATATGAGAATGATTATAAGTAAGCACATTATGTTGATGCTGCTGTTGCTGCTGCTGCTGATGATGGTGAAGACAATGAACTGAGAAAAGGGTCTTGGTCGAATGAAATAAAGGCTCCTCATACAGACACACCATCACTATGGCTCCTCCAGTGTGGGGTGTGAACTCTTCAATGTAAGTGTTGAGAGATTTCATAGATGGAATCCACAATTTTCAGGCATCAGTGGTTCATGGTGTGACCATATGAGTAAGGACCCCAAAGGTCTCCAAATTCTAATACCCTGGGCCTGGGATGGTGTTACCTTCTAGAAGAGAGACACTGTGAGATGTGCATGTAGGAATCAGAGATCCCCTTCCCACCAGTTTACAATGACACGTTCCTTATTTCTCTTGATCCCTGCCTGCATGATCTTTAATGTTTCTTTTTCTAACAAAGTCCTGTTCATTAATATTCAGGTATTTCCTACGATGATACAAGCTGTCTCTATTATGCCCTGCACTTCCTTCTGGGCCTTCACTGTAGGAACCTTTAACCTCATATATCCAGTAACTCTCTCTCTGTGAGCATCAGGCACATTTCTGTCATGTGACTCAAAACAGTCCAGCTCCCTCCCCTTACCCAGTTCCACAGTCACGTCCAGATTTATGGGTAGTTTCTCAGCAGCACTCCCCTCTGGTACCAGAACCTGCTCCAGCCCCTGTGGCTGCTGTAGCCAATCCACATGGGCAGTGGAGGCTCAGTATTTTCTGGGGAGTTCATTGTAAAGTCACACAAAACAGGTCCCATTAAAGAACATATTGTTAAATTGGTCTTGGTTAAATTTATTTTTTTTTTATTTTTTTTTTCTTAATTAAATCTTTATTGTTCAGATTATTACAGGTGTTCCACTTTTTTTCCCCCCATAGCTCCCCTCCACCTGATTCCCCACCCCACCCCATGCCCTTACCCCCCGCCACTGTCTTCATCCATAGGAGTAAGATTTTTGTCCAATCTCTTCCCGCAACCCTCACACTTGCTTCCCCTGAGAATCGTCAGTCCACTCCCTTTCTATGTCCCTGATTCTATTATATTCACCAGTCCATTCTGTTCTTCAGATTTTTTATTCACTTGATTTTTAGATTCACTTGTTGGTAGGTATGTATTTGATGTCATTTTGTTGTTCATAATTTTTATCTTTACCTTTTTCTTCTTCTTCTTCTTAAAGAATACCCTTCAGCATTTCATGTAATCCTGGCTTGGTGGCGATGAACTCCTTTAGCTTTTTCTTATCTGTGAAGCTCTTTATCTGACCTTCAACTCTGAATGATAGCTTTGCTGGGTAGAGTAATCTTGGTTGTAGGTTCTTGCTGTTCATCACTTTGAATATTTCTTGCCACTCCCTTCTGGCCTGCATAGTTTCTGCCGAGAAATCAGCTGACAGTCGTATGGGTACTCCCTTGTAGGTAATTAACTGTTTTTCTCTTGCTGCTTTTAATATTCTCTCTTTGTCTTTTGCCCTTGGCATTTTAATTATGATGTGTCTTGGTGTGGTCCTCTTTGGGTTCCTCTTGTATGGGGTTCTGTGCGCTTCCTGAACTTGTAAGTCTATTTCTTTCACCAGGTAGGGAAAGTTTTCTGTCATTATTTCTTCTAATAGGTTTTCAATATTTTGCTCTCTCCCTTCTTCTGGCACCCCAAAAATTCGGATGTTGTTTCGCTTAAAGTTGTCCCAGAGGCTCCTTACATTATCTTCATATTTTTGGATTCTTTTTTCTTTTTGTTTTTCTGGTTGGATGTTTTTTGTTTCCACATATTTCAGATCTTTGGTTTGATTCTTGGGGTATGTTGATCTACAGTTGAGTTTCTGTATATTCTTTATTTCAGACAGTGTATGCTTCATTTCTGACTGGTCCTTTTCCATTTTTTTGGCATTCTCATTAAGGTCCTTGAAGGTCTCACTAAGCTCCTCAGAAGTGTCATCAAGTTTCTCGGCAGTTTTTAGAAGATTCTTGAGTAACCTTATAAATGTGATTCTGAACTCTATGTCATCCAGTAGTTTGCTTTCCTCCGTTTCTTTCATTCGTGACATGTTTCTTTGTTTCTGCATTTTGGCTTCTTCCCTGTGTTGATGGAGTGGCTTTGTGTGGTAGGTGACCTATAGGGGGCAGTAGCTCAGCCTCCCCAATCACCTGATGTGGATGCTCTTGGTACACCCCTTTGTGGGCTGAGTGCAAAGTCTTGGTGTAGTTAAGCCTGAATTGCTGTTGGTATGCTGGGAGGAATTGACCTCCAGGCCAATTAGCTGTGAGCACTCCCTGTGTCTATAATGGAAGAAGAGCTGCGCTTATGGGGCAGGACTTGTTTCAGTGGGGCTTTGGTGCTCACTGAGTCTGCCTCTTGAATGTGTCACTTATGGATGTGAGGAGTTGAAATCTGTTGTCTCACACTGACCACTAGGTACACTGGCTTCTGGATCTCCAATGGGGTGCAGGTCAGCTACTGTCTGAGGCCACTCAGCAGGAGCTACAGTGAGAGCTGCAGTTTTCTCCTCTTTGCTTGGGGTTTGGAGGTTTTGGAGCTGTCTGACCCGGGCTGCAAGTTTTCTAGGTTAAGCTGCAATAGGGCAGGCTTTCTTATGCTAATTGAGCTGCTTGGAGCTTGGGTGGGTTTGTAGGTTGTGTGGGGCGGGGTCTCAGGGCGTCACTAGGTTAGGGCGTGGCAAACAGCAATGGCTGCTAGTAAGCCCGCTCTGTGTCCAGACCGTGTCCTGGAATCCTGTGCCCCAGTGCCGTAAACAGTTATTCCTGCGCACAGCTCTGCTAGCAAGCCACTCTCACTGGCAGACAGTCCAGCTTCTCCCCGTAGGAGTTTGGGTCCCCCGCGTCTCCCCAGAGACTGGATTTCAGAGTAGTCGGGGGCTTGTCTCCCTTCGGGTTGAAAAAAGCAACGCACCCAGTCGCCCGCCGCCAGCCCGGATCCCGCGCCTCCGTACCTCAGCTTTTCAGCGCTCGTGCACGTCTCAATGCTCTTTTCTCTTTCCTTCTAGTTGTAGAACTTCCACTCAGCCAGCTTTCCCGTGGTTCTGGGTGATAGACGTTTTATCTTTTAGTTGCAGTTTAAATTGTTGTGGGAGGCAGCAGTTTAGGTGTTTACCTATGCCGCCGTCTTGGATTCCCCCAGGTCTTGGTTAAATTTAAAAACATGTGTGCCATCAGAGTTTCCATTGTGCAAATAAAAAGACAAACATCAACATAAAGAATGTATTTCTAAATCATATGTCTGATGGGAGAATGTACACATTATACATTAAGTTCATTATGTGTTTGTGGAAGAGCCCAACACCCTCTGACAACAGTGACCCTCCACGGGAAGGCCAGAAGGAAGTTGGGAGTGAGGGGTTTCTCTCAGGGTTGACCTTTCCTTTTCTGTTAGAAATTATATGATAGGAATTCTCTTCACTATCCTCACTATGAACCTGACATCAATGATAACACTAGACTGAGAAAACAAGTCAATTTCCTCCCATCATCATTTCAACATATGGATGATTCTACTTTTATTTCTTGTCTTTTCTCCACTTAAAGCCATGACTACTTCTAATGTAACTAGTTTGGGGTCTCTGCAATAGGCCATGCACTTGCATAAAGGAAGAGTTTTCACAGGAAGGTGTAGAAAAAGTCACCAAATTCCCAGCATCATTGCAATTCTTCTAACATCAGGACCAAGACCAAGGCACCCCAGTGACTACTTCTATTGAACAAAACCGGAAGTCCTTGTCAGAATAATTTGGCAAGAAAAAGAAATAAAAAGTCACTAAATCAGAAAGGAGCCCATAAAATATCTCTCTTTAACTCCATGAACCTGACATGATCTTATAAATAGAAAACCCTGAAGACTTCACTTATGAAAACTGATAGAACTAGAAAGTGAACTCAGGAAAGATGTAAGATCCAAAACCAACACACAAATGTCCTGTGCTCCTGCACACTGTCAACAAAGTGTCTTCATGACTCTAGAAAATATGTGGGACTGTTTCAGAGAAAGTGAGGGAATAAAATTGAACTGGCTAAACAACAAGGAGATGACAACCTAATGAACAAGAACCCTGGACATGTGTGTCCTCGGTCTTGGTTAATCCCCCATCATGAACCCAGGTAGCTTTACCCCCCAGTGAGGCACTGAGTCAGGTGCAGGTTCCAGTGGACTCCGCCATAATATAGGCACATGGTCACATTGGTCCCAAGGGTCACGTGCAGACATCAGGTTTCCAATCACAAGATTTTCATGAATTCAACTTAATTACTCCCTACTCTTTACCTGCATCTTCACTACCAAACCCTAGTTCTGACTGAGTGCCATCTACATCACCAAAAATAGAAACAGGTCTCACAAGTGACTCCAGAAAATGAAACAGAAATGAGGGCAGGACAGCTGCTACATGTCCAGCACCAAACTCCCATGAAGGAATAGAACCTGGGAGCTCTGTCTGTGTCTCTATATTTCATGCTTCTGATTCCCAGGGACCCACACAGGCGCTCCTCTCTCCCTCAACACTTGGTCCACTGGCTCTAGGCTCAGACTCTGGTCTTATTTTATCCTCTTATCACTTTGTAGGGGAAATATTGTCAGATGGAACATCCCATCTCCTGAATATGAACCTCCTGCACATTTAATTCTTTATCAGGTTGTAAGCTTTGATTTCTTTTGCTTGTTGTTATTTTGACTGCCAAAGGCTCCTCTCAGTTTAAACCTTCTCTTTTTAAATGTACAACAATTTTCTCTCCTGGGTTCTGTACAGGTCTCTTGCAGCAGGTAGGAATAATGGGGAGGGCACAGGCCCAGATGTGGGAAATAAATCTTCGCAGACAGCACCCTTGGACATGTCACACACAGGGACAATGTCTTTAATGTTAGAGTTCATTTCCAGCGCTACCTATGTAGTAACAGGACAAACAAATAGAGGCCCCTCTGCTCATAAAAAACAGCTCAGCCCTGACCCTGCAGCTCTGGGACAGGATCCCAGCCCCAGGATCCCCAGGTGTTCCCATTTAGTGATCGGGACTGAACACAGACCACTCACCATGGAGTTTGGGCTTGGCTGGGTTTTCCTTATGGCTCTTTTAAGAGGAAATTTATGGAGAACAAGAAACACTGTGTGAGTATGTGAGTGGACATGAGTGAGAGAAACTGTGGACATGTGAGAGTTTCCTGACCAGGACATCTTTGTTTTTGCACATGTCCTGTGTGAAGTGCAGCTGGTGGGGTCTGGGAGGGAGGCTTGGTGCATCCTGGGGAGTCTCAGCTGACAACAGAGGAGTGTGACCCAAAGCTAGAGAATAAAGACCTTGGTGGTGAAGGTCATTGACTTGGCATTATGTTCATGGCACCGAGAGTATGTGACACCCTGTAGAGGCAGTGGAGGTTCAGCATTATCAGAGTTCTTTGTAAAATCACCCCAAATAAGACTCATTATAGAAAATATTATTAAATTGATTTGGTTAAAATTAAATACTTTTGTCACATCAAAGATCCCATTGAGCAGATGAAAATGCAAGATAAATATAAGGAATATATTCCTAAATCACATGTATGATATGAGAATGTATAAATTACGCATAAAGGATGTTATATGTTTGTGGGAGAGGCCAGCACCCGTGACCATAGTGACCTCTCAGGGGAGGAGCAGAGGGAGGCTTTCAATGAGGGATTCCTTCTAGGGTTGAAGTTTCCTTTCCTGTGATAAATGCTATGGAAGGAATTCTCTTCACTCACCCCTCTCTGGACCCCAACATCACTGATAACAATAGACTGAGAAAACAGGTCAATGTCCTTCCATGATCATTACAGCATATGAATGGTTCTGAGTTGTACACATATATGATCTCTGTTTTATTTCTTGTCTTTTATCCACTTGAAGCCATTATTGTTTCTGATGTAACTAGTTTGGTGTCTCTGCCATAGGCCATGGGCTTGCATACCAAATAGTTTGCACAAGAAGCTGTAGACACAATCACAGAATTTCCAACATCAAGAATCACATATGCCCCACCTGCTGTGCTTGGGAGGTAGTTGCTCAGATCAGAATAACATCATAAGTTAAGATGTAAGATACTGACAGTGGCTGCCCTTTATTGTTTTTTTTTTTTTTCACAATGGTCGGAATTATTTCTATAAAATAGATCCAAAAACTTTGGAAATGTGGATACAAAAAGATTTTGAGATTCAGAAATGGTCTGAACAAATGTTAATCCATTTTATACCTGTTTGAAAGCTGCATGAAAAATACAAGTGAAACCTACCCATCCAGTCCACCATTTCTTCTTATGCTCAGAACATTTAGGTCATTCTTTGACCTAAATCCAATGTGTTTGATGGCACATGTGGTCCCCTGTCCCTGAGTTACATGGTGAGTGAGGTCAAGGGAAGAGATGCCCTCAGAGAGATCCCAGAATGACCAGGGTAGCCTGGCCTCAGGCCCTGCACTTATAGAAAAGGCTGCCCCACATGCAAATTTGTCTTCCAGCTCCAGGGTAAATTCTCTCCTGGGCTGTGCAGCTCTACCCTCACACAGGGCTCTGGGAAGGCAAAGCTATGGTCTAGAAGATGAAACTGCTGGGTCTTCTCCTGTGCCTGGTGACAGCCACCCAAGGTGAGAGTCTCAGGGGTTAGATAGGGTCATGGGTGACTGTGACTGCAGGTGACTGACAGGACTGATGCTCCTTGTCCCCAAGTGTCCTCTCCCAGGTGCTGCTGCAGGGTTGGGGCCCAGGACTGGTGAAGCCTTCGCAGGCCCTCTCCCTCAAGTGTGCGATCTATGGATTGTCTATCACGAGTGGTTACTGCTGGAATTGGATAAGTCAGCCCCCTGAGAAGGGGCTAGGGTGGATAGGGTGCATATCTTATAATGGAAACATTTACTACAGCCCCTCCCTCAAGAGCCGAACCTCCATTTCCAGAGACACAACTAAGAACCAGTTTTCCTTGCAGCTGAGCTCTGTGACCACCGAGGACATGGCCCTGTATTACTGTGCAGGACACAGTGTGGGGAATTCAATGTGAGCCCAGACACAAACCTCCCTGAGGGACACAGCAGGGCTGGGTGCAGGGGTCGCTTGGGACACCAAGGGGCGCACAATACCCAGTGACGAGCTCTGGCAGGTGCAGGCTCAGAGGGAGGCTCAGCCTGGATCCTATTGGAGGCTGGGTTTCCTCTTCATGTGACATTGGCTCCTGGACCTTCTCCAGAGTCATGATCGGGGCACAGATAGCTCAGCAACAAAGAGCTGTCAGTCTTGATGGAGAAGAGAGGCCATGGGGTGGCCATTGCCCAGCCCCCTGCACACAGAGACGATGGTTGTGGGCTCTGTGCCAAGGACAGCAGGGTCCTGCCCACAGCAGCTTCAGAGGCTGAGTCAGAGGATGCCCACACACCAGGACATGAGATGATGTGCACTCTGACATAACCTCGACCTCAGGAGGCAGGGAGGCCTCTCCAGCAGGTGCATACTTGCTTGTATGCTATGGTGTCCTCTTTCCTCCAGATATTCAATGGCTGCCTCTATTGCCTGCATTCTAGCTAACATTTTTTATCTATGTGCTATTGTATACTGAATTCCTTAGTTACATTTTTGGCCATATTATCTACGAATGTGGCATCTGTACAGACTCAGAAAGGGCTGCCACAGCAACACTGGTAGTAGTCAGAATTACAATAGCTGAGATGATGGCTTCAATGAGCATTCCCAAAAATCTTTTGGGCCATAATTGGTCCAATGCTCTTTCTAAGATTTCAATAGCTGATGAGCCTTGTCATTCCCTGGTGAGATATATAGGTATTAGGACTTCTGCTTGTCTCCTAAGTACCATGATAGTGCTGATGTTCAATGAGGTAATATTCTGGGTGGTAATACAGGATGCAAAATAAGCTCCTTCTCTATGGATCCCTCAGAAGATGTCTCACAGTGCCCAGAATTTACAGCCAGAATGTGGCCTAGAGGGCTGCGAGGTGGGGCTGCCAGTGAACACTCATAAACAGCCTGTTTTTCACAGATCTCATCATGTTCTGCTCTCCATAGCAAATACTGACTGGCCTCTAAAGTCGTTTTAGCTAAAATCTGCAAGTACTGAGGAGTCATGTGATAATATTCAGACAAGGCATCGAGGAACCCTTTTGTAAACAGGCTGTTAACCCCATTTTCTCTGATACTCTTCCTTATTTCCTTAAAAGTATTAAAGGAGAGCAGCTCATGAATCCTATTGCCTTGTTGATCTTGCATAACTGAGCAAACCAAAAGCTCTCCTTCTGACACGGCTGCCTGACACAGGATCCCATAACCGAGGCTCTATCAGAGGTCCTCAAACTACAGCCCGCGGGCCACATGTGGCCCACTGAGGACATTTATCTGGCCCACCAGGTGCCGCTGTCTGTCCTGCTTAGCAACCCATTCATCCCGGGTCCACAGTGCGCATAAGAATTTGTTCATAGTGTTTTTTTAAACTATAGTCTGGCCCTCCAACTGTCTGAGGGACAGTGAACTGGCCCCCTAAGCCTTGATTGTTGTTGGTATTACTGGGAGGAATTGACCTCCAGGCCAATTGGCTGTGAGGACCAGTTGTGTCTACAATGGGAGAACTTCTATGCTGGAGATACCCTTATGGGGTAGGACTTGCTTCAGTGGGGCTTTGGCACTCAATGAGTCGGCCCCTGAGTGTGTCTCTTATGGATGTGAAGAGTTGTAATATAGATGGTCTCACTCTGACCACTGGGTACACTGGCTCTTGGATCTCCAAGGAGGTCCAAAGTCAGCCACTGCCTGATGCCACCCAGCAGGAGCTACAGAGCGATCTGCAGATTCCTCCTCTTTGTTTGGGGTTTGAAGGTGCCCAGATGAGGCCCAGCTGTGAAGCAGTGCAAGCTGCTGTCCAACCTTGGGCCTTCTTTTGGAGGTTCTGGGGTTCTCTGACCCAGCTGCAGTTTGACAGGTTTTTAGGCTGAGAACGCCCAGGCCATTTGTATGCAAAAGCCTCTGCACACAGCTTGGGTGGGGTTGTAAATTGCGTGGAGCAGGGTCTCAGAGAATCACCAGGGCATAGCAAACATCAATGGCTGCCCGTTAGCCCTGCCCTGAAATGGCCCCTGGGTTTCTGTGTCCTGTGGCACCTTGCAGGAACAATGATCCCTGCAAGCACCTCTGAGAGAAAGCCAACCTCGCGTTCTGGCCTGATGCCAGACAGTCCAGTTTCTCTCCGTATGAGTCTGGGTCCCCAGAGTATCACCCAGACCTGGAGTTCAGAGCAAGTGGGAGCATGTATGAAAACAACAACAGTGTACCCAGCTACCAGCCCTTTACGCGCATGTGTCTCCGTACCTGCAGGCTTGCTCACCTCCACACCTCCTACCGGACTCAATGTGCTTTTCTCTTTCCCTCTAGCTGTAGATATTCCACTCAGCCAGCTTCCCGTGTTCTGGATGATATTCATTTTGTCTTTTAGTTGTAGTTTTAATGTGGGTGTGTGCAGCATAAAGTTCAGGTGTTTACCTATGCCACCATCTTGGTTGTCTGTACTAACATGATGCTTTTAAAGTTTATTTTGTTGGATATGAATATTCTACCTCAGCTTTTTTTCTTTCCATTTGCATAGAAAAATTTTTTCCATCCCTTTATTTTCATACTGTATGTGTCTTTTGTTTTGAGGTAGGTCTCTTGTAGACAGCATATGGTTGCGTCATGTTTTGTATCCATTCAGCTACCCTACACCTTTTGATTGGAGCATTTAATGCACTTATATTTAGGGTTATTATTGAGAGGCATTTATTTATAGCCATTTTAATTCTGTATGGCTAGGTTTCTCTCTGTGTTTCTTCTTCTCAGCAATCCCTTTATCATTTCTTGTAATACTGGCTTGGTGATGATGAACTCCTTTAGCCTTTTTTTTTGTCTGGGAAGCTCTTTATTTGATCATCTATTTTGAATGATAGTCTTGCTGGATATAGTAGTCTTGATCACAAATCCTTGCTTTCCATTACCATGAGTACTTTATGCCATTCCCTTCTGGCCTGTAGAGTTTCTGATGAAAAATCAGCTGACAGCCTTTGGGAACTCCTTTGTAGGTAACAGTTTTCTCTTGCTGCCTTTTAGATTATATCTTTGTCTTTTATTTTTGGCATTTTAATTATGATGTGTCTGGGCATGAGTCTGTTTGGGTTCTTCTTGTTTAGGGTTCTCTGTACCTCCTGAACTTGTGTGACTTTTTCCTTTACCAGCTTAAGGAAGTTTTCTACCATTATTTCTTCAAACACCTTCTCTATTCCTTTCTCCCTTTCTGCCTCTTCTGGCACACCTACTATTCTCATATTGTTACATTTCACATTGTCCCACAGCTCTCTTAAGCTGTCCTCCTGTTTCTTAATTTTTTTTTCTTTTTGGTTCTCTTATTGAGTGATATTTTCAACTCTGTCTTCTAATTCACTGATTTGATCCTCAGCATCCCCTAATCTGCTGTGTATTCCTTCCAATGTATTCTTTATTTGAGTTATGTCATTCTTTATCTCAGACTGTTCCTTTTTTCATAGTTACTATATCTTTTTTCATACTGTTGAGCATTTTAAACATCATTACTTTGAACTCTGTTTCAGATAAAGTTTTTATCTCTGCTTCATTTATTTCTTCTTCTGGAGAATTTGCTAGTTCCTTCATTTGGGTGTTGTTTCTTTGGTTCCGCATTTTGGTTGTCTGTTTGGGTTTGTGACTCTACACCTTTCAATCTCTAGTGCAGGACAGTGTTAAGGGCTGTTTCTGACTAATTGGATCAGGCAAAGACTCAAAGCTTCTAGAGATAGCCTCTGTCTACAGACTAATAGGATTCTGAGTTGAATTGCCTCCAAGCATTCATCCTCATATGTGGTTGTGGGGAGAGTTTTTCAACATGGTGGTGCAGTTGCTTCTGCCTGGTGGCTAATTGTTACTTTTAATCTCTTAAGTGGCCTTAGAGTAAGGTGTTTTCCTATAGGGTGTGTTGACTTTCTTTCCTCCAGGCAGGGCAGATGTCTATGTGGGAAAGATGTCCTCTGCTGTGTGGGGGAATTCTTCAACCCAGGAAACTTGGGGTGTCTGCCTTCTGAGCTCTATGCCCTGAGTCCCCTGCCCTGGGTTCTGCTTTCACAGTTCCAGTGCACTCCACACTCCCTCTGCCAGAGCACAAGGTAGGTGGCTCCACAGGGGATTTTTGTGCATTGGCCCTTTAAGAGGGTGCCCAAACTTTCAGCTACCACTTCTAGTAGACAGCACCCTACTGCTTTTCATATTTAGATGTTATGTGAGTACCCTCCTCAGTTTGGTGCTCTCTGCTGGGGATCCCATCTTGGGGATTAGAACCCAGTTCTCATTGGTGCCCCTGCACAGCTGAGATATCTCTCCATGACTTCAGTTGCCTTCTGTGGGTACCCAGCTAGCCCTTTTGCACTTCTGCTCCTCCTATCGGTCTCTATGCCATCTCCTCTTTTGGTCCTTGGTTATCAGGGTTCTCACCTGTGAGGTTTCCATTGATTATTCAGGAAGCCTTTCTGTATTTCAGTTGTAATTCCAGCTTGTTCCTGGGACCATGTCTGTGCAGCATCCTCCTACTCTGCTGCCATTTTTCAACAACCCTCACTTGCTTTCAATAACTGTTTAAATACCCTTGTATATCTCTGTTGCTCAGTCAACAACTGCCATCCCATTGTGAAACCTTAGATGAGAAACAATCCCCTCATACTTGGAAATCCCCAGCAGGCTCAAATTACTTACAGAGAAGGCACTTTTCATTTCTGAGGTTTCCGCCGCATCTTGTTGCATTCCTCACATGGTGGGGGCTGACTGGCAGACCCTGAGTGACAAATGAATGATTACTCTGACTGGCAGACCCTGAGTGACAAATGAATGATTACTTCTGTGAAAGAGAGGGCTAAGGGACAGCCTGGCTAGAGAAACCAAACAGCTCCATTTGCCTGTCTCCTTAGGCTTTTATTGTAACAGCATCTTGAACTAAAATTAAATCTTAGATATTATCAGCAGGGCAAGTATCCTTGAGAAGACACATGCATCTGCAGTGTCCTTTAAGCAAGAACGTCTGAACACTAAGCATAAAGATTCCAGTAAATACCTGGGGACTCACATGTACCCAATCTTGTTTGGAAAAGTCAAGGCAGGGGCAGTTTCTTCAGCCAACTCCT
This sequence comes from Corynorhinus townsendii, assembly GCA_026230045.1. Classification (NCBI taxonomy): domain Eukaryota; kingdom Metazoa; phylum Chordata; class Mammalia; order Chiroptera; family Vespertilionidae; genus Corynorhinus; species Corynorhinus townsendii. Next base: position 4,050,991 of record JAPDVU010000016.1, read on the forward strand.
CCAGGAGGTTCCGGCCTTTCAGAGTTTCCTTCTTACAGCCTTTACATCCAAGTAATGTGCTTCCCCAACAGATAATGGCCACAGAATTGGACAGAATGCTTAGTCCATTGTCTTGGTTGGGATTTCTACCCTGTCCAGGATCATCAGCTGCTTGGAAGGCTTTCTATCAACTTTTAGTTGAGGCTGTTGTGGTTTAAATTTCCCAATGACATCAAAAGAGAAGACAGGTACTGTTAACATTTGATAAAATGTCATTGTGTGTTGACAGCCACCATGTGTACAGAATATGAGAACAATAAGTAAGCAAGTGATGATGGTGATGATGATGGACTGAGACAGGAGTCCTGGTCCAATGAAATGAAGGCACCTCATACAGACACACCATCACCATGGTTCCTCCAAGTGTTGAGATATTTCATAAATGGGATGCCAAAATTGTTTGTGGCTAGGATGATTCATGGTATAGCCATGTGACTAATGACCCCAAAGGTGTCCCAGTCCTAATCGCCTGGACATGGGAGTGGTAGAAGTACAGACTATAAACCAATACTGAGATCCCAACTCAGCATTACCAGGGACACATCCAAGATCCAAATTTACTTAACACTGAACAACTTGAGAGTTGAGGACACAAACTGACTAATGCTCACTGTGTCTTGCACAGCAGGGCTGGGCTGCAGGGGGTTCTCAGGGCACCAGGGGCACTCAAGACCCATAGTACAGAAAGAACTCCCAGGAGCAGGGACAGAGAGGAGTAGGGAGGAAAGGGCTGTCCTGCTGGGCGCAGGGATTTCCTCTCAAGCTCTCAGCTGCCTTCATGGATGATTCCTCCTTCTCAAGTTCTCACTGAAGACAACAATGAAGAAGGGACATTGTCTGTTTGCAGGTGACAGGTTGGCATTGACTCAAGACTCTCCTTCCCCAAATCTTCGTATTTTCTCTTTCTCTGCAAAGAGGACATCATCAGTGCTCTCATCCTCCTGAGTTTGGGAAACCTTTCCAACAAGAGAGATCCCAGTGCAGCCCAGGCAGCTGTGTGCTGAGCTCAGGGCCTGTCCCCACATGCCCATCTGTCCGATAGGGGCTCTTCCTTCTGATAGAACCACAATAAATAAAAAGTAAGTACGGCCCACAGACAGTGGAAGCTGGATGAAACCCATATAATATGTGCAAATGGCCATTGAGGGCTAATCCCTGGTCACCTCTCACCTGTACAGGTGCCAGGCTTTGCTGTTTCTGGTACCACAGGAGCAGGAAATGACCTCAGCTCTCCTTGTAAAAGTTTCACACAAGCACCGATTTGAGGTGATACCAGAGTGCCTATCCCATGTAATGTAGTTTAATAGGGATGTTTAACAAAGGTTCATTGGAAACCAACTCAAGCAGTTATCATGAGAAATCAAATATCTTGGTGAGGTAGACACCTATAAAGTTTTCCATTCTTTTTTACTAAAAATCATGTGCTAAACTTTGACATTTCATAATAACAACTTTATATCCTCTGTAGATTACTCATTAGAGGGTTCAGACATGAGCTTGAGGCAGCTTGTTAGACATTCAGATTTATTACAGCATTTTCTTAGCCTCCATGTTATAGGTGTTGTAGTTTCTCCCACCTTCACCTTTTGTCTACAAGATGGAGGAGAGCTCCAACACTTCCTCATCAGACTTCTTTGATGAGTTTCCAGGAGCTATGAGAACCCACTATGTCTGCAAAGCTTCCCCGAGTCATGCACTGCTCCTCAAACCTCTTTGTGTCTTCCCTGGCCTCCTCTTGACTGACAGCTCTGGTGACTACAGAACCTTTCACCACTAGTGAAACCACATGCTGGTTCTTTGAAAAGATTTTAAAAAATGGATGAACCAGTAGCCAGACTCATCAGAAAACAAAGAGAAAGGACTCAAATAAATAAAAAAATGAAATGAAAGTGGAGTAGTAACAACAAACACTCCAGAAAAAAGGATTGTAAGAAAATACTATGAACAGCTATATGCCAATAAGCTGGACAATGTGGATGAAATGGACAAATTCCTAGAAAAATACAGCATCCGAAAACTGAAACAAGAAGAATAATAAAACATGAATAGCCCATGTTTTATGCACTGAGAAAATAGAAGCAGTAACAAAAAAACTCCAAGCAAACAAAGCCCAGGTCTGGATGGCTTCACGGGGGAGTTTTGCCAAACATTCAAAGAAGAACTAACAACTATACTCCCCAAACTATTCCAAAAAATCCAAAAGGAAGGAACACTTCCCAACTCTTTTTATGAGTCCAGTATTATTCTAATTCCAAAACCACATCACACCACTAAGAAAGATAATTAAAGGCCAATATTCCTGATGAACAGAGATGCTAAAATCCTCAACAATATATTAGCAAATTGAATCCACAAAATATATGAAAAAGATAATACACCATGACCAAGTGGGATTCATTCCAGGGATGACAGGCTGGTACAATATTCACAAATCAATAAAGGTGATACATCCCATAAACAAAAGGAAAGACATAAATCACATGACCATATCAATACATTCAGAGAAAACATTCAACAAACTCCAACATCCACATTTGATAAATAATTTCAGCAAAGTGGGAAAAGAGATCTCATATCTCAACATAATAAAAGACATGTATGGACAAACCTACAGCCAAAATCATACTCAATGCATAAAAATTAAAGCCATTTCCCTTAAGAAAAGGAATAAAACAGAAATGTCCACTTTCACCACTCTTAATCAACATAATACTGAAAGTTCTAGCCACAGCAATCAGACAAGAAGAAGAAATAAAAGGCATCTAAATTGAAAAGGAGGAAATAAAACTCTTTTTATTCACAGATGACATGATATTGTACATAGAAAACCCTAAAAATTATTAGATTTAATAAACAAATTCAGCAATGTAGCAGGATAGAAACTTTACACCCAGAAAATTGTGGTATTTTTATATAGCAGTAGTGTATTCTCAGAACGGGAAACCAAACACAAGTCACATTTACCATTGCAATAAAAAAAAAAAATAAGATACTTAGGAATAAACTTAACCAAGGAGTTAAAAGACTTGTACTCAGAAAAATACAGGATATTGAATAAAGAGATAGAGGAAAAATATACCAAGTTCATGGATTGGTAGAATTAACATCATTAAAATGCCCATACTACCCAAAGCAATCTGCAGATTAAATGCAATCCTTATTAAAATACCAACAGCATATTTCTCAGATCTAGAACAAATACTCCAAAAATTTATATGGAACAAAAATATACCCCAATTAGCCACAGCAATCTTGAGAAAGAACAAAGTTGGAGAGATGACAATACCAAATACCAAGTTCTACACCAAACCCACAGTAATCAAAACAGCTAGTACTGGCACAAGAACAGGCATATAGATCAATGGAACAGAATAGAGACCCCAGAAATTGACCCAAACCATTATGCTCAATTAATATTTGACAAAGGTGGCAAGAGCATACAATGGAGTCAAGCCTGTCTTTTCAATAAACGGTGTGTGTGTGTGTGGGGGGAATGGACAGATACATGCAAACAAATGAAACTAGACCACCAACTTATACTATACAGAGGGAAAAATTCAAAATGGATAAAAGACTTAAATGTAATTTGTGAAATCACAAAAATCCTAGAAGAAACCAAGAGCTGCAAAATCTCAAACATTTCTAGTAGCAAGATGTCTACAGATACATTTCCAGGACAAGGAAAACTAAGGGGAAAATAAACAAATGGGACTACATCAAAATAAAAAAGCTTCCACAGAGCAAAAGAAACCATCAAAAAAATGAAAAGGGAGCCCACAGTATGGGAGAAGTTATTTGGCAATGATACATCTGAAAAGGGTTAATACCCAAAATATATAAGGAATTCACAGAACTTAAAAAGAGGAAGAAAAAAAAATCCAATTAAAAAATGAGCAAACCAATTCAGAAAAATAATACAGAAACACTGCCACCTAGGGGCCATGTCAGAAATAGATGATTGTGTAAATACAACTGAAAGCAGGTAGAAAAACAAAGTGGGCAGATTGATCCAGCCTGCTTGAAACCAAGGTTGTGTCATATGACAGAAAGGAGCAGTGGATCGCTGGAAAGGAACTTCAACAACGTGCTGACTACCTGACAGGAAACTGAGACGTGTTAGGCAGAACAGTAGAGAGGGGCCTTAAACCAGCCCCTTGCGTCATTGAAGTTCCGCTGAAGTGAACGAACTTCACTACTTCACTTTTTTTATTTTTTATCTTTTACTTAAGAAACTAATATTTTCACTTTATTGATTTTTATTATTACATTTTTATTTATTATTATTTTTACCATTTTTTACTTTTGATTTATTTTTTGTATTAGTGTTCTACATTCTATTTTTATTTTTTTACTCTCTCAATTTTTCCTTTATGCCAAAACTTTCTTCCACACTTTTCCCTTTTTCATCCTATTTTCTTCTCCTGTTCCTGCTTTAGTTTTCAGCTATCCTTACTTTTTACTCCCTGTTAAAATTGACCTTCTTTATATGCTTTATTATTACTATTAAAGTAATCTTTGTTGGCCTACTCATATATTTAATTTCCTCTCCCCTACTCCTAGCCCATGCACACTAGCCATTTCTCCACTAGCCATTTTTTTCCTTTTTCTTTCTTTCTTTCTTCTTGTTATTTATTTGATTGTTTGTTAGTTTCTTATTTTTTTAATTTTATGCTTTTGTTTTTTCTCTCCTCTCTTGTTCTCTTCTTCTACTAATAGCTTAATTAGTTTCAATCACCAACTCAGACCTATCTGCTCTCTATTCTCCATGTATATATTTTTTCAATTATTAATATTTTCAATTATTATTTTCTACTTTTTTGTATTTTGTTTTTTACTTTTCTTCTTATACATTCATTCTCTTTCTACCCCCTCTATACTGAATCATGGCCATTTCCCCATTCATTCAATTCCTTGACCTTACCTTCTGGAATAAGCTCTGCCTCTTCAGATTCAGCTTCCTTCCTTCTTTTCTGGGTGTGATTTATTTGCATTTTTTAGATTAGTTGTTAGTTTTGTTTGAGTTTTGGCCCCATATACATATATTTTCCCCCATATACATATATTTTCCCCTTCTTTTTTCTTCTCCCTGTTAACTTTTTTTTTCCTCTTCTCAATATAATTTTTGCTCTCTTTTCTCTCCCCTAAGTATATATTCTCTGGTGGTCACCTTTATTTGGGATTATTGGTATCATGAATACATTGGTGTCTTGTGCTCTCTGTGCTGTGCCTTATTGAGTTGCATTTTGTGCCTTTAAGTAAATACAGTTGAGAGTGAGCCACATAACCAGACACCTTGAGAGGAGCAAAAATGGTGAGACAAAGAAACAGCCCCCACACAAAAGAAAAGGAGGAACCACAGGAAAAGGAAGTAAAGGAAATGGAGGCAAGCAATTGGTCAGAGAAATAATTCAGAGCAATGGTCATAAGGACACTGAAAAGGATGAAAGACAAATTCAACAACATGAGTAAGAACCAAGAGGAAATGAAGAATGACATAACTGCAATGAAGAACACAATAGCAAGCATGAACAGTAGACTAGAAGAAGTGAAAGACCTCATCAGTGAGCTAGACAACAAGGTAGGAAAAGATAGCCAAGATGAGCAGCAACTGGGGAAAAAATTAAAAAAGGAGGAGAACCTAGGGAGCTTTGGGACAAAAAGAAATGAAACAACATCCACATAATACAGGTGCCAGAAGGAGAGGAAACTGAGCAAGGAATAGAAAACCTGTTTGAAGAAATAATGACATAAAACTTTTCTGATATAGGGAAGAAAAAAACTCACACAAGTACAAAAAGCTCACACAGTCTCAAAAAAGATGAACCCAAAAAGACTGACACCAAGACACATCATAATTAAATTGGCAAACACCAATGAAAAAGTAATAATCTTAAAGACCCCAGAGAGAGACAGAAAGATTATTACAAGGGATCTCCCATCAGTCTATCAACTGATTTCTCAAGAGAAACACATCAGGCCAGAAGGGAATGAAATGAAATATACAAAGTCATGCAAAGCAAAGGTGTGAATCCAAGAATACTATATCCAGCTAGGCTATCATTCAAAATTGAAGGTGAAATCAGGAGGTTCTGCCGGAAACCAATTCCAGCAGGTAATAATTACAAGAGTTCCATCAAAAGGTTGATGGGAATTGGGGGGCTCAACAAGGGTGAGCCACACATGTAGTTTAACTGGTGGAAATAGCTAAACAGCACTTCCCCTAAACCTGAATAGGATAATCGTCTGCTGACAGACAGCTCAGGGCATTTTGTTGCCTCCTGTTGGCCAAATACCTGAACAGCTATAGGCTATTCCCCAATCTGACAAGGTTCTGTACCCGTTGATACCTTACCCTTTGAAGTGTATATTTTCACCTTGCCTTGGGACAAATTTTGTTATAATAAAAGCACAGGGTCCTAGACAAAGGAAGGGTCTTTAGCTCCTTTAGATGAAGATCCTCTGACCCTCCCAATGCCTTTCAAAATTATCTTTCATCTCCAGACTCTTTAATCATCTACACGCAGCCCCTTTCTCCAGAATGCTGAACCCTTTGTAAGGCTTGGAAAAGAACCCCTGCATTATGGTGCCTGAACGAGGGACCTAACCCTGGCAACACTAATGGAAAGCTTATGGAGAAAGAAGGATTTGCCTGAGCAGATGGTAAAGTTCACTGTGCATAGAGCCCATGTCAGCTTCAAAACCCCATGGATCCATAAGTGTGTGAGTGATTCTTTGTGTTAAGTCAAGTTATTATGGGGAAAAATTTGGTCAAAAAGCAAAATTATAAAGAAATTGGAATATCTAAAGGTACATTTTTAAATCAGGCTGTAAAAAGAGTGCCATCGTCATCTTTAATGTGGTCTCTTGTTCAAATTAAAATCTTAATTTGTATTTGGAATCTAAAATCTGTAATAAGAAATGAAACCCCACTTCCAAAACCACCTTTGGTGCAGAGAAATTCAAAGGTGGTAGGAGAGGGCAGAGCTATAAGCTCTCCTGCAATGAGATTACTTAAAATTTTGTTTAAAAGTTACTGAAGAACATCTTATGATAACCAAATTTTGGCAAAAATAACCTTGGGTGCTAGTAATTACTTTGGAAAGTGAAAAAGAAAAAAAAAATTAAGATCTGTCTTTATCTATTAAGCATGAAAAGATATGTGGCCAGATCTGTTATGGAAAACTTCCCATAAAGCAAGCAAGATGTGGGAAAAGGGAGACACATGGCAAGCCAATATGAAAGCCCACTCTCCCAGTATGCTAATTTAAAATCTCTTTCTCACCACAAAAAGTTATACAAAATTTAAAAATGTGTCTGGGATTTCTGTGCTTGTGAGCAACTTGAAACAAATGTGAGCAACTATCCAATTTTTGGACATATTAGATAGGTTTTAAGCTGAATTTGACTCTCTGAAAAAGCTACAGAAATGAAAACCCCCAGAATTGTTTTGTTCATGCAAAAAGTAAAATGGCAAATTTGACCCAGGAGAAGACACAGGCTAGTTTCAGCAGTGAGATTGGCATTTCCATAATAAAGAATAGTTTTTAAAATGCTGATGAAGCATGTTAAAACAACTTTAAGGCCTTCAAGAAAATCAGTAAATTGTTTGTATTACAAAAATTTGCCAAAGGAAATGCTTTAAAATAATTCTAATTGACTCTAGAATCTCAAAGAAATAGTTGAAATATATATAAATAATGTATTAATTATAAAGACCAAGTAGCCCAGATAAATACCGGCTACACCCTTTGTTAATGGAGGAAGGGCCAGTCACCCTTCCCCCAGCAATCAGGTAAATCAGTTTCCTGCTGAAACTTCTCAGGACAAAGAATGTGGTAATTTACATTTGAAAAGACCAAACCTATTTTGCCATTCAGAAAGGCGGCTTAAAATTTTTAGAAGTTTGCTTAATTATATAAATAATAACATTTATTAAATATCTATATATTTTGAAATGAAAAAAAATACTAAAATATTAATCTAAATTTGCCTCATGAAAAACCTAAAGACAGAATTGAATCTATGAATTGATCATGTCTTGTATTTTTAAATTTATTCTTAAAAATATAAGGTAATACTAATCTAGAAATGCTGAATATTTGACATGCAAGCTCTAACAGTTCAAGATTCAAATCAAATTGGGAGAAATTATATAGTTGTGGTAATTAAATGTCTAAAGCATAAAAATTTATTTTTGAAGAAAATAAGTTGTTGTGTTTCTCTGAAAATAATTAGGAATTCAAAATATGTTTATTGGTCTAATTAAATAAGAAGGATTAATTCTCTGATCCCAAACAAAATATTTAATGAAAAGGCAAGTTTAATTTTAATTGATATTTAAGATAATTATAAAAACTATTATAATCTTTCAATCACATATAGATATATATTTGATTTTTTCCCAAGTTAAATTTCAAGACTGCAATTGAGGGATAATAATTTGGAACATTTTCACTAGTACTGAAATGTCTTCAAGAAGTTATTCTCTCTTCTTATAGGAAATATTTTAAATTTAACCGATCTAATACACTTGAAATCACATGAAAAGCTTTATCTAATAAAAATTAATAACTATATTTTACTTATAAATGTTAAGAAGGTTTTGGCCTCTAAAAAGGGCAAAATAAGTAACTAAATATTTCTTTAAATCCAACAGAGGAAATTTAAAATAACAAAAGCCCATAGCCTCCTGCATTTTTAAATAGGATGGAGGTAGGGCAGTATTTGGCACCTTGTGAATCAGACGTAAACATTTACTAAATTTACTTTGCTTTGCTTTTTCATTAAAAAATACCTACTTAAGTTACTAAATAAATTAGCTTTGTAAAATATAATCAAGGTCTCATAAATTAAGCTAAATGAAAAGCCAATATTTTTATAAACAATTTAAATTCTAATAAAGCCACCGGAAACAGCTAGTGAGATTTCTGTTAGTCTGCAATATAATTTTGACTGTATCTTTTAGGGATTTTAGTTTGCTCTTCCCTTGATTATTGTGAGAATAAACAAACCATCTTTTCTGTCAAAGAACAGCTTAGACAGCCACCATTTTGGACTGCCTGACTTGGCAGCAGCCATGTTGGCCACATGGCTTGCTGCTCCCATGGGGGCTGCCATCTTAAAACAGCAAAGGCCAACCCCTCACTTTGAATGAGCCATTGTCTTTGTAACCAATTTGATTAAGTCTTCTATGAAAGTTACTGAGACCTCCCATGATCCCTCTGTATTTGCAAATAAGCCAAAGGGGATACTCTTTAAAAATAATATTCTAAATTTAATAAAAAGGAGAAAATTTAAAATTTTGAATTCTCTTCCACTAATATTTACAGGATAAACTAAAGATCATTATTAAATTATTAAATCTGATCTGTACTAGTGGTCACCATAATCTTAATAGAAGTTGTTTCATGTGACATGGCCTGGCAATATCTGCCAGTATCAAACAGCAGCCCTGTAAGTTGCTTGGTGTAAAAAAGGGCAAAGATTTTTAAATGAAACTCTCTGTAGCCTAAAAATTATTCTGGAAGGAAATAAAGAGAGGTTTTCTTCAAACATCTGAAGAACTGTAGTTAAAAGTTAATATATTTGGTCTCATAAACTGAAATAAATAATTTGTGCTTTTGCCTCTCTGAAAAACCTTATATAAAGTTATTTAAGATTATTTTCAGAAATTTATTTAATGTCATTTATTATCCATAACCTGGGACAAGTGAAGTTAAAAATTTTACTTTATTTCAAATTATTTAAATTGGCTAATTGAAATAAAGGAATATTCAAGAAAACTTAATTGTACTGGACAAAAAACTGTTCATGAAGTATTAACTAAAATTTGCATGGATGGTCCATCTCATAGTAATATTGCTTAACATGGTATGAACCCCAATCAGTCATATTTCTATGAAAAAAAATAAAATTAAAAAGTTATCAAGACTGTATTATAAAATGTCCAAAAGCCTCCTAATATTTAAATAAAAAGGGGGGAAGGGCTAGTAGAATAATATCCTGTAAGAAATAATACCCTGTAAGTAAATTACATCAAGAAATTTCTTACTTTGAAAATTAATTTTTATTCATAATACTGATAGCAGGACACCCATGAAAACACACATGATGTCAAAATAAGCCAAAGGAAAATTGTTTGGGGAAAAAAAATGAAAAAAGTATTCCAAGTTAAATTTATAGAAAAGATTGCTTTATTAACATTTGGTCAATAATATGTTTGCATATTTCCAGAAAACTCCAAGACCATGTGGATTCCTGCAACAACAGATCCCAGGGAGGAACTGACAGGACTGCTCCAGCCACAGAATAAGCAGTGGCCCCCAAGCACAGAAGAGAAACAGTCCAGAAATGAAGATAGTGAAGACGCCTTGCTTGCCATGCTAGCAGTCAGCAGTTGTGCATCACTGCAGGTTGCCCAGGACCAAACCAGAGAGGGTTGGACCTGCATTGCCACCATTTGTCTACCATCCAGAACTGAAATATCATTGCTGAAATGTACACATAAGGAACTGTTGGACATTGAAATTGGGACTCAAAGAACTGTTGTCCCAGAAAGAAACTGCAGGCTGATTCCTTTAATGCCTGATAGCAATTTAAAGGGACTTGATAGAACTCTGTCCTTTCCATTGAATTTAAAAATCTTAAAACATACATTCTTGGTATATTTAAAAAATCAAAAAGGGTGAGATGCCAGAAACCAATTCCAGCATGTAATAATTACAAGAGTTCCATCAAAAGGTTGATGGGAATTGGGGGACTCAACAAGGGTGAGACACACATGTGGTTTAACTGGTGGAAATAGCTAAACAGCACTTCCCCCAAACCTGAATAGGATAATTGTCTGCTGCCAGGCAGCTCAGGGTATTTTATTGCCTCCTGTTCACCAAACACACAAACAGCTGTAGGCTATTTCCCAATCTGACAAAGGTTCTGTACCCATTGATACCTTACCCTTTGAAGTGTATATTTTCACCTTGCCTTGGGACAAATTGTGTTATAATAAAAGCACAGGGTCCTAAAAAAGGGAAGAGTCTTTAGCTCCTTTAGCTGAAGATCCTCTAACCCCCAGTGCCTTTCAAAATTATCTTTCATCTCCAGACTCTTTAATCATCTGCATGCAGCCCCTTCCTCCAGAATTCTGAACCCTTTGTAAGGCTGGGAAAAGAACCCCAGAAAAGTTCACAGACAAAAAGGACTAAGGGAGTTTATTACCACCAAACCAGCAATGCAAGAAATGCTAAAGGGACTGCTGTTAAAAGAAGAAATAGGAAGTGAAGAAGGAACACGGGGGTAAAGAATAAAAATGGTGACAAACAAGTACCTATCGATAATAACTTTAAATGTAAATGGATTAAATGCTCCAATGGAAAGATGTAGGGTAGCTGAATGGATAAGAAAACATGACCCATATATCTGTTGTCTACAGGAGACCCACCTCATAACAAAGGACTCACAGAGACTGATAGTTAAGAGATGGAAAAATTTTACTCAGGTGAATAAAAATGAAAAAAAAAAAAAAGCTGGGGTATCAATACTTATATCTGATAAATTAGACTTCAAAGTGAAGACCATGACAAGAGATAAGGAAGGCCACTTCATAATACTAAAGGGAGCAATCCAACAAGAAGATATAACTCTGGTAAACATATATGCACCCAATACAGGAGCACCCAAATTCATGAAAAAAAAAAAAAAACCCTCTGGAAGGTATCAAGGGAGAGATCGATAGCAATACAATCATAGTAGGAGACTTTAATACCCCACTAACACCACTGGATAAACCCTCTAACCACAAAATCAGCAAAGAAACATCAATCTGAAATGACTCACTAAATCAGATGGAATTAATTGACATATCAAAACATTTCACCCCAAAGCCACAGAATATACATTAGTCTCAAGTGCACATTGGTCATTTTCAAAGATAGACCACATATTGGGACACAGGCAAAGTCTCTTCAAATTCAAGAAGTTAAAAATCATATCAAGCATCTTCTCAGAATACAATGGCATAAAATTAGAAGTCAACTACAATAAAAACAATGGGAAAAAAGCAAACTCTTGGAGTCTAAATAGCATGTATTAAACAATGATTGGGTTACCAAGGAGATCAAAGAAGAAATAGAAAGCATCATGGCAACAAATGACAATTAAAACACAAAAATCCAAAAATTTATGAGACACAGTGAAAGTAGTCTTGAAAGGAAAGTTCATAGTTCTACAGGCCTTCCTCAAAAAACAAGAAAAAATGGAAATAAATTATATAACCCTACAACTCAAAGAGTTAGAAAGAGAGCAACAAGAAAAAAACCAGAATAAACAGAAGTAAGAAAATAATAAATATCAGAGTGGAAATAAATGACATAGAGACCAAAACAAACAAACAAAACAATACAAAATATCAGCAAAACCAAGAGTTGGTTCTTTGAAAGGATAAACAACATTGTTGAACCTCTCACCAGGCTCACCAAGAAACAAAGAGAGAGGACCAAAATAAACAAAATCAGAAGTGAAAAGTGAAGTAACAACCCATCCCACAGAAATACAAAGGATTATGAAAAAAACAATTTCAACAACTCTATTCCAACAAACTAGACAATCTAGATGAAATGGACATCTTCTTAGAAAAACACAAGGTCCTAAAACTTAATCAGGAAGAATAAAAAAAAATCTGAATATGTTGATTACTACTGAAGAAATTGAATAAACAATTTTCCAGCAAATAAAAGCGCTGGTCTGGTCGGCTATAGAAGGGAGTTCTACCAAGCATTCAAAGAAGAACTAAAACCTATCCTCCTCAGACTGTTACAAAAAATTCAGGAAGAAGGCACACTTCCAAGATCTCTCTATGAGGCTAGCATTACCCTAATTCCAAAACCAGATAAAGCCTCCACAAAAAAGAGAACTGCAGGCCAATATATTTAATGAACATAGATGCTAAAATCCTCAAAATAATTCTAGTAAATCGGATCCAGCATTACATTAGAAAGATCATACACCATGACCAAGTGGAATTTATTCCAGGGGTGCATGGATGGTACATTATCCACAAATCAATAAATGTGATACATCACATAAACAAACTGAGAGGCAAAAATCACATAATCATATCAATCAATGCAGAAATTCACATTTGACAAAATCCATCACCCGTTCTTAATAAAACTCTCATCAAAGTGGGAATAGAGTGATCATACCTCAACATAATGAAAGTCTTATATGACAAACCTGCAGCCAACATCATACTCAATGGGCAAAAACTAAACTCATTTCTCTTAAGAACAGGAAAAAGACAGGGATGCCCACTTTCACCACTCCTGTTTGATATGGTACTGGAAGTGCTAGCCATAGTGATCAGACAAGAAGAAGAAATAAAAGGTATCCAAATTAGAAAAGACAAAGAAAAACTGTCTTTATTTACAGTTGACATGATAGTGTACATAGAACACCCCAAAGATTCCAAAAAAAAACTTACAAAAGTTAATAAATGAATTTGGCGATGTAGCAGGATACAAAATTAACACCCAGAAATCTATGGCCATTTTATACACCAATAATGAACTCAGAGAAAGAGAGAGAGAGAAAGAAAACACACACACACACACACACACACACACACACAACAACAACAATGCCACTTACCATTGTACCAAAGAAATTAAGATACCTAGGAATAAACTTAAATGTACTCAGAAAACTAGAGGATGTTGAAAAAAGACATAGAGGAAGACATAAACAAATGGAAGAATATACCATGCTCATGGATTGGTAGAATCAACATCACTAAAATGTTCACACTACCTAAAGCAATCTATAGATGCAATGCAATCCCTACTTAAGTACAAAAGGCATATTTCAAAGACCTAGAACAAATTCTCCAAAAATTCATCTGGAATAAAAAAGACCTAGAATAGCCACAGCAAACCTGAGAAAGAAGAACAAAGTTGGAGGGATCACAATACCAGATATCAAGCTATATTACCAAGCCACCTTTCCTCAAAACTGCCTGGTACTGGCACAAGAACAGACATATAGACCAATGATGTGAGCAGAACAGAGAACCCAGAATTTGGCCCAAGCCATTATGCTCAATTAATATTTGAAAAAGTAGGCAAGAACACACAATGGAGCCAAGACAGTATCCTCAATAAATGGTGCTGAGAAATTTGGTCAGATACATGCAAAGAAATGAAACTAGATCACCAACTTACACCATACACAAAAAAACAAACTCAAAATGTCCAAAGGACTTAAATGTAAGATGAGAAACCATAAAAATCTTAGAAAACTCCATAGGCAGCAAAATAGCAGACATATGTCGTTGCAATATCTTTACCAGTACAGCTCCTAGGGCAATGGAGACTAAAGAGAAAATAAACAAATGGGACTACATCAAAATTAAAAGCTGAAGCCCAATGCATGGGAGAACATATTTGCCAATGATATTTCAGATAAGGGTTTAATCTCCAAAATTTACAGGGAACTCATACAAGTTAACAAAAGAAAGATAAACAATCCAAACAAAAAAATGGCAAAGAACATAAATAGACACTTTTTGAAAGAGGACATACAGAAGGCCAAGAGACATATGAAAACATGCTCAAAGTCACTAATCATCTGAGAGATGCAAATCAAAACAATAATGAGATACCATCTCACACCTGTCAGAATGGCTGTCATCAACAAAGCAACAAAGGACAAGTGCTGGCAAGGATGTGGAGAAAAAGGAACCCTCCTGCACTGCTGGCAGAAATACAGCCACTGTGGAAGACAGTATGGAGTTTCCTCAAAAAGTTAAAAATGGAACTCCCATTTGACCTAGTAATCCCACTTCTAGGACTATATTCTGTGAAACTAGAAACACAAATCAGAAAGGATATATGCACCCCTATGCTCATAGCAGCACAATTCACCATAGCTAAAATTTAGAAATAGCCTAAGTGCCCATCAACAGATGAGTGGATTAACAAACTGTGGTACATCTACACAACAGAATACTATGCCACTATAAAAAAAAAGGAACTTTTACCATTTGCAATAGCATGGATGAACCTGGAGAGCATTATGCTAAGTGAAATAAACCAGTGGGAGGAAGATAAATGATCTCACTCATATGTGGTATACAATGATCAACATAATTTGATGAATAAGAATAGATCCAGAGACAAATGGCAGGGGAGGGGGACTTAGAGAGCAACCAAAGGACGTGTATGCATGCATATTAGCATAAAAAATGGACACAGACACCGGAGTGATGGGGGCTTGCCCTTGGGTTGGGAGTGGTGGGGAGGTCAGTTGGGTAAAAAGGAGACATATGTAAAACTTTAAACAATAAAAACAATGTGCAAAGAACCTAAATAGCACCTATCCAAAGGCAACATACAGATGATCAAGAGACATATGAAAAAATGCTCAAAGTCACTGATCATCAGAGATACAAATTAAATGACAACTAGAGGCCTGGTGCATGAAATTTGCGCATGGGGGTGTGTGTCAATCAGCCCAGCCTGCACCCTCTCCAATCTGATTGCCCTTAATGGCCCTCTCTTGCAGGCTTGGTCCCTTCCAACTGTCATGCCCTGCTGGATATCTTGTGGTGGCCATCTTGTGTCCACATAGGGGCAGCCATCTTGTGTGTTGGAATGATGGTCAATTTGCATATTACTCTTTTATTAGATAGGGTAGAGGCCTGGTGCATGGCTGGGGGCCAGCTGGTTTGCCCTGAAGTGTGTCCTGGATCAGGGTTGGTGTTCCCTTGGGGCATGGGGTGGCCTGGCTGAGGGGTCTGTGATGGTTTCCAGGCTGGCCATGCCCCCCAGCGACCCAAGCAGAGCCCCTGGTATCTGGGATTTATTTATCTTCTATAACTGATACGTTGTAGCCTTGAGTGGAGGCCAGGGCAGTCCAGAGCAGGTGGGAAGCTTGGCTTCCTCCAATGCTAGGGGAAACCTAAGCCTCCTGCTCCCTTCAGCTCCCTGGCTGCCGCCATTTTTGTTGGGATTTATTTATCTTCTATAATTGAAACTCTGTAGCCTTGAGCGGATGCCAGGGCAGGCCAGGCCGGGCAGGAAGTTTGACTTCCTCCATCGCCAGGGGCAACCCAAGCCTCCGGCTGGCTCTAGCTCTGTGGATGCTGCCATATTTGTTGGGTTAATTTGCATACTCACTCCTGATTGGCTGGTGGGCATGGCTTGTGGGCATACAGTCAACTTGCATGTTTCTCTTTTATTAGATAGGATGTGTTATCACCTCACACCTATCAGAAAGGCTACCATAAATAAATCAACAAATGACAAGTGCTGGTGAGGATGTGGATAAAAGGGAACTCTAGTACACTGCTGGTGGGAATGTGAACTGGTGCAGCCATCATGGAAAACAGTATGAAGTTTCCTCAAAAAAATTAAAGGTGGAAATGCCATTTGACCCAGTGATCTCACTTTTAGGATAATATACTAAGGGACCCCAAACACCAATCAGAAAGAATGTATGCATCCATATGTTCAGGGCAGCACAATTTACAGTAACTAAGATCTGCAAACAGCCCAAATGCCCATCCAGAAATGAGTGGACAAAAAGGCGTGGTACATTTATACCATGGAATACAATACAGCAGTAAAAAAGAAGGATCTCTTACCCTTTGAGACAGCATGGAGGGACCTGGAGAGTATGCTAAGTGAAATAAGCCAGTAAGAGAATGATAAGTATCACATGATCTTACTCATATGTAGACTCTAATCAACCAAATAAATTGATGACAATAATGGATCCAGAGACCTAGAAGCATAGAAAAGAGTGGGAAATCAGAGGGAAGTTGGTGTAGGGTGGGTGAATGCAAAGAAATCAACCAAAGAACTCGTATGCATATATGCATAATCCATAGATGCAGAGAACAGGATGGTCAAGTCCTGGAGACTGGCTAGAAGGGGTTAATGGGGGATAAAAAGAGACATATGAATACCTTCAACAATAAAGGTATAATTTAAATTTAAAAAGAATAAGGACTTAGACCATCAGATTCTCACTGAACATGGTCCCTGTGTCATCCATCTTCTCTCAGGTGGGTTCAAGACCTCAGCTATGAAATACTCTGCCTCATGAGTATGCACAGCCCCTCAGCATGGACTGGATCTGGAGAACCCTCCTCCTGGTGGCCATGGCTACAGGTAAGGTTTCTTTTCCTATGTTGAGAAAGGGATCAGGGAGCATAAAGGGTGGTTTCCACCCACTCCTGTCTCCTCTCCACAGGTGTCCACTCCCTGCAGTCTGGGGCTGAGGTGAGGAAGCCTGGGGCCTCCGTGAAGGTCTCCTGCAAGGCTTCTGGATACAGCTTCACTAGCTATTACATGCAATGGGTGTGACAGGCCCCATGAAAGGGGCTTGAGTGGATGGGAAGGGTTGAACCTAACAATGGAGACACAAAATACACACAGAAGTTCCCAAGCAGAGTCTCCATGACCAGAGACACGTCCATGAGCACAGCCTACATGGAGCTCAGCAGTCTGAGACCCAAGGACACAACCGTGTATTACTGTGCAAGAAACAGTGATGGGAAGTCGGTGTGAGCCCAAACACAAACTTCCCTGCAGGAGAGACTTCAACCACCAAGGGGTGCTCAAGGTCCTTAAACACAAGGAACATTACAGGAGCAGATGCAGTTGGAGGTTTGGGCTGGTGTCCTGTGTGGTTTACTCTTCATGTCACAGTTTCCTGCCAGGGTTTTTGTCCCAGCCTTACAAAGGTTCAGCAATCTGAAGAAAGGAGCTGATGCATGGATTCAAGAAGGAGTCCAAAGACGAAAGATAATTTGAAAGGCATTGGGGGTCAGAGGACCTTCAGCTAAAGGAGCTGAAGACTACCCCTTGTCTAAGGACCCCATGGTATTTATTAACACAATTTGTCCTAAGGCAAGGTGGAGACATACACTTCAAAGGATAAGGTTTCAAAGGGTAGGGTACAGAAGCATTATCAGTTTGGGGAATAGCCTACAGCTGTTCAGGTGTTTGCTCAACAGGAGGCAATAAAATGTCCTGAGCTGTCTGGTAATTAAGAATCCTATTCAGGTTTTGGGGAGATGCTTTTTAGCCATCCCAGATGGTTTAGCCCTGCTGATATGCTGGAATTGGCTTCCAACAGTTTCCCTTAGGGAACCTCTCCAGATTCCTGATTCTGTGTTTACCTCTGAAGTCTGTGTTAGAAAAGTCTGTTGTAAAGAGAGATAACTTTCTCCTGTGAACAATCTGCAGAGAGTGTCTTTCAGACACACTTGTGCTAATATGACTACTAATCACCAAATCTTCTGACCCATGTCCCCTGAATCTAACAAGACACTCTGCTGACTCAACAGTGCAGCTCACCTGAATACTGGCCAGCAGGCAGCAAAAGTATGCAAACACAAACCTAGAGAAGAAGGACCCCAGTTGGTGACACTCATTGTCTTGTCATCATGCTCATAGCACCAAGAGTGGGTGACACCAGGCAGAGACAGAGGGTACCACAATAACTTGGTACAGATGTGCAGGCTGATGACCAACACACACAGAAAGGGGACATGGAATGTTTATTATGTACATAATTCTAATCCTCGATAAGCTCAGGAAAGGCCCTTGAAGAAGTCAAATCTGCTTTGATAGAGCCAGGAAAGGAGACTGAGACAGGGCTTTTATTTTGGTGAGGTGGTGGGAAGGATGAGGAATTCTGATTCCTGGATGTGGTTTCAATCTCACAATGACATATAAAGAGAAAAATATGACTTATTAGCCATTTTCCTTGTCAGGGGCAGATGGAGAAGAGACAGCAATGAGCCATCAGTTGTTAAAGGTCAAACAAAAAAGAAAATAGAGCAATGTTACCCATACTATATAATAAAGAGGTAATATGCAAATTTACCATCAATCCAACACACAAGATGGCCAGCACAATGTGTTCAAGGATGGCTGCCCCCATGTGGACACAAGATGGCCACCACAAGATAGCCGGTAGGGGAGGGCAGTTGTGGGCCATCAGGCCAGCAAAGGATGGCAGTTGGGAGGGATCCAGCCTATAAGGGAGGGCAGTTGGGGGCAATCATGCCTGCAGGGGAGGGCAGTTAGGGGCAACCAGGCCTGCAGGGGCGGGCAGTTGGAGTGGCCAGACCTGCATGGGAGGGCAGTTATGGGTGACCAGGCTGGCAGAGTAGGATAGTTAGGCGTGACCAGGCCAGCAAGGGAGGGCAGTTGTGGGCGATCAGGCCAGCAGGGGCGGGCAGTTGGGGGTGACCAGGCCTGCAGGGGAGGACAGTTAGTGACAATCAGGCCAGCATGGGAGGGCAGTAAGGGGTGATCAGGCCAGCAGGGGAGGGCAGTTAGGGGCAATTGGGTTAGCAGGGAAGCAGTTAGGTGTTGATCAGGCTGGCAGAGGAGTGTTTAGGGGCGATCAGGCTGGCAGGCAGAAGAGGTTAGGGGCAATCAGGTAGGCAGGCAAGCATTTGGGAGCCAGCAGTCCTGGATTGTGAGAGGGATGTCTGACTGCCCGTTTAGGCCCATCACCCACCAAGATCGGGCCTAAACGGGCAGTCAAACATCCCTCGAGGGGTCCCAGATTGGAGAGGCTGGACTGAGGGACAGATCCCCACATGCATGAATTTTGTGCACTGGGCCTCTAGTTTTCTTATAACTATAAAAAATGAGCAGATGTTGAGATAAAGTGTTCTTGTGTGCATACAAATACTAGGTCTACAAAAAATGAGAAGAATAATTATGATGATGACAGCGATGATGAAGATGACACTGATGGTGGTGATGGTGGTGTTGGTGGTGATGTTGATGGTAGAATTAGAAAGAGTCTTGGTCCAGTGTCTTGGTGGACTATGTACTTTATCAAAGGTCATCAGTTTTTTCTAAGGCCTTGTGTCAACATATATTTGGGTCTGTGAGAATTCAATCTTCAAAGGTATTTAAAGAGTAGACCCCTACTTTCTTTTCCAATAAAAAGGAATTGTTTGTGCACAACCACCATGTCTATAAAATATGATAATAATGATTATAAGTAAGAAAATTGTTATGACAATGATGATGATGATTACAATGAGGATGATAGACTGAGACATGAGCCCTGGTCTAATGGAATGATGGCTCTTCATACAGAAACACCATTACCATGGCCCCTCCAGTGAGGGATTCCCACCCTTCCCTATAAGTGTTGACAGATTTTATAAATGGGACCCCAATTAATTATTTAGGTTGGATGATGCCTGGTGAGACCAGATCAGTAATGATCCCAAACTTGTCCATGTGCAGATCTCCTGGACCTGGGAAGGTGTTACTTTCTAGAACAGAGACACTGTGAAAATGTGCATATAGGAAACAGGGATCCCTTTCCCACCAGTTGGCAGTGACACATTACTTAATATTCTTGATCCCTAACTTCAGAATGTTTAATGTCTCTACTTCTCACAAACGCCTGAGCCTAATTATTCAGATATTTTCTAGGATGATATAAGCTGCATCTGCCATGCACTGCACTTTTCTGGGCCTTCACTGGAGGAGGCTTTAAACCCATATGTCTAGTAACTCTCTGTCCATGAATATCAGTCATATCTCTTTCACGTGACTCAAAACAAGTCACGCTTCCTCCCCTCACCCAGTTCCACAGTTATGTCCAGATTTATGGACAGTTTCTCAGAAGCACTCCCCTCTGGTACCAGAACCTGCTCCAGTCCCTGTGGCTGCTGTGGCCAATTTACATGGACAGTGGAGGCTCAGCATTTTCTGGGGAGTTCTTTGTAAAATCACCCAAAACAGGTCCCATTAGAGAAAACACTGATGAATTGAACTTTAATAAAAGTAAAAACATTTGTCCCACCAGATATTGATATTGCATCAAGGAAATTAAATGACAGGCTTAGAGAGAGACTATCTCTCCAAATCATGTGCCTGATGGGAGAATGTGTGCACTACACAGTAAGGATGGTGTATGTTATGGGGAGAGCCCTGCACCCTCTGACTACAGTAAGCATCCCCAGGCACAAGGCAAAGGGAGGCAGGGAGTGACGGATTCCTTACAGATTGAATTTCCCTTTCCTGTGAGAAAAACTATGCTAGGGCCCTCGCCGGTTTGGTTCAGTGGCTAGATAATCGGCCTGTGGACCAAAGGGTCCCAAGTTTGATTCCGGTCAAGGGCATGTACTTCGGTTTCAGGCTCTTCCCCTGCCCAGGCCCTGGATGGGGCACATGCAGGAGGAAGCCAATTGAAGTGTTTCTCTCACATCAATGTTTCTCTCTCTCTTTCCCTCTCCCTTCTACTCTCTCTAAAAATCAATGAAAAATATCCTTGAGTGAGGATTAACAAACAAACAAACAAACAGAAAACTATGCTAGGAATTCTCCATTTTCCCTCATTCTGAATGCCAACATCACTGAAAACACCACACTGAGAAATCAGGTCACTTAACAAGCTGCCATATCATTTCAAAATATGAAAAATTCTCAGTGGTACACATGCATAATCACTGTTTTTATTTCAGATCTTTTCTCCAGGTTAAAACATAAATATTTAAGATGTTATTAGTTTGGGGTCTCTGCAATAAGCCAGGGGCTTACATAAGGGAAGAGTTTGCACAATGTGTTATAACAGATTCAAAAGTTCCAACATCAAGAATCAAGGATGAGACAAGGATGCCCACTTTCACCACTCCTGTTTGAAATAGTTCTGGGAGTGCTAGCCATAGCAATTAGACCAGAAGAAGAAATAAAATGTATTGAAATTGGAAAAGAAGATGTAAAACTATCATTATTTGCTATTATTATGACATGAAAACCCTAAAGACCACTTCAAAAATTATTAGACTTAATAAATGAATTCAGCAATATAGCAAGATACAAAATTAACACCAAGAAATCTATGGCATTTTTATGCACCAACTACAAGCCCGGTGCATGAAATTCGTGCATAGGGGAGGGCTGTCCCTCAGCCTGGTCCACACATTCTCCAATCTGGAACACTCGGCAGATGTCCGACTGCCAGTTTAGGCCAGATCCTCCAGGATCAGGCCTAATCTGGCAGTCGGATATCCCTCTCACAATCCAGGACTGCTGGCTCCTAATTGCTTGCCTACCTGGGCACCCCTAACCACTTCTGCCTATCAGCCTGATCGCCCCTAAACCACTCCCCTGCCATCCTGATTGATGCCTAACTGCTCCCCTGCTGGCCCTGTTGCCCCCAGTTGTCCTCCCCTGACAGCACGGCTGCCCCCAGCTGCCATCCCCAGCCGGCCTGTTCACCCCACAACTGCCCTCCCTGGCTGGCCTGGTCACCCCCAGCTGCCCTCCCCTGATGGCCTGGTCACCCCACAACTGCCCTACCCTGCTGGCCTACTTACCCACAGCTGACTTCCCCTGCAGGCCATCTTGTGGCTGCCACAACTTTTGGTGGTTATCTTGTGACAACATTGCCATGGCCATCTTGTGACTATGTCACTCAATGCCAACTAGGCTTTTATTATATAGGATAGTGAAATTACAGAAAGAAAGATGATAAAGCAATCTCATTTACCATCCCATCAAAAAAAATAAGATACTTGGAATAAACTTAACTAAGGAGGTAAAACACCTGTACTCAGGAAACTACAGGACACTGAAAAAAGAGCTATAGGACGACATAAACAGATGGAAGAACATACCATATTCATGGATTGGTAGAATTATCATCATTAAAATGACCATACCACCTAGAACGAACTCTCCAAAAATTCATCTGGAATAAAAAAAGGCCCCAAATAGCTGCAGTAATCCTGAGAAAGAAGAAGAAAGTAGAAGGGATCTCGACACCAGATATCAAGCTGTATTACAAAACCACTGTTCTCAAAATTGCCTAGTACTGGCACAAGAACAGACATATAGATCAATGGAATAGAATAGAGAAATAGGCCCTGGGTTTGGGCCTAAACCAGAAGTCGGACATACCCCGAGGGGTCCCAGATTGGAGAGGGTGTAGGCCAGGCAGAGGGACACCCCACCCATGCACGAATTTTGTACATTGGGCCACTAGTCCTATATAATAAAGAGGTGATATGCAAATTGACAATCACTCCAACACACAAGAAGGCCACCCACAGATGGTTGCCCCCAGGTGCACACAAGATGGCCACCAAAGATGGCCTGCAGGGGAGGGCAGTTGTGGGCGATCAGGCCAGCAGGGGAGGGCAGTTAGGGATGACCGGGCTGGTAGAGGAGGGCTGTTGGGGGGTGTCCCAGGCTTGCAGGGGAGGGCAGTTGGGGGGACCAGGCCTACAGGGGAGGACAGCTGGGGGGGGCAGGGTGGACCAGGCCTGCAGGGGATAGCAGTTGGGTAGACTAGGCCTGCAGGGGAGGGCAGCTGGGTGGACTAGGCCTGCAGGGGAGGGCAGTTGGGGGGACTAGGCTTGCAGGGGAGGGCAGTTGGGGGGGACCAGGCCTGAAGGACAGGGCAGTTGGGAGGGACACGGCCTGCAGGGGAGGGCAGTTGAAGGCTGCCAGGCCTACAGGGGAGGGCTGTTAGGGGCAATTGGACTGGCAGGGAAGAGCAGTTAGGGGCGACCAGCCTGGCAAGGGAGGGAAGTTAGGTGTTGATCAGGCCTGCAGTGGAGGGCAGTTAGGGGCAATTGGGCCAATAGGGGAGCAGTTAGGCATTGATCAGGCTGGCAGGGGAGTGGTTATGTGGTGATCAGGCTGGCAGGCAGAAGCAGGTAGGGGCCATCAGGCAGGCTGGTAGGCGAGTGGTTGGGAGCCAGCAGTTCTGGATTGTAAGAGGGATGTCCCAGATTGGAGAGGGGACAGGCTGGGCTGAGGGACACACCCTCCACCCCTGTGCACAAATTTCTAGTTAGCATATAAATGACAATGATAAAAATCTGTAATTGTAGGTATATGCAAGTGTTAGATTTCAGAAGCTAAATGGTAATCCCTATGTGATTTGTTTGAAAAATGCATGAGAATTTACCAGTGTAACCTACTCATCTAGTCCAACATTTCTTCTTCTGCTCAGGTGAGGTTGTCCTTGACCTAATTCCAACAAGTCTCATGAAGCAAGTGGGCCCCATGCTATGACTAACCTGGTGAGTGAGTCAAGGAAAGAGATGCCCCAAAATGGGCCCCAATATGACCTGGGAATGTCGACCTCATTATAAGGGAAAGGCTGACCCACATGCAAATTCCTCTTCCAGCTGTAGGGTAAATCCTCTCCTGGGCTGTGCAGGCTCACAACTCTCTCCTCACACAGGACTGAGGTCTCTGGGAAGGCAGAGCTGTGGTCTAGAAGAAGATGAGACTGCTGGGTCTTCACCTGTGCCTGGTGACAGCCCCCCAAGTTGAAGGTCTCACGGGTCAGACAGGGTCATGGGATGGCTGTGACTGCAGGTGACAGGGACTGATTTCCTTGTCTCCAGGTCTCCTGTCCCAGGTACAGCTGCAAGAGTCGGGCCCAGGACTGGTAAAGCCCTCGCAGACCCTCTCCCTCACCTGTACTGTCTCTGGATTCTCCATCACAACCAGTAGTTATGACTGGACCTGGATCCGCCAAACCCTGGGGAATGGGCTGGAGTGGATGGGGTGCATAAATCATAATGGAAACACTTACTACAGCCCCTCCCTGAAGAGCCAAACCTCCATCTTCAGAGACATGTCCAAGAACCAGGTCTCCCTGCAGCTGAGCTCTGTGACCACCAAGGACATGGCCATGTATTACTGTGCCAGACACAGTGAGTGGAAGTCAGTGGGAGCCCAGACACAAACCTCCCTGAGGGAGACATCAGGGCTGGGGTGCAGGGGGTGCTCAGGACACCAGGGGGCGCTCAGGACACCATGGGGCACTCAAGAGCCACAGCACAGAGAGCAGCCCCAGGAGCAGGGGGAGAGTGATGGGGAAGGGAAGGGCCTTCCTGTTGGGCACAGGAATTTCCTCTCAAGCTCTCACCAGCCTCCAGGGAGGATTCTTCCTTCTCACATTCTCACTGCAGACAACAATGAAGAAGGGACATTGTCTGTTTGCAGGTGACATGTTGGCAGTGACAAGAACTCTCCTTCACAAGTCTTTGCATTTTCTATTTATCTTTCTCTGTAGGGAGACCATCTTCAGTGCTCTCCTTGTCCTGGGTTTGGGAAACCTTCCCACCAAGACAGATCCCATCACAGCCCTGGCCCCTGTGTGCTGAGTTCAGGAACCCTGTCCTCACAGGTCCTCCTGTCCCCACGTTTCCCTCTGACAGGCCCACCTGTCCCCACAGCTACAAGGATCATACCCCAGGACCTTTCACCACAGCTCTCTGTCCTCCCAACCTCACGCTTCCCGCCCTGGTCCTCACTCACTTAGGTTGGTGTGCAAACCCATCCCAACATCTGACTTCAATAATCACAAAACTTTTAGTCTGATTGGCTTTGTTTCCCTCTGAAGGGGACCCTGTGGTTACAAGAATATCCCAGCAGATGGCTCAGGATAATGCCCAGGTCAACACCCTTAGCTCCCTTGTCCCCACCTTAACCATGTCTGCAAAGTCCTGTCACATAAGGACATCCACAGGCACCAGCCATGAGAACTAGATATTCCTGAGGTCAGAGTCCAGCCATCACAGTCCCCTGAGAGTCATGGCCTCCCTGCTCCTCAGGAACCTGGGGATGGGTTTCCTTTCTGACACGAGGGAGTTGTGTGTGTGTGAAGTGAGCATATGTGTGTGTGTGCATGTTAATTTGTTTAGAATTCAGCCATGGCACCTGTCTGTCTGGGATGCACGACACAGTAGTTTGGACCTCACCTGGAATCTGGAACTTGGATTAAATTTTAAGTCAGTGCTTCCTTATTGGAACAACTCCAGATGTTATGTGTGGCTATTTCAGGAAAAAGGGAGCAAACTGAACTGGGTGAACAATGAGGAAATCGCCACGTGAAGGGACAATCCTGGAGGTGTGTCTGCTCAGACGTGGTAAATTCCTGTCCATGGTAATTCATCTCCAGGCTCAGGGTGGCTTTTCCCGTGTTGCACATTGGTCCACCCAGTGAATGGGCTTAAGATTCCTGGGGATGCTCATCATGTATGGACAAGGTGATGGCTCTGCCAAGGGCCAAATGCAGACATGAGTAGAGACTCAAGAGGGAGCAGATGATGCTTCTGAAATGAGCTGTTGATGAAGCAGGAAAGTCCAACATGCCCTCCTGCTCTCTGGTTACGTGTCCATATGTCACATGTCCACATGGATACAGACTATGATGATGAATACAAGGCAGAACCACCAAGACTGACCAGGATTCTATGAAACTAGATCCATCAGCTCAATGGGAGGTTATCTGAATGATTTATTCATTCTGCAATTAATGGACAGAGAAGAAGAATATTGTTCATATTCATAATGATTTTATTGATAACTGTTATTTAATATCAGTGATTTGCATCAAAATTTTCCATGAACTTCCAAAATTAAACTTAATTCCTCCCAAATTTTACTTACAACTTCATCTAAACATACTTGGTCATGGCTGAGGTCTTCTATATCCCAACCTATGAAACTGGATCTACAACAGAGTCTAGAGAATAAACACCACAAAGAAGGCCGTGCAATTGCCACATGTCCATCACCAAACTCCCCAGAAAGAATAGGACCCAGGAGCTCTGTCTGTGTCTCTATAGTTCATGCTTCTGGCTCTCAGGGACCCACACAGATGCTCCTCTTCCCCCAACACTTGGTCCACTGGCTCTAGGCTCACACTCCAGTCTTAGTTTATTCTCTGGTCGCTTTGTAGGGGAAATAGTGTCAGATGGAACTTCCTGTCTCCTGAACTGAAACTCCTGCACTTTTACTTCTTTATCAGGTTGTGATGGTAGATTTATCTTGGTTGTTATTACTGGTGACTGTTACAGGCATCTCTCATTTTAAACCTTGTCTTTTTCTTTTTATGACAATTTTATCTCCTGGGTCTTTGTACGGGTGTCCTAGAGCAGTGGGGTCTAGTGGGTAGGGCACAGGCCCAGATGTGGGGAGTGATTCCTAACAGATATCACCCTTGGACATGTCACACTCCAGGTTAATGTCTTCTATGTCAGTATCCAACCCCAGAGCTCCCTATATATCAGGAGGACATGAAATAGGGCACCCTCTGCTCATAAAAACCATCCAAGCCCTGACCCTGCAGCTCTGGGACAGGAGCCCAGCCCTGAGATCCCCAGGTGTTCCCATTCCCTGATCAGGACTGAACACAGACAACTCACCATGGGGTTGAGGCTCAGCTGGGTTTTCCTTGTTGCTATTTTAAGAGGTAATTTATGGAGAGTGAGAAACACTGAGTATTGTGAGTGGATATGAGTGAGAGAAAATGTGGATCTGTAAGAGTTTCCTGACCAGGATGTCTTTGTGTTTGCAGGTGTCCAGTGTGAGGTGCAGCTGGTGGAGTCTGGGGGAGGCTTGGTGTAGCCTGCGGGGTCTCTGAGACTCTCCTATGCAGCCTCTGGATTCACCTTTAGTAGCTCCGGCATGCACTGGGTCCACCAGGCTCCAGGGAAGGGACTCGAGCGGGTGGCAGTTATATGGAGTGATGGAAGTAAAAAATACTATGCAGACTCTGTGAAGGGCCATTTCACCATCTCCAGAGACAATGCCAAGAACATGTTGTATCTGCAAATGAGCAGCCTGAGAGCCGAGGACACAGCCGTATATTACTGTGCAAGGAACACAGTGAGGGGAAGTCAGTGTGAGCCCACACACAAACCTCCCTACAACAGAGGCTGTGACCAGCAGGGGCCAATCAGGACCTATAGACTTTGTGTTGCAGCCCCAGGAGAAGTTAGAGGTGGTGCTTATGGTTGTTTCCTCTGATGATTCTGGGTTTCCTCTCCACATAACATTTTATCCAAGAGTCTCTCTACACCTATACCTCAGTGACTACCACCAATAGCTCTGTGTCTTAGCATTTTTATTATATTAGTAGGAACACTCTCACATACAGCACAGGTGAAGTTTCATGTTTGCAGGAAGAGAAATGCAGAGGGTGAGGGTGCAATGTGCTTTTGATGTAGGTGGATTTCACTCCCACCTCCTCCCTGAACCAATTAGAAATTACAACTAAATTGGAGCTTAAACACCCTGAAATACCAACTAAAGACTATCATAAGAGGAGGCATTTAACCAAGGAGCAGGGAGAAACCACCTGGAGACTGGAAGGAAGGGCCCCTCTCCCCTGGTTGACAGGCCAAGGTGATGGAGGGATAGTTCAGCTGCAGAGGTTCCCCTGAGAGGTGTGAAACCAAGACCAAGACCAGGCCCCATCTGGAGTGCCAGAGACATGAATAGGCACCCACACAGCACCCAGCTGTGAAATTCAGGAAGGTTTCTGTCTGCAAAGGAGAGACAGAGCCTGCTGCAGACAAAGCCACCACTTTAAAGGCCAGGGAGCCAAATGTGTGCTAGCAGCCACTCATGCTGTGCTCTAAGGGAAGGAGGGCGGTCAGAAGGCTGAGGAGAGTTAAGATGGATGGCTTTGAGGAGGGACGTGGCGAAGAGCTTCCAGGACACTGTACTAAGCCCTCCTCCATTCCTCAGCAGCCATCTTTCTTGGGAGGAGCTATCACTACCCAATGGCATCAGCCTGGGGAAAGCAATGTCCCCACCTCTGGAATCCTGTCACCACACCCTGCATCCTAGGTCCTTCAGAGGAGTCAGGGTCATAAGCCTGGGCATAAGCATCTGAGCATCTCAGGAGGTGTCAGAGACTACTTTTGGTGAGGCCACTGACCCACTTTCCCTTGAATCTCACTGGCACATGCTCCTCACAGGAGATATTAGAGAAACACTTTTTTGGGCTCTGGGAGACCCAACCTCTGGTCTGCACAGGCCCAAATGCCTGACCACCAAGGAGTCCAAGGTACCAAGTTCAGAAAAAAATCAGGGACAGACTCAGGCAAGTGGGTCTGGAGCAGGGGAACGTACCCATCATCTTTCCTGAAGTCTGATCAGTACTTCCTAGAATCCCATCCTCCTGATTCTGCCAAAGGCTCTTTGAGAGATTGAGCCTTTCCAGGTACCGAGGTTAACAGCCAGTCAGCAGGTGGAGCAGGAACAGGAGAATCCAGGGGTGCCTTCGGAGATTTGCTGACCCACCCTTGAGCCCCATGGTGGCAAAGACCAGCCTTGGAGCTCAGCTTGTTTCTTCCTGTGCACAGTCAAACCCAGCAGAGGCACCACAAACTGGGTCACTTGTATCTTTAAACTGGTTGCCAAGGGCTAGGCATAGACAGTACCTAAGATCAGCCTGCACCAGAGAACCTCCCAAGAGGCCCTAAACCAGCACACCCACTGGCCATCTTCAGACCACATTGGAGCAGCATCCAAGAATCTTCACACACAGCATATCCAAAGGGAGATCGCAGCAGGTATTATATACTCTGTTGAGGTGAACCCTAATTTTTCCTTTTTATTCTTTTCATTATATTTGGTTTTCTATTTTTTCTTACTTTTTTATATTTCTTATTTTTCTCTTTTCTTACTCTATATTTTCCCATTCACATTCCTTATTATTCCTTCTTTTCTTTCAAATTTTTGCTATTCTTTTTATTCTTTTCTTATTCTTTTTTATTTTTCTTTCATGTTTGTTTGTTTGTTTTTAGGTTTTATTCATAATGGTGATGGTGTTTTGTTCTTTTTTTTGGCATTGTATTGTATTGTATTATGTTGTTAGCATCTGTATATTAATTCCATGATATGGCCTGGTGTGAGCCTC
The DNA here is from genome assembly GCA_026230045.1 of Corynorhinus townsendii. NCBI lineage: Eukaryota > Metazoa > Chordata > Mammalia > Chiroptera > Vespertilionidae > Corynorhinus > Corynorhinus townsendii. The sequence continues at coordinate 4,080,745 of JAPDVU010000016.1, forward strand.
ACAGTCAGCCAGTATGAAGGTCAATACAAGCCATGAATGGGACAATAGAAATCAATACCCAATTACAAAAAGAGGGCCCACATAATTCACAACAGGGACATTCCAGAGCATCCAGCTCAAGACATAAAGGAGACTGTACCAATGGGAATCACAGGACACCTACTGCATAAGACCTCTCCACAAAGACTGGGACTCATATCAGTTCTATCTGATACATAGAAAGAAACTCAAAGAGACAGCCATATTAGGGAGGCAAAGAAACAGGCCCCAGAACAAGCAAGAGGAATCTCCAGAAAACAAGCTAAATCAAATGGAGGCAAGCAATTTACCAGATATAGAATTCTAAATTATGGTTATAAGGATGCTCAATGAACTTAGTGGGAACTACAATGGCATGAAAAATTACATAGAGACTCTGAATAAGAACCAGTTGGAAATGAAGAATACCATATCTGCCATCAAGAATACATTAGAAGGACCCTAGCCAGTTTGGCTCAGTGGATAGAGTGTCGGCCTGCAGACTGAGGGGTCCAGGTTCTATTCCTGTCAAGGGCACATGCCCCGGTTGTGGGCTCAATCCCTAGTGGTGGCAGGAGGCAGCCGATCAATGATTTTTTCTCATCATTGATGTTTCTATCTCTCTCTCCCTCTCCTTTCCTCTCTGAAATCAATAAAAATATATTAAAAAAAGAGTACACTAGAAGGAATTAAAAGTATGTTGGATGAAGCAGAGAATCTAAACAGTGATTTTGGAGAAAAAGTAGTGGGGGAGGACACTCAGAGAAGAAAAAAATAATGAAAAAGAATGAGGATAGTTTTAGGAAAATTTGGGACAACATGGAATGAAACAACATCTGCATCATAGTGGTATCAGAAGGAGGAGACACTGAGCAAGTGATCAAGAACTTATTTGATGAAATAATAACTGAAACTTTTCTTAAACTGGTGAAGGAAAAAGACGCACAAGTACAGGAATCATGGAGTCCCAAATAAGATGAACCCAAAGAGGTCCACAATAAGACACATGATCATTTAAATGACAAATATTAAATACAAAGAGAGAATCTTAAAAGCAGCAAGAGAAAAGTAGTTAATTAACTACAGGGCAGCTCCCATAAGAATGTCAGCTGATTTATCAACAGAAATATTTAATGCCAGAAGAGACTGGCAAGAAATATTCAAAGTGATGAAAAGCAAGAACCTACAACCAAAACTGCTTTACCCAGCAAGGCTTTTAGAATTGAAGGCAAAATAAAGAGTTTCCCAGAAAAAAAAAAAGCTAAAGGAGTTTGTTACTATCAAACCAGTATTTACAAGAAATTTTAAAGGTCTGCTAGAAAAAAAGGAGGAGGAGGCAGAGGAGGAGGAAGAGGAGGAGGAGGAGGAGGAAGAGGAGGAGGAGGAGGAAGAGAAAAAGAAGACAAAATTACAGAAGTGAAAGCATAAAATGGCAATAAATATGTACCAATCAATAATCACTTTAAACATAAATGGGTTAAATGCTATAATCAAAAGACATTGGGTAGCTGATTGGATAAGAAAGCAAGTCTCACATATATACTGTCCACAAGTGACATACTCCAGAATGAAAGAGTAAAATATAAACACAGAGAAAAGTAAAGGGATGAAAAAAGGAAATCTCATGCAAATGGAAATGAAAAACAAAAAACAAAAAACTCAGGTAGCAATAGTTATATCTGACAAAAAAAGACTGAAACAATGACTGTAGAATGAGACAAAGAAAGAGACTACATAATAATAAAAGTAGCAATCCAACACAAGGATATATTTCAGGTAAACATTTATAAACCCAACAAAGGAGTACCTAAATATATAAAGCAAATCTTGATCCTGGCCAGTGTACCTCAGTGGTTGAGCACTGACCTATGAACCAAGAGGTCACAGTTGGATTCCCGCTCAGGACACAAGTCCAAGTTGCAGGCTCTATCCCCAATAGGGTGAATGTAAGAGGCAGATGAGCAATAATTCTCTCTCATTATTGAAGATTCTATCTCAGTCTCCCTCTCCCTACCTGTCTGAGATCAATAAAAATACTTTTAAAAAAGCAAATCTTGAAGGACAAGAAGGGAGAGATTGACAGTAATACATTCATTGTATCAAACTTTAACACCTCATTGACATCCATAGGTAGATGTTCCAGACAGAAAATCACCATAAAACACAGATCTTCAATGACACACTAGAGCAGATGTATTTCATTGAAATCTTCAGAGCATTCCACCCCAAAGGAGCAGAATATACATTCTTTCCAAGGGCACATGAAACATTTTCTAGGATAGACCACATGTTAGTACACAAAGCACCTCTCAATAAGTTTAAGAAGATTGAAATAATACTGAGCATCTTCTCTGATTTTACTAATAAAAGGGTAATATGCAAATCGGTCAGGATGCCCACACAGTAAAGACTGAACAGCAGGCTGTGTGGGGCTACCAGGATGGCAGGGGGGACACTGAGGGGCGACCAAACAACTGAAAAGCAGGCTGCGTGGGGCGACCAGGCCAGCGGAGGGGGGGGCGCTGTGAAGGCCAACAAGGCCAGCAGGGAAGGGCAGTTAGGGGAAAACAGGCAGGCAGGCAGAGGAGGTTATGGGTGATCGGGCTGTTGGGGGCGGGGGACAGTTAGGAGCAATCAGGCAGGCAGGCAGGTGAGCAGCTAGGAGCCAGCGGTCCTGGCTTGTGAGAGGGATGTCTGACTGCTGGTTTAAGGCTGAGCCTAAACTGGAAGTCAAACATCCCCTGAGGGGTCAGAATTGGAGAGGGTGCAGGCTGGGCTGAGGGGATCCCCTCCCATGCACGAATTTTATGCACTGGGCCTCTAGTAATGGTATAAAATTAGAAATCACCACAAGAAAAAAAAAAAAAAAGAGAAACACACAAAGTAATTGAGGCAAAGGGAACATGTTACTGAAGAATAAATGGGTTATCAATGTGATCGAGGAAGAAACCAAAAGTTACCTTAGAACAAATGAAAATGAGAACACAATAACCCAAAATCCATGGGACAAAGCACAAGCAGTTATAAGAGGGAAATCTGAACTACCCCAAGCCCACCACAGGAAACAGAAACAAAGATAAACAATCTAACTCTACACCTGAAGGAACTGGGATAAAAATCCTGGAGTGAGTAGAAGGAAGGAAATAATAAACATCATAGAAGAAATCAACAAAACACAGTCTAAAGAAATTAATGAAACCATGAGCTGGTTCTTTGAAAAGATAGACTAGATTGACAAACTTTTAAACAGACTCGTCAAGAAATAGAGATGACACAAATAAATAAAATAAAAAATGAAAGAGAAGTAACAACTAATACCACAGAAATAGAAAGGGTTATAATAAACTACTATGAACAACCATATGCCAACATATTGGACAACATGGGCAAAAATGCTAAATTCCTAGAATCATATGTCCTTTCAACACTGAATCAGGAACAATCAAAAAATCTAAATAGACCAAATTAACCTAATGAAATGGAAGTAGTAATAAAAAACCTCCCAGCAAACAAAAGTCCTGGACCAGACAACTTCATAGGTGAATCTCACCAGACATTTAAAGAACTAACACCTTTTGTTCTTAAAATACTCCCAAAATTCAGAAGAAAGGAAAACTCCCAAGCTGCCTTCCACTGTCCACATCCTCCCTAGATCTGTCCCAGACCCTGAGCTCCATGGCCAGAGCACTGAGGACTCTCCCCAGCTCTTCCCACAGCATCAATGGCAGAACAGACCCTATAAAACCCACCTGCCCCTCTTCATCCACCAGCACCCCTCTCACAGGTGCATCCAGCTGTGGACACCCCAGAACAGGTCACAGACAGGAGACCTGAAGCTTAGCCCAGACAAGGTGAAAGCAGTCCCAAGGGTCACATGCAGACATCAGGATCCCAATAACAAGATTTTCATAAACTCAACCTAATTATTCCTAAACCATTACCCACAACCTCATCTAATCACACTTGGTCATGATGGAAATTCTATATCCAAATGTATGAAATTGGATCTACAAGAGTCTAGAGAATAAACACAACAAAGGAGGCAGTTCAGCTGCTACACACCCAGCACCAAACTCCTCTGAAGGAATAGGACCCAGGAGCTCTGTTTGTGTCTCTATAGCTCATGCTTCTGGTTCCCAGGGACCCACACAGATGCTTCATTCTCCCCCAACACTTGGTCCACTGGCTCTAGGCTCACACTCTGGTCTTAGTTTATCCTCTGATCGCTTTGTAGGGGAAATAGTGTCAGATGGAACTTTCCGTCTCCTGAACATGAACCTCCTGCACTTTTACTACTTTCTAGTGTTGTGAGGGTTGATTTCTATTGGTTGCCGTTACTGGTGAAAGTCAAAGGATCTCTTATTTAAACCTTCTCTTTTTATATGTACAAAATTTTTCTCTCCTGGGTCCTTTGTACAGGTCTCCTGCAGTAGGTGGGCCCAGTGGGTAGGGCAGAGGCCCAGATGTTGTGAGTAACTCCTAACATATAGCAACCTTGGGCATGTCACACTCTGAAACAATGACTATTATGACAGAGTCCAACCCCAGAGCTCCCTATATAGGTAGAAGGACATGCAAATTGGGCCCCCTCTGCTCATGAAAACCAGTCAAGCCCTGACCCTGCAGCTCTGGGACAGGAGTCCAGCCCCGGGATCCCCAGGTGTTCCCATTCCCTGTTCAGGACTGAACACAGACCACTCACCATGGGCTTTGGGCTCAGCTGTGTTTTCCTTGTGGCTGTTTTAAGAGGTAATTTATGGAGAACAAGAGACACTGAGTATGTGAGTGACAAGGATGAGAGAAAGAGTGGATGTGTGAGTGTTATCCTGACCAGGATGTCTTTGTGTTCGCAGGTGTCCAATGTGAGGTGCAGCTGGTCGAGTCTGGGGGAGGCTTGATGAATCTTGAAGGGTCTCTGAGACTCTCCTGTGCAGCCTCTGGATTCACCTCCAGTAGCTACTGGATGACCTGGGTCCACCAGCCTCCAGGGAAGGGGCTGGAGTGTATCTGTGCTATTACTGGTAATGGTGAGAGCACCTACTACGCAGACTCTGTGAAGGGCCATTTCACCATCTCCAGAGACAACGCTAAGAACACGATATATCTGCAAATTAACAGCCTAAAATCCGAGGACACAGCTGTGTATTACTATGCAACAGACACAGTGAGGGGAAGTCAGTGTGAGCCCAGACACAAACCTCCCTGCAGGAGAGGCTGTGACCACTAGGGGGCGGTCAGGATCCCTGAACACAAGGATCATCCCAGGAGCAGGTGCAGTTGGAGGTTTGGGCTGGTTTCCTGTGTGGTTTCCTCTTCCTGGCACAGTTTCCCTCAGGGAACCTCTGGACTCCTGATTCTGCGCTTACCCCTGAAATCTCTAAGTTAGAATAGTCTTTTAAACAGAGACAACTTTCTCATGTGGAAAAACCATAGTGTCTTTCAGACAATCTTGTGCCCAAATAACAATCAATGATCAAATCTGCTGACCCAGGTCCCCTAAATCTAACCAGAGGCTCTGCTAACTCAACAGTGCAGCTCCACACAGCCCAGGGTCCCAGCCCGCTAGTAGCAGGACACGTGGATGATGGACAGTGGCCACCACAGGCACATGAACCCAAAGCTACAGAAGAAAGACCCTTGCCATTGACTTGTCGTCACTCTCATAGCACCAATAGCAGGTGACACCGTGAAGAGGAGGTAGAGAGACCCACCGTACCTTGGAATGGATGCCCAGGCTGATGATGTCCCACAGGCAGGGGCACTTGAAAAGGTTTATTTCTTCATGGATGTGTCTGTTGGGAGCAGGGCAGGCTTTTCAGAAAGTCAGACATGATTTCCCAGCTGGAATGGCTCAATACTTGGGCATCAATCTATTAACCAGGAGGTTAGGGTTTAATTATTGGTCAGGGCACATGCTAGGTTTGTGGTTTCGATCCCCAGTGTAGGGTTTGCAGGAAGCAGCAGATGAATGATTCTCTCTCATCATTGATCTATCTATCATCTATCTATCTATCTATCTATCTATCTATCTATCTATCTATCTATCATCTATCTCTCTCTTCCTCTCTGAAATCAATAAAAAATATTTTAAAAATATATATTTAAATATATTTGGATCCCCCAGGGAGGAGCACTGGTTTGGGGTTTTATTGCAGCTAAGTGCTGGGTGTGGGGAGGGTCCTGTTCACAGGAGGGGCTTGTGTGGGTTCAATGTCCCACCTGCAGGACACAAGGAAGCATCCCCACTTTATCTTAGTTTTCCTCTTGCCAAGCAAGAGAGAGGGATGAACCTTAACTTGTCAGCATCAAACATCAAAGATAGAGCCTGGGAAAGAGCCAAGATGGCAGGGTAGGTAAAAGCCTGTGCTCACTGCTTCCTACAACCACTTGGAAATTACAACCAAAATAAAGAACATTCCTCATTCAGAACAGCCTGAATGGTGGCTGAATGGGAGTCCTACAACCAGAGAAGGAAAGAAGAAAGCACATTGGGACTGGTAGGAGAGGTGGAGGTGCAGAATGGGCTGGCCCAACACCAACCTGTCCCAATATTTTAACCAGGAGGGAGATTGTCTCTCTGGAGGCTGCCTGTGGTGAGAACCGTGTCCCAGCCCGACACCAGACCCCCAGCCCAGGGTTGCAAGGTGGGAAGAGAAGTCCCTGTTACTTTGGGTAGTAAAAACCAATCAGGGTTTGTGTCTGAGTAACAAGGAGGCTGCTGGAATCACAGGTGTTCCTCTTAAAGGGCCAGTGCAGGAATTCACAGGGTCCCACTTCTTCCTTGCTCCTGGGCCAGAGACTCAGCCTCATACAGGGAGAATTGGATTGTCTGGCATGGGGGCAGGAACTCAGGGGTGGCTTTCTCAAAAACTGGGGTGCTCACAGGGTTCATTGTTCCTGTGCTGGGACCTCCCTTGTCCCTTGACTCACTGGCAGCCATGTTTGAGTCTCCTTCAGCATAGAGCACACAGTTTGTTCCATCCTGGTGACCCCTGAGACCCTGCCCCATCCAATTTTCAGCCCCACCAAGCTTCTAGCAGCAGCTTTTTCAAATGAATGGCCTATCCTCAATCAGGCTTCAGACTTTGCTAAAACTTCTCAAACAAGCTGAAGCTGGGGACAGCATGCCCAAACCCACCCATAAAAGGCCCAAGACAGGGCACTAGCACCAGCCTGACATGCTTCACAGCTAGGCCTCACCTGGGCATCTCAAAGCCTAATAAAAATAGCAAATAGCAGCCATATGTAGATCCCTCTGTAGCTCTTACTACGTGGCTCCAGGCAGTGGCTGACTTTGCAATACCCTGGATGCCCCAGACCCAGTGAATATAGTGGACAGTTTCAGACCATATCAGATTACAACTCTACACAGCCACAAGTGACACATTGAATGGGCAGACTCATTGAGCACCAGAGTCCCACTGAAGCAAAGTCCTGTTCCAGAGGAGTATCTCCTGCACAGCAGCTCTCCCACTGTAGTTGTCACTTGTCCTCACAGCAATTTGGCCTGAAAGTCATCTCCTCCTAGTGACGCCAACAGCAATCAAGGATCAACTACAAGACTGTACACACTGCCCACATAGGGGTGCACCTAGAGTGCCCAGCTCAGGTGACTGGGGAAGCTGAGCCACTGGCCCCTACAGGACACCTAACAAGGCCACTCTACTAATTGCAGAAGACATAGCAGCTCTACTCAATACATAGAAACAAACACAGGGAAGGAGCCAAAATACGGAGATAAAGAAACATGTCACAAACGAAAGAAATGGAAATAGGCAGACTACTGGGTACACAGTTCAAAATCATGGTTATAAGGTTACTCAAGAACCTTTGTTGTTGTTGTTTCTCTCTCTCTCTCTCTCTCTCTCTCTCTCTCTCTCTCTCTCTCTCTCTCTCTCATTTTTTAGATATTAAACATTTATTGTGATGAATCTCTTTAGGAAATTGGAACTTTTGTGTACACCCAAAGGTATTCCGGAGAGAAAAATAAAGTCAATATTTGAACAATTCACTTATGTAACACCTGCCATTTTTCTTCTTTTTTTAAATAAATCTTTATTATTCAGATAATTACAGTTGTTCCTCTTTTTTCCCCCCCCCATTGTTCCCCTCCACTGGGTCACCACTCCACCCTCTGCCCTTAGCCCCCTCCACTGTCCTCATCCATAGGTGTACAATTTTTGTCCATTCTCTTCCTGCATCTCCCACACCCCTTTCCCCCCAAGAATTGTCAGTCCACTCCCTTTCTACACCCCTGATTCTATTCTATTCACCAGTTTATTCTGTTCATCAGATATTTTATTCACTTGATTTTTAGATTCACTTGTTGATAGATATGTATTTGTTGTTCATAATTTTTATCTTTATACTTTTCTTCTCCTTCCTCTTCTTAAAGAATACCTTTCAGTATATCTTATAATACTAGTTTGGCCGTGATGAACTCCTTTAGCTTTTTCTTATCTGTGAAGCTCTTTAACTGACCTTCAATTCTGAATGATAGCTTTGCTGGGTAGAGTAATCTTGGTTGTAGGTTCTTGCTATTCATCACTTTGAATATTTCTTGCCACTCCTGTCTGGCCTGCATAGTTTCTGTTGAGAAATTAGCTGACAGTCGTATGGGTGCTCCCTTGTGGGTAACTAACTGTTTTTCTCTTGTTGCTTTTAATATTCTCTCTTTTCCTTTTGCTCTTGGCATTTTAATTATGATGTGTCTTGGTGTGGTCCTCTTTGGATTCCTTTTTTTCGGGATTCTCTGTGCTTCCTGGACTTGTAAGTCTATTTCTTTCACCAGGAAAGGGAAATTTTCTGTCATTATTTCTTCAAATAGGTTTTCAATATCTTGCTCTCTCTCTTCTTCTGGCACCCCTATAATTCAGATGTTGATATGCTTGAAGTTTTCCCAGAGGCTAATTACGCTATCTTCATATTTTTGGATTCTTTTTTCTTTTTTCTTTTCTGTTTGGGTGTTTTTTGCTTCATTGTATTTCAAATCTTTGACTTTATTCTTATGATCCTCTAGTCTGCTGTTGGGTCTCTGTATATTATTCTTTATTTCAGTCAGTGTATGCTTAATTTCTAGTTGGTCCTTTTTCATATCCTCAAGGCTCTCACTAAATTTATTGGCAATTTCTAGAAGATTCTTGAAAAACCTTATAACCATGGTTTTAAACTCTATATCCAGTAGTTTGCTTTCCTCCATTTCTGTTATTTGTGACCTGTTTCTCTGTCTCTGAATTTTGGCTGCTTCTCTGTGTTGACTGAGTGGCTTTGTGTGCTAGGTATCCTATAGCGCCCAGTGGCTCAGCCTCCCCAATTACCTGAGGTGGACACTCTTGGTGCACCCCTTTGTGGGCTGTGTGCACAGTCTTGTTGTAGTTAAGCCTTGATTGTTGTTGGTATCACTTGGAGGAATTGACCTCCAGGCCAATTGGCTGTGAGGATCAGCTGTGTCTATGCTGGTAGAACTTCTGTGCTGGAGACACTGTTATGGGGCAAAACTTGCTTCAGTGGGGCTTTGGTGCTCACTGACTTTGCCCCCTGAGTGTGCCCCTTATGGATCTGAGGAGTTGTAATCTGGATGGTCCCACTCTGACCACTGTGTACACTGTCTCTTGGATCTCCAAGGAGGTGCAAAATTAGCCTCTGCATGAGGCCATCTAGCAGAGCTATGGAGAGATCTGAAGATTTCTCTTCTTTGTTTGGGGTTTGGAGGTGCCCAGATGAGGCCAGCTGTGAAAGAATGCAAGCTGTTGTGGGGCCTTGGGCCTTCTTTTGGAAGTTCTGGAGCTCTCTGACCCAGCTACAGTTTCTTAGGTAATTTTAGATTGCAAAGGGCCAGGCCATTCATATGCAAAAGCCTCTGTGCACAGTTTGAGTGGGACAGGGTCTCAGGGAATCAACAGGGTGGAGCAAACAGCTATGGCTGACCCTCAGACCTGCCCTAAGAGGCCCCCAGGTCTCACTGTCCTTTGGTAATTGCTGCAAGCACCTCTGAGAGAAAGCTGCCCTTGAGTTGCACCCGATGCCAGACAGTCCAGTTTCTCCCCATATGAGTCTGGGTCACCAGAGTCTCACCCAGAACTGGAGTTCAGAGGAGTCAGGAGCTTGTGTCTCCCTCCTGATTGAAAAAGACAACCGCATACTCAGTTGCCAGCCCTTTCCGGGTGAGCCTCCGTACCTTTGCACTTTACTTGCGCACCTCCTCTCTGAGTTTCAGTGTGCTTTTCTCTTTCCTTCTAGTTGTAGAATTTCTACTCAGCCAGCCTTCCTGTGGTTCTGGATGATGTCTGTTTTGTCTTTTAGTTGCAGTTTTGAAGTGGTCGTGCAAGGCTGCAATTTCAGGTGTTTACCTATGCCGCCATCTTGGTTTTTCCTCAGGTTACTCAAGAATCTCCATGAGATTTTTAAGGATCTTAGTGAGAATGTCAAAGACATGGAAAAGGAAGTGTCAGAAATTAAACATACATTAACTGAAATAAATAATAATTTACCATGATTCTACAGTAGAGTAGAGGATTCTGGGAATCAAATAAATGCTTTGGAATATAAAGAAGCAAAAAACACACAATCAGAAAAGCAAAAACAAAAAATAATCCAAAAATATGAAGATAATAAAAGGCCTCACCTGGGACAACTTCAAGGGTTACAACATTCACATTATGGGAGAGCAGAAGGAGAAGAGAGATAGCAAGATATTGAAAAACTATTTGAAGAAGTAATTGTTGGAGAGTGGGAATTTTTGCCCATTCCAGAGAGGCCATGGACTATGCCCCAGAACAAGTTGTCAGTGCTGACACCAGGCCAGGCCTTGCGATACGGTCTCATGACCCCTTCCTAGCATGTAGGCCTTCTTTCATAGAACACTGTCAGCTTTCTGAAGAACAGGATGACCCTGCGAATAACATGGTCGTCAATGGCATGATCCTGACGTTGCTTGGGAAAAACTGTTTTGTCTTCAATTGCCTGCTTTGAAAAAACAGGATGTGGTTAATGTGCTTAAAGGTGGTCCTCCACAAAGGGTAGGGGTTGCTGCTCTCTGGACTCCCTGCATGGAGAATGGCAGAGCAGTCACCCGGCCGGCTAATAAAGGCTCTTTGCTTTTGCATTGGACTTGGCTCCCTGGTGGTCTTTGGGGATCACGAAATCTGGGCATAACAGTAATAACAGAAAACTTCTCGCCCTGACTGATTTGGCTCAGTAGATGGAGAGTTGGCCTGCAGACTCAAGGGTCCTGGGTTCGATTCTGGTCAAGGGCAGGTGCCCTGATTGCAGGCACATACCCAGTGGGGAGTATGCAGGAGGCAGCTTGTTGATGTTTCTCTTTCATTGATGTTTCTAACTCTCTATCCCTCTCCCTTTCTCTCTGTAAAAAATTAATAAAATATATTTTAAAAAAAGAAAACTCCTCCTACCTGGTGAAAGAAATAGACTTATAAGCCCAGGAAGCACAGGGGATCCCAAATAAGAGGAACCCACAGAGACCCACATCAAGACACATCATACTTGAAATGCCAATGGCTGAAGACAAATAGAGACTCTTAAAAGCACAAGAGAAAAGCAGACTGTCAGCTGATTTCATAACAGGAACTTTGCAGGTTAGAAGTGAGTGGCAAGAAATAGTCAAACTGATGAATGATAAGGACCCACAACCTATATTACTCTACTCAACACTGCTCTCATTTAAATGTGGGGACCAGATAAAGAGCTTCACAAAAAAGAAAAAAAAAACTAAATGAGCTTATCTCCCACAAACCAGTATTATATGAAATGTTGACCAGTATTCTTTAAGAAGAAGAAGGAAGCGGAGAAGACGAGGGAAGAGGAGGAGGAGGAGAAGAAAAGTAAAAGAAGACAAAGGAGAAATAAACATATGAAAAATAAAATGGAAACAAATACATATCTATCAACAATTAAATCATAAAATAAAAATAAATAAGTAAGGATCTAGTGAACAAAATAAACATGCATAAGTTAGAATCAGAGGCATGGAAGCATGGAACAGACTGAAGAATCTCAGAAGGATGTGGGGAGAGAACGTGGGAAGAGATTAACCAAAGGTCTTACCTCTGGTCATAAACAGTAGGGAAGCAAAGGCCTGGGGTGGGGCATGAACTGGGTAGAAAGGGGGAATAGAGGGAAAAAGGGGCACATCTGTAATATTCTCAACAATAAAGATTTTTTAAATAATAGACCCTAACTACTTATTCCACTAACACACGTATAAAATATTAGTGAAAACAAGGAGCTAGCAACCATTGTGAGTAGAAAACAGAGCACCTGTAAGCACTGATAAGAAAGAATAACAGGATTACCCAGAGGCCTTAGGTCAAGGTCAAGGGTATACACTTCCAACTTTGTAAGGTCATCACCTTGTTCTGAGGGACTTGGGTCATCTTTCTGCTTCCAAAGACTAGGAGCTCCCTCAGGATAATGAGGATCCTCAGGTGGGGGAGTTCTACTGGAGCAGCCTTCCAACAGGGTGGGGTCATGATTGGATCCTTTAGTTGCTGCTACAAATGATACATATGTCCCCCAAATACTCACACATTAAAACCTAATGTCCAAGGAGATCTTAGGAGGTGGGGCCTGTGGATCTACTCAGGCCTTGAGGGTGGAGTTCTCATGAGTGGGATCAGTGCCCTTAAAAAAGAGGGCTGGGGAAGCTCCCTGGGTCCATCCATCTCTGAGATTCCAGCGAGAAATCAGCCATTAGGACACAGGTGTTCACTAAAAACCCAAGCTGCCAGGATCCAGTCTTGGATTTTCCAGCTTCCTTATACATGAACCTCCCACTCTGTGGACTCTGTCACAGCCCCAGAACAATGGAGAGTGTGGTGTCACATGATCACCAGGATTGACCCTGGAGTTTCACTGCTGCATTGGTTGTTCAAAGTACACCCTGCGTTTCCCTCCCCCCCCCCCAAGTGATGGGCAAATACAGTGTTTCTCTGATATTTCCTTCAACAGACAGAGTCTCCTGGTGGAAGGTCAGGGGAGGCTCTGACACAGCTATGGTGGAAAGGCAGCATTAGAGTTGGAGAAAGGCATGAGCCCTTTCAGTACCTCCCACATCAGCACACAAGGAAGAAGGTCACCGGAGGTGAAATCTGTAAATGCCTGGTCCTCCTAGTTACCAAGTCACAGGGAGATGGCTGATGCCTTCCTGATGCTATGGACACCAATGCCATGTGGGAGGACCTTTGCTAAGGGGTGTTAAGGGTGCACTTAGGTTTGATGATTTTAACTTAAGGATGTCATTCTCTCAAACATTCCAGAGATTGTCTGTAATAATGACTGTGGGGTACTTGAATCCTAGTGGCTCCCTAAAGAGCGTTGAATGATGATTCCTGTGATGTGAGCCCATGGATGAGTCACTTGCTGTAAAAGTTAGTCAGCCATTGGTGGGGAGGGGTGAAGAGGCAGATCCCAGAGAGTGTCTGGGAAAGATAAAAGGCTGTAAGTGTGCATGCTCCTTCTTTCCCCTCTCTCTGCTCTGAGGGACCCATGAACACAGAAGGATGTGGGCAGTGGTTATGTCTGGGAAGCACAGAAGAGCGGCCTTGCAGCATCCCCGCCCTGGGAGCTGGAGGTGGGGAGGGTGCTCTCTCTGGGTATTGACACTTGGACAAGGACACAGGAAGAATTTACTCTGAGCTGGAATATCCTAGCCCCATGGGTGGAGACATGATTGTAAATTATATGGTATAACTGATGATGGTGGTATTCACAATAACAACAGCTGCACTAAAGCACACAGATGAGCCACCCCTCATGAACACCTCCATGCTCACAGGAGGTGCTTGTCCCTCTGAGTCCAAGGGACTGTCCCTCAGGGACTCCAATCCTCTGTCCCTCAGAGGAGGAGCCAATGCAAATGGTGAGATCCTTCTGATGATAAGCCTGGCCCAGCCCCTGTTCCTGCAACCTTGGGAGAACAGCCCTACCCCCGGGACCTGTAGTGTCCATTTGCTCCAGGACTCAACCCAGAGGAAGCACCATGAAGTATGAGCTGACCTGGGCTCTCCCTTTGATGCTCCTACATGGTAACTTTATGGAGAAGCTGGGCCTTGTGAGTGTGTGTGAGTGTGTGTGCCTGCTCCTAATGACAACTCTCCTGTCTGCAGGTCCATTGTGAGGTGTAGCTGGTGGAGTCTGGGGAGGCTTGGTGCAACCTGGGGGGACTCTGAGACTCTCCTTCAAAGGCTCAGGACTCACGTTCAGTGACTATTACATAAACTGGATCCAGCAGACCCCAGGAAAGGGATTGGAGTGGGTAGGTTTCATAAGAAACAAAGCCAACGGTCACACCATGGAATACACTGCATCTGTGAAAGGCAGAGTCACTATCTCCAGAGATGACTCCAAAAGTACTGCCTACCTGCAAATGAGCAGTTTGAGAGCCGAAGACACGGCCCTGTATTACTGTGCAAGGAACACAGTGAGGGGAAGTCAGTGTGAGCCCAGACACAAACCTCCCACACAAACCTCCCAGCAGGAAATGCTGTGTCCACCAGGGGGCGCTCAGGGTCCCTGAACACAAGGATCATCCCAGGAGCAGGTGCAGTGGAGGTTTGGGCTGGTTTCCTGTGTGGTTTCCTCTTCATGTCACAGTTTCCCTTTACTGAACCTCTCTGGATTCCTGACTCCATTCTTACCTCTGAAATCTCTGAGTTAGGAAAGTCTGTTGTTAAGGGAGAGAACCTTCTCACTTGGACAAACGGCAGAGAGCCTCTTTCAGACACTCTTGTGCCAAGTACCAATTAATGATCAAATGTCCTGACCCAAGTCACCCAAATGCAACCAGAGAAGCTGATGATTCAACAGCCCATCTCAACTCCACACAGCTCAGGGTCCCACACAGCCAGGATCCAGACAGGATCATATTGGACAGTGCACACCAGAGAAGTGTGACCACAAAGTTAGAGAAGAAAGTCCCCAGGTGGTGAATGTCATTGACTTGTCATCATGCTCATAGGTAGGTGACACCAGGCAGAGGCAGAAGGACCCCCACCAGCTTGGTACAGATGTCCAGCCTGATGACAAACACACACACCAAGCGACATGGGATGCTTACTATGTACATCTCTGGGAGACCCTGAAACTCAGACCTGCTTTCATGGAGACAGGGAAGGACTGGATTGGGGCTTTTATGTTGTTGAAGTGGTGAGGGAGGGGGAGGAATTCTGTTTCCAGGGGCTTGTGTGGTTTCACTCTCCCAATGACATTTGAATTCAAAACCATATTTCTTTTCTGATTTTTCCTGTTAGGCAGGTGGAGAAGAGAAAAAATATAAGGCATTAGTTGTCAGTAGTCAAACAAATAATAAAATAGAGTACGACTACCTATTTTACTGAGCAACTATATAAAATGTGTAAAAATTGAGATAAAGTGTCATTATGTGTGTTCAAAAATCAGGTCCACAGATAATGGGAAGAATAATTATAAGTAGACAAATGAGGATGAGGATGAGGATGGTGACAATGATGATGATGGTGGTGGTGAGTAAGGTGATGATGGTGATGGAGGTGGTGATGGTGATAGAGGAATTGGACAGAAGTTGTGGTCCAATGTCTTTGTGGGATTCTGTACTTTATCCAAAGTCACCAGTTTATAGAGGCCTTGTGTCACTGTTGGGTTGGGCCTTTGGGGTTTCCTTTATCAATGACATCCAAAGAGAAGACACCTGCTTTCTTTTCCTATAAAAGTCATTGCGTGTGGACAACCACCTTGTCTATAGACAATGAGAAAAATGATTATAAGTACGCAAATGGTGATGGTGGTGAAGATGGTGATGATGATAAGACAATGCATGATGGGGAAGGGAAGACTTATGTAACACTCCAAATACAGAGTGTTGTTATTTTTTTTAATCACACACACATAAAAAATGACATTGACTACACACTGAGACAAGGATTTGGTCTAATGACATTTAGGCTCCATACAGACACACCATCTCCATGGTTCCTTCAGTAAGGGGTGTCTACCCTTCCAGGTAAGAGTTGACAGATGTCATAAGTGGGACCCCAATGAATTATGCAATTTGGATGACTGACAGTGAGACCATTAACAGTAATGACCCCAAAGATGTCCATGTGCAGATCCCTGGACCTGGGAAGGAGTTACCTTCTAGAACAGAGACACTGTGAGAATGTGCATGTAGGAAACAGGGATCCCCTTCCCACCAGTTTGCAGTGACACATTCCTTATTTCTCTTGATCCCTGCCTGCATCATCTTTAATGTTTCTATTTCTCACAAACACCTGTCCTAATTATTCAGGCATTTCCTACGATGATACAGGCGGTCTCTCTCATGCCCTGCATTTTCCTATGGGACTTCACTGGAGGAGACTTTAAACTCATATTTCCAGTACCTGTCTGTCCATGAAAATCAGACATATCTCTGTCATGTGACTCAAACCAGTCCAGCTTCCTTCCCTCACCCAATTCCACAGTCATGTCCAGAGTTATGGGTAGTTTCCCAGCAACACTGCCCTCTGGTACCAGAACCTGCTTCAGTCCTTGTGGCTGCTGTGGCCAATCAGCATGGACAGCAGAGGCTCGACATTTTCTGGAGAGTTCTTTGTAAATTTACCCAAAACAGGACCCATTAAAGAAAATACTGATGAATTGAACTTTAATAAAAGTAAAAATAATTTGTCCCACCAAATATTCCATTGAAGAGATTAAATCTCCCACTTAGTGAGAGACTGTCTTTCTGAATCATGTGCCTGATGGGAGAATGTGTGCATTATACATTAAAGATGTTGTATGTTATGGGGAGAGCCTAGCACCCTCTGACCATAGTGAGCATCCCCAGGAGCAGGGCAGAGGGAAGTGTGGAGTGAGGAATTCCTTACAGGGTTGAAGTTACCTTTCCTGTGAGAAAATGCATGCTAGGAATTCTCCAATTCCACTCACTCTGAGCCCCAACATCACTGAAAACACTAGGCTGAGAAATCAGTTCACTTAGTAGGCTGCTATATAATTTTAAGATATGAAAGATTCTCACTGTTTATATTTCTGACCTTTTCTCCAGGTTAAAACATGACTATTTCGGATGTGATTAGTTGGGGGGTCTCTGCAGTAGGCCATGGACTTGCTTAAGGGAAGAGTTTGCCAGTGTGTTATAACACATTAAAGAGTTCCAACATCAAGAATCAAGGGTCTTCAGTTTTCCTGTGGTTGGGAATCCATGACTCATATCAAAGTTACCTCATAAATGAAGACATTGTGATAGAAAAAAATGGATGTGCTTTTGAAATTGTATGCACCAAGGTGACTGTAATTAGCATATGAAATCACAATGATAAACATTTGGTAATTGTAGGTATATGTAAATGTTAGATTTTAGAAGCTAAACAAACACTAATTCTTATGAAATTTGTTTGAAAGAAGAATTTACCAATATAACCTACTTATCTAGTGCAACATTTTTTTTTTCTGCTCAGGTGAGGTGGTCCTTGACAAAATTCCAATGAGGCTCATGACTCAGTGGCCCCCATTCCATGAATAACCTGGTGAGTGAGGTCATGGGAAGAGTTGCCCCAGCATGAGCCCCAATATGACCAGGGAATGCCAACCACAGTACAGTTCCTTATAGGAAAGGGCTGACCCACATGCAAATTTCTCTTCAAGCTCCAGGGTAAATCTTCTCCTGGGCTGCGCAGACTCACAGTTCTCTCCTCACGCAGGGCTGAGGTCTCTTGGAAGGCAGAGCTGTGGTCCAGAAGAAGATGAGACTCCTGGGTCTTCTCCTGTACCTGGTGACAGCACCCCCTCAAGGTGAGGGTTTCAGGGGTCAAGCAGGGGTTGTGGGATAGCTGTGAGTGCATGTGACTGACAGGACTGATGCTTCATGTACCCAGGTGTCCTGTGCCAGATGCAACTGCAGGAGTTGAACCCAGGACTGGTGAAGGCCTCTCAGAACCTCTCCCTCACCTGCACTGTCTCTGGATTCTCTCTAATGGACTATGGTGTGTGCTGGACCCGCCAGGCTCCAGAATGGGATTGGAGTGAGTTGGGCTGTATTGACTGATGGAAGTACAAACTATAACCCAACACTGAAATCCCGCCTCAGCATGACCAGGGACACGTCCAAGAGCCAAGTTTACTTAACACTGAACAGCATGAGAGCTGAGGACACCACCCTGTATTACTGTGAGAGAGACTGCTTCTGTGCACCAGTCACCCATGTGTAGAATGCAGCTGTTGTGTAGAAAGCAGCTGTTGTGTTGAAAGCAGCTACTCTGTTAAAAGCAGCTACTGTGTTGAAAGCAGAAGTATTGGAGGTAAAACGACACTTCATGAATTATAATTTCTGGGTAAATGTAAAATCATGTACTGTAAAATCATCAACTACTGCAAAAAAAAAAAAATCTGTACCAAGGAAACTTAATCTGGATGCTGATAGGTCTTTTTATATTTAGCTGTGGTGATGTGAATACTGCCCCTTTGTGATAATAACAGGTATGTAAAAAATAACAACACAGAGAATGGTAAATCATAGGAAACTTTAATGAACTGTATTGACTGAACTGTGCCATGTATCATTTTTGTGTTATTAAAGCTATTGTTATATATTATTTTCATTAGCAAACCATGCCATGACAATGGATCATGTAGAGAAGAATGTTAAGAAAAGAAAATATAGTGAGGATTTTTTACATTATGGTTTTATCTCAATAATTACAGCAGGGATTGAGAAACTGCAATGTGTTATTTGTTGTGAAGTTCTATCGGCCAAATCTATGAAGCCGAACAAACTAAAACACCATTTTGATAGCAAGCATCTGAGCTTTGTTGGCAAGGATACCAACTATTTTAGAAGCAAAGCTGATGGACTTAAGAAAGCCAGACTTGACAGTGGTGGCAAGTACCACAAACAAAACGTAGCAGCTGTTGAAGCTTCATATTTGGTGACACTCAAAATCGCCAGAGCTATGAAACCTCACACCATTGCTGAGGTGGCCAAAGACATTGTTCAAGTTATGATCAGAGATGAATTTCTTATAAAATTGAGTGCAATTTCCTTATCTAATGACACTATCCACAGAAGAATAAATGACATATCTGCTGATATTTTTGATCAGGTAATCCAGTAAATTAAATCTGCTCCACTTCCAATATTTAGTATCCAGCTTGATGAATCTACAGATTTTGCAAACTGTTCACAATTACTGGTTTACGTGAGGTATATTAATGATGGCGACTTTAAAGATGAGTTTCTTTTTTGCAAACCTCTTGAAATGACAAGTATTGCACGTAATGTATTTGACACAATTGGTTCATTTCTAAAAGAGCATAAGATCTCTTGGGAAAAGGTTTGTGGTGTTTGCACAGATGGTGCTCCAGCTATGCTAGGATGTTGATCTGGATTTCAACGTTTGGTACTGAATGAGTCACCAAAAGTTATCTGAAATCACTGTATGACTCATCAGAAAATATTAGCAATGAAGACGCTGCCACAAGAGTTACAAGAAGTAATGAAAAGCATCATAAGTTCTGTCAATTTTGTAAAGGCGAGCACTTTAAACAGTTGACTGTTTTTGCAACTGTGCAACAAGTTGGATACGCTGAACAATGCTCTGCTATTTCACACTGAAGTGAGATGGCTGTCAAGAGTAAAAATTTTAAAACATGTTTTTGAGCTTCGTGATGAATTCAAAACGTTTTTTAACCAGAAAGCAAGACAGCAGTTCAAAGCACTTTTCAGTGACAAAAGTGAACTGCAGAAAATAGCTTACTTGGTTGAGATCTTTGCCATCTTGAATGAGTTAAATTTATCATTGCAAGGACCAATTGCAACATGCCTCGATTTGTCTGAAAAGATCCGATCATTGCAAATGAAACTTCAGCTTTGGCCAAAAAAATTGGATGAAAATAAAATTTACATGTTGCCTACCTTATCTGTTTTTTTTTGAGGAACATGACATTGAACCAGACAAAAGGATTACAATGATAATTTCTGTGAAAGAACACTTACACATGCTTGCAGACGAAATTTCATCATACTTTCCAAATCTACCTGACATCCCATTTGCACTTGCCAGAAGCCCATTCACAAAGTTGAAGATGTTCCTGAGACAGCACAAGAGGAGTTCATTGAACTTATTAACAGCGATGCAGTGAGAACTGATTTCTCTACAATACCAGTTACAAAATTCTGGATCAAGTGTTTGCAGTCATATCCTGTTCTGTCTGAGACTGTGTCGCACCTTCTTCTTCCATTTCCAACAACATATCTTTGTGAAACAGGGTTTTCCAGCTTGTTGGTTATCAAGTCTAAATACAGAATTAGACTTGTTGTGGAAGATGATCTTCATTGTGCTCTTGCAAAGACTGCCCTGAGAATTTCTGATCTGGTGAGAAAGAAGCAGTCCCAACCTTTGCACTGACATTGGCTTTTTCCACATACTGTCGCAAAATGTAGCAATGTAGTTTACTGTTGTTATATTAAGACTGTTACCCATGCTACACCATGCTTCAAGACAAAATTTCATTTATTTTTAATTAGAAATAAATATTTCACAATATGTAATTACATATTGTTTTTGTGATTAATCACTATGTTTAATTATGTTCAATTTTTAACAATTAAAATACAGCCTGCATATTAGATATTTACATTATGATTCATAACAGTAGCAAAATTACAGGAAGTTTGAGAACCACTGGTTTAGATTGTCCTTAAGGGCTGGTTTCCTGCCCTGACTGGTTTGGCTCAGTGGATAGAGCATCAGCCTGCGGACTGAAGGGTCCTAGGTTCGATTCCAGTCAAGGGCATGTACCTTGGTTGAGGGCACATCCCCAGTGGGGGATGTGCAGGAAGAAGCTGATCAATGTTTCTCTCTCATTGATGTTTCTAACTCTCTGTCCCTCTCCCTTCCTCTCTGTAAAAAATCAGTAAAATATATTTTTTAAAAAAGGGCTGGTTTCCTGTCAGGTGTGGGGTTACCTCTTCCTATCTGAATTACAAAGATTTATTGTAGAAGGAGGGAAACTTTGCCACACGCACAAAAGGCAGAGAGTCAAATGCATTTGCTTACTCTTGTCTCTAAATGCCAAATAATCATGAAATCTTCTGGCCCAGGTCCCCTAAATCTATCAAAAGGCTCCAATGATTCCACAGTGCAGCTCACCTGAATGCTGGACAGCGTGCCCCACAAGTATGTGAACCCAAAGCTACAGAAGAACAACTCCCAGTGGTGACAGTCATTGTCCTGTCATCATGCTCATAGCTCCAAGAGTAGATGATACCAGGCAGAGTCAGAGGGAGCCACAGCAGCTTGGACAGATATGCAGGTTGATGACATACACTCACACCAAGGGACATGAAATGTTTATTATGCTCATAGTTGAAATCCCTGAGAAGCACAGGAAAGGCTCTTAAAGAAGACAGACCTGTTTTGAGGGAGCCAGGAAAGGAGACTGGCCCATGGCTTTTATTTTGGCAATATGGTGGGGAGGAATTCTGCTTCCAGAGGGTGGTTTCAATTTCACAATGACATCTAAAGAGAAAACTATGATTTCATATCCAATTCCCATGTCGGGGCAGGTGGAGAAGAGGCAGCAATGAACCATCAGTTGTTAGAAGTCAAACAAAAAAGAAAATAGAATATGGCCATGTGTTTTACTTAACAACTACATAAAAAAGAAAATAGAGTGTGTTTATGTATTTTACTTAAGAATTATATAAAATGAGGAAAATTGAGAAAACTAGTCCTTATGTGTATACAAAAACCATGTCTAAAGAAAATGAGAAGAATAATTATAAGGAACCAAATAACAATGAAGATGGTGATGATAATGATGACAATGATGATGTTGGTGGTGGCGGTGGTGATGGTGATAATGACAATAGATTTGGAAAGGAATCTTGGTCCAATGTCTTGGTGGGAATCTGTACTTTCCCAACAATCTATCATTGGCTTTTTCAAAGGCTTGTATCAACTTACAGTTGGGCCATTTGTGTCTCAATCCCCAATGATATCTGAAGAGTAGATGCCTGCTTTCTTTTCTGATAAAAAGGAATTGTGTGGATACAACCACCATGTCTATAGAAAATGAGAAGAATGATTACAAGGAGGCAAATTCTGATGATGATGATGATGATAAAGAAGAAGAAGATTATGATGGATTGAGACAGTGCCAGGACTGACCAGCAGACCTTGAGCCATGGATGAATGGATTACTCTGACACACATTTCTGTGAAAGAAAAGGCTAAGGGGCTGTTTGGCAGGAGTCACCTAAACAGCCCCAATTGTCTGCCTCCTTAGGCTTTTACTGTAACAATAGCTTGAGCTAAAATTAACCTCTATAGACAACCAGCAGGGTAAGTATCCTTGAGAAAGCACCTGCTTCTACAAGGTTGGGTCTTAAAGACTAAACATAGAGATTCCAGCAGAATACCCTGGAGCTCAGACTTGTTTAGAAAAGTTAAGGCAGGGGCTGCTGCCTTCAGCAAAGTCCTCCTAGAGGTCCCTGGCCTTTTGGAGAATCCTCCTTACAGACATTCCAACCAAGTCCCGTGCTTCCCTACAGAAGAGGGGACCTGGTCTAATGGAATGATGGCTCCTCATACAGAAACACCTTCACCTTGGAACCTCCAGTGCACTCTTCCCTGTAAGAGTTGACAGATTTATAACGGGACCCCAATGAATTATGCAGCTTTGTTGATTTGTGGTGAGGCCATGTAAGAAATGACTCCAAAAATGTCCAAGTCCTAATTCCCAGGACTGAGAAGGTGTTACCTTCTAGGACAGCAATACTGTGAGAATGTTCATGTAGGAAACAGGGATCCCCTTCCCACAAGTCTGCAGTGACACATTCCTTATTTCTTTTGATACCTGCCTGCATGATCTTTAACGTTTCTACTTCTCACAAACTCCTGTTCCTCATTATTCAGGTATTTCCTAGGATGATACAAGATGTCTCTATAATGTCCCACACTTCCTCCTGGGCCTTTGCTGGAGGAGGCTTTAAACCCACATGTCCAGTAACTCTCAGTCCATGAGCATCAGGTATATCTCTGTCATGTGACTCAAAACAAGTCCAGCTTCCTCCCCTCACCCACTTCCACAGTCACTGCCAGATTTTTGGGTAGTTTTCCACCAGTGCTCCCCTCTAGTACCAGAACCTGCTCCAGACCCTGTGGCTGCTGTAGCCAATCCACATGGACCATGGAAACTCAGAATTTTATGAGGAATTCTTAGTAAAAATCAACCAACACAGGACTCATAAAGAAAGTACTGATAAATTGAACTTTAATAAAATAAAAATAAAACATTTGTCCCACCAAATATTCCATCAAAAGAATCAAACGATAAGCTTAGCGAGAGAATATCTTTCAGAATCATGTGCCTGATGGGAGAATGCATGTATTACACACTAAGGATGCTGTATGTTATGGGGGAGAGCCTAAAACCCTCTCACCACAGTGAGCATGCCCAGGGACAGGGCAGAGGGAGGTTGAGTGAGGATTTCCTGCCAGACTTGAAATTCACTTTCCTGTGAAAAAATATATGCTAGGAATCCCCCAGTTTCCCTCAGCTGAACCCCAACATCGCTGACAACAGTAGACTGAGAAATCAGGTCACTTAACAGGCTGCCATATAATTTCAGTATATGAAATATTCTCAGTTGCATAGTCACTACTTTTATTTCTTATCTTTTCTCCAGGTTAAAACATGATTATTTTGGATGTGATTACTTCAGGGTCTCTGCAATATGCCATAGGCTTGCATAAAGGAAGAGTTTGCAGTGTGTTATAAAACAATAAAAAATATTCCAACATCAAGAATCAAAGGACTCCCTTTTTCCTGTGATTGGGAAGCAGATACTCATATCAAAGTGAAGAAACAAAGAAACTATGGTATTAAAAATGGCTCTTAAGCCATAGCTGGTTTGGCTCAGAGGATATATTGTCAGACTGTGACCAAAGAGTCCCAGGTTCTATTTCTGTCAAAGGCATGTACCTTGGTTGCAGGCTCCTCCCTGGCCCAGGTCCTGGACTGGGATTATGCAGGAGGCAACAAATCTTTGTTTCTCACACAATGACATTTATATCTGTTTTTTTTCCCCTCTCTATTCCACTCTATCTAAAAATAAATAAAGCCCTAGCTGGTTTGGCCCAGTGGATAGAGCATTGGCCTGTAGACTAAACGGTCCTAGGTTTGACTCCAGTCAAAGGCACATACCAGAATTGCAGGCTCAATCCCCAGTAGGGGGCATGCAGAAAGCAGCCAATCAATGATTCTCTCTCATCATTGATGTTTTTATCTCTATCTCCCTCTCCCTTCCTCTCTGAAATCAATAAAAATCTATTTTTAAAAAATAAATAAATAGATAAATAAAATAAAAATCAATAGAAAAAATATCTTCTGGTCAGGTTTACTGAAAAACATGTTTTTAAAATGCTTTAAAATTTTTCTTACACCAAGGTGAACATAATTAGCATATAACATGACAATGATAAACATTTGTAATTGTAGGAATAAACAAATGTAATTGTTGGATTTCATAAGCTAACCAAATACTAATCCCTGTTAAATTTTCTTAAAGAAGAATGGGAATTTACGAATGAAACCTACGCTTCTAGCCCAACACTTCTTCTTCTGCTCAGGTGAGGCTGTCCTTGACCTAATTCCAATGTGCTTCATGTCCCGTGTCCCTGAGTTACCTAGTGATTGCAGTCAAGGGAACAGATGCCCCAACAGAGGTTCAAAAATGACCAGGGCAAACCCACATCAGACCCTCAACTTATAGGAAAGGCTGCCCCACATGCAAATTTCTGTTCAAGCTCCAGGGTAAATCCTCTCCTGGGCTGTACAGGCTCACAGCTCTCTCCTCACACAGGGCTGAGGTCTCTGGGAAGACAGAGCTGTGGATCTTCTCCTCTTCCTGGTGACAGCCCCCCAAGGTGATGGGCTCAGGGATCATGGGATGGCTGTGACTGCACATGACAGACATGGACTGATGCTTCATGTCCCCAGGAGTCCTGTCCCAGGTGCAGCTGCAGGGTTGAGGCCCAGGACTGGTGAAGCCCTCGCAGACCATCTTCCTCACCTGCGTGATCTATGGATTCTCCATTACCAGTGGTTATTGGCTTTAGATCCACAAGCATATGGGGAAGGGGCTGGAATGGATGGGGGTACAAACATTATAATGGAAACACTTATTACAGCCCCTCCCTCAAGAGTCAAACCTCCATTTCTAGAGACACATTCAAGAACCAGTTTTCCCTGCAGATGAGCTTTGTGACCACTGAGGACATGGCCGTGTATTACTTACAAGAGGCACAGTGAGAGGAAGTCAGTGTGAGACCTGATACACACCTCCCTGAGGGAGAGAGCAAGCCTGGGCTGTAGGGAGTACTCAAGACACCAGGGGGCACTAGGGAACCAAAGATCAGAGCGTTGGGCCCAGGAGCAGTTGACCTTGGAGATTAAGTACTGGAACCCTGTTGTTGTCTGGGTTTTCCTCTTCATCTGACATTTGCTCCTGTTCATCTTCAGAGTCATGAACTATAAATTATTCAAATTTTATAAAGTCCCATTTGCCATACAACATTCTTAAGCTCCAACCATGACTCAGATAACCACAGCTCCCTCAGCCTTCCCCATATTCACATCCATCCCACAGGCCAATTATGTTCAGTACATCCCAACAACTCCCATATGCTGACTCATTAAAGCACCAACTCGCGTCCAATTTCACCTGAACACCATCATTTGAAAAGTCCCAAATCTCATCTCCACATCAGACATGGGTGACCATTTGGGTGGATTCATCCTGGGAGAAATTTTCTCCATCTGTGGATCTGAGACACTAGGCCACAGGTCACCTCCTCCTAAAATAGAGCTGCAGGGCAGGCGTTCCATAATGTTACAGACCTTTCCATTCCCAGGAGGTGAAATGGAAGTTGGAAACAATCACCAGCCTGAAGGACTGTCCAATCCCTCTGAGCTCCTCCATGGGACACGAGGCGTGGGAGCAGCCCCCTGAGGCTCAGACCTCACCCCTGCACCTGGGGTTCTGTGTTTGGATCCCTCCTCCTCCGTGAAGGGGAACCTATTGGAACAAAGCACCTTCCTCACCTGTTTCCTGCCAGGAGATGATTGAGTCCTAAGGCCTCTTCCAGGGTGTTCTCTCGGCTCCTAAAGGCAAGTTCTTCTGATGAGCCTGCATTTGACAGGAAGATACTTTCCAGGGCTCTTGCCACAGGGTTGTAAGCACATGAGAGAGACACAGGGCTCCCTGTGATGCCACAAAGACTGATGGGGACTTACAGCCAAGCAAGGGGGTGGGGCCAGTGGAGAGAAGTAAGTGAGAGAGGACATCCTCTGAACAGGGCCATTCATGGTTCTCATGATGGAAGGGATCCCACATGCAGGCTGGATGAGGGGATGGCGATTGGGAGTCTCTAGTCCTCTGTGGGCTTTGAAGGAAAACGAGCTCTCAGGACACCAGGGGCTGCTCAGCATTCACTGAGCTCATGTCCCAGTGGGCTATGGGCTCCTCTACTGTCCAGGTTTTCATCTCCACTCTCTGAAATATTTTTATTACATGCAGTCACTACCAACCATTATCTAAATGCCATACAAACACAGGGTTGTCCTCTTTTTACAAGAAGCTCTCAGAATTGTAATAACCGACCTTTCCAATGACCAGGCCCTGTGAACAATGTAACTCATATCACCATGGCATTGACTGTGAATTTAAGCTGCAAAGATGTACATTTCAGACATGAGTAATGAACCTTAACTCCAAGCATTCTCACTGACCACAGGTATCCTGACTTATATTATCTCACTAATTATCCTATTATGTTACATCCTTAAGGTTTTCCATTCCTGCCTAGGCAGAGAGGCCTTCAGTAAATGGACATCTGGTAGTGGGGAACCCACAGCCTCTCCATCACCTCCATGAGTCTCTCAGGCTTCTCAGTGTCTCTGAGCCCCAGGGATACAAAAGCATTTTCTCAACACTCTGTCTTCTTTGTCTCCATGAAATTCAGGAAGCCAGAGATCCTCAGGGCCAAGGGCACCAACCCATGTAGTGCATGGAGTCGACACTTACAGGAACTGTAGCCTGTGGTCACTTTCCCAGGTGTGTGCTTGTCTTCAGCCAGCCCACAGACACTCACCCATGCTCTCATCTCACACCAGTGGTTCTGCACCCTCACCGGTCAGGTCTCACTCTGCCATGGTTCAGGGGAGCAGTGGGGGCCTATGGGGAGAGCACAGTTCAGATGCTAGGCTAGCTGTTACCAGATGTTGAAACTTAGACAAGCCCCAAACCTCCCTATGATTCAGTATTTTGTTATTGAAATGTTTTCATGGCACAGAGCTCCTGTATAGCAGGAAGACATGCAAATAGGGACCCCCTTGCTCATAAGAAACAGCCCAGCCCCAAACCTGCAGTTCTGGGACAGGAACCCAGCCACGGGATCCCAGGTGTTCCCATTCCTTGATCAGGACTGAACACAGATCACTCAACATGGAGTTTGGGCTCAGCTGGGTTTTCCTTGTGGCTCTTTTAAGAGGTAATTTATGGAGCACAAGAGACACTGAGTAGGTGAGTGGACATGAGTGAGAGAAAGAGTTGATGTGAGAAAGTTTCCTGACCATGATATCTTTGTGTTTGCAGGTGTCCAGTGTGAGGTGCACCTGGTGGAGACTGGAGGAGGCTTGGTGCAGCATGGGGGATCTCTGAGACTCTCCTGTGCAGCCTCTGGATTCACCTTCAGTAATTATGGGATGAGCTGTATCCACCAGGCTCCAGGGAAGGGTCTAGAGTGGGTGGCAGTTATATGGAATGATGCAAGTCAGAAGTACTATGCAGACTCTGTGAAGGGCTGATTCACCATCTCCAGAGACAACACCAATAACATGCTATATCTGCAAATGAACAGCCTGAAAGCGCAGGACACAGCCAAATATTACTGTGCAAGACACACAGTGAGGGAAAGTCAGTGTGAGCTCAGACACAAACCTCCCTGCAGCAGAGTCTGCGGCCACCAGGAGGCGCTCAGGGTCCTTGAACACAAGGACCATCGCAGCAGCAGGTGCAGTTGGAGATTTGGGCTGGTTTCCTGTGTGGTTTCCTCTTCATGTCACAGTTTCCCTCAGGGAGCATCTGGATTCCTGATTTTGCACTTACCTCAGATGTCTCCGAGGTATAAACAAAGACAACTTTCTTATGTGGACAAACTGCAGAAAGTGTCTTTCAGAGACTTTTGTGACCAAATGCTAATTCATCATAAAATTTCTGACCTTCATCAGGTAAATATAACCAGAGTCTCTCTTGACTCAGCAGTGCAGCTCAGCTCCACATAGCTCAGGGTCCCACCAGCCAGAAACAGAACTCCTGTGTTCTGGACAGCGGGCACCAGAAGCCTATGAACGCAAAGCTAGAGAAGAAGGACCCCGAAGGGTAACAGTCATTGACTTGGCATCATGCTCATATCACCAAGAGTAGGTGACACCAAGTAGGGGTAAGGGGACCCACGGCAGCTTGGTATGCAAGACCAGAGGGTAATGATAATCACACAACAAGACACATGGAATATTTATTATGCACAGAGTTGAAATCTCTGAGAAGCACAGGAAAGGCCCTTCAGGAAGTCACACCTGCTTTGATGGAGCTAGGAAAGGAGACTGGCTCAGGGATTTTATTTGTCGAGGTGGTGGAGGAGAAGAAGGAATCCTGCTTCCTGAGGGTTGTGTGGATTCAACCTCTTATTGACATATGGAGAGAAGACCCACCTTTCTTTTCAGATTCCTATGTGGGGCAGGAAGGAGACATGTTTTCAACAACCAAATGAAAAAGAAAATAAAGTATGGCTACATATTTTATCCACAATTATAAAAATTTAACAAACATTGAGATAAATGGTCATTATCTGTATACAACAACAGTGTCTACTGTAACTAAGAAAAATAATTATAAATATCCATATGATGATAATGGTGGTGGTGATGCTGATGGTCTGATGACCATAGAATTGGACAGGGGTCCTGGTCCATTGTCCTGGGTGGGATTCCCCTCCCCCCTGTCAAAAACCATAAGTTATTTGGAAGGCCTTGTATCAACTTTTAGGTGTGGCAGTTGCAGTTTCAATGTCCAATGACATCTAAATGGAAAATTCCTGCTTTTATTATTTGATAAAAAGTTAATGGGTGTGGACAACCACCATGTCTACAAAATATGAGAATGATTCTAAGTCAGCAAGTGATTATAAGGAGGAGGAGGAAGAAGAAGAGGATGGTGATGATGAGGTTGGACAGGGCTCTTAGCCTAAAGAAATGAAGGCTGTTCATACAGACACACCATCGCCATGGCTCTTCCAATGAGGGGTGTACACGCTTCCCTAAAAGTGTTGAGAAATTTCACAAAAGGGGCCCCAATGAATTAGGTAGCTTGGGTAATTCATGGTAAGACCAGATCAGTAATGACCCCAAAGGTGTCCAAGTACAGATCTCCTGGACCAGGGAAGGTGTTACCTTTCAGAACAGAGACACTGTGAGAATGTGCATGTAGAAAACAGGAATCCCCTTCCCACCAGTTGGCAATGACATATTCCTTATTTCTCTTCTTCTGGATTCCTGCTGAATTTTTAAGCTTTCAGTTTCCAAGGAACTCCTGCTCATAAGTATTCTGGTATTTCCTCTGGTGATACAAGATGTCTCTACCCTATACTTCCTTCTGGGCCATCACTGGAGGAGACTTTAAACCCACATGTCCAGTAACTCTCTGTCCATGAACATCAGGCATATTTCTGTCATGTGACTCAAAACAGCCCAGCTTCCTCCCCTCATCCAGATCCACAATCATGTCCAGATTTATGGGTAGTTTCCCAGCAGTGCCCCCCTCTGGTACCAGAACCTGCTCCAGTCCCTGTGGCTGCTGTAGCCAATCCACACAGACAGTGGATGCTCAGCATTTTCTGCGGAGTTCTTCGTAAAATCATCCAAAACAGGCCCCATTAAAGACAATAATGATGAATTGGACTTTAATATAAGTAAAAACATTTGTGCCACCAAATACTCCATCATGGAAATTAAATAACTAGCTTATCAGGATAATATCTTTCTGAATAATTTGCCTGATAGGAGAATGTGTTCATTATACATCAAGGATGTTGTTGCATGTTATGGGGGAGAGACAGGCACCCTCTGACCACAGTGAGCATCCCCAGAAAGGGGACACAGGGAAGCTGGGAATGACGGTTTCCTGACAAGATTAAAATTCCCTTTCCTGTGAGAAAATGTGTGCTAGGAATTCTCCAGTTTCCCTTACTTAAACCCCAACATCACTGATAACACTAGACTGAGAAATCAGGTCACTTAACAGGCTGCCATATCATTTCAACATATAAAAGATTCTCAGTTGTGCACGTGCATAATCACTGCTTTCATTTATTATCTTTTCTCGAGGTTAAAACATGGTTCTTTCTGATGTGATTAGTTTGGGATCTTTGCAATATGCCCTGTGCTTCCATAAGGAAAATGTTTGCACAGTGTGATATAACACAATAAAAAGTTCCAACATCAAGAATCAAGGGTCTCCCTTTCTGGTGCTTGTGAAGCAGTTACTCATATCAAAGTGAAGAAATGAGGAAAACATGGCATTAAAGAATGCTGTTCTTTTTAATATTTTTACACTAGAGTAAACATAATTGGAATATAAAATGACAATGATAATCATTTGGTCATTGTAGATATATGTAAGTGTTGGATTTCAGAAGCTAAACAAATGCTAAAGCCTATTAAATTTGTTTGACAGATTAATGAGAACTTACCAATGTAACCTATTCATCTAGTTCAACATTTCTTCTTATGCTCAGGTGAGAGTGTCCTTGACTGAATTCCAATCAGCTTAATGACCCAAGTGGCCCCCTGTCCCTGACTTACATGGTGACTGAGGTCAAGGAAAGATATGCCCCACATGGGCCCCAGAAAGGCCAGGGCAGTTTAGCCTCAGACCCCACACTTATAGGAAAGGCTGCCCCACATGCAAATTTCTGTTCAAGCTCCAGGGTAAATCCTCTCCTGGGCTGTGCAGGCTCACAGCTCTCTCCTCACACAGGGCTGTGCTCTCTGAGAAGGCAGAGCTGTGTTCTAGAAGAAGATGAGGCTGCTGGGTCTTCTCCTGTGCCTGGTGACATCCCCCCAAGGTGAGGGTATCAAGGGTCAGACAGGGGTCATGGAATGGCTTTGACTGCAGGAGACTGACAGGACTGATGCTCCTTGTTCCCAGGTGTCCTGTCCCAGGTGCAGCTGCGGGAGTGGGGCCCAGGATGGGTAAAACCCTCGCAGACCCTCTCCATCACCTGTGCAGACCATGGATTACCCATCACAACCAGTGGTTACTGCTGGAATTGGATCCGCCAGGCCCCGGGGAAGGGGCTGGAGTGGATGGGGTGCATAGATTATGATGGGAGCACTTACTATAGCCCCACTCACAAGAGCCGTACCTCCATCTCCAGAGACACATCCAAGAACCAGGTCTCCCTGCAACTAAGTTCTGTGACCACGGAGGACACAGCTGTGTATTACTGTGCAAGAGGCACAGTTAGGGGCAGTCAGTGTGAGTCCAGACACAAACCTCCCTGAGCCTATAGCAGGCCTGGGCTGCCAGAGGCACTCCAGACACCAGGGGGCGCTTAGGACCCACCAACACAGTGAGCAGCCCCAGGAATAGGGGCAGAGGGAAGTGGGGAGGGAAGGGCCTTCCTGTTGGGCTGAGGGATTTCCTCTCAAGCTCTCAGCTGCCTCCAGGAAAGATTCTTCCTTCTCACATTCTCACTGCAGACAACAAGGAAGAAGAGACATTACCTGTTTGCAGGTGACATGTTGGCAGTGACAGGGACTCTTTCATGAAGTCTCCATAAATTCTAAAAGTGACTTTTTTCACAGCCTTTTCAATGTTTCCTTGAATGTAAATTCTACAGGTGGGTTGCTGGTACTGGGCTGTGTGCACAGCTCTGCATCCATCCCTCCTGGGTCACAGCTCCCTCAGTGTCTGACTCTCCATGTGTCTCCCCATCCTGGATCCAGGAAGATCACATGGTCCCTCCCTCTGCTGAAAGGCCTGAGCACACTCAGAGCTGGCGGACCTCACCCTCCCTCTCTGGGTCCACATTGATAAACACAGGGAACCTCCACATCTGTCCACACGAGGGGCTCCTGCTGTCCTGCAGGAAGCAACGTTAACCCCACAGTGGGGACAGGTAACCCTGAGAGCTGGGTTGTACATTATACAACTCCTCTCTCCACCTTTCCTCCTGGATCCAAGGTTTTCTAGCTCCACTGTAGGTAAGATGTGCATTGGGTGAGTGTTGGAAGCCTAGGGGCATCTATGGACCCCTGTGTCCACACTTACTACTTGCCGAGGAAACAGAGTCACATAGACACACACAATCACACACAGAGTTACACATACACACAGTTGCACACTCATTTATGGAAAATACATGCATTCACACATGAACAGTGATACAAAACTGTTGATGTAGTTACACACTGTACTTTAAGAATTCTATATAC
Source organism: Corynorhinus townsendii (assembly GCA_026230045.1). Lineage (NCBI taxonomy): Eukaryota > Metazoa > Chordata > Mammalia > Chiroptera > Vespertilionidae > Corynorhinus > Corynorhinus townsendii. The sequence continues at coordinate 4,113,313 of JAPDVU010000016.1, forward strand.
AAAAACATAGTTTTGTTTCATTCTCTTGGATGCCATATGAAATATGTGGTCTGCAAGCAACTATTATTTCATCAATGACCATGCCCTGTGAAGATCAATAGTTGTATTTCTCAATCTATTTAGTAGGAGATCAAATTAGGAGTTAGATCCCAACTTTGATAGATTGCTACAAAATTTAAAAAAATAATTGAATTAGTAGTGAAAGCTTTCCACCAAATAAAAGCAAATGACTGAATGGATTCAAGGATGAATTCTACCAGAATTTCAAATAAGAATTAATATCTTTTTAATCAACTCTTTAACTCTACTAAGAATTAAAAGAAGAGACAACACTTCCAAACAGATTTATTGAGGTGACCATTACGCTCACATCAAAGCCAAGTAAAAACATACAAAAATGACAGGTCAGTATCCCTGATAAACATACATGCAAAACCCTCAACAATATACTTCAAACTTAACAGCACATTGAAAGGACCATTTCATATGATCAAGTGGGATACAATCCTAGCATGCAATGTTGGTTCAACATATGAAAACCAGTAACTGTGATATATCTCATCCACAGAATGAAAGGTAAAGCATGCCATCATATAAAAAGATACAGAATAAAGCCCTCAAAACTGAAAATCCCATCAGAATTATAATTTTAACAGATAGTTGTAGAATTGATAGGTCTCAATATACTAAAGGCTACATTTGAGATGCCAACAAGTGACATCATGCTACACAGAGAAAATTTCCAAGCCATTATTCTTACACTAGTGGCCCGGTGCATGAAATCTGTGCACAGGGGTGAGGGGTGTTCCTCAGCCCGGCCTGCACCCTCTCCAATCTGGGACTCCTCAAAGAATGCCCTACTGCCTGTTTACAGGGATGGGGCCTAAACCAGCAGTTGGACATCCCTCTGGCAATCCAGGACTGCTGGCTCCAGCCATCCTGCCTGATTGCCTCTAATCACTCTGCCTGCTGGCCTTCTCACCCCAAACTGCCCCCCGCCATCAGCCTGATCACCCCCAACTGACTTCCCCTGCTTGCCTGCTTGCCCTGACCTTCCATCCCCACTGGCCTGCTCCCCACAACTGCCCCCCCTGCTGGTCTGCTTACCCCCAATGGCCCCGCCTCCCACCAGCCTGATCACCCACAACTGCCATCACATCCTGGCCTGATCACCCCCTGGCGACCCAAGCTCCCAGCCCCTGCTTTTTTTTTTTTTAAGTGCCTCCTTGAGCGGAGGCCAGGGCCAGCTGGAAACAAGTATCTGAGATTTATTTATCTTCTATAATAAAAACTTTGAAGCCTTGAGCGGAGGCCAGGTCCGGCTGGTAGCCTGGTTTGCCCCTGGCAACCCATGCTCCCAACTCCTCCTTGAGCAGAGACCAGGGCTGGCTGGAAGCAGGTATCTGGGATTTATTTATCTTCTATATTTGAAACTTTGTAGCCTTGAATGGAGGACAGGGCCAGCCAGAGCAGGTGGGAAGCTTGGCTTCCTCCATCACGGGGGACAACCCAAGCCTCCTGCTCGCTCCAGTTACATGGCTGCGGCCATCTTAGTTGTGTTAATTTGCATACTCGCTCTAATTGGCTGGTGGGTGTAGCGGAGGTATGGTCAATTTGCATGTTTCTCTTTTATTAGATAGGATTGGGACCAAGGCAAAAGCTCCCCTGTAACTACTTCTGTATGTCAAAACTAGAAGTCCTTTTCAGAATAATTAGATAAGAAAAAATAAATTTGAAATATCTAAATCAGAAAGAAACAAGTCAAATGTTTTTTTTTCTTATCTGTATGCAGATGACATGATTTTGTACATAGAAAACCCTAAAAACTGTATGAGAAGCTAATATAACTAATATTCAGAAAAGATGTAAGATAAGAAACCCACACACAGATGACTTTTGCTCCTGCACATTTCCAGCAAAGTGTCTTCAATATGTGGGGCTGTTTCTAAGGAAAGTGAAGGACACGAAATCTTGAACTGGCTAAACAACAATGAGATGACAACCTAATGAAACAAGAACCCTGGATGTGTTTTGGTTAGTTCCCTTATCATGTTCCTGGGATGCTTACCCTAAATGTGGCCCTGAATCAGGTACCGGTTCAATTTGAGCCCCATAATGTGGGGACATGGTGAGAGGGTTCCCAAGAGTCACTTGTAAACATCTGTGTTAGGTTTTGGCTAGTGACTGTACTGTGCAAGAATTCACAACTAAGTGGAGAGATACAGAAAGGAATAGTGTTTCACATTCCAGAAAAGGAAACGGCTGGTGTATCACTAGTCAATACAGGACAGGAACAAAATTCAGCCTCTACTTTAAAGAGTAACGTCTGCTGTTGCCAGGTGACAGGGAAGGGAGAAGGATTTAGGGCTGAAGTTGAGACAGTTTATTTGCTTTCAAGGAAACAGTCTGGCAGATGTCCTAGGGAGGTGAATCATCTGTATTTATCCCAAGCTTGTAAAACATGCTTAGCGCAAATGGTATGAGGATTTTACAAAGAGGCTTTTTGAATTGGAGGGGTGAAGGGAACTTTCTATTAACTAGAGACTCATTGGTGTGATTTACCCCAGAGATCTGAAAATAGCAGAGAGGAAGGGGATATAAGAATGCTGCCTTGAGAATAGCTTATCTTTTCCCACAGTTTGAACAGAGCGGCTGTTTGCATCAGAGGAGCTAACAATTTTGAGGTTTAATTATCTGGCTCTTCTCAAAATTATGGTGGCCACAGCAAAGAAAAAGAAAGGCCCTTTTCCACTCATTACAATCAGGTTTCAAATCATGACATTCTCATGTACAAAAGTTAATTATTTCTAAATTATTGCTGACATTTTCATCTGGACAGATCTGGTTATGGTGGAGATTCTTCTATATCCCAATCTATGAAACTGGATGTACAACAGAGTCTATTCTAGATTTAATACCAAGACCAAGGACACATAGGTCCAGGCTTCCTGTTTCATTGGGTTAGGCTCACACTCTGGTCTTAGTTTATCCTCTGATAACTTTGTAGGGGAAATAGTGTCAGATGGAACTTCCCAACTCCTGACCATGAACCTTCTGCACTTTTACTTCTTTCTTGTATTATGAGGGTTGCTTTCACTTGGTTGTCATTACTGGTGATTGCCAGAGACATCTCTCATTTTGAACATTTATCCCTTTCTTTTTATGGAAACTTTCTCACCTGGGTCTTGATACAGGTCCACTGTAGCAGTTGGGTCCAGTGGGGAGGGCAAATCCAGCACCAGAGCTCCCTTTAGAGTAGGAGGAATGACCCTGCAGCTCTGGACAGGAACCCAGCTGCTGGATCTCTAGGTGTTCCCATTCTTTGATGAGGACTGAACACAGACCACTCATCATGGAGTTTCAGCTCAGTTGGGTGTTCCTTGTTGCTCTTTTAGGAGGTAAATTATGGATAACAAGAAAGCTGCATATGTGAGTGGACATGAGTGAAAGAAACAGTGGGTGTGTGAGAGTTTCCTGTCTAGGACATCTTTGTGTTTGCAGGTGTCCAGTGTGAGGTGCAACTGGTGGAGTCTGGGGGAGGATTGCAGTGGTCTAGGGGTTTTATGAGACTCTCTGTGCAGCCTCTGGATTCACCTTCAGTAGTCACCATATGAACTGGTTCTGCCAGGGTCCAGGGAAGGAGCTGAAGCAGATTTGTGCTATTACTATTAATGGTGGTAGCACATACTATGCAGACTCTGTGAAGGGCCAATTCACTATCTCCAGAGGCAACGCCAAGAACACACTGTATCTGCAAATGAACAGCCTGAGATCCGAGGACACAGCCATGTATTACTGTGAGAGAGACACAGTGAGGGGAAGTCAGTGTGAGCCCAGACACAAACCTCCCTTCAGAAGAGGCTGTGGTCAATATGGGGCACCCAGCGTCCTTAAACCCAAGGACCATCCCAGTAGCAGGTGCAGTTGAAGGATTGGGCTGGTGTCCTGTGTGGTTTCCTCTTCATGTCACAATTTCTCTCAGGGAACCTCTGGATTCCTGATTCTGCACTTACATCCCTCTGAAGTCTCTGAGTTAGAAAGGTCTGTTGGAAAGAGAGACAAATTCTTCACATGGACAAATATCAGAGACTCTCTTTCAGACTCTTGTGCCAAATACAAAATACTAACTAAATCTTCTGACTCAAGTCAGCTAAATACAACCAGAGGCTCTGCAGTGCATCTCAGCACAACACAGCTCATGGTGCCAGCCAGCCAGCATCAGGACATGAACATTTTGGACAGCAGACACTGGAGGCATGTGACCTGAAAGCTAGAGATGAAGAACCCCCAGTGGTTACAATCACTGAATTGTCATCATGCTCATAGCACCAAGAGTAGGTGACACCAGGCAAAGGCAGAGGGAACCACAGAAGCTTGTTCCACATGTCCATGCTGATAAGAAATACACACCATGGGGAAATGGAATGACTATTATGCACATATTTGAAATCTCTGGGAAGTACAGGAAAGGCCCTTCAGTAGGTCAGACCTGCTTTGATGGAGTTAGGAAAGGAGACTGGTGTTTGCTTTATTATTTTTAAGCTGGTGGGGGAGGGAAGGGATTCTGCTTCCAGGAGCTTGAATGGTTTCAATCTCCCAGTGACATCTAAAGACAAAACCATGGTTCCTTATCAGATTTCTACTCTGTGGCAAATGGAGAAGAGGCAAGAAAAAGCCATCAGTTGTCAGCAGTCAAACAAAAAGTAAAATAGAGTATGGCTACCTATTTTACTTAAAACTATACAAACTGTGCAAAAAATTGCGATAAGGTGTCATTGTGTGTGTTCAAAATCCAGGGCTACAGAAAATGAGAGGTATAATTAAAAGGAAGCAAATGAGGATGAAGATGACTAAGGTGATCATGATGATGATGTTGGTGATGGTGATGGAGGTGGTGATGGTGATGATAGAATTGGACAGATGTTGTGGTCCAATGTCTTTGTGAAAGTCTGTAATTTATCCAAGGTTATCAGTTTTTAAAAGGCCTTGTGTCAACTTAGATTTAGGCCTTTGGGTTGAATTTCCCAATGACATCCAAAGACAAGACACCTGCTTTGTTTTCCTATGAAGTCATTGTGTGTGGACAACCACCTTGTCTATAGAAAATGAGAAGATGGATTATAAGTAAGCAAATGGTGATGATGATGATGATGATGATGATGATGGTGATCATGGTTAGGATGAGGCACAATAGGGGAAATGGAGGACTTATGTAACACTTCAAACAATACAGTTTTTTAAAAAAAGAATCACACACTTAAAAAAGGTTGATGACTACAGATTGAAACAGGAATTTGGTCCAATGAAATGATGGCTCCACATACAGACACACCATCACCATGGCTCCTCCAGTGAGGGGTGTCCACTCTTTCCTGTAAGTGTTGAGAGAATTCACAAATGCAACCCCAATAAATTAGACAGCTTGAATGACCCATGGTTAGACCATTTGAGTAATGACCCTAAAGGTGTCTAAGTGTGGATCCTCTCCCTGGACCTGGGAAGGTATTACCTTTTAGAAGAGAAACATAGACTGTTAGAAACATGGTTAGAATGTTCAAGTAGGAAACAAGTTTGCAATGACATGTTCTTATTTCTCTTGATCCCTGCCTGCATGATCTTTAACATTTCTATTTCTCACATCTCTTCTTTATCAATTTGCAGGTATTTCCCACAAGGATACAAGCTGTCTCTCTCATGTCCTGCACTTCTTTCTGGGCCTTCACTGGAGGAGGCTTTAAACCCACATGTCCAGTAACTCTCTGTCCACAAATATCAGTCATCTTCCTGTCATATGAATAAAAATAAGTCCAGCTTCCTTCCCTTACCCAGTTCCACAGTTGCATCCAGATTTATGGGTAGTTTCCCAGAAGTGCTTCCCTCTAGTACCAGAACCTGCTCCAGTGGCTGCTGTAGCCAATCCACATGGATAGTGGAGGTTCATCATTTGATGGTGCATTTATTGTAAAATCACCAAAACAGGTCTTATTAAAGAAAATATTATTAAATTAGCCTTGGTCAAAATTAAAGACTTTGGTCCCATCAAGGATTCCATTGAGCAACTTAAAACATAAAAAATATATTTCCAAATCAGTCTGATAGCAGATTTAATAAATAATACATTAAGGATGTAACAATTTGTGGGAGTGCCCAGCACCCTCTGACCACATGAACTCTCAGGGAAAGGGAAGAGGGAGGTTGGGAGTGAGGGATTCCTTTCAGGGTTTAACTTCTCTTTCCAATGAGAAATTCTATGGTAGGAATTCTCTTCTCTCACCTCCCTCTGGACCCCAATATCACTGACCGTCTATTTTGAATGATAGCCTTGCTGGATATAATAATCTTGGTCTCAGATCCTTGCTTTCCATTACCTTGAGTACTTCATGTCATTCCCTTCTGGCCTGTAGAGTTTCTGATTATAAATCAGGTGTCACCCTTACAGGAACTCCTTTGTAGGTTTTATTTTCTCTTGCTGCCTTTAAGTTTCTCTCTTTGTTTTTAATTTTTGGCATTTTAATTATGATGTGTCTGGGCGTGGGTCTGTTCGGGTTCTTCTTGTTTGGGGTTCTCTGTGTCTCCTAAAGTTGTGTGACTTTTCCCTTTACCAGGTTAGGGAAGTTTTCTATCATTAGTTCTTCAAACACCTTCTCAATTCTTTTCTCCTTTTCTGCCTCTTCTGGCACACCTACTATTCTAATATTGTTACATTTCACATTGTCTCATAGCTCCCTGAAGCTGTCCTCCTGTTTTTAATTCTTTTTTTCTTTTTTTTTTTCTTAATTAAATCTTTATTGTTCAGATTATTACAGGTGTTCCACTTTTTTTTCCCCCCATAGCTCCCCTCCACCTGATTCCCCACCCCACCCCATGCCCTTACCCCCCGCCACTGTCTTCATCCATAGGAGTAAGATTTTTGTCCAATCTCTTCCCGCACCCCTCACACTTGCTTCCCCTGAGAATCGTCAGTCCACTCCCTTTCTATGTCCCTGATTCTATTGTATTCACCAGTCCATTCTGTTCTTCAGATTTTTTATTCACTTGATTTTTAGATTCACTTGTTGGTAGGTATGTATTTGATGTCATTTTGTTGTTCATAATTTTTATCTTTACCTTTTTCTTCTTCTTCTTCTTAAAGAATACCCTTCAGCATTTCATGTAATCCTGGCTTGGTGGCGATGAACTCCTTTAGCTTTTTCTTGTCTGTGAAGCTCTTTATCTGACCTTCAACTCTGAATGATAGCTTTGCTGGGTAGAGTAATCTTGGTTGTAGGTTCTTGCTGTTCATCACTTTGAATATTCCTTGCCACTCCCTTCTGGCCTGCATAGTTTCTGCCGAGAAATCAGCTGACAGTCGTATGGGTACTCCCTTGTAGGTAATTAACTGTTTTTCTCTTGCTGCTTTTAATAGTCTCTCTTTGTCTTTTGCCCTTGGCATTTTAATTATGATGTGTCTTGGTGTGGTCCTCTTTGGGTTCCTCTTGTATGGGGTTCTGTGCGCTTCCTGGACTTGTAAGTCTATTTCTTTCACCAGGTAGGGAAAGTTTTCTGTCATTATTTCTTCTAATAGGTTTTCAATATTTTGCTCTCTCCCTTCTTCTGGCACCCCAAAAATTCGGATGTTGTTTCGCTTAAAGTTGTCCCAGAGGCTCCTTACATTATCTTCATATTTTTGGATTCTTTTTTCTTTTTGTTTTTCTGGTTGGATGTTTTTTGTTTCCACATATTTCAGATCTTTGGTTTGATTCTTGGGGTATGTTGATCTACCGTTGAGTTTCTGTATATTCTTTATTTCAGACAGTGTATGCTTCATTTCTGACTGATCCTTTTCCATTTTTTTGGCATTCTCATTAAGGTCCTTGAAGGTCTCACTAAGCTCCTCAGAAGTGTCATCAAGTTTCTCGGCAGTTTTTAGAAGATTCTTGAGTAACCTTATAAATGTGATTCTGAACTCTATGTCATCCAGTAGTTTGCTTTCCTCCGTTTCTTTCATTCGTGACATGTTTCTTTGTTTCTGCATTTTGGCTTCTTCCCTGTGTTGATGGAGTGGCTTTGTGTGGTAGGTGACCTATAGGGGGCAGTAGCTCAGCCTCCCCAATCACCTGATGTGGACGCTCTTGGTACACCCCTTTGTGGGCTGAGTGCAAAGTCTTGGTGTAGTTAAGCCTGAATTGCTGTTGGTATGCTGGGAGGAATTGACCTCCAGGCCAATTAGCTGTGAGCACTCCCTGTGTCTATAATGGAAGAAGTGCTGCGCTGAAGACACGCTTATGGGGCAGGACTTGTTTCAGTGGGGCTTTGGTGCTCACTGAGTCTGCCTCTTGAATGTGTCACTTATGGATGTGAGGAGTTGAAATCTGGTGTCTCACACTGACCACTAGGTACACTGGCTTCTGGATCTCCAATGGGGTGCAGGTCAGCTACTGTCTGAGGCCACTCAGCAGGAGCTACAGTGAGAGCTGCAGTTTTCTCCTCTTTGCTTGGGGTTTGGAGGTTTTGGAGCTGTCTGACCCGGGCTGCAAGTTTTCTAGGTTAAGTTGAGATAGGGCAGGCTTTCTTATGCTAATTGAGCTGCTTGGAGCTTGGGTGGGTTTGTAGGTTGTGTGGGGCGGGGTCTCAGGGTGTCACTAGGTTAGGGCGTGGCAAACAGCAATGGCTGCTAGTAAGCCCGCTCTGTGTCCCGACTGTGTCCTGGAATCCTGTGCCCCAGTGCCGTAAACAATTATTCCTGCGCGCAGCTCTGCTAGCAAGCCACTCTCACTGGCAGACAGTCCAGCTTCTCCCCGTAGGAGTTTGGGTCCCCCGCGTCTCCCCAGAGACTGGATTTCAGAGTAATCGGGGGCTTGTCTCCGTTGGGGTTGAAAAAAGCAACGCACCCAGTCGCCCGCCGCCAGCCCGGATCCCGCGCCTCCGTACCTCAGCTTTTCAGCGCTCGTGCACGTCTCAATGCTCTTTTCTCTTTCCTTCTAGTTGTAGAACTTCCACTCAGCCAGCTTTCCCGTGGTTCTGGGTGATAGACGTTTTATCTTTTAGTTGCAGTTTAAATTGTTGTGGGAGGCAGCAGTTTAGGTGTTTACCTATGCCGCCATCTTGGATTTTCTATCTTTTTTTCTTTTTGGTTCTCTAATTGAGTGATATTTTCAACTCTGTCTTCAAATTCACTGATTTGATCCTAAGCTTCCCCTAATCTGCTGTGTATTCCTTCCAATCTGTTCTTTATTTTTATTATGTCATTCTTTATCTCAGACTATTCTTTTTTTATAGTTACTACTAGAGGCCTGATGCATGAAATTCGTGCAAGAGTAGGCCTTCCTTCCCCTGGCTGCTAGCACCAGCTTCCCTCTGGCACCCGGGACTCAGGTTTCCCTCAGGCTGCTGGCAGACACCCGGGACCTGGGCTTCCTACCCAGCCCCGGTTTCATCCAGAAGGTCATCTGGTCTGTTAACATAAAACAAAACAAAACAATAAAAAACAACATTGAAACCTGGTAAGAATTTTTTTGCATTTATTTGAGCCAAACTGTTGACATATGCCAGGAAGCAGAACCTCAATGAATTGAGATAATGCTCCAGAGAATGGAGGGTTACATCTGTATTTATACATTACAATCAAAGGACATAGGTGAGTTACATGAAATTCATTGGTGATAGATTAAGGAGGTGGAATAAAGCAAAGCGGGAGAAACCTCTGGGATAGGGTAAAAAGTGAAATGATGGGCATGTGCTTCTTTTACAGAGATGGATACAGGATACTTTAACGTAATTAACAGTTGACAATTAACTTTATAACAATAACAATGAAGAAATGTCCTGGTGCCATTTGTTGTGCCCTGAGGGGCCCGGGGTAAAAAGGAAGTTACAAGTTACCCAGACATCTCACGGATTTGTTATCTTAGAGGCAAAAAGGCAAATGGGCTCAATAAAGATCTAAGTTGATCTTTGTCAGGGAAAATATTGGCCTAGGACATGACTACCCACTATAACCTGTTTGTAGTTAAATATTTAATTTTCAGACCATCTTTTGTGGTTATTTTAGGTCTCTGAGTCTGCAAGACTGCCACGCAGGCCTCCCCTGAGCTTGTCAGGTTAGCATGTGACTCCTTTCATCCACAGGTCTAATAGCATATTACGCTTTTATTATTATAGGTATCTTTTTTCATACTGTTGAACATTTTTATCTCATTACTCTGAACTCTGTTTCAGATAAACTTCTCATCTCTGCTTCATTTATCTCTTCCTCTGGAGATTTTGCTAGTTCTTTCATTTGGGGGTTGTTTCTTGGTTTTCTCATTTTGGTTGTCTGTTTGGGTTTGTGACTAAGTATTAGGTAGATCCTCTACATCTCTCAATCTTTAGTACAAAACAGTGTTAGAGGCTGTTTCTGACTCATTGGATCAGGCCAAGAGTCAAAGCCTCCAGAGACTGCCTCTGACCACAGACCAATAGAATTCTGACTTTATTTGCCTCCACGTTATCGTCCTTATGTGTGGTGAGAGTTTTTTCAACAGGGAGAGGCAGTTGATTCTGCCTGGATGCTAATTGTTACTTTTAATCTCTTAAATGACCTCAGGGCAAGGTGTTTTCCAATAGGGTGTGTTGACTATCTCCCCCCGCAGGCAAGACAAATGTCAGCCTCCACCTTCAGTCCTTTAATATCAGGGTTCTCTCCTGTGAGTTTTTCCATTGATTATTCAGAAAGCCTTTCCATATTTCAGTTGTAATTACAAAAGACATATTTCTTAATACCCAACTCCAAGGACTCTTTTAAGTCCTCCTCTCTCCAAAACTGCAGCCTCTGACATGGTTTGTGTTGGAGTCCAGATGTGGGAAGAAGTGGAGGAGGGAGGGCGAGGCTTGAAAGCTGCCAGATGTCAGCACCAAACCTGGGGTCAGACTCCTGTGTCCACCTAACAACTGCAATAATAAGGGAAAGGGAGGGACTTATGCATTCAGAGTGAATAGCCACCAGAGATGATGAGCAAGTCAATAGGCACAAAGTTTCCACTCTCTAATCCGCCCTTTGTACTGAAGGTCGGGGTCAGTTTCTGCTTCCTGAATTGCAGCTTCTAGAGGGTTCTGAGCATTCTAAGTTAGATGTCCTGCACTGGAGCAGTTCTCAAGATGTGGATTCTGAATTGCTCCATGAGCTGTATAAGGTGTGAACTCAGGGACTAATTGAAGATTCACAACTGCCTTTGTTGTAAAACCACATGATCTGGTCTCTTTAGGGAGGTTCAAAATTTGTTTCTCTCATTTCTCTTTCAGTCGACACATCTCAGTTAAGTGATTTAATAGAGGACAAAACTGCTCTGCACTTTGATCCTTCATCCATCTGTAGTCTTAGCCCATCATGAGTTCACAGGCTCCTTCCAAGATAGTCAACCTCCAGGTACCCTTCCTCCAGGGTCTCAGGTGGATGCTGAGAATGCAGATCCCTGAATGATTCTCTGTGACCTGGGGCAGGTCTGTGTCCACATCCATGTCAGAGTGCCTGATGGTCCAAAGTCAGTGCCTGTGTCCCTCTAGGAGAAGGTGAGTCCAGCATCTCAGGGCTTCTCTGTGGTCAAGGAACTGGGAGACCTTCCTGAGCTACTCCTTGTGGGAGGGGCTTCCTGCTGGGGGAAGTGAGGAGAGAGGAGGGACAGAGTGTGAGCCTGTCTCTGCTGCATGGCCTGGGCTATGCTCCTGGGAAGCAGGTGCTCTCCAGCGAGGCCTGTTCCCTGGAGCTGGACTGAGACAGAGCTGGCCCCTGCATGGTCACCTGCAGGCCCATGTGCCTTAGTCAGGTAAGTGTTCTGTACTTTTCAATTATTTCTAAGTTAAAGTTAACGTGAAAATATTATTTTATATAAAATTATGATTACTCAATTTTGCAATGTTGAATCTACTTAACAGGTGTCTTTGGAATTGGGAAGATGTTTCATATGTCAATCCATATTATTAATGAAATGAATGACCCATAATATTAAAATAGTGTGATCCACTCATCTACTCTACCATTTATTTTATTTCTTATATAACATATATAAAACATTTTATTGTTTTATCTTTAATTTAGACAGTATTACAGATGTGCTCCCCTATTTCCCCCCATTTGCCCACCTCCACCTGGTTCCTGAAGCAGCCTAGGCCTGGTATGTATGTGTGTGTGTGTGTGTGTGTGTGTGTGTGTGTGTGTGTATATATATATATATATATATATATATATATATATGCCTAAGTGACTGCTCGACTGTTTGACCTTTAGACCAGTAGCTATGATGCTCACTGACCATCATGGGACAGATACACAATGCACAGGCATGAAAACATGGAACTGACTAATGAATCTCAGAGGAAAGGAGGGAGGCTGGAGGGCAGGAAGAGTTTAATAAAAGATCTTCATGCATACTAGAGGCCCAGTGCATGGTTTCATGCACTGGTGGGGTCCCTCGGCCTTGCCTGTGGAGATCGGGCCAAATCCATGCACCTGACTTCTGACATCCCCCAAGGAGTCCTGGATTGCAAGAGGGTGCAGGCCAGGCAAAGGTACCCTTGCAGTGCACAAATACATGCACCGGGCCTCTAGTTATAAATAAATCTTTATTGGGACACAGCACCATCTATTCATTTATGTATTGTCTATGGCTATTTGCATGCTACAAGGGAAGAAAGGAACAGTTGCAACAAAGGCTTTATGCTCCACAAAGCCTAAAATATTTACTATCAGACCTTTAAGAAAATGTTAAGGAATACACCAGAGAAATACCAGTCTATACTGGCCAATACAGACTGGATCCTAAAGGTTCCAAGGAAAGGCTTCAGAGGGTAAAAAATGGGGGGGGGGGGGAAAGGGGGGGAGCTCATTAAGTAGGACTCCACATCTACTATAACTATGGCTCTATTCCTTTGACTTTTCAAATTTCATTTGAAGAGATATTTGCACACCAGTGACTTAGAAACTAAGAGATAGAATAAATAAAAGGCAGTAAATTCTACTTTGCTTTGCCATGAAAAGCTTTAATCAACATTCTCCAAAATCAAATTGATGAATCTCAGTTTATTTAAACTGAGTATCTGATAAACAGCTATTTAGGCACTATGTCCCCTATCAAGTTATATACATCCATGCATTTACTTAGCTTGCCCATTAAAATTATGTTATAATTTATAATTTAATATTATATTTTTGGGTTTTGTAAGAATAAAGACAGAAGAAAAGCCAATGTAGAGAGTATATTATGAATTTCTATATATTAGTAGCTAAAGGCATTTCTATTTTATTATTCAATGTCTCTTAGAAAAGGATGTATAAAAATAATTCTTCTTAGTGTTAATGGCCTAGAAACATGTAAATTTCTCATTATAAACTACATACTTCCTTTTACACATGCATTTCAAATTCTATAAATCACACTATTTCATTATTCCTCTGAAGAGGCAGAATTGATCAGTTGGTAAAATCATCTTCCCTCATTCCAAACACAATACAGCATTTCATACAGCTTTTATTTTCAAGATGATTTGTTACATACAATCATTTAACGTAAACTGCCTGAAATTCTTTTATGGAAGTTGTCAATATACAAAAAAGCATGTAAATTGGCATTACTAATCCTTTAGAAGAAATAAAATTTTTCAATTTTATTTGAACATAACACAAATAAAAAAATCTATATATATAAAAGTCAAGCAGCTGTAACGATGGAACGACTGGAACAACCAACCAGGCAATCGGGGCCCCAGTTGGTGCCCCCAACTGCCCGAGGCCCCTCCCCCTGGCTGTCTCAGCCTCTGATCTCTCCCCACTGGGGAGGGCTGGCCAGATCGACCCCACCCATGCACAAATTCATGCACCAGGCCTCTAGTAAAGGAATAAATTATCTATATATATAAAAGCCTAAGGAACTGAACAATCACTTGACCAGTCGCTATGACACACACTGACCACCAGAGGGCAGACGTTCAATGCAGAGGCTGCCCCCTGGTGGTCACCACCACCAGAAGCCAGAAGCTGGGTTCACAGTTGTGGAGTGCAGCTCCTCCATAGCTGCCTGCTGCTTCTCACAGTGCTACATCCCCTGAGGGGTCCCAGATTGCAAGAGGGTGAAGGCCAAGCTGAGGGACCTTACCAGTGCACGAATCCTTGCACCGGGCCTCTATAAGCTACACTAATAAATATGTAAATTGACTATACCTCCATGACGCCCACCAGCCAATCAGGAGGGAATATTCAAATTAGCAGGACAAAGATGGCGGCAGTCCTACCCCCAGCCCCTCCAGGCACAGAGAGGCCAGGTGGGACAGGACACCTGCTATGAGGGGAAGGGGGCAGAGGGAGCTATAGGAGCAGCGCTCCAGCTGGAGCAAAACGAAGACTATGGCCAGAGCTAAGCAAAGATGGCAGACTTTGGCCAGAGTCAGCGAGAAGCCTGCAGACTCTGGCTGGAGTCAGGGAAGACTCCAGCCAGAGTGAAGGCAGAAGGCAGTGGCCAGAGTGTAGGCCTGGGTCCTGGGTGCCAGAGGAAAACTGGTGCTGGCAGCCAGATGAAGAAAGGCCTATTGCACAAATCTTCATGCAATGGGCCTCTAGTATACATATAAGTTCTTGGGTTAATATCTTCCTGTCCCCTCCTCTTCTCTGCCCTATGTGATTCATCAATCTGATCCATGTGTCCCTTCCTCTGATTCTATTTCATTCATCAGTTTATTTAGTTCAATATATTACACCTATAAGTTAGATCATGTGGTATTTGTCATTCTCTGACTGGCTTATTTTCCTTAGCATGATACTTTCTAGTTCCTCAATGCTTTCTCAAAGGGCAAGGGATCCTTTATTTAAAGGGAGATTATGCACTATTTTATTTATTTATTTACTTATTTTTAGAGAGAGAGGAGAGAAGGGAGAGGAATGGAAAGATTGAAATGTTGATGATAGAGAAACATACATTAGCTATGTCCACATGGGGTGTCCATGGGACTGGTTCTCTTGGGGGAAGTTAACCATCAGGATGGAGCATAAAGAACAGACAAATCCCTAGCCTGTCCTGGAACCAGGAGTCCTGAGGAAGCCAGGATGCTCCTCCTAGAGCTGGCCTCATTCACCTACCCACTGCAGCACCGCTCACCAGGTGACTTGGGAGAGCAGCCTCACCTGGCAGCTGACAATGCTGCTGCCTCCCATCCTCCCAGTACTTAGGTATAATTCCTGCTTCATAAGAGGTCTCTAGGGAATGCACAAGAATGTATCCCTGAAGTCAAAGAGTGACCCAGACCCACCTCTGACTTTCCCTGGAGCAAGTCTGGCCTATTTTAACCTGCATCTGGGTGTAAAGGACCTGCAAGAACATGGACACATGAATGCTTGCTCTTCAAAGTCTCAGTTTGTATCATGAGTGCATTTGATCAGCTTCCAAAGACAGTCACACCCAGGCCTAGAATCCACATTTGGTCCCTGCCCATGTCCTATGTACAGGGAATGGGTGCAAACGTGGAATTCATAGCAAAAACTCATCATGGTGTGTGGTGTGTGTGTGTGTGTGTGTGTGTGTGTGTGTGTGTGTGATTTATTCAATAGAAGTGAGATTTGGCCACAAGCAGGATGTGCAGATGGGACCTTCCACGAGAGGAACTTGAGGACTTAAGAGGCCCCAGATCCTCCAGGAGCATCTAGGTGAGGGGAGGATCGGCTGTGTCCATGCATCAGGCAGCTCCAGGAAAGGGTTCCCTAGTGGCTTCCTAGATCCCTGGTTTGAGGTCTCCCTGCAGCACCACTGGGGCTTAGTAAGGCCAGTTCAATATGTCTAGAGACTTCAAAATCACATGGTGTCCCTGAGGGAGCAATCTGATGTCAGGGGATAGCCTTCGCAACTGGACTAGAGACACTGAGAAGTCAGTCCCCTGTGAGCCCAGACAGAATCCTCCCCTGCAGATTCAGGGCTGGGCAGCAGGGGGCGCTCGGGGCCCATGAGCTCAGGGCTGCTGCCCCAGGAGCAGGCACAGAGGGAGATGGGCAGGAGTTTCCCCTGAGACCTGGGGCTTCCTCTCTTCATACACACAATCCAAACTGAAAGTTGGACACGGCTACTGTGGTGACTGTGAATATCCTGGTCCATCAGAGCATTTACAAAACTCAATGAGATATGAGAACCACACATGTGGGTGATTCTATGACTTTGGGATTTCCGAATTGTAAGGGGCTGGCACAGGGATGGACTTATTACCTCACTAGGGGCAGTATTTTGGAGATATACCGATCCATAAAGAAGACAATCATGTATCAAAGCCCAGAGCTGGTCCAGAAGGCCCCATGTTACCCAAAGGTGGGCCCACAATGAGGACCATGTCCTGTGGGAGCTGGTTCCTCAGTAGGATGAGCTCTGTCTGCACAGAGATCAGGGGCCTGGCATGGGACATACATACTTCAACCTGGATTAGAACTTGGTAAAACCAAGAGCTAGTTCCTTGAAAAGAAAAACAAATTGAGGAACTATTTGCCTGACTCATCAAAAAACAAAGAGAGAGACCCCAAATAAATAAAATCAGATAGGAAAGTAGAGAAGTAACCACTGACACAACGGACATACAAAGGATTTTAAGAAAATACTATGAACAACTATATGCCTACAAGCTAGACAATGTGGATGAAATGGACAAATTTCTAGAAAAACACAATCTCCCAAAACTGAAATAGGAAGAATCAGAAAACCTGAATGGACCAAGGAAATAGAAGCAGTAATAAAAAAAAAAAATGCTTCACAGGGTAGTTTCACCAAACATTCAAAGAAGAACTATCACCTATACTTCTAAAACTATTCCAGAATTCCAAGAGTTTGGAAAACTTCCAAGCTCCTTTTATGAGGTCAGCATTATCCTAATTCCAAAACCAGATAAAGACACTAGAAAGAAAAACAGTTACAGGCCAATATATCCATGATAAACATAGATGCTAAAATCCTAACAAAATATTAGCAAATTGGATCTATTAAAAAGATCATATACCATAACCATGTGGGGTTTATTCCAGGAATGCAAGTCTGGTATAATACTCCCAAGTCAATAAATGTAATACATCCCATAAAGAAACTGAAATACAATCACATGACCACATCAGTAGACACAGACAGAGCATTCGACAAATCCAACACCCATCCTATATAATAAAGAGATAATATGCAAATTGACCATCACACACTCACAAGATGACTGCCTATGACCAGGCCTGCAGGGGGGTTAGTGATGGACGACCAAATGACTGAACAAGCAGGCTGTGTGGGGTGACCAGGCCAATAGGGAAGTGAGGGATGACCAAACGACTGAACAAGCAGGTTGTGTGGGGCGACCAGGCCAACAGGGGAGTGAGGGACAACCAAATGAGTGAACAGCAGGCTGTGTGGGCAACCAGGCTGGTGGGGAGGCTGTGAGGGGTGACCAGTCCAGCGGGGGGGCAGGGGCAGTTGGGGGCAAACAGGCTGGTGGGGGGGCAGTGAGGGGCAACTAGGCTGGCAGTGGGGGCAGTTGGGGGTGACCAGGCTGGCAGGGGGTGGCAATTAGAGGTGACCAGGACAGCAGAGGGGGGCAGTTGGGAGTGACCAGACTGTCAGAGTAGGCAGTAAGGGGTGTCCATGCCAGTGGGGGGCCATTGGGTATGACCAGGCTGGCAGGGGGGCAGTTGGGGGCAATTAGGCTGGCATGCAGAGGCAATGAGGGGCGATCAGGCCAGCAGGGGAAGGCAGTTAGGGGTGACCAGGCAGGCAGGCAGGTAAGCAATTAGGAGCCAGTGGTCCAGGATTGTGAAAGGGATGTCCGACTGTCAGTTTAGACCCAATCTCTGGGACTATACCAGCAGTGGGGCATCCCCTGAGGGGACTCCTCCTTTACGAATTTCATGCACTGGGCCTTTAGTCCTATATAATAAAAGCCCAGCGACCATAATGGTGTAATGACCAGAATGACTGGTCAGCCAGTCACTATGATGTGCACTAACCACCAGGGGCCAGATGATCAATGCAGGAAGGAGGGAGGGAATACAGTGAGGCCTGTGGGCGCATGGTATGGCCCAGGGATTCCAGAAACTGCAAGCCCAGAGCTTGCTTTCCAATAAAGAAAATAAATAGGAAAAAAAAAGCAGCCCACTCTGCCACCCTGGGAAGAATGGCTGGCTCCAGGAGGGAAAGACCTCCCTAAACCCCTCCTGGCCCAGCTCATGTACTGCTGGCTCACAGGGACTCACCAGTGATGTGCAGGAAGCACAGCCCCTCCGACTCCAAAGCTGGTCACACCAACAGCTGCTCCCCCTCCATCTCCATGGCAGAGGTAGCATAGTGCTGCAGGGCCTCCTCAGCTCTGACTTCCAGCTTCTGGATTCCTGCCTGCCCATTAGCATACTATTGGTTTGCCCCCACCCCCCAGCCAATAGTGCTTCAGCACAGCAAGAGAGTAGCAGGACACAGTCACCAGGGCTGACTGACATCCATGTGTAGTTATACTGTGTGTTAACATTTGTAGGGAAACAGGGCAGCTTGCTCCTGCCGCCCATCATCAACTTCTAGGATAAGAATGGTCTGCTGATCTCTGTGTTTCTCCTCCCGTCCATAATCAAAACCTCTTGGGGATGAATGATCCCAGCGAATTATCCCAAAACACACTCAATGTCACTGTAACAGACATTCTCAGTCATTATAGCCTACGAACAAAACTGGAAGTCCCTGTCAGAATAATTTGGCAAGAAAAAGAAATAAAAAGTCTCTAAATCAGAAAGAATCTCATAAAATATCTCTCTTTAACTCTATGCATCTGACATGATCTTATATATAGAAAACCATGAAGACTTCACAAGAAAACTGATAGTACTAGAAAGTGAACTCACTAACGATATAAGGCACAAAACCTACATATAAATTGCTTGTGCTCCTGCACACTCTCAACAAAGTGTCTTCATGACTCTAGGAAATATGTGGGGCTGTTTCAGAGAAAGTGAGGTAAGAAAACTTGAATGGGAAAAACAACAAGGTGATGACAACCTAATGAAACAAGAATCCTGGAAGTGAGTGTCCTCAGTCTTGGTTAATCTGCCATCATGTACCCAGGTAGCTCCCCCCACCCCCAATGTGGCACTGAGTCAGATGAAGGTCAAGTTGATTCCCATCATGTGAGAACAGTGACAGAGCTCCCAAAGGTCACATGCAGACATCAGGTTTCCAAAAACAAGATTTTCATAAACTAAACTTAATTACCCCCTACTCTTTAACCTGCATCTTCACTACCAAATCCTAGTTCTGACTGAATGTCATCTACATCACCAGTGATAGAAATGGATCTCACAAGTGATTCTAGAAAATGAAACAGAAATGAGGGCTGTGCAGCTGCTACACACCCAGCACCAAACTCCCGTGAAGGAATAGGACCCAGGAGCTCTGTCTGTGTCTCTATAGTTCATGCTTCTGGTTACCGGGGACCCACACAGAAGTTCAACTCTTCATGATCACTTGGTCCACTGGCTCCACGCTCACACTCTGGTCTTAGTTTATCCTCTGATCACTTTGTAGGGGAAATAGTGTCAGATGGAATATTCCGTCTCCTGAAAATGAACCTCCTACACTATTACTTCTTTCATGGGTTGTGAGGGTTGATTTCTCTTGGTTTTCATTACTGGTGAAAGTTAAAGCCATCTCTCAGTTTAAACCTTCTCTTTCTTTATGAACAACAATTTTCTCTCCTGGGTATTTGAACAGGTCTCCTGCAGAAGGTGGGTCCAGTGGGGGAGGGGACAGGCCCAGGTGTGGGGAGTAATTTTTCACAGATAACACACTTGGACAAGTCACACTCTGAGACCATGTCCTTTATGACAGAATCCAACCCCAGAGCTGCCCCTCTAGGAGGAGGACATGCAAATAGGGCCCCTTCTGCTCATGAAAAAACAGGCCAGCCCTGACCCTGCAGCTCTGGGACAGGAGCCCAGCCTCAGGATCCCCAGGTGTTCCCAGTCTTTGATCAGGACTGAACACAGACCACTCACCACGGGGTTTGAGCTCATCTGGGTTTTCCTTGTGGCTCTTTTAAGAGGTGATATGTGGAGAACAAAAGGCACTGAGTATGAGGGTGGTCATGAGTGAGAGAAACAGTGGATGTGTGAGAGTTTCTGACCAGAATGTATTTGTGTTTGCAGGTGTCCAGTGTGAGGTGCAGCTGAGACTCTCTTGTGCAGCCTCTGGATTCACCTTCACTAGCTTCTGGATGCAAGGGTTCCATCAGGCTCCAGGAAAGAGGCTGGAGTGGCTTGGGGATATTAAAACTGATGTAAGTATCATCAACTATGGCACCTCCGTGAAAGGCCGATTCACCATCTCCAGAGATGACAAGAACATGCGTTATCTGCAAATGAACAGTCTGAGAGCTGAGGACAAGGGTGTGTATTACTGTGCAACAGACACAGTGAGGGGAAGTCTGTGTGAGTCCAAACACAAACTTCCCTGCAGCAGAGGCTATGACCACCAAGGGGGTGCTCAGGGCCCCTGCAGGTGCAGTTGGAGGCTTGGGCTGGTTTCCTCTTCATGTGACAGTTTCCCTCAAGGAACCTTTGGATTCCTGATTCTGCACTTACCTGTGAAGTCTCTGAGTTAGAAAAGTCTGATGTAAAGAGAGATAACTTTCTCATGTGGGCAAAAGACAGAGAATCTCCTCAAGACACTTTTGTACCCAAATGACAATTAATCATCAAATATGGCCCAAGTCACCTAAATGTAACCAGGGGCTCTTGTGACTCAACAGTATATCTCCGTTCCACATGGCTCAGGCCCCAGCCAGCAGCAGGACATGTGTGTGCTGGACAATGGGCCCCAGAGGAGTGTGTCCCCAAAGCTAAAGAAGAAAAACATGGTGGTGACAATTATGGATTTGTCATCATGCTCAGAGCACCAATAGCAGGTGACACCATGAGGTGGAGATGGAGGTACCTTAGAATGAATGTGCAGGCTGAGGCAGGCCCACACACTGAGGGACCTTGAAAAAGCTTATCACTTCATGGAAGTGCCTGGGGGGCAAGGCAGGATTTTCATCCAGTCAGAAATGGTTGTCCAGCTGGGGTGGCTCAGTGGTTGATCATCTTCCTATGAACCAGGAAGTCAGTATCCGATTCTTGGTCAGGGCACGTATCTGCATTGCTGTCTTGATCCCCAGTGTGGGGTATGCAGGAGGCTATAGATCTATGATTTTCTCTCATCATTGATGTTCCTATTTCTCTCACCCTGTCCACTACTCTCTGAAATTATATATATATATTATATATATATATATAATATATATATATATAATTTATATATATACATATATAATATATATGTATATATATTATATATGTATATATAATATATATATATATATATATATTTATAAAAGGAAAACAATGGTTGGGTCTCCCAGGTAAGAATTAAGAACACTGGTTTAAGGTTTTATTGTGGATCAACATGGGGGCTGGGAAAGTCCTGCTCACTGAAGTGCTTTTGTGGTTTCAATGTCCCACCTGCAGGACAAAGGAGGCATCCCCAATTATTCTTCCACTTTACCAGTGCCAAGCAAAAGAGAGAGGGATGAACCTTAACATGTCAATATCAAACATCAAAAATAGAGCCTGGGAAAGAACCAAGATGGTGGCATAGATAAATGTGGACACTTGTGCTGTGCTAGCACAGCCAGGGGTGAACCTGAGAAGGGTGTGTGTGTGGGGAAAGTTTGAAGGATTAAAGAAGGCAGACAAGAGAATAAAGCTGGGGCTAGGTAGGATGCTGCCCTCTGATTAGAGGGACAGTGCCATGGCCTGCCAGCCATCTTTATTTTATAGCCAGATTCTACAAGGCAAAGCAAGGGCATAGTCAAGATGTTTATAATGTTCTCACAGGTTTCAAATCTTACTCAATTACATGCACCAGAACTCTATCAAGCCCACATCACTCAGCTTCTTGGGACCACAGGTCAAGCTTACAACTATAGCCTTTGGCTATAATTGTGCTAGGACTTTCACGTGTCTTTGCCATGAAAGGATCATGTCCTCTCATTAGTCCAATGCTTGAACATGTCCAAACACTGTAGCCGCTCTCCACAGGTACTCACCACCTCCTACTAAAATATGAAACAACCACCATTCAGAAGAGCCTGGAAGCTGGCTGAATGGAAGTCCTACCACTAGAGAAATAAAGAAGAAAGCAGGTTGATACTGGTAGGAGGGGCAGAGGCAGGAATGGGCTGGTCTAACACCTACCTATACCAATTTTTTTTATTTTTTAATTGTGAGGGAGATCATCTCTGTGGAGGCCACCCGTGATGAGCATGGGGTCCCAGCCCCACACCAGACTCCCAGCTCAGGGTTGCAGCAATGGGAAGAGAAGTCCCTGTAACTTCTGGCTGTAAATAGCAGTAGGGATTGTTACTGAGTGACAAGGAAACTGCAGGAATCACAGGTGTTCCTATGACAGAAACAGGGCAGAAACTCACAGGGTCCCACTTCTTCTGAGCTCCAGCGCCAATGGACCCAGACCCATATGGGGAGGAACTAGATTTTCTTGCACTGGGGCAGGAATTTGGGGTGCCTTTCTCACAGAGTAGGATGCTCACAGGGGTCATTGTTCTTGTGCTGGGACATCCTCCTTCTCAGGGATGACTGGTAGTCATACCTGTGTCCCCATCAGCCTGGAGCACACTGTTCATCCCATCCTGGGGATTCCCTGAGACCTGCCCCATCCAATTTGCAGCTCCACCCAAGCTTTTTGCAGCAGACTTTCCATATGAATGGCCTGTCCTGGCTCAGATTTCAGACATCACTAAAATCTCTCAAACAAACTGCACCCAGTGAGAGCATGCCCTAAACTTATCCATAAAAGGGCCAAGACAGGGCACTAGCACCAGCCTATCTTGTTTCACACCTGGGCCTCACCTGGGTACTTCCAAGCCTAATACAAATAGCAAATAACAGCTGTATGCGGTTCCCTTTGTAGCTCTTGCCAGGTGGCCCTAGGAAGTGGGTGACATTGCTGGACTTCCTAGAGCCAGTGCACCCAGTGGACAGTTTCAGACCATACTGGATTACAACTCTACACATCCACAAGCAACACACTCAAGAAGCAGACTCAGTGAGCACCAAAGCCCCACTAAAGCAAGTCTTGCTCCAGATGGGTGTCTCCTGCACAGCAGTTGTCCCACTGTAGCCACAGCTGGTTCCCACAGCCAATTGGCCTAGAGGACAATCCCTCCAAGTGACACCAACAGCAATCAAGGCTCAGCTACAAGAATTTGCACACAGTCCACAATGGGGTACAACGAAAATGTCCACCACCTCAGGTGAATGGGGAGGCTGAGCCTCTGAGCCCTACAGGACACCTATTACACAAGGCTACTCCATCAATTCAAGGAGACTTAGCAGCTCTACCCAATACATAGAAACAAACACAGGGAAACAGCCAAAATGGGGAGCTAAAGAAACATTTCACAAGTGAAAGACATGGAAACAAGCAAACCATTAGGTACAGAGTTCAAAACCATGTTTATAAGGTTATTCAGGGATCTTCATGAGATTTTCAAGGATCTTAGTGAGAATGTCAATGATATGAAAAAGGAAGAGTCAGCATTAAGCATATACTAACTGAAATAAAAAATAATTTACAGGGATTCACCAGTAAAGTAGAGGATTTCAATAATCAAATCAATGACTTGGAATATGAGGAAACAAAAAACACCTAATTAGAAGAGCAAAAAGAAAAAAAGAATCCAAAAATATGAAATGGTATAAGGAGCCTCTAGGGCAACTTCAAGGGTACCAACATTTGCATTATGTGTGAACCAAAAGGGTAAGAGAGTAAGATATTAAAAACATAATTGAAGAAATAATGACAGAAAATTTCTCCAACCTGGTGATAGAAATAGATTTACAAGTCCACAAGCACAGGGAATACCAAACAAGAGGAACTCAGAGGCCCACATTAAGACCATCATAATTAAAATGCCAAGGGTTAAAGATGAAGAGAGAATCTTAAAAGCAGCAAGGGAAAAGCAGTCAGTTACCTACAAGGGAGAGCCCATACAACGGTCAGCTGATTTCTCAACAGAAACCTTTCAGGCCAGCCAAAACCGGTTTGGCTCAGTGGCTAGAGCATCAGTCTGCGGATTGAAGGGTCCCAGGTTCGATTCTGGTCAAAGGCATGTACCTGGGTTGCAGGCACATCCCCAGTAGGGGGCGTGCAGGAGGCAGCTGATCGATGTTTCTCTCTCATCGATGTTTCTAACTCTCTATCTCTCTCCCTTCCTCTCTGTTAGAAATCAATAAAATATATTAAAAAAAAAAAAAGAAACCTTTCAGGCCAGAAGTGAGTGGCAAGAAATATTCAAAGTGATAAATAGTAAGGACCTACAACCAAGATTACCCAGAAAAGCTCTCATTTAGATTGAGAGTCACATAAATAGCTTCACAAACAAGAAAAACAAACAACAACAACTAATGGAGTTCACCTCTAGCAAACCAGTCTTATAGGAAATGTTGAAGGGTGTTCTTTAAGAAGAGGAAGAAGAAAGAAGCAAAGGAGAAGAAGAAGGAGAAGGAGAAGAAATAAAAATATGAGCAATGAGATGGCAACAAACACATATCTATCAACAATTGAATCCAAAAATCAAAATAATGAACAGGAAACTAATTAACAAAAGAACCAGTGAATAAAATAGAATCACATGCATAGAGGCATGGAACAGGCTGACAAATATCAGAAGAAAGAAGGGGAGAAAGGGCGAGAAGAGATGAAACAAAGATCTTACCTATGAGTACAGAAAGTAGCGGGGTGAAGGCCTGGGATGGGGTGGGAACCGGATGGAGGGAGACAATGGGGGAAAAGGGGACATCTGTAATACTCTAAAAAATAAAAATAGAACATGACTACTTATTCCACTGACACCTATAAAATCAGAGTGAACACAAGGAGCTACTGACCATTGTGGGTAGAAAACAATTCTAGATCTTCAAACAGGAGAATAATGAGCACCTGTAAGCACTGATAAGGAACAATAACAGGACTACCCAGAGGACTTAGGTCAAGGTCAAGGGTGTCCACTGCCCACTATGCATGGTCATCAGCTTTTTCTGAAGGATTTAGATCAGCTTTCTGCTTTCAAAGACCAGGAGCTCCCTCAGGATGATGAGGATCTTCAGGTGAGGGAGCTCTATAGGAGCAGCCTTCCAACTGGGTGGGGTCATGATTGATCCTTGAGTTGCTGCTATGGACACAATGTATGTGTCCCTCAATTATTCATACATTAAATCCTAATGCTTAAGGTGATGGTGTTAGGAGGTGGGGCCTGGGGACTTGCTTAGGCCTTGAGGGTGGAGTTCTCGTGAGTGGGATTAGTGCCCTTAAAAAAAGAGGACTGAGAAAGCTCTCTTTGTCCATCCACCCTCTGTGATCACAGAGAAAAATCAACCACTAAAACGCTGGCCCTCACCAGAAACCCATTTTGCTGGCAACAAGTCTTGGATTTCCCAGTCTTCTCATCTGTGAACCTCTCACTTGTTGGACTGTGTCACACAGCCCCATGAACCATGGAGAGTATGGTGTCACGTGACCACCAAAACTGACCCTGGAGTTTACTGCTAAGTTGGTTGTTCAAAGTACACCCTGCGTTTCCCTCCAGTGATGGGCAAGGATAGAGTTTCTCTGATGTGTCCTTGAACAGACAGAGTCTCCTGGTGGAAGGTCAGGGGAGGCTCCAACAGAGCTGAGGTGGAAAGGCAGCGTGAAAGCTGGAGAAGGCATGAGCCCTTTCAGTACTTCCCACATCAGCACGCAGCAAGGCGGAAGGTCACTGGAGGTGAAATCTATAAACGTCTGGTCCTCCCAGCCACCAAGTCACAGGGAGATGGCTGATGTCCTCCTGACGCCATGGACACCAGGCCCTGCAGGAAGACCTTTGGCCAATGGGCTTTAAGGGTGCATTTAGATTTGACCATTTTAACTTAAGTATGTCATTCTTCCAAACTTTCCAGAGATTGTCTGTAATAATGGCAGTGGGGTACTTGGATCCTAGTGGCTCCCTACAGAGCATTGAATAATGATTCCTGTGATGTAAGCCTGTGGATGATTCAGTTGTAACTGTTGGTCAGCCATTGGGGGGAGGGGTGAAGAGGCTGAATCCAGAGTGTGTCTGGAGCAGATAAAAGGCTCTAAATGTGCAGGCTCCTTCTTCCCTCTCTCTCTCTCTCTCTCTCTCTCTCTCTCTTCTCTGATGGACCCATGACCACCGAAGGACCTGGGCAGTGGTTATGTCTGGAAATCACAGAAGAGCAGACTTGCAGGACCCCAGTCCTGGGGGCTGGAGGTGGGGTGGTAGCTCTCTCTGGGTATCGGCACGTGGACCAGGACACATGAAGAATTTACTCTGAGCTGGAGTATCCTGGCCCTGTGGGTGGGGGCATGATTGTAAATTATCTAGGGTGTAACTGATGATGGTGGTATTAACAACAATAGCCACACTGCAGCACACAGACTAGCCACATGTCATGAACATCTCCACACTCACAGGAGGGGCTTGTCCCTCTGAGGACAGGATGGCTGTCCCCCAGGGACTCTAATCCTCTGTTCCTAAGAGGAAGACACCATGCAAATTAGGAGTTCCTTGTGCTGATAAACCTGGCCCAGCCCCTGTCCCTGCACTTCTGGGAGAGCAGCCCCACCCCAGGACCTGCAGTCTTCATTTACTCCAGGCGTCAACCCAGAGGAAGCACCATGAAGTGTGGGCTGAGCTGGTCTCTTGCTTTGATGCTCTTACATAGTAACTTTATGGAGAAGCTGGGGCCTTGAGAGTGTATGTGAGTGTGTGTGTGGCCCTGCTACTAATGAGAACTCTCGTGTCTGTAGGTGTGCAGTGTGAGGTGCAGCTGGTAGAGTCGGGGGGAGACTTGGTGCAGCCTGGTGGGTCTCTGAGACTCTCCTGAAAAGGCTCAGGATTCACGTTCAGTGACTATTATATAAGTTGGATCCAGCAGACCCCAGGAAAGGGATGGGAGTGGGTAGGTTTCATAAGAAACAAAGCCAATGGTCATACCATGGAATACACTGCATCTGTGAAAGGCAGATTCACTATCTCCAGATATGATTTTAAAAGCACTGCCTACCTGCAAATGAGCAGTCTGAGAGCCAAGAACACAGCCATGTATTACTGTGAAAGTGATACAGTGAGGGGAAGTCAGTGTGAACCCAGACACAAACCTCCCTGCAGCCAAGGCTGTTACCAGAAGGGGTGCTCAGGACACACAGACTTTGTGTTGCAGCCCCAGGAGAAGTTGTAGGTGTTGTTTATGGCTGTTTCCTCTGAGGGTTCTGGGTTTCCTCTCTTTATAACAGTTTATCCAATTGTCTCTCTAGGCCTATGCTTCTCTGACTACCACTGATGGCTCTGTGTTTTAACAGTTTTATTATATTAGTAGGTACAGTCTCACATGCAGCACAGGTGAAGTTTCATGTTTGCAGGAAAAGAAATGCAGAGGGTGATGGGGCAAGGTGTCTTGGATGTACATGGATCTCCCTCACCTCCTCCCAGAAGCAACTGGAAATTACAACTAAATTGGGGATCATTCACCCTAAATTGCCAACTAAAGACTATCTGAAGAGAAGACATTCTCTTGGTTGGCAGGCCATGTGATGAAGGGATAGCTCAGCTGCAGAGGTTCCCCTGAGAGTTGTGAAGCCTAGCCCCAGACTAGGCCCCACCTGGAGTGCCAGATATGTGAATACACACCCACATAGCACCCATCTGTGAAATGCAGGGTGGTTTCTGTCTGCAAAGGAGAGGCAGAGCCCACTGGAGACAAAGCCACCCCTTTAAAGGGCCAATGAGCAAAATGTGTCTTAGCAGCCACTCATGCTGTACTCCAAGGAAGGAGGGTTGCCAGATGGCAGTTGCCTGAGGGGAGTTGGGATGGAAGGCTTTGGGAAGGATGTGGGGGAGGAGCCTCCAGGACACTGTACTGAGCCCTTCTCCATTCTTCAGCAGCCACATTTCCTGGGAGGAGCTATCCCCACCCAATGGCATCAGCCTGGGGAAAGTAATTCCCCACCTCTGGAACCCTGTGACTCCACCCTGCATCATAAACCCTGTTAAGGAGTCAGGTTTTATGATGGTGTCAAGACCCAATTACAACATGAGAGCCCACATAACCCACAAAGGGACATTCCAGAGCATCCAGCTGAAGACATCAAAGAGACTGCACCATTGGGCTCACAGGACACCTGCTACATAAGGCCTCCCTACAAAGACTGGGAGTTATAGTAGTTCTATCTGATACATAGAAAGAAACACAAAGAGACTGCCACTTTGGGGAGGCTAGGAAACAGGCCACAGAACAAACAAGAAGAATCTACAGAAAACAAGCTAAATCAAATGGAGGCAAGAAAATGATCAGATATAGAGTTCTAAGTAATGGTTATAAGGATGTTCAATGAACTTAGTGGGAACTTAGTGGCATGAAAAATTACATAGAGACTCCGAATAAGAACCAGTTGAAAATGAACAACATAATTTCTGCCATCAAGAATACAGTGGATAGAATTAAAAGTAGGTCGGATGAAGCAGGGGATCGAATCAGTGATTTGGGAGAAAGTGTAGGGGGAAAAACAGTCATTCAGAGAAGAAAAAAAATAGTGGAAAATGAGTGAGAACAGTTTTAGGAAAATTTGGGACAACGTGGTATGAAACAACATCTGCATCATAGCAGTATCAGAATGAGGAGACACTGAGCAAGTGATAAAAAAAAACCCATTTGATAAAATAATGATAGAAAATTTACCTAAACTGGTAAAGGAAAAAGACACAAAAGTCCAGGAAGCACAGAGGATTGCAAATAAGATGAACCCAAAGAGGCCAACAACAAGACACATCATAATTAAAATGAAAAATATTAAAGGCAAAGAGAGAATCTTAAGAGTAGCAAGAGAAAGGTAGTTAAATACTTTAAGGTAGGTAATTACAAGGCAGTTCCTATAGGACAGTCCACTGATTTCTCAACAGAAACCTTTAAAGCCAGAAGGGATTGGCAGAAATAGTTAATGTGATGAAAAGCAAGAACCTATAAACAGACTACTTTACCAGCAAGGTTTTTAGAATTGAAGGTGAAATAAAGATTTTCCCAGACAAGAAGCTAAAGAAGTCCCCCCCCCCATCACCAAACTAGTATTACAAGAAATGTTAAAGCGTCTGCTGGAAGAAAGAGGAAGAGGAGGGGGAAGATAAAAAGAAGAAAAATACAGAGGTAAAAGCATATAATGGCAATAAATATATACCAATCAATAATCACTTTTAATGTAAATGGCTTAAATGCTACAATCGAAGGACATAGGGTAGCTGATTAGATAAGAAAGCAAGTCTCACATATATGCTGTCCACAACTGACATACTCCAGAATGAAAGATACACACAGAGAAAAGTAAAGGGATGAAAAATAAATTTCATGCAAATGGAAATGAAAAAAAAAAAAACACAACACAACAAAAACTGGGATAGCAATACTTATATCTGACAAAATAGACTTTGAAACAAAGACTGTAGAAAGAGACAAAGAAAAACACTGCATAATAATAAAAGGAACAATCCAACAAAAGGATATGTCTGATAAACATTTATAAACTCACAGAGGAGGACCTAATTATAAAGAAAATCTTGAGGCAGGCCTGTGTTGCTCAGTGGTTGAGCTCTGACCTATGAACCAGAAGGTCACAGTTGGATTCCAGTCAGAAAACATGCCCATAATGTAGGCTCTATCCCCAGTACTGTGTATGTAGGAGGCAGCCGATCAATGATTCCCTCTCATCATTGAAGTTTCTTTCTCTCTCTCTCTTTCCCTTCCTCTCTGAAATCAATAAAAATACATTTTAAGAAAGCAAATCTTGAAGGATCTGATGGGAGAGATTGACAGTAATACGTTCATTGTATCAGACTTTAACACCCAACTGACATCAATGAATAGATCTTCCAGACAGAAAATCAGTAAGAAAAAACAGATCTTCAATGATATACTAGAACAGATGGATTTAATTGAATTCTTTAGAGCATTCCACCCCAAAGGAGCAGAATGCACATTATTTCCAAGTACACATGAAACATTTTCTAGGCTAGACTACATGTTAGTACACAAAACAAATCTCAATAAGTTTAAGAAGATTAAAATTATATCAAGCACCTTCTCTGATTATAATGTTATGAAATTATAAATCAACCATAAGAAAAAACACACAAAGTCTTTGAGGAAAAGAAACATGTTATTGAACAATAAATGGGTTATCAAAGAGATCAAGAAAGAAATCAAAGTTACCTTAAAACAAATGAAATGAGAACACAACAACCAAAATCTACATGACACAGCAACAAGCATTTATAATAGGGAAATCCAAACCAGTACAAGCCTACCTCAGGAAACAGGAACAAGGATAACAATGTAACTCTACACCTAAAGGAACTGGTATAGAAAAACCTGGAGTGAGTACAAGGACGGAAATAATGATGATCATAGAGGAAATAAAACACAGTCTAAGGAAATTAATGAAACCAAGAGCTGGTTCTTTGAAAAGGTAGACTAGATTTACAAACTTTTAAACAGACTCGTCAAGAAATAAAGATTGAGCACATAGCCCTAGAGGGTTTGGCTCAGTGGATAGAGCATCGGCCTGCAGACTGAAGGTCCTGGGTTCCATTCTGATCAAAGGCACATGCCCAGGTTGAAGGCTCGGTTCCCATTGGGGTGTGTGCAGGAGGCAGCTTATCAGTGGTTCTCTCTCATCATTGATGTTTCTGTCTCTCTCCCTCTTCTTTCCTCTCTGAAAAGAATAAAAATATATTTTGAAAAAAGATAGTACACACAAATAAATAAAATTAAAAAAATGAAAGGGAAGTAACAACTAACACCATAGAAATACAAAGGGTTATAATAAACTATTATGAACAACCATATACTAACATATAGGACCACATATACAAAAATGCTAAATTCCTAGAAACATATATCCTTTCAAAACTGAATCAGAAACAATCAGAAAATATAAATAGATCAAATTAACCTAATGAAATCATAGCAGGAATAAAAAAACTCCCACATGATTTCACAGGTGAATTTCACCAACATTTAAAGGAGAAATAATACTTATCTTTCTCAAAATATTACCAAAATTCAAGAAGAAGGAAATCTCCCAAGCCACTTCCACTGTCCAAATTCTCCCTAGATCTGTCCCAGTCCCTTAATTCCATGACCAGAGCCCTGCTGACTCTCCCCAGCTCTTCCCACAGCATCAAGGGCAGAGCAGACCATTTAAAACCCACCTGCCCCCTTTCATCCACTAGCAACCCTTTCACAGGTCCATCCATCTGTGTGCATCCCAGGATGGGTCACAGACAGGAGACCTGAAGCTGAGCCAGGACATGGTGACAGCAGTCCCAAGAGTTACATGCAGACGCCAGATTTCCAATAACAAGGTTTTCATAATTAATTATTCCTCAATCATTACCCACATTTTCCTCTAAACACAGTTGATCATGACAGGGATTCTTCTATATTCCAGTGTATGAAACTGGATTAAAAAATGTCTAGAGAATAAACACAACAAAGGAGGCAGTGCAGCTACTACCCTTCAGGACCAAACTCCCCTGATGGAATAACATGGAGCTCTGTCTGTGTCTCTGTAGTTCATGCTTCTGTCTCCCAGAGACCCACACAGAAGCTCCTCTCTCCCCCAAGACTTGGCCCACTGGCTCTAAGCTCACACTGTGGTCTTAGTTTATCCTCTGATCACTTTGTAGGGGAAATAGTGTCCTATGGAACTTCCTGTGTCCTGAACATGAACCTCCTGCACTTTTACTTCTTTCTCAGGTTGTGAGGGTTGATTCTCTTGGTTGTCATTACTGGTGACTGTCAAAGGTATCTCTCATTTTAAACCTTACTCCTTTATTGTTATGAAAATTTTCTCGCCTTGGTCTTTGTACAAGTGACCTGCAGAATTTAGGTTCAGTGGGAAGTGCACAGGCCCAGATGTGGGGAATTACTTAACACACATGCACCCTTAGACATGTCACACTCAGGGACACTGTACTTTATGTAAAAGTCCAACTCCAGAGCCCCCTATATAGCAGGAGGAAATGCAAATAGGGCCCCCTCTGCTCACAAACACCAGCCCAGCCCCAATTCTGCAGCTCTGGGACAGGAGCCCAGCCCTGGGATCCCAAGGTATCACCATTCCTGGAACAGGACTGAACAGGACCACTCACCATGTGGTTTGGGTTCAGCTGGATTTTCCTTGTTGCTCTTTTAAGAGGTAAATTTAGCAGAACAAGAGACACTGAGTATGTGAGTGGGCATGAATGATAGAAACCGTGGATGTGTGAGAGTTTCCTGACCAGGATGACTTTGTGTTTGCAGGTGTCCAGTGTGAGGTGTAGCTTGTGGAGTCTGGGGGAGGCTTGGTGAAGCCTGGAGGGTCTCTGAGACTCTCCTGTGCAGCCTCTGGATTCACCTTCAGTAGCTCCTGGATGACCTGGGTCCACCAGGTGCCAGAGAAGGGGCTGGAGTGGGTCTCACTCATTAATCCTGATGGAAATAGCACATACTATGCAGACTCTGTGAAGGGCCGATTCACTATCTCCAGAGACAACCCCAAGACCACGCTGTATCTGCAAATGAACAGCTTGAGAGCCGAGGACACGGCTGTAGAGTACTGTGCAAGAGACACAGTGAGGGGAAGTCAGTGTGAGCCCAGACACAAACCTCCCTGCAGGAGAGGCTGTAACCACCAGGGAGGGCGCAGCATCCCTGAACACAAGGACCATCCCAGCAGCAGGTGCAGTTGGAGGTTTGTGCTAGTTTCCTGTGTGGTTTTCTCTTCCTGTCACAGGTTTCCTCATGGGACCCCTGGATTCCTGATTCTGCATTTACCTCTGATGTCTCTGAATTAGAAATGTCTGTTGTAAACAGAGATAACTTTCTCAGGTGGACAAACCTCAGACACTCTTGTGCCCAAATAATAATCATCTAATCTTCTGACCCAGCTGACTCAACAGTGCAGCTCAGCTTTTCAAAGGTCAGGGTTCCAACCAGCCAGCAGCAGGACAGGAGTGTGCTGGACAGCAGGCACCAAAGGAGTGTGACCCCAAAACTAGAGAAGAAAGATTCTGGCTTATCATCATGCTCATAGCACCAAGAATAGGTGACACCAGACAGAGGTAGAGGGACTTGAAACAGCTTGGTACACATGACCAGGCCTATGAGAAACACACACACCAAGTGAACATGGACTGTTTATTCCATACATAACTGATATCTCTGAGACGCACAGGAAAGGCTCTTTAGGAAGTCAGATTTGCTTTGATGGAGCCAGGAAAGGAGACTGGCTTGGGGTTTTATTTATCAAGGTGGTGACAGAGGGAGAGGATTTCTCCTTCCAGGGGCTTATGTGGTTTCAATCTCACAATGAAATCTAAAGACAATGTCATGATTTCTTATTATATTTCTCCTGAGTGACAGATGGAGAAGAGGCAATAATAAGTCATTAGTTGTCAGCAGTCAAATGAAAAATAAGAGTATGGCCCTAACCAGTTTGGCTCAGTGGATAGAGCATTTGGCCTGTGGACTGAAAGGCCCCAGGTTCGATTCCGGTCAAGGGCATGTACCTAGTAGGGGGTGTGCAGAAGGCAGCTGATAGATGTTTCTCTCTCATTGATGTTTCTAACTCTCTATCCCTCTCCCTTCCTCTTTGCAAAAATCAATAAAATATATTTTAAAAAAGTAAGAGTATGGCTACCTATTTTACTTAACAATTATAGAAAATGACCAAAAGATGATATAAAGTGTCATTGTGTGTGTTAAAAAAACTAGGTCTACAGCAAATGAGAAGTATAAATACAAGTAAGCAAATGATAATGATGGTGGTGTTGGTGATGGCGATGATAGAATTGGACAGAGATTGTGGTCTGAAGTCTTGTTGGGAATCTTTACTTTATCCAAGGTCATCAGTTTTTATTTTATTTTTAAAATATATATTTTCATTTATTTCAGAGACGAAGGGAGGAGAGAAAGATAGAAATATCAATGATGAGAGAGAATCATTGATTGGCTGCCTCATGCATGCCCCACACTGGGATTGAGCCTGCAACTCAGGCATGTGCCCTTGACCAAAATCAAACCTGAGACCCTTTAGTTCACAGGCTGATACTCTATCCACTGAGCTAAACTGGCTAGGGCCAAGGTCATCAGTTTTTAGGAGGCTTTGTGTCAACCTAGAGTTGGGCCTTTGGGGGTTGAATTTTCTGATGACATCTAAAGATGAGGTGTCTGCATTCTTTTCCTGTAAAAAGTCATTGTGTAGACAACCACCAAGTCTAAAGAAAATGAGAAGAATGATTAAAATTAAGCAAATGGGGGAGGGTGGGTCAGGATAATCATCCAAGAACCCTGGATGCATATACGCATGGCCCATGGCCGCAGACACTGGGGCAGTGAGGGCCTGGCACAGGGCAGCAGTGCAGAAAAAAAGAAGCAAATGGTGATGTTGGTGATGATTAAGATGATGATGATGATGATGGTGATGATGACTATGATGGACTGAGAGAGAGGTCTTGTTCCAAAGAAATCATGGCACAAATACAAACACATTGTCACCATTGCTCCTCCAGTGAGAGATGTCCACTTTTCCCTGCAAGTGTTGAGAGATTTCATAAAACTGGGACTCCAATGAATTATGCAGCTTGGGTGATCTGGGAGAGGCCATATGAATAATGACCCCAAAGGTGTCCAAGTGCAGATCCCCTGTACCTGGGAGGTGATACCTTCAAGAACAGAAACACTGTGGTTATGTGCAGGTAGGAAACAGGGATCCAATTAGCACCAGTTTGCAGTGACATGTTCCTTATTCTTCCTCTGGTTGTGAGGGTCGATTCTCCATGGTGAGTTCATTACTAGTGACTGTCAAAGGCATCTCATTTATATTTTGACCTCCTGCTTATTTTTTTTAATTTTCATATTTTAATATTTATGTACTGTATGAGAAACGGACTTTTAAAAAAACTGAACTTTATGGAAAATGAACAGCAAATAAATTAGGCCCAGGTTAAAATAAAAGATAAGCTAAATTTCTAAACCTAAGGGTATAAGAACCACACATAAACTTTCATGCCACAGTCTTCTTTAAGAAGTCAAAGTCCTTCAAACAATGTTGCTATGAACTGGTCCAGAGCATAACAACATATAGGAATGCCTAACAAGCGGGGTGATCAGAGACACGTTTCCTTGGTGCTGCTTTGATGATGTCATCCACATGTAGAATCACCCCTGCTACTTCAGCTGCACTCAGAAGAACCTGCACCTCACTTGGACACTGTCTGTGATGCCCAGCATTGCTGTCACCAGTAACATCTTCCTTCATATCCAGTCCAGCAGTTGTATTGCCTTCACGATGGGCAGCTCGGGGCTGTGCCACCATATCTGCACTGTCACAGCCTGTGTCCTCAGCTGTAACAGTAGGCAACATCCTCAGTGCTTGAGCCTAAGACTCCATTGCAACAGCTTCTTTACCTGGTGTTTATTGGCAGCTGTGACACAGCATGAGCCATCAGAAGCTCAGCACAGCCTCCTCCATAAACTGTTCTAGAAGCCTTCACAGTGTGTGCAAGAACACAAAGGGCATCATGCGAAGATCTTTCTGCTTCATCTAACATGTGCCGAGTGGCACCATGAAGAACAATAGTGCAATCTTCACCAAAGGCTACCCCAGAAACGTGAATAAGCGTGTCTTCTCCAATTATGACTTCCTCAATGAGCTTGCAACTCCAAGCTTCACTAGTTCTGGGTGGTCAAAGGTAGAGGCAATCTCACCACCTGTGACAAGAGCCAGACATTCTATACCTGCAAAATCTTCATGTTCAATACCATAACCCCAGTTGGTTCAAAAAGATGCTCATGATAATTATAAATTAATTGGATGTTAAGACAGCAATTTATCCCATGTTTATGAAGATGTTCCACTTTTTCCTTCATTGATTCCTTTTTCAGCTCTTTCTATGTCAGCAACCTTTGCTATAGAATCAACTCTTACATGGGAACCAAATATCTTTATTTTGTCTATCCATAGCAGTATTTGCAATACGAATTTTAGCATTTTCAATTCACTTTGGTTGATTTACTCCAATTTTTTCATCCAACAGAAAGCCTTATCTAAATAGGAATCCACCTGACTTCCTCCTAGTTCTTGATGACATGAATTGCTTCCAGATTACTAGAGCTTTTCAATCTGAGAATAGCATCTACAGCTAACTTAGTAAAGTTATGTTTGTGATGAGTAAGAAATTTTGAAGATATGTTGATCCTGCAATGTTCATTAAATATTGGAGGAATTCATCTTCATTAGAACCATGATCAACTGCAGAATTCAACAGAGCCTGTCTTGCTGCCTTTCTGGCTTCTTTCCAACCCTCAATGATGGTCTGAAGATCAATCTTTTTTGAAATTAAAGATTCTGCTTCCCTTTGTAATTCTGCTGCTAAAACAGGAGCAGAGGTAGTGCCATCTCTAACTTCATCATCCTAAACCCTTGACATATCAACTAAAACTTTAGTGGCTGGATTATCAACACCAATATTTTTGAATAGTTGCAACATCATTGGTCACCATAAGAGAGGCATCCCGTCCACTGTTTTCCAGAATTGTGTCCATGCCTTTGGGTCACAAGTTCCTCTTTATTAAGTCTCCCATGGGACCAATAAAGGAAAACAGATGAGCTGTCTCTGCTCTCTCTTCATCAGCACCAGCCTGGAAGATGTTGACAGGTGTCAGGGAAAGGGACACCATGGTTCCAAAGAGGTAGCCACTCATGTTTCTCCCTCTCAGCTCACAGCCTGGATCCCAGGGGAGAGAAGCAAGATGTGATGCCACAGCGTCTGCGCAGAGGGCAAGGCCTCGGCCTCTCTGCTCAGCACTGCTCACAGAGGAAGGACTGACCTCTATTTTCTTATATGACCACATCTGATTTTCCCCACAGTGTCTATCTCTATCACTCTCATGTGATAAGTGTCCCTCCACAGTTGCTAATTTCCACAGTGTCATAGCTCATTTCCCCAGTAGACTAACTCCTTCCTTCCTGGGAATGAGCACACCTGAGTAACCCACGCAAACCCCCATACACAAGGCGCACCTGGTGCATTGTCTTCTCTGTGCTCAATAGTGTGTACCAGTCTCCATCCAGGCACACCTTCCCCCTCTGGCCAGGTCTGACTGTTGCACCAAGAGACCAGGGACCCCTAATTAGAACAGCCTCACCTGCTCTGGATGATGTCATGTGCGCTCCCCTCCTTGGCCCTAGGACAGGTCAGCCCACATGTCCAGGAGCTCACCAAAGGGTCAGTGTCTTCTCCTTGAGCTGCTCCTGGGGGGTCTTCCAGGACCTGCATCCAGGGATTAGAGTTTATAACTTAATCATCCAACAAGATTATTGACCACCCAGGTGGTAAGACTTTGCACTCAAGGCTTTGTTCATGAAAAAATGGAGGAAATGACCTTTCAGATGCTGAAAGAAATGGATGAAAATCACCCCCTGCAGAGGTGGGCCCACTTCCTCATGTCCCAGAGTGAGCAGGGAGGGCTGTGCTGTCCTCTCCACTGCAACTTACTCATATGATCTCAGGCGCAATCCTAGAATTCACAGGGACGGGGTCTTAGGGGCTGTATTTAAAGGACCCAGGTCCTGGTCAGGGAACTGCCCTCTGTGCATGGTGAGTTTGTCCGCTGTTATCACCGCTCACTGCAGCTCCATTGCCAACAGTCAGGGAGGGTCCCCACAAATATCAGAAAACATGTTCCCTGAGCTAAACAGGCAATGCTGTGTCGCATGGTGGACACTCCAGGATGCTGAGTGTACACATCAGGTCGGGTGACAGCACCTCTCACGAGCAAGCTGAGGGCCTGGCACCAGAGGCCTGGACTGCAGAGAGTTATGTTCCTCATGTTCTCCCCCGAGGTGGCCGCCTGAGGCCCAGGGTGTCCTTGCAGAGAACCACCTGCATACAAGTAGCAGAACGGGGGCTGCCACTCTTTTAAAAATGCCAGGGAAGGCTTCCTGGTGGCAGACATGCCTGCCTTGTCTCAGGAAGTTGGTTCAAACACCTGCCATCAGACTGTCTAGCTCAGAACAACCACTAGGGGGCACTGTCATCTACACACTCCTGTCCCAGGATGTCTCCTGAGAGGATGTATGTGCAACCTGGACTGGAGAACCATAAAAGTTCCACTTTCCGTCCTGGTGGAGTGTGTCTCTCACTATTCACAGACAAGCTTCTAGAATGTGCAGACCAGCCTCATGCCCCTGAGTCCTGGGTCAGGCACCCTTGTCCACCTGCCCTCCCCATGTGACCTCAGGGAGGGAGGAGCCTCCTGGAAGCTCAGACAGGTCCTCAAGGGAAGACATGCAAATGCGGCGCCTCCCCTGCTCATGAAAGCCTGCCAGGCTGGGTCCCTGCAGACCCTAAAAAGGAGCCCTCCTGTGTGAGCCCCTCAGTGTCCACACCATGGGGTCTGCGCTCATTTGGGCCGCGCTTCTCTTCACTGTCAAAGGTGTGTCTCTGTGCATCAGGCTCATGGGGACTGGGTGACACGGGGCAGTTCTCAGTCTGTGTCTCTGTTTGCAGGTGGCCTGTGCCAAGTTCAGCTGGTGGAGTCTGGGGGAGGCGTGGTGCCGCCCGGTGGGTCTCTGAGCCTCTCCTGCAAAGCCTCTGGATTCACCTTCACTGACTACAGCATGTACTGGGTCCTCCAGGCTCCAGGGAAGGGGCTGCATTGGGTGGCAGAAGTGAGTAAACCAACTAGAAAGATCAGTGAGATGCTCCAGCAATTCAAGGAAGATTCACAATCTCCAGAGACAACTCTATGAGCACAGTCTCTCTTAAAATGACCAAGCTGACATCTGAGGACACGGCCGTGTATGACTGTGGAAGATACAGTGAGGGGAAGTCAGTGTGAGCCCTGACACAAACCTGCCTGCAGGAGTAGCTGTGACCACCAGGGGGCGCTCAGGACACAGTGAGCACAAGGCACAGCCCAGGTGCAGGTTCAGATTGTCCTTAAGAGCTGGTTTCCTGTCAGGTGTGGGGTTACCTCTTCATTATCTGAATTACTGAGCTTTATTGTAGTAGGAAGAAAACTTTGTCACACACACAAAAGGCACAGTCAAATGCATTTGCTTACTCTTGACCCTAAGTGCCAAATAATCATGAAATCTTTTGACCCAGGCCACCTAAATCTATCAAGATGATCTGTTGACTCAACAGTGCAGCTCAGTCCTACACAGCTCAGGTCCCAGTCAACCAGCAGCGGGACACGTGCATAATGGACAGTGGGCAATAGAGGAGTGTGATCCCAAAGCTGGAGAAGAAAGACGTTGGTGGTGAAGGTCACTGATTTGGCATCATGCTCATAGCACTGAGAGAGGGTGACACCAGGCAGAGACAGATGGACCCAGAGCAGCTTGGTACGAATGACCAGGGTGATGGCAAATGCAGGCACCAGGGACATGGAATGGTTATTATGCGCAAAATCTGAATCCCTAGGAAGCACAGGAAAGGCCCTTCAGGAAGTCAGATGTGCTTTGATAGAGCCCAGAAAGGAACCTGACTCCTGGCTTTTGTTTTGTAGATGTGGGAGGAGGGTGGAATTCTCCTTACAGAGGCCTTTCAAACTCTTAGTGAGAAATGAAGAGGAAACCCAGACTTTCTTATAGATTCCTGTGTGGGTAAGATGGAGACATGCAGGATGAGACATCAGTTATTGGCAGTCCAATGTAAAATAATATAGAATCTGGCTATCTATTTAACTTAACAATTTTAATGAATGACCAAAAAATGAGATAAAGCATTATTATTTGTTGGCAACAACCATGTTTACAGAAAATGAGTGGAATAATGATTATGAGTAAGCAAATGGTGATGATGATGATGACTATGCTGGACTGAAACAGGGAACCTGGTCCAATGAAATGATGGCTCCTCATAGACACACACTATCACCATGGCTCCTCCAGTAAGAAGTGTCCCTATAAACACTTCCCTATAAGTGTTGATGGATTTCATGAATGGGTCCCCAATGAATCATGAAGCTTGGTTGATTCATGGTGAGACCAGATCAATAGATACCCAAAAGTATCCAGGTGTAGATGTGTGGACCTGGGAAGGTGTTACCTTGTGGAACAGAGATACAGTGAGAATGGGCATGTAGGAAACAGGGAATCCCCTTCCCAACAGTTTGCAGTGACACGATCCTTATTTTCCTTGATCCCTACCTGCATGATCTTTAACGTTTCACCTTCTCACAAACTCCTGTCCATAATTATTCAGGTATTTTCTATGATTATACAAGCTGTCTCTCTCATGTCCTGCACTTCTTTCTGGGCCTTCACTGGAGGAGGCTTTAAACCCACATGTCCAGTAACTCTGTCCATGAACATCAGGCATATTTCTGTCAAATGAGTCAACAAAACACCAGCTTCCTCCCCTT
Organism: Corynorhinus townsendii; assembly: GCA_026230045.1. Classification (NCBI taxonomy): domain Eukaryota; kingdom Metazoa; phylum Chordata; class Mammalia; order Chiroptera; family Vespertilionidae; genus Corynorhinus; species Corynorhinus townsendii. Next base: position 4,153,829 of record JAPDVU010000016.1, read on the forward strand.
ACCCAGTTCAACAGTCACGTCCAGCTTTATGGGTAGTTTCCTAGCAGCGCTCCCTCTGGTTCCTGAACCTGTTCCAGTCTCTGTGGCTGCTGTAGCCAATCCACATGCACAGTGGAGGCTCAGCATCTTCTGTGGAGTTTTTATAAAAATCACCCAAAACAAGTCCCAATAAAGAAAATATTGTTAAATTACCCTTGGTTAAAATTAAAATCATTTGTCCTGCTAAATATTCCATTAAACAGTAAAACACAAACATAAATATAAATAATATATGGTATTATTAAATCTTATGTCTGATGGGAGAATGTATAAATTATACATTAAGGTCATTATGTGTTTGTGGGAGATCCCAGAACCATCTGACCACAGTGACCACCAAGGGAGCCTGGGAGTGAGGGATTCCCCTCAGGGTTGAAGTTTCCTTTCCCATGAGGATTTCTATGATAGGATTTCTCTTCACTCACCTCCCTCTGAACCTTAACATCAGAGAAAACAGGTCAAACTCTTTCCATCATCACTTCAACATATGAATGATTCTGAGTTGCGCACATACATGATCACTGCTTTTATTTCATGTACTTACTCCACTTAGAGCCATGACAATTTCTGATGGAACTGGTTGGTGTCTCTGCAATAGGCCATGGTCTTGCATAATGAAGAGTTTTCACAGGATGCTGTAGAGATCATCACAAAATTCCCAACATCAAGAATCAAGGCTATCTCACATTCCTGTGCTTGGAAGGTAGTTTCCCCAGATAAAAGTAAAAGATATAAGATATTGACAGTGTTCATCTTTTTTTTTTTTTTCACAAGGGTAGAAATGAGTTGTATAGAATTCAAATAAAAATTTTGGAAATTGTAGATACACTACATTGTTGAGATTCAGAAATGGTTTGAACAAATGTTCCCTTTTACTTCTATTTAAAAGATGCTTGAGAATTTAAAAGTATAACCTGCTCTTCTAGTCCATGTTTCTTCTTATGCTCAGACAGGTGAGGTTGTGCTTTGCCTTGAATCCAATGAGTCTCATGACCCATGCTGTCACTTGTCCAAGACTTATGTGGTGAAGGAGGTCAAGGGAACAGATGCCCCCACAGAGGCCCCAGAAAGACCAGAGAAGCCTGACCCCAATCCCTCTATTTATAGAAAAGTCTGCCCCACATGCAAATTTATCTTCAAGCTCCAGGGTACATCCTCTCCTGGGCTGTGCAGGCTCACAGTTCTCTCCTCACTCAGGGTTGTGGTCTCTGGGAAGGCAGAGCTGTGGTCTAGAAGAAGATGAGACTGCTGGGTCTTCTCCTGTGCCTGGTGACAGCCCCCAAGGTATGAGTCTCAGGGGTCAGACAGGGGTCATGGGATGGTTGTGACTGCAGGTGACTGACAGGACTGATGCTCCTTGTCCCCAGATATCCTGTCCCAGATGTAGCTGCAGGAGTTGGGCCCAGGATTGGTGAAGCCCTCGCAGACCCTCTTCCTCACCTGCACTGTCTCTGGATTCTCTTTATAGTTATGATGTTGACTGGATCTTCCAGCCCCCAGGAAAGGGGCTGAAGTGGATGGGGGGCATAGATGATGATGGGGACACTTCAAGGAACATGGAATGTTTATTACAGACATAGTTGAAATCTCTGGGAATCACAGGAAAGGTAATTTAGTAAGACAGTTGCTTTCATGGAGCCAGGAAAGGGGACTGGCCTGGGGCTTTTAGTTTGGCAAGGTGGTAGGGAGAGGGAGAAATTCTGCTTCTAGGGGCCTGCGTGGTTTCAATCCTACAATGAAATCTAGAGACAAAACTATGATTTCTTATCTGATTTCCTTTGGTGGGGGGCAGATGGAGAAGAGGCAGCAATGACCACCAGATGTTAGAGGTTAAATGACAAAGAAAACAGAGTATGGTTACACGTTTACTTACAAAACATGAGCAAACATTGAGATGAAGGGTCCATATGTTTGTGCAAACACCACATCTACAGAACATGAGAAGAATGACTATAAGTAAGCAAATGATGATGATGATGGTACTGCTGATGATGACAATGATGATGATGATGGTGGTGGTGATGGTGAGGATAGAATTGGAAAGGAATCTTGGTCCAATGTCTCAGTAGGAATATGTACTTTATCCAAGGTCATTGGCTTTTTCAAAGCCCTTATAGCAACTTACAGTTGGGATTTTGGGGACTCAATCCCCCAATGGTATCTGAAGAGAAGATGCTTGCTCAATTTTCCTACAAAAAGTCATTGTGTGTGGACAACCACCATGTCTATAAAAAATGAGAAGAATGTTTATCAGCAAATGGTTATGATAATGATGATTATGATGAACACAATGGACTGAGAGAGGGGCCCTGGTCCAATGAAATGATTGCTCCTCATACTGATACACCATCTCCATGGCTCCTCCAGTGAGGGGTGTCCACTCTTCTCTCCATGTGTTGGAAGATTTTATAATGGGAGCACCAAAGAATGACACACCTTTGGTGATTCATGGTGAGACCATGTGAGTAATGACCACAAAGGTGTCCAAATCCTAATCCCATGGACCTGGGAAGGTGTTACCTTCTAGAACAGAGACACTATGAGAATGTGAATGTAGGAAACAATGAATTCCCTTCCCACCAGTTTGCATTGACACATTCCTGTTTCTCTAGATTCCTACCTGGATGATCTTTAACATTTCTATTTCTAACAAACTCCAGTTCATAATTATTTATGTATTTTCTATAATGAGGTAAGCTGTCCCTATCCTGCCCTGTATTTACTTTCAGGGCTTTAGTGGAAGAGGCCTTAAACCCTATGTCTAGTCATTCTGTTCTTGAAAAAAAAAAAGGCACATTTCTGTCATGTGACTCAAAACATGTCTAAGCATCCTCCACTGAACCAGGTCCAAAGTCAACAATATACCAGGAAATTTAACAGCACATTGAAAGGATCATTTACCATTACCCAGTGGTATATCATCTTAGAATTCAAGGATGGTTCAACATATGAACACCAATTAATGTGCTACAACTCATTCACAGAATGATGGACAGTTAAATACCTGTATATCATCATAGAAACAGATATAAGAAAATAAACATTTTAAATATCCAAATTACTTTCATGCCAAAAGTAAATAAATTGGTAATACAAGGTATGTACCTCAACATAACAAAGGCCACATTTTAGAAGCCAACTAGTTACACAATAATAAATTGAGAAAAATCGAATATTATTCTTCTAATGTCAGGACCAACACATGTGTGCCTACTGTGACTAATTCTATTCTACAAAGCAGAAGTGCTTGTTAAAAAATTAGGCAAATATAAAGAAATAAATACTACATCAGAAAAAACAGGTGTTTCTCCTTTTCTTTATGCAGATGACATGATGTTGTACATAGATAACACCAAAAACTCCACCAGAAAACTTATGGAACTAGAAAGTAAACTCAGGAAACACATAAGATACAAAATCTACACAAATGGCTTGTGCTCCTGCACACTTGCATCAAAGTGTCTTCATGACTCTATGAAATATATGGGGCTATTTCAGAGGAAAGTGAGGAAAGTAAACTTGAACTGGGTAAACAACAAGGAGATGACAACCTAATGCAACAAGAACCCTGAACGTGTGTGTCCTCGGTCTTGGTTAATCCCCCATCATGCTCCCAGGTAACTTTCCCTGCAATGTGGCCTCAAGTCATATGACCGCCATCATGTGGGGACATGAGACAGCAGTCACAAGGGTCATATGCAGACATCAGCTTCCATTAACAAGATTTGCATAACTAAAACTTAAATATTCATAAATTATTACTGATATCTTCATCTAAAGAAAACCAATCATGACAGAGATTCTTCTATATCCCAATGTATTAAGCTGGATCTACAACAGAGTCTAGAGAATAAACACTACAAAGGAGGCAGTGCAGCTGCTACATGTCCAGCACCAAACTTCCCTGAAGGAATAGGACCCGGGAGCTCTGTCTGTGTCTCTATAGTTCATGCTTCTGGTTCTCGGGTACCCATACAGATGCGCCTCTCTCCCCAACACTTGGTCCACTCACTCTAGGCTCACACCATGGTCTTAGTTTATTCTCTGATCACTTTGTAGGGGAAATAGTGTCAGATGGAACTTCCTGTCTCCTGAACATGAAACTCCTGCACTTTTATTTATTTCTCTGGTTATGAGGGTTGATTTCCCTTGATTGTCATTACTGGTGATTGTCAAAGGCATCTCTCATTTTAAATCTTCTTTTTTTTTTCTTTGTATGACAATTTTCTCTCTTTGTTCTTTGTACAGGTCTTCTTCAGCAGGTGGGACGGGTGGGGAGGGCACAGGCCCAGATGTGGAGAGTAATTCTTAACAGACAGCAAACTAGGACATGTCACACTCTGGGACCTTGTCCTCTATGTCAGAGTCCAACCCCAGAGCTCCCTATATAGCAGGAGGACATGAAAATAGGGCACACTCTGCTCATAAAAACCAGCTCAGCCCTGGCCTTGCAGCTGTGGGACAGGAGCCCAGAACCGGGATCCCCAGGTGTTCCCATAAGGACTGAACACAAACCACTCACCATGGTGTTTGGGTGCAGCTGGATTTTCCTTGTGTCTCTTTTAAGAGCTAATTTAAGAAGAGCAAGAGACATTGAGTATAAGAGTGGACATGAGTGAGAGAAACAGTGGACATGTCAGAGTTTTCTGACCAGAATGTCTTTGTGTTTATAGGTGTCCAGTGTGAGGTTCAGCTGTTGGAGTCTGGGGGAGGTTTGGCACAGACCGAGGGTCTCTGAGACTCTCCTGTGCAGCCTCTGGATTCACCTTTAGTAGTTATGGCATGGACTGGCTCCAATAGGCTCCAGGGAAGGGGCTAGAATGGGTGGCAGTTATATGGTATGATGGAAGTCAGAAATATGCAGATTCTGTGAAGGGCCGATTCACCATCTCCAGAGACAATGGCAAGAACATGCTCTATCTGCAAATGAACAGCCTGAGAGCCGAGGACACTGCACTGTATTACTGTGTGACACAGTGAGGGGACGTCAGTGTGAGCCCAGACACAAACCTCCCTGCAGCAGAGGCTGTGATCACAAGGGGGCACTCAGGGTCCCTGAACACAAATACCATCCCAGCAGCAGGTGCAGTTGGAGGTTTGGGCTGGTTTCCTGTGTGGTTTCCTCTTCATGTCACAGTTTCCCTCAGGGAACCTCTCTGGATTCCTGTTTCTGCACTTACCTCTGACATCTCTGAGTTAGAAAAGTCTTTTGCAAACAGACACAACTTTCTCAGGTGGACAAGAGACAGAGAGTCTCTTTTAGACACTCTTGTGCCAAATGACAATTTATTATGAAATCTTCTTACCCTTGTCCCTAAATCTAACCAGAGACTCTGCAGACTCAGCAATACAGCTCAGCCCGTGCAGCTCAGGGATCAACCAGCAACAACACATAAGTGTGCTGGACAGCAGGCACCAGTGTGATCCCAAAGCTAGAGAAGAAGGACCCTGGTGATGATAACCATTGACTTGTCCTCATGGTCATTGCACCAAGAATAGGTGACTCCAGAAAGAAGCAGAGGGACCCACGGCAAGTTGGTACAGATGTTCAGACTATTGGCAAACACACACACACACACACACACAACAAAGTGTCATAGAATGTTTATCATGTACATTGTTGAAATCCCTGCAAAGAACAAAGATGGCCCCTGAGAAATTCAGATGTGCTTGATGGAGCCAGGAATGAAGACTGGCTCCGGGCTTTTATTTTGTGGAGGTGGAGGAGGAAGACGACGGATTCTGTTTCCAGGGGCATCAGAAGTTTCAATCTCCTACTGACATCTGAAGAGACCATGGCTCCTTATCAGATTTCTGTATGTGGAAGTTGGAGAAGGGGCAGGAGAGCCATCACTTGTCAGCAGTAAATCATAAAGGAAAATAAGTCTAGTACTTATTCCACTTAACAAGCAAGAAATGTTACCCAAAAATGAGATAAAGGTTTATTATGACTGAATGCCAACCAGGTCTACAGAAAGTGAAAATGGTTCCGAGTAAGGAACTGATGATGATCATGATTTTAATGATGGTGGTGGTGGTGTTCACAATAAAAATAGAATTGAACAGAGGTCTCAGTCCAAATTCTTATGTGGAAACTGTCTGTTATCCAAATTCATTATCTTTAAGAGGGCCTTGCTAAAACTTACATTTTAGGGTCTTTGTTCTTTCAATTTCCCAATGACATCTAAAGAGGAGACTCTTGCTTTCATTTCCTGTAAAAAGCCACTGTGTGTACACAGAACCATGTTTACAGAAAGTGAGAACAATTATAAGTAAGCAAACGGTGATGATGATGAAGATGATGATGATGGCCTGAGACTCGGGTCTTTTTCTAATGAAATTATGGCTCCTTATATAGACACATGATATACATGGCTCCTCCAGTGAGGGTTATCCACTCTTCCCTATAAGTGTTGACAAATTTCATAAATGGGACCACAATGAATTACACAGCTTGAGTGATTGAGGGAGAGACCAGATCAGTAATGACCCCAAAGATGTCTAAGTGTGGATCACCTGGACCTGGAAAGGTGTTAGCTTCTAGAACAGAGACACTGTGAGAATGTGCATGTAGGAAACAGGGATCCCCTTCCCATCAGTTTGCAATAACATGCTCCTTATTTCTCTTGATCCACACCTGCATGAACTTTAACGTTTCTATTTCTAACAAATCCCTGTTCATCATTATTCAGATATATCCTATGATGACATAAGCTGTCTCTACCATTCCCTGCACTGCCTTCTGAACCTTCACTAAAGAAGAATTTAAACCCATATGTCTAGTAACTTTCGGTCCATGAGCATCAAGTACATCTCTGTCATGTGACTCAACACAACTCCAGCTTCCTCCCCTCACCCAGTTTCACAGTCACATCCAGATTTATGGGTAGTTTCCCAGCAGCCTTCCCCTCTGGTACCAAAACCTGCTCCTGTCCCTGTGGCTGCTGTAGTCAATCCACATGGACAATATAGACTCAGCATTTTCCAGAATTTCTTGTAAAATGACACAAAATAAGACCCATTAAAGAAAATATTGTTAATCCAGCCTTTGCTATAATTAAACACATTTTCCCACCAAAGATTTCATTGAACAAATGAAAAGACAAATACACATAAAAAATATCATCCCAAATCACTAGTCTGATTGGAGAATGTATACATTATACAATAAGGATGTTATATGCTATGGGGGAGAGCCCAGCACCTCTGACCACAGTGACCATGCCCAGGAAAGGGCAGAGGGAGTCTGGGAGTGAGGGATTCCTGTCAGGCTTGAGGTTTCCTTTCCTGTGAGAAATCCTATGGTAGGAATTGTCTTCACTAACCTCCCTCTGAACTCTGACATCACTGATGAAATTAGACTGAAAAAACAGGTCAATCTCCTGACATCATTTCATTTCAACATATGAATGATTCCAAGTTGGACACACACATGATCACTGTTTTCACTTCTTGTCTTTTCTCCATTTAAAACCATGACTAGCCTGGCCAGTAAGTTCAGTGGTTTAGCACTGACCCATGAGCCAGGGTCACAGTTGGATTCCTGGTCAGAGCTATTCCTGGGTATTTGGCTAGGTCCTCAGTAGGGGGCATGGAAGAGGCAGTCAATCAATGATTCTCTCTCATCATTGTTTTTTGTCTTTCCCTCTCTCTTCTTCTGTCAGAAATCAATAAAAGCCTTTAAAAATTTAAAACCATGACTATTTCTGAATTAATTAGTTTGGGGTCTCTGCATAGGCCCTGGGTATGTAAAACAAAGAGTTTTCACAGGAAACATAGTCACATCACAAACTTTCTATCATCAAGTGTCAAGGATGTCCCACATGCCTGTGCTTGGAAGGTAGTTTCTCAGAACAAATTAACACCATAAATTAAGATATAAGATATTGACAGTGGCCATTCTTTATTTTTTTATTTCTTGTGCAAGGGCAGAAATTAGTTTTATAAAATTTGATTAAAATTTTTGGGAATTGTAGATACACTAGTTCCTTGACATTCAGAATAGTTTGAACAAATGCTAATCCCTTTTACACCTGTTTAAAAGATGCATGAGAATTTAAAAGTGTAACCTGCTCATCTAGTCCATGTTTCTTCTTATGCTCAGAAAGGTGAGGCTATGCTTTAACATCAATCCAATGAGTCTCATGACCCATGTGATCCTCTGTCCTTGACTTAGCTAGTGAGTGAGGTCAAGGGAAGAGAAGGCCCCACACAGGCCCAAGAAAGACCAGGGCATCCTGAGCTTGAAAGCCCTACACTTATAAGAAAGGGGCTGCCCCACATGCAAATTTCTGTTCAAGCTCCAGGCAGTGCAGGCTCACAGCTCTCTCCTCACACAGGGCTGAGGTCTCTGGGAAGGCAGATCTGTGTTCTAGAAGAATATGAGACTGCTGGATCTTCTCCTGTGTCTGGTGAAAGTCCCACAAGGTGAGGGTCTCAGGGGTCAGACAGGGGTCATGGGATGGCTGTGACTGTACCTGACTGACAGGACTGATGCTCCTTGTTTTCTGGTGTCCTGTCATAGGTGCCGCTGCAGGAGTCGGGCCCAGGACTGGTGAAGCCCTCGCAGACCCTCTTCCTCACTTGCACTGCCTCTGGATTCTCTTTAATGAGTTACAGTTTACATTAGATCAGCCAGGCTCTAGGAAAGTGGCTGGAGTGGGTCAGGGTTATCCGGGGTAATGGAAGTACAAACTATAATCCAACACTGAAACCCAGATTCAGCATCACCCAAGAACATGTGCAAGAATCAAGATTACTTAACACTGAACAGCCTGAGAGCCGAGGACAGGGCCTTGTATTACTGTACAAAATACACAATGAAGGGAAGTCAGTGTGAGCCCTGACACAAACCTCCCTGAGATTTGGACTGTAGGGGGCTCTTAGGACACCAAGGGGTGCTCCTGACTTACCAAGCCCAGAATGTGCAACCCCAAGAGCAGGGAGGTGGGAAGGAAGGGCCTTCCTGTTGGGCTTAGGGATTTCCTCTCAAGCTGCCTCCAGGGATGGTTCTTGCTCTTTCTCTGTGGCTCTAATTTCCTGCATTCTCACTGCAGACACCAGAGGAGGAGGTAACACTGCTGTTAGTGGATAACATATGGGCAGTGAATGGGGCCACTCCTTCACCAACATGATACTGTACATGGAAAACCCTAAAGACTCAACAACAACAACAACAACAACAAACAAACTACTAGATTTAATAAATTAATTCGCTAAATAGCAGGACACAAAATTAACACACAGAAATTTATGGTATTTTTATACAGCAATAATGAATTATCAGAAATAGAAACTAAACACACAACACCATTTACTATTGCAACGACAAAAAAATAAGATACACAGGAATAAACTTAACCCAGGATAAAGTAAAATAACCCAGAGTAAAATAAACTTGTACTCAGAAATCTAGAGGATGTTGAGAATAGAGATAGAGGAAGATATAAACAAGTGGAAATGTATAGTGTGTTTATGGATTGGTGGAATTAATATAATTAACATGTACATACTACCCAAGCAATTTATAGATCCAGTGAAATCTCTATTAAAATTCCATCAGCATACTTGACAGATAGAAAAAAAAATCTATAAATTTATATGAAACCAAAAAAAGACCGCAGATAGCTGCAGCAATCTTGAGAAAGAAGAATAAAATTGGAGAGATCACAATTCTATATAATAAAGAGGTAATATGCAAATTGACCATCACAGCCTCACACAAGATGGCCACCTCCATGTGGTCACAAGATGGCCACCACAAGATGGCTGGCAGGGTAGGGCAGTTGGGGGCAACCAGGCCAGAAGGGGAAGACAGTTAGGGGTGATGAGGCCAGGAGGGGAGGGCAGTTGGGGATTACTAGGCCAGCAGGGGAGGGCAGTTGGGGGTGACTGGGACTGCAGGGGAAGGAGGGCAGTTGGAGGGACCAGGCCGGCAGTTGCGGGGGGTGGGACCAGGCTGTCAGGGGAGGGAAATTGGGGGCAACCAGTCTGGCAGGGGAGGGCAGTTGGGGGTGATCAGGCCAGCAGGGGAGCAGTTAGGTGTCGATCAGGCTGGCAGGGGAGTGATTAGGGGGTGAGCATGCTGGCAGACAGAGGCGGTTAGGGGCAATCAGTCAGGCAAGCAGGTGACCAGTTGGGAGCCAGCAGTCCCAGATTGTGAGAGGGATGTACAACTGCTGGTTTAGACCTAATCCCACAGGGATCAGACCTAAACCAAGAGTTGGACATCCCCTGAGGGGTCCCAGATTGGAGAGGGTGCAGGCTGGGCTGAGGGACACCCCCACCAGTGCACAAATTTTGTGCACCAGGATCTAGTACCAGATATAAAATTAGACTACAAAGCCACCATAATCAAAACAGCCTCATACTGGCACAATAGGCATATAGATCAATGGGAAAGAATCGAGACAACAGAATTTGACCCAAACCTTTATATTCAATTAATATTTCACAAAGGAGGCAACAGCCTACAATGGAGTCAAGACTGTCTCTTCAATAAGTGGTGTTGGGAAAATTGGACAGATACATGCAAAACAAATAAACCAGACTACCAACTTACACCATTCACATGGAAAAACTCACAATGGATAAAAGACTTAAATGTAATTCATGAAACCATGAAAATCCTAGAAGAAACCATAGACAGCAAAACCTCAGACATCTCTAGTAGCAATATATTTACAGATACAACTTGTAGGGCAAAGAAAACTAAGGAGAAAATAAACAAATTAGGCTGAATCAAATTAAAAAGCTTTTGGATCTAAATACACACTTCTCCAAGGGAACATACAGATGTCCAAGAGACATAGTAAAAAATGCTGAAAGTCACTACCATCAGAGATGTAAATTAAAATGACAATGAGGTATCAGCTCACAACTGTCAGAATGGCTATCATTAATAAATCAACAAAGGACAAGTGCTGATGAGGATGTAGAGAAAAGAGAACCCTAGAACACTGTTGGTGAGAATGCTGACTGGTGCAGCCATTATGAAAAACAGTATGGAGTTTTCTCTAAAAACTAACTATGGAACTGCCATTTGACCCAGTGATCCCACTTTTAGGAATATGTCCTAAGGAACTTCAAACACCAAACAGAAATAATGTATGCAACCCTATGTTCATAGCAGCACAATTTACAATAGCTAACATCTGGAAACAGCCCAAGTGCCCATCAGTGGATAAAAAAGCTGTGATACATTTATACCATGGAATACTATGCAGCAGTAAAAAATGATCTCTTATTCTTTGAGACAGCATGGATGGACCTGGAGAATATTATGCTAAATGAAATAAGTCAGTCAGAAAAGACAATTATCACATGATTTCAGTCCTCTGTGGAACCTAATCAACACAATAAACTGATGAAAAGAATGGATCCAAAGACCTAGAAGCATGGAAAAGAATGGGGAATCTCAGATGGAAGTCAGGATAGGGTGGGTGGGTGGGAAGAGATCAACCAAAGAATTTGTATGTATATATGAATAATCCAAGGACACAGACAATAGGATGGTGAATTCCTGAGGATGGACTAGAAGGGTCAATGGAGGATAAAAAGGGACATATATAATACCTTTAAAAATAATGGTATAAAAAAAAAGAATAAGGACTTGGACCCTCCGACTCCCACTGAGCCAGGTCCCTTGGGCACCCATCTTCTCTTAGGTGGGGTCAACACCTCATTTATAAATTACTATCCCTCATGAATATGCAAAAGAGTGGAAGTAGACTTGGTTAAATATGGATAAGTCTTTTTTCTGAGGCCATCACTCACAGCCACACCCTCCCCTACAGAATTGCTCACAACAGAGCCCCTCACCATGGACTGGAGCTGGAGAACCCTCCTCCTGGTGGCCTTGGCTACAGGTAAGGGGCTCCCATCCTGGGTTGAGGAGGGGAACTGGGACAGTCAAGGGGGATTTCCACTCCTCTCCACAGTTGTCCACTCCCAGGTGCAGCTGGTGCAGTCTGGGGCTGAGGTGAGGAAGCCTGGGGTCTCCGTGAAGGTGTCCTGCAAGGCTTCTGGATACACCTTCACCAGTCTTGTGCCCAAATAATAATCATGTAATCTGCTTGCCCTCCTCACTTAAATCCAATCAGAGGCTCTGCTGATTCAACAGTGCAACTCAGCTCTGCACAGCTCAGAGCCCCAGTCAGCAGGACATGAGCTTGTTGGACAGCAGGCACCAGAGTCATGTGACCCCAAAGTTAGAGAAGAAGGACCTTGGTGGTGAAGGTAATTGACTTAGCATGCTCACAGTACCAAGAGTAGGTGACCAGGTAGAGGCAGAGGGACCACAACAGCTTGGTGCAGATGTCCAGGCTGATGACAAGCACACACCTATAGACATGGAATGTTTATTGTGTACATAGTTGAAATCTCTGGGAATCACAGGGAAGCACTTCAGGAAGTCAGAGTTGTTTTGATGGAGAGAGGAGAGGAAACTGACTCAGAGCTTTTATTTCACAAGGACTTGGGGGAGGGGAGTAATTCTGCTTCAAGGAGCTTGTGTGGTTTCAATCTCACAATGACATCCAAAGGCAAAACCATGATTTCTTATCAGATTTCTTGTGTGTGGCAGATGGAGAAGAGGCAAGAATAAGCCATCAGTTATCAGCAGTCAAATGAAAAATAAGAATATGGCAACCTATTTTACTTAACAACTATACAATATGAGCAAAAAGTAGATAAAGTGTTATTATGTGTGTTCAAAACCCAGATCAATAGAAAATATGAGGAATAATTATAAGTAAGCAATAATGATGATGATGATGATGACATTGGTGATGGTGATGTAAGTAGTGATGGTGATGATAGAACTGGACAGAGGTCATGGACCAATATTTTGGTAGGAATCTGTAGCTTATCCAAGTCAACAGTTTTCAGAAGGCCTTGTGTCAACATAGAGTTAATCCTTTCGGTTTTCAATTCCTCAATGACATTGGAAAAGGAGAAGCCTGCTATCTTTTCCTATAAAAAGTCACTGTGTGTAGACAACTAGCATGTCTACAGGAAATAAGAAAACAATTATAAGTAAGAAAATGGTGATGATGATGAGAATGATGATGGCAAGACCATGACAATGAACTGAGAAAAGGTCTTGATCCAATAAAATGGTGTCACATACCATACAGACACACCATCACCATGCTTCCTACATGAGGGGGTGTCCACTCTTCTCTGTAATTGTTCTGAGATTTCATAAATGGTACCCCAACAAATTATGCAGCTTGGGTGATTCAGGGTGAGTCCAGATCAACAATGACCCTAAAGATGTTCAAGTGCAGATCCCCTGGACCAAGTAAGCTGTAACCTTTTAGAACAGAAACAACATGAGAATGTGCATGTAGGAAACAAGGATCACCTTCCCACCAGGTTTCAATGACACATTTCTTATTTCTCTTGATCCCTACTTGCATGATCTTTAAGGTTCTTCTTTCTAAAAAAAAAAAAAAAAAAAAAAAAAAAAAACTCCTGTTGCTAAATATTCAGATATTTCCTATGATGATACACACTGTCTCTATCGTGCTATGTACTTTCTTCTGTGCCTTCACTGGAGGAATTATTAAGTCCATATGTCCAGTAACTCTCTGTCCATGAACACCAGGCATATTTCTGTCATGTGACTCAAAGCAAGTACAGCTTTCTCCCTTCTCCCTATTCCAGAGTAACATCCAGATTTGTGAGTAGTTTCCCAGCAGCACTCCCCTCTGGTACCAGAACCTGCTTCTGTCCCTGTGGCTGCTGTAGCCAATGTACATGGACAGAGTAAGCTCAGCATTTTCTGAGTTCTTTGTGAAATCACCCAAAATAAAACCCATTTAAGAAAATATTATTAAATTAGATTTGGTTAAATCTAAAGACTTTTGTCCCAACAAAGATTCCACTGAGGAAATGAAAACAGAAACATAAATATATGGAATACATAATTAAATAAGGTCTGATACGAGAACAGATAAATTACACATTAAGGACATTATATGTTTGTGAGAGAGCCCAGCACCCTGTGATCAAAGTGACCTCCTAGGGGAAGGGCAGAGGGTGGCTGGGGGTGAGGGCTTCCTCTAAGGCTTGAAGTTTCCTTTCTTGTGAGAAACTCTATGGTAGTAATTCTCTTCACTCAACTCCCTCTGGACCCCAACATAACTGGTAACACTGGACAGAAAAAACAGGTCAATTGCCTGCCAATGTCATTTCCACATATGAATGATTCTGAGTTGTAAACCTGCATGATCACTGCTTTTATTTCTTGTCTTTTCTTCTGTTAAAGCCATTATTATTTCTGATGTAACTATATTGGGGTCTCTGCAATAGGCCATGAGCTTGCATATCAAATAGTTTGCACAAGCAGCTGTGGACACAATAAAAATTTCCAAATATCAAGAATTACAAATGTCTCACTTGCCTTTGCTTTGGAGTAGTTCCTCACATCAAAGTAACATAATAAATTTAGGACATTGAGAATGGTTGTCCTTTATCTTTATTTTTTTTAAACTGTAGGAATTATTTCTATAAAATTAGACTCAAAATTTGGAATGTATAGATACAGTAAGATTTTGAGATTCATAAGTGATCTGAACAAATGGTAATCCCTTTACACCTGTTTGAAAGATGCATGAAAAGTTAAAAGTGTAACCTACTCATCTAGTCCACTATTTCTTCTTATGCTCAGAAAGTTTAGAGCATTCTTTGACCTAATTCCAATGTGCTTCATGTCCCTTGTGGTCCTCTGTGCCACACCAGCACGGCCAAGTGTGAACCTGAGAAGGATCAGTGAAGGATTGAAGAAAAGACAAACAAGAGAATACAGCTGGGGCTTGGTGGATCTTCCATGCCTGGATGAGGACACAAAAGACCCAGCCTGCAAGCCCATGCTTTATTTTATAGTCTGATTAAAACAAGGGTGGATTAACATGAATACAAATGTTCTTGATTTTGGCAAAACTTGCTGCATCTCCCACAGCCCATTAGCTACTTAGGAAGGAATTGGAAGGGCTACAAGGTCAGGCTTAATAATACTAGGAGAGACAAGCCCTCCAGGCTGGGACTTGTTTGTGGCCCTGCCACTGGTCAGCCTGAGGCTTGTCCCTAGAGCCACTCCCTACAGTCCCCTGTCCTTGATTTACTTGCTGAGTGATGTCAAGGGAAGAGATGCCCAAAGAGGGGCTCCAGAATGACAAGGGAAGCCTAACCTCAGGCCCTACACTTACAGGAAAGGCTGCCCCACATGCAACTTTCTCTTCAAGCTCCAGGGTAAATCTTCTCCTGGGCTGTCCAGGCTCACAGATCTCTCCTCACATAGGGTGGAGGTCTCTGGGAAGGCAGAGGTGTGGTCTAGAAGAAGATGAGACTGCTGGGACTTCTGCTGTGCCTAGTGACAGCCTCCCTACCAGGTGAGGGTCTCCTGGGGTAGACAGGGTCATGGGATGGCTGTGACTGCAGGTGACTGACAGGGACTGATGCTCCTTGTCTCCAGGGGTCCTGTCCCAGGTGCAGCTGCAGGAGTCAGGCCCAGGACTGGTGAAGCCCTCAGAGACACTCTCCATTACCTGCACTGTCTCTCTATCAAGATATGGTGTGCACTGGACCCTCCAGGCTCCAGGAAAGGGGCTGGAGTGGATTGGGGTTATATGGGCTGATGTAAGTAGAATCTAAAACCCAACACTGAAATCCTGAGTCAGCATCACCAGGGACATGTCCAACAGCCAAGTTTACTTAAAACTGCACAGCCTGGTAGCTGAGGACACTGTGTGAGACACAGTGAGGGGAAGTCAGTGTGAACGTAGACATAAACCTCCCTGAGGGAGGCAGAAGGGTTGGGCTGCAGGAGTCATGCAGGACACTAGGAGACGCTGAGCACCCACAGCACAGAGAACAGCCCCAGGAGCAGAGGCAGAGGGAGGAAGGAGAAAAGGGCTTTCCTGTTAGGCACAGGGATTCCCTCTCAAGCTCTCAGCTGTGTTCTGGGAGGAATCTTCCTTCTCATATTCTCACTGCAGACAACCATGAAGAAGGAACATTGTCTGTTTGCAGGTGACATATTGGCAGTGATGGGGACTCTCCTTCATGAAGTCTCAATTACAAATTCTAAGGGTCTTTTTTCAGTATCTTTTCAACATTTCACTGATGAGTGTGAACTCTGCAGGTGCATTGCTGGGAATGGGCTGTGTGCACAGCTCTGCATCCATGCCTCTGGGGTCACAGCTACCCTCAGTGTCTGACTCTCCATGTGCCCTCCCCTTCCTGGTTCCAGGGAGATCACAGGGCCCTCCCTCTGCTGAAAGGCTTGAGCATACAAAGGGCTGGTGGACCTCACCCATCCTCTCTTGGTCGATATTGACCCCGGAAGAGCTGCCAGCTCAGTGCACCACAAATACAGGGAGTCTCCATATCCATCCACTCGAGGAACCCCTGTTTTCCTGCAGGAAGCAGTGCTAACCCCATTTATCTAGGTTGCAGGCCCCTCTCTGGTGGGGACAGGTGACTCTGAGGGCTGGGATGTGCATCATCGAACTCCTCCCTCTACCTTTCCTCCTGGATCCAAGGTTTTCTAGCTTCACTGTGGGTGAGATTTTGGAAGCCGAGGAGCTGTCCATAGGGCCTCCTGTGTTCATACAGTCCTCTTACTACTTTCCCAGGAAACAGGATCACATAGACACACACAGTCACACCTACACCCAGTAGCACACTTGTTTTTGTAAAACACATGCATTCACACTTGAGCAGTGATACAAAACTAACACTGTACTTTATGAATTCTATATCAGAAAATGTGGTTATATTTCATTCTCTTGGATGCCATCTATAATAATAAAAGTGTAATATGCAAATTAGACCAGATAGCCGAACGACCTTCCAGAAATCATTCTGGACATCCTTCTGGACAGAGCCATGGCGGGGGCAGAGGCAGAGGCAGTTAGGGGTGATCAGGCAGGCAGGTGAGTAGTTAGGGGCGATCAGGCAGGCAGGCAGGGGAGCGGTTAGGAACTAGAGGTCCTGGATTGCGAGAGGGATGTCTGACTGCCTGTTTAGGCCTGAGGTGTCCCGGATTTGTGAGAGGGTGCAGGCTGGACTGAGAAACCCCCCTCCCCCCATGCACAAATTTCATGCATTTCCCACACCCTGTGAAGATTAACAGTCAGTCCACTTTGTAGGTGCTCAAATTAGAAATTTTATCCCAACTTTGCTAGATTGCTACAGATTTAAAAAAAAAAATTGACATAATAGAGAAAACCTTCCAACCAAAGAAAAGCCAAGGACCAAATAAGCTCAAGAGGGAATTCCACCAAAATTTCAAATAAGAATTGTTAACTTTTTAATCACCTCTTCTTGAACTCTTCCAACTACTAAAGAAAGAGACAACACTTCTAGCCCTAGCTGGTTTGGCTCAGTTAGAGCATCGGCCTGCAGACCGAAGGGTCCCAGGTTTGATTCTGGTCAAGGGCAACTATCTAGGTCACAGGTTCCTCCCCTTGGGAAGCCATGGTCAGGACTCATGCAGGAGGCAACCAATAGATGGCTCTCTCTCACATCAATATTTCTCTCTGTCTTATACTCTCTCTTCCACTCTCTCTAAAAATCAATGGAAAGAAATCCTTGGGTGATAATTGGGAAAAAAAGGCAACACTTCCAAACAAATTTAATGAGGTGATCATTACACTCATATCAAAGTCAAATAAAAACATACAAAAGACAGGTCAATATCCCTGATGAACATACATACATGCAAAATCCCTCAACAATGTACTAGGAATCTTGAGGAAATTGGAGGCTAGAAACCAGGGGCACCTGGGGTAGGCTCTGGGTTCACGCAGCTTAGGGGGAGGCGGCAGGTGGGGAGTTGGAATGTGCATTTTGGGGCCCCTTGCGCTGTTTGAGGTTCATCCTGGTGCAGGGAGCACGAAGCCCTTGGAAGCCCTGGAGGCCTGAGGGACAAGGCTTTCTCATTGGGCGCTCGCAGAGGTTTCTTAGGGAGCCTTAGCTCTCTGCCCCCTTGGAACCAAGAGCAAGGATGAAGTGGTGATGGTGACATGGCTGTGCCCCAGGCTTTCCCACTGGGGCCCCATCATGAGCCTGCAGGTACCCTGGTGGAGCCCCAGCTCTGCCCTAGAAGCTTGGCTGAGGGCTTCCTGGAGGAGGAACTTCTACTCAATACTGAGCTGGGCCAATTTTCTGAGCCTGTGGGCATTATCTACAATCCTGTGGAATATGCGTGGAAGCCACATCACAGCTATGTGACCTGCTACTGCCAGGTCCCCAAGGAAGTGCTCTTCCTAGGCATGAGCCCGGGACCCTTTGGCATGGCCCAGAATGGGGTACTCTTTGGGAAAGTGAGTGTAGTCGGGACTGGTTGGGAATTGGGGGGGCTCTTTGTTGACCCCTCCTCAAGAACACCCTAAGCGACCAGTGCTGGGACTGGAGTGCCCTCAGTCAGAGGTGAGTGGTGCCCATTTCTGGGGCTTTTTCCAGAACCTCTGTGGACAGCCCAAGGTTTTCTTCCATCACTGTTTTGTCCACAATCTGTGTCCTCTGTTCTTCTTAGCTCCCAGTGGGTGCAACCTCACCTCTGCTGTGTTGCCTGCCAAGCAGGGAGAACAGCTTCTTGGGCTCTGTGATGCGGCTTTCTGCCTGCAGGTGCAGCTGTTGGGGGTGCGACTGGTAGTGGGAGTGGGGCGGCTGGCAGAGCAGCGGGCATGGAGGGCTCTGACTGGCCTGATGCCCAAGGTCCAGGGGGAAGGGCTCCTGCATCCCTCCCCTTGGAGCGCACAGGCTAACAATGGCTGGGAGCCAGTGGCCAAGGAGAGACCGAATGAGCTGGGGCTACTGACGCTGCTAATGAAATGAGCACCCCTGGGGCCTGGCAGAGGGACACATTCAAACCTTCAGGTCTTTCTTGGGTGAGC
This sequence comes from Corynorhinus townsendii, assembly GCA_026230045.1. Classification (NCBI taxonomy): domain Eukaryota; kingdom Metazoa; phylum Chordata; class Mammalia; order Chiroptera; family Vespertilionidae; genus Corynorhinus; species Corynorhinus townsendii. The sequence goes on from JAPDVU010000016.1 coordinate 4,172,773, forward strand.
AGATGAAACACGCTTCCTGGACTGGAGCAGGAAGATCCTCCTTGGCTGCCTGGTTGCTGGGACCTGCCAAGGCAGTTTTGACACTACTCTGGCTTTCTCTCCTGATTCCTGTCTTCTTCCCTTTCCTTTGAGCATTGCCTTTTTGGTACCTAACTCCACAGAGAGGCAACACCTGCAAGCTGCTTAATTCACTGTTTCCTTGAGAGCCTCTGTTCAGCTGAGTGACCTCCAAGGTCATATTTACTATCTTAGAGAAAAGATCCTGCCAGGATGCACCCCATTCTCATAGAGGAGTGTCCATCAGCTGAGCCCTTTCCTCACAAGGACCAGGACAAAGCATGAAACATGGGTATTAAGAATAAATTTATGGAAGATTGAGGCTGGATCAGAGAGAGGAAGAATTCAGTGTGGCAGAGTGGGGAAGGCTCAAAGACTTTTTGAGACTTGTGAACTTGGCTTCAGACATGTTGATTATTCACTCCAAGCCTTGGGATCCTCATCCGTAGAGTTGGGATCCCTACCTCATGGGTCTGGTATGGGGATTAACTGAGATAACACTTAAAGTGCCTTGTGTGGTGCCTGGCACATAGATGCTCATTACGCCTCTTCTTTTCTTGCCTTTGGTTGGGGAGTCACTGCACTACAAGGGAAGCCCCTCCACTGGAAGACCTTGGGGAGAAGTCTCAGCCTTCATCTGTGGCGTGGGTGAAGGCAGACGTGCCCTGCCAGAGATGGACCAATGACTTTATGAAAAACCCAGCCTGCGATTTTTCACTCTAAGCATTAAAAGCTCCTAAATATTCATATATATATCCCAACACTGAAATCCTGAGTCAGCAAGTTGATTAACCATTCCAAGTCTTGGGATCCTCATCTATAGAGTTAGGGAGTCACTGCACTACTATATATATTAAGGAATCTTAACAGCACACTGAAAGTATCATTTACCATGATCAAGTCTATACTGTCCAGGCATGCAAGGATGGTTCAACGTATGTAAACCAGTAACTGTGATACACCTCATCAACAGAATGAAGGATAAAGTATACCATCATATAAATAGATATAGAATAAAGTCTTTAAAATTGAAAATCACTTCAGAATTAAAATTCTTAGTAGATTAGGTGTAGAAGTGATGGACCTCAATATAATAAAGGCCACATTTGAGAAGACAACAAATGATACACAGAGAAAATTTAAAGCTTTTCTTCTTACATCACGATCAAGACCAGGGCTCCCCTGTGACTACTTCTATTCATCAAAATTAGAAGTCCTTGTCAAAATAATTAGACAAGAAAAAGAAGTTTAATATGTCTATATTAGAGAAAAACAAGTTAAAATATTTCTCCTTATGTTTATGCAAGAAATGACATGATCTTGTAAATAGAAAACTCTAAAAACTGTATGAGAAGCTAATAGAACTTGAATTCAGGAAATATGTAATATATGAAACCAGCCCCTACAACCTCTCAACAGAGTGTCTTCATGAATCTAGGAAATATTTGGGGCTGTTTCAGAGGAAAGTGAGGAAAGAAAACTTGAACTGGGTAAACAAGGAGATGACAACCTAATGCAACAAGAACCCTGAACTTGTGTGTCCTCGGTCTTGTTCCCCCATCATGTTCCCAGGTAGCTTTCCCTGCAATGTGACCTCAAGTCATATGACCGCCATCATGTGGGGACATGAGACAGCAGTCACAAGGGTCATATGCAGACATCGGCTTCCATTAACAAGATTTTCATAACTAAAATTTAAATATTACTAAATTATTACTGATATCTTCATCTAAAGAAAACCAATCATGACAGAGATTCTTCTATATCCCAATGTATTAAACTGGATCTACAACAGAGTCTAGAGAACAAACACTACAAAGGAGGCAGTGCAGCTGCTACATGTCCAGCACCAAACTTCCCTGAAGGAATAGGACCCGGGAGCTCTGTCTGTTTCTCTATAGTTCATGCTTCTGGTTCCTGGGGACCCACACAGACACTCCACTCTCCCCCAACACTTGATCCACTGGCTCTAGGCTACACTCTGTTCTTAGGTTATCCTATGATAACTTTGTAGGGGAAATAGTGTCAGATGGAACTTCCATCTCATGAACATGAATTTCTTGTATTTTAATTCATCTCAGATTTGATAATTTCCCTTGATTGTCATTACTGGTGATTGTCAAAGGCATCTCTCATTTTCAATCCTTTACTTTTTCATTTTATGACAATTATATCTCTGGAATCTTTGTACTGGTCTCTTAGAGCAGCTGAATCCATGCAGAAAGCACAAACTTGGATGTGGTGATTTATTTTAATAGACATGCCACCTTGGACATGTCACACTCTGAGGCCATGTCCTTTATAACAGCATCGAACCCCAGAGCTCCTTATATAGTAGGACGACATGCAAATAGAGCTCCCTGTTCTCATAAAATCCAGCCCAGACTCGACCCTGCAGCTCTGCAACAGGATCCCAGCCTTCAGATCCCCAGGTATTTTGATTCCCTGATCAAGACTGAACACAGATCACTTACCGTGGGGTTTGCTCTCAGCTGGGTTTTCCTTGTAGCTCTTTTAAGAGGTAATTTATGGAGAACAAGAAACACTGAGTATGTGAGTGGGTATGAGTGAGAGAATCAGTAATCATGTGAGTTTCCTGACCAGGACGTCTTTGTGTGTGTGTTTGCAGGTGTTCAGTTTGAGGTGCAGCTGGCAGAGTCTGAGTGGGAGTGGGGAGGCTTGGTGCAGTCTAGGGGATCTCTGAGACTTTCTTGTGCAGCCTCTGGATTTACCTTCAATAAACACTGGATTCACTGGGTCCAAGAGGCTCCAGGGAAGGGGCTGGAGTAGGTGGCAGTTATATGGAGTGATGGAAGTCAGAAATACTATGCAGACTTTTTGAGGGAATGCTACACCATCTCCAGAGACAACACCAAGAACACATTGTTTCTGCAAATGAACAGCTTGAGAGCCAAGGATATGGTCAGGTATTAACCATGGGAGAGACACAGTGATGGGAAGTCAGTGTGAGCCTCAAACCTCCCTACAGGAGACATGAGGGCTGGGCTGCAGAGAGTGCTCAAGACTCACCTATTCTGAGTTACAGCCCCAAGAGCAGTTGTGAGTGGTGTTTATGGCTGATTTCTCTGAAGGTCCTTGCCTTCCTCTCACTATACCACTTTCTCCAAGAGTCTCTCTAGACCCATGGTGCAGTGACTACCACTGATGGCTTTATGTTTTAAAAGATTTTCTCTATTAGAAAAATTATCACATGCAAACACGTGTGTATCACTTATGGAGGAAGAAAAATGTGGAGGGGTTCGTTAGCCTGCAGAAACTGTCAGCACACAATCAAAGTCTGTCCATGAAATGTGAAACTTGGTTAACTTCCCTACACTTCAGGGAGGCCCAGCTAATCCACTGGAGATTTCTTGAGCCCTATGTTTCTGACAGATGACACCTGTGTCTCTCAGTGATGGTAGTGTCTTAGTGTCACATCAGAGCTCAGCTGTGGTCTGGAGTCATGCACAGCTATGTCTTCAGCACAAAGTATGGTGGATTTCCGAGTGCAGTGGCTGGGACCTGTTCTGTGTGCTCCATGGAAATGGGGTAAGGGAGGTACATTCTCAGGACAAAGATGCTTTATGAATTCTATACAAGATAACATTGTTTTATTTCATTTGCTTGGATGGCATATGAAATAAACTTATGGTCTGAAACCAACTATTATTTCAATGCTGACCACACCCTATGAAAAGCAACAATTGTATTTCTCAGCCCAATTAGTAAGAGCTCAAAGTAGGGACTGGATCCCAAATTGGCTAGATTGCTATGATTTTGAAAAATAATTGATGTAGTAGTGAAAACCTCTAACAAATAAAAACAAATGAACAAATGGAATCAAGGTGAATCCCACCAAAAACTCAAAGAAAAATTCATAACTTTTTAAATCAATCCTTCCTGAATTCTTCCAAGAATGAAAAGAGGCAACACTTTCAAAGAGATTTATTGAGGTGACCATTATATTAATATCAAAGTTAAGTAAGGACACACAATAATGACAGGTCAATATCCCTGATAAGCACAAATGCAAAAACCCTCAATATGAGGGAACTTAACACAACATTGAAAGGATCATTTACCATGATCCAGTGGGATATTGAGCAAGAATGCAAGGAATAGTTCAATGTTTGCAAACCAATAAATACACTACCCTCATCTACAGAATGAAGGATAAAGTATACCATCATAAAAACTGATATAGAAGAATAATCAACAAAGAACTCACAGGAGAGAACCCTGATACCAGAGGACTGAAAGTGGAGACTGCATAGATATTGGTAGGAGGGTGGATGCCAGGAACCCACAGACAGCAATGGAGTCCTGAAGATATATCTCAGGTGTCAGAAGTTGCTACTGAGAACTCGAGTAATTCCCAAGCTGGGCCCCCCAACAGAGAGCACTGAAACTGAGGAGGGTACCCACATAACATCTGGCTGTGAAAAGAAGCAGGGTGCTCTCTGCCAGGAAGTAACAGTTGAAAATTCAGGTACCCTCTTAAAGGGCCAATGCACAAAATTCCCTGTGGAGCCACACACCTTGTACTCCAAAAGAGGGAGGAGCTGTGAGAGCAGAAGCCATGACTGGGGTACTCAGAGGATAGAGCTCTGAAGGCAGACAACCAAGTTCCCTGGGCTGAGTCATTCCCTCATACAGCAGAGGACATCTTTCCCACATAAACATTTGCCTTGCGTACCGGGAAGACAGTTGACACACCCAATTGGAAAACACCTTGCCCTGAGGCCACTTAAGGGATTAAAAATAACAATCAGCCTCCAGGCAGAAGCATCTGTCCCTCCCTGTTAAAAAAAAAAACAACAGCAAACAAACACAACTCTCACCACACCTGAGGATGATTGTCTGGCAGTCAATTTAAGTTGAAATCTTTTCGGTCTGTAGACACAGGCAGTCTGGAGGCTTTGAGTCTTTGTCTGATCTAATTAGTCAGAAATAGACTTGAACACTGCCCTGTACTAGAGATTGAGAGGTGTAGAGGATATACCTAATATATAGTCACAAACACAAACAGACAGCCAAAATGAGGAGACAAAGAAACAACCTTCAAATGAAAGAATTAGAGAATTCTTCAGATGAAGGGGTAAATGAAGCAGAGATAAGAAATTTACCTGAAACAGAGTTCAGAGTAATGGTGTAAAAATGCTCAAGAGCATGAAAAAAGCTACAATAACTATGAAAAAAAAAGAACAGTCCTAGAAAAAGAATGATATGACACAAATAAAGAATACATTAGAAAGACTACACAGCAGATTAGGGGAAGCTGAGGACTGAATCGGTGAATTAGAAGACAGCTGAAAATATCACTAATCAGAGAATCAAAAAGAAAAAAAACAATTAAAAATAGGAGGACAGCTTAAGGGAGCTGTGGGGACATGTGAAATATAATAATATTAGAATAGCAGGTGTGCCAGAAGAGGCGGAAAGGGAGAAAGGCATAGAAAAGTTGTTTGAGAAAATAATGGCAGAAAACTTCCCTTATCTGGTAAAGGAAAAAGTCACACAAGTTCAGGAGGCACAGAGAACCCCTAACAAGAAGAATCCAAACAAGCCCATACCAAGATATATCATAATTAAATACCAAAAATTAAAGACAAAGAGAGAACCTTAAAGGTAGCAAGAAAAAAATAAATTGTTACCTACAAAGGAGCTCCCATACGGCTGACACCTGATTTCTCATCAGAAACTGTACATGCCAGAAGGGAATGGCATGAAGTACTCAAGGTAATGGAAAGCAAGAATCTGAGTCCAAGATTACTATGTCCAGCAAGGCTATCATTCAAAATAGATGGTCAAATAAAAAGCTTCCCAGACAAAAAAAAAAAAAAAACCTCTAAAGGAGTACATCACCACCAAGCCAGCATTAAAATAAATGCTAAAGGGATTGTGATAATGAGAAGACACACAGAGAGAAACCTAGCCAAGCAGTATTAACATGGCAATAAATAAGTACATATCAATAATATCCATAAATGTAAGTGGATTAAATGCTTCAATCAAAAGGCTTAAGGTAGCAGAATGGATAAAAAACATGACCCATCTACAAGAGACCCACCTCAAAACAAAAGACACACATAGGATGAGAATGAAGGGATGGAAAAAATTTTTTCCATGCAAATGGAAAAGAAAAAAAGGTGGAGTAGCAATACTCACGTCTGACAAAATAGATTTCAAAATGAAGGCCCTACAAGAAACAACAAAGCTCACTACATGGAACTAAAGGGATCGATCTCACAAGATGATATAACCCTGGTAAATATATGTGCACCCAATATAGGGGCACCTAAATATATTTAAAAATAACTTGTAGAGGACTTCAACAGAGAGATCAACAACAATGCAGTCAGAGTAGGGGACATTAACACCCCTCTGACTTCACTGGATAGATCTTATAGACAAAAACTTAGCAAGGAAACATAGACTCTAAAGGACACACTGGATTCGATGGATTTAATTGACATTTATAGAACATTTCACTCCAATGCAGCAGAATATACATTCTTCTCAAATGCACATGGATCATTCACAAAGATAGACCACATGTTAGGACACAAAACAAGTCTCTATAAGTTCAAGAAGATTGAAACCATATCAAGCATCTTCTCAGATCACAGTGGAATATAATTAGAAATCAACTACACTAAAAACAATCAAAAACATTCGAACACATAGAGGTTAAATAGCATGTTATTAAACAATGAATGGGTAAATGAAGAGGTAAATGAAGCAGAGATAAGAAACAACATTTACCATTAAGATCAAGAAATAAATAAAAATTTTCCTGGAAACAAATGAAAGTGAACACAAAACAATCCAAAATCTCTGGGTCACAGCAAAAGCAGTTCTGATAGTGAACTACATAGTACTACAGGCATACCTCAAAACAACTAGAAAAGCTCTAACAAGTTTGGCTCAGTGGATAGTGTCAGACTGCAGACTGAAGGGTCCTGGGTTTGATTCTGGTCAAAGGCACATGCCTGGGGTTGCAGACTTGATCCCCAGTAGGGGGTGTTCAGGAGGTAGCCAATCAATGATTATCTCTCATTATTGATGTTTCCAACTCTACCTCTCTCTCTTTCTGAAATCAAACTAGTAAAATGTATATATTAATAAAAAAACAACAACAAGAAAAATCAGCAATATACAATTTAACCCTACAACTTAAAGAACTAGAAAGAGAACAACAAAAAAAGCCCAGAGTAAGTAGAAGGAAGGAAATAATAAAGATTAGAGCAGATATATAACATAGATACTAAAAAAGCAATATAAACAATCACTAAAACCAAGAGCTGGTTATTTAAAAGGATAAACAGAATTGATAAACCCAGACTCATCAAGAAACAAAGAGAGAGGACCCAATTAAATAAAATCAGAAATGAAACTGGAGAAGTAACCACTGACACCACAGAAATAAAAAGGATTGTAAGACAATACCATGAACAACTATATGCCAACTAGCTGGATAATGTGGAAGAAATAGACAAATTCCTAGAAAATACAATCTCCCAAAACTGAATTAGGAAGAATGAAAAAAGCTGAATAGGGCAATAAAAACTGATAAAATAGAAGCAGTAATAAAAACAAACAAACAACCTCCCTCCAATCAAAAGCTGAGGTCCGGATGCCTTTACAGGGAAGTTTTACCAAACATTCAAAGGAGAACTAACACCTATACTCCTCAAACTATTTCAGAAAATCCAACAGGAAGGAACAAGCCCTAAACAGGTTGGCTAAGTGGATAGATCATTGGCCTGTGGACTGAAGGGTCTCAGGTTCAATTCTGGTCAAGGGCATGTACCTTGGTTGTGGTCACATCCCCCAGTGGGGAGTGTGCAGGAGGCAGCTGATAGATGTTTCTCTCTCATGGATGTTCCTAACTCTCTATCCTTCTCCCTTTCTCTCTGTAAAAAATCAATAAAATATTAAAAAAGAAAGAAAGGAACACTTCCAAACTCTTTTTATGGGACCAGCATTATCCTAATTCCAAAACCAGATAAAGACATTACAAAGAAAGAGAATTACAGGCCAATATCTCTGATGAACATAGATGCTAAAATACTCTACAAAATCCTACCAAATTGAATCCAACCATATATTACAAAGATCATACACCATGATCAAGTGGATTTTATTTCAAGGATGCAAGGCTGATACAATATTTGCAAAGTCATAAAAGTGATACATCACATAAACAAACTGAAAGACAAAAATCATATGATCATATCAATAGATGCATAAAAAGCATTTGACAAAATTCAACACCCTTTCTTAATAAAAACTCAAAGAAAAATGGAAATAGAAGGGGCATATCTGAACATGATAAAGACCATATATGAAAAAAAAACTACAGTGCATATCATATTCAATGGGCAAAAAAACAAACAAACAAACAAAAAAACAATTTCCTCTAAGAACAGGAACAAGACACAGATACCCACCTTCAGAACTCCTGTTCCACATAGTACTGGAAGTGCTAGCCATTGCGATCAGATAAGAAGAAGATATAAAAGTCATCCATATTGGAAAAGAAGAAGTAAAACTCATTATTCACAGATGACATGATATTGTACATAGAAAATCCCAATGACTCCATCAAAATGATTAGACTTAAAAAATGAATTCAGAAATGTAGCAGGATTCAAAATCAATACCCAGAAATCTATGGTTTTTTATACTTTTTATATTGACTCAAAGAAAGAGAAACTAAAGAAAAAAACCCTACCCTTTACCATTTATTTTCTTTTTTAAAATTTCTTTATTGATTAAGGTATTACATATGTGTCCTTATTCCCCCATTACCCGCCACCTCCCATTCATGCCCCACACCCCCGTTGTCTGTGTCCATTGGTTAGGCTTATATGCATGCATATAAGTCCTTTGGTTGATCTCTCCCCTTACTCTCACCCTCACTTGCCTTTCCTCTGAGATTTAATGGTCTGATCAATATTTCTCTGTCTCTGGATCTACTTTGGTTCATCAGTTTAAGTTGTTCATTATATTCCACAAATGAGTCAGATCATGTGATATTTCTCTTTCTCTGCCTTGCTTATTTCACTTAGCATAACGCTCTCCAGTTCCATCCATGTTGTTGCAAATCGTAAGAACTCCTTTTTTTTTTTTTTTTTTTTTACCGCAGCATAGTATTCCATTGTGTAGATGTACCACAGTTTTTTAATCCACTCATCTGCTGATGGGCACTTAGGCTGTTTCCAAATCTTACCTATGGTGAATTGTGCTGCTATGAATATAGGGGTGCATATATCCTTTTGGATTCATGTTTCTAGTTTCTTGGGATATATTCCTAGAAGTGGGATCATTGGGTCAAATGGGAGTTTCATTTTTAGTTTTTTGAGGGAACTCCATACTGTTCTCCACAGTGGCTGCACCAGTCTGCATTCCCACCAGCAGTGCACAAGGGTTCCTTTTTCTCCGCATCCTCTCCAGCACTTGTCATTTGTTGATTTGTTGATAATAGCCATTCTGACAGGTGTGAGACGGTACCACATTGTTGTTTTGATTTGCATCTCTCTGATGATTAGTGACTTTGAGCAGGTTTTCATATGTCTCTTGGCCTTCCTTCTGTCTTCTTTCAAAAAGTGTCTATTTAGATCAGTTGCCCATTTTTTTATTGGGTTGCTTATCTTCTTTTCCTTAAACTGCATGAGTTCCCTGTAAATGTTGAAGATTAAACTCTTATCTTTGATATCATTGGCAAATATGTTCTCCCATGCAGTGGGCTTTCTTGTTGTTTTGTTGATGGTCTCCTTTGCTGTGCAAAAGGTTTTTATTTTGATGTAGTCCCATTTGTTTATTTTCTCTTTAGTTTCCATTGCCCTAGAAGCAGTATCAGTGAAGAAGTTGCTTCAGCATATGTCTGAGATTTCTCTGCCTGTGTATTCCTCTAGTATTTTTATGGTTTCCCATCTTATGTTTAAGTCCTTTATCCATTTTGAGTTTATTTTTGTGTATGGTGTAAGTCAGTGGTCTAGTTTCATTTCTCTTGCATGTATCTGTACAATTTTCCCAACACCATTTATTGAAGAGACTGTCTTGACTTCATTGTATGTTCATGCCTCCTTTGTCAAATGTTAATTGGGCATAGTGGTTTGTGTCAATTTCTGGGTTCTCTATTCTATTCCATTGATCTATATGTCTGTTCTTATGCCAGTACCAGGCAGTTTTGAGAACAGTGGCTTTGTAATAGAGCTTGATATCTGGTATTGAGATTCCACCTACTTTGTTCTTCTTTCTCCAGATTACTGCAGCTATTTGGGGTCTTTTTTTATTCCAGATGAATTTTCTCAGAGTTCTTTCTAGGTCTGTGAAATATGCTGCTGGTATTTTAATGGATATTGCATTGAATCTGTAGATTGCTTTGGGTAGTATGGACATTTTAATGATGTTGATTTTCCCAATCCATGAACATGGTATGTTCTTCCATCTGTTTATGTCTTCCTGTATCTCTCTTTTTTTTTTTTTTTTTTAGTGTCCTATAGTTTTCCACATATAGGTCTTTTACCTCCTTAGTAAAGTTTATTTCTAGGTATCTTAACTTTTTTTGGTATGATGGTAAATGGGATTGCTTTTTTTAGTCTTTCTTTCTGTAAGTTCACTATTGGTGTATAGAAATGCCATAGATTTCTTGGCATTAATTTTGTATCCTGCTACATTGCCAAATTCATTTATTAATTCTATTAGTTTTTTGATGGAGTCTTTGGGTATTTTTATGTACAATATCATGTCATCTTCAAATAAGGAAAGCTTTGCTTCTTCTTTTCCAGTTTGGATGCCTTTTATTTCTTCTTCTTGTCTAATAGCAATGGCTACTACTTCCAGTACTATGTCAAACAGGAGTGGTGAGAGTGGGCATTCCTGTCTTATTCCTGTTCTTAGGGGAAATGGTTTTAGTTTTTGTCTATTGAGTATGATGTTTGCTGTGGGTTTATCATATATAGCTTTTATTATGTTGAGGTATGATCCTTCTATTCCTACCTTGCTCAGTGTTTTGATCAAGAAGAGGTGTTGCATTTTGTCAAATGCTTTTTTCTGTGTCAATTGATATGATTATGTGATTTTTATCTCTCAATTTGTTTATGTGATGTATCATATTTATTGATTTGTGGATATTGTACCATCCTTGCATTCCTGGGATAAATAAGGTCATGGTGTGTGATCTTTTTGATTAGTGCTGGATCCGATTTGCTAGAATTTTGTTGAGCATTTTGGCATCTATGTTCATGAGAGATATCTATGTAATTCTCTTTCATTGTGTTGTCTTTATCTGGTTTTGGTATTAGGGTGATGCTGGCTTCCTAGAAAAAGCTTGGAAGTGGTCCTTACTCTTGAAATTTTTGGAATAGTCTAAGGAGGATAGGTTTTAGTTCTTCCTTGAATGTTTGGTAAAACTCCCCTGTGAAGCTGTCTGGCCCCAGGCTTTTGTTTGCTGGAAGCTTTTTGATGACTGCTTCAATTTCTTCCATAGTTATTGGCCTATTGAGCTGTTTAGATTCTTCCTGATTGAGTTTTGGAAGTTTATATTTTTTTAGGAATATGTCCATTTCTTCCAGGTTGTCCAGTTTGTTGGAATATGGTTGTTCATAGTATTTTTTTTCAACAATTCTTTGTATTTCGGTGGGGTGTGTTGTTATTTCACCTCTTTCATTTCTGATTTTGTTTTTGTGTTCTCTCTCTGTGCTTCTTGGTGAGCCTGGCTAGAGGTTCATCAATCTTGTTTATCCTTTCAAAGAACCAGCTCTTGGTTTTGTTGATTTTTTGAACTGTTTTTTTCTTTTGGTCTCAATATCGTTTATTTCCACTCTGATCTTTATTATTTACTTCCTTCTGCTTACACTGGGCTTTTCTTGTTGCTCTCTTTCTTACTCTTTGAGTTGTAGGGTTAGGTAATTTATTACCATTGTTTCTTGTTTTTTTTTTGCAGTAGGCTTGTAGAGCTATGAACTTCCCTCTCAAGACTTCTTTTGCTGTGTACCATAGATTTTGGATTGTTGTGTTTCATTGTCATTTGTTGCCATGATGTTTTTTATTTCTTCCTTGATCTCTCTGGTAACCAAGTCATTGTTCAATAGCATGCTGTTTAGTCTCCATGTGTTTGATTTTTTTTTCCAATTGTTTTTATTGTAGTTCATTTCCAGTTTTATGCCACTGTGATCTGAGAAGATGCTTGATATGATTTCTATCTTTTTGAATTTGAAGAGACTTTGCCTATGACCCAACATATGGTCTTTCTTTGAAAATGACCCATGTGCACTTGAGAAGAATGTATATTCTGTGGCTTTGGGGTGAAATGTTCTGAAGATGTCAATTAATTCCATCTGGTCTAGTGAGTCATTTAGGATTGAAGTTTCTTTGCTGATTTTTTGTTTAGAGAATTTGTCCAATGGTGATAGTGGGGTATTAAAGTCTCCTACTATGATTGTATTGCTGTCAATCTCTCCCTTGATATTCTCCAGGAGTTTCTTTTTTTTAAGTATTTGGGTGCTCCTGTATTGGGTGCATATATGTTTACCAGAGTTATTTCTTCTTGCTGGATTGCTACCTTTCATATTATGAAGTGGCCTTCCTTATCTCTTGTTATGTCCTTCACTTTGAGATCTAATTTGTCAGATATAACTATTGCTACCCCAACTTTTTCTTCATTTCCATTTGCCTGAAAAACCTTTTTCCATCCCTTCACCCTCAGTCTGTGTGCGTCTTTTTTTCTGAGGTGGGTTTCTTGTAGACAGCAGACATATGGGTTGTGTTTTCTTATCCAATCCATTAACATATGTCTTTTGATTGGGGCATTTAATCCATTTACATTTGAAGTTATTATTGATAGGTATTTATTTGTCACCATTTTTATTCTTTACTCCTGTGTTCCTTTTTTGCTTCCTCTTTCTTTCTTCCTTTCTTCCTTCCTTCCTTCCTTCCTTCCTTCCTTCCTTCCTTCCTTCCTTCCTTCTTTCCTTCCTTTCTTTCTTCCTTTCTTCCTTCCTTCCTTCCTTCCTTCCTTCCTTCCTTCCTTCCTTCCTTCCTTCCTTCCTTCCTTCTTTCTTTCTTTCTTTCTTTCTTTCTTTCTTTCTTTCTTTCTTTCTTTCTTTCTTTCTTTCTTTCTTTCTTTCTTTCTTTCTTTCTCTCCAGCAGACCCTTCAGCATTTCTTGCATTGCTGACTTGGTGGAAATAAATTCCCTTAGTCCTTTTTTGTCTGTGAAGCTCCTGATTTCACCTTCAATTTTGATTGGTAGCTTTGCTGGGTGCAGTATTCTTGGATTCAGACCCTTCCTTTTCATGACTTTGCATATTTCATTCCATTTCCTTCTGGCCTGATGAGTTTCTGTAGAGAAATCAGTTGCTAGTCTGATGGGGGTTTCTTTGTAGTAACTTTCTGTCTCTCTCTGGCCACTTTTAAGATTCTTACTTTGTCATTGGTGTTTGCCAATTTAATTATAATGTGCCTTGGCATCGGTCTTTTGGGGTTCATTTTGCTTGGGACTCTGTGAGCTTCTTGGATTTGTGTGGGTTTTTTCTTCCCTATATCAGGGAAGTTTTCTGTCATTATTTCTTCAAATAGGTTTTCTATTCCTTGTTCAGTTTCCTCTCCTTCTGGAATCCCTATTATGCAGATGTTGTTTTGTTTCATGTTTCCCCAAGTTCCCTTAGGCTCTCCTGCTTTTTAATTTTTTTTTTTCTAGAAGCTGCTCTACTTGGGTATTTTTTCCTACCTTGTTTTCTAGCTCACTGATGTGGTCCTCTGCTTCTTCTAGTGTACTCTTGATGCTTTCTATTGTGTTCTTTACAGCAGCAATGTCATTTTTCATTTCTTCTTGGTTCTTCTTCATTTCCTCTTGGTTCTTACTTATATTGTTGAATTTGTCTCCCATTCTTTTCAGCCACCTTATGACCATTTCTCTGAATTCTTTCTCTGACAGGTTGCTTGCCTCCATTTCGTTTACTTCCTTTTCTAGCGATGCCTGCTTTTTTTTTTTTTTTTTTTGACAAAGCAAACATTCTGCCAGGCTACTCACGCTGCCCACTCTTAGCAGTCACAGGACTGGGGCAATTCGGCTGGGCTGACAGGACTGGGCACTGCCATCTTGCAGCTGTGGGCACCATGATCTTTGTGACAGAGTGATAATTAATTTGCATATTACCCTTTTATTAGATAGGATGTTAACTTTCCTAGGAGTTTAATGGAATTAAACATGCTGGCAATATTCTTAAGTAATTCCATTGTAAACTGCAAATGGATGTATTAATATTTAGATCCAGCCCCCAGTCCCAAGCAAGGGAAATCTGTTCTGTGGGGTCAGGGTTCAGTGGTCTGATCTGCTCCATCCAATACTGCTCCAGTGTTCCCAATGCCCTCTCCATTCATATCAGGGCTTCCCCAGCTTGGGACTATGGAGGCTGCCCCAGCCCCTCTCTCTGAGGACCTAAGCTAGTAGGGAACTGACAGCATACTCACCTGTCACCAGGGTGCCATCCACGGGATACCCCTCCAGTCATTGAAAGGAAATCAGCTGATTCAGGCACAGGCTCCCATGGAGAGGGACAAATCTCTGCTGACCAGAACTGACCCTGTATCATGGGTGTCCTATGACTATTGGATGGCCTGTTATGAGAATTTCCAAGATGCTGACATTTGATCCTGACAGGAGATCCCCCCTGAGGTCTTCCAGGGCCAGTGACCCTGGAGGGACAGGAGGTGAACCAAGGGAACAAGGTCATGGGTCCCAGTCTTCCAATGTCACTCAGATGCCCTGTCACTCAGATTTTGCTTTGCACTCACTTTCCCTTGCCCCTCAGATATCCATAGTCACTCAGCTTTCCCGTGTCACCCAGATTTCTCATGTCATTCAGATTTCTTGTCACTCAGATGTCCTGTCACTCATATTTCCAGTGTGTCACAGATTTATGGGGAGCATGCAGGCTAGTATGGACAGTGGACAGGCTGATTCCAGGCTCTAGCCTGGACCTACATGTGCTTGATGCTTCATGACATTACCTTCCTGAAGGCACTGTCAACCTCCCTGAGCCACGATGCAGACACCCGGTCCCCCAGGACTCCCTCCAGGGCTCTGTCACAGTGCACATCACAGGGAAGCAGGATGAGAGCACACAGGTACATACAGGGTTAGAGAGGAAGTGTCTCCACCACAGGTAGAATGACAGCCTGCAGAATGATCTTTCAGTCTCCACAGTCTTTCCCTAAAGTGGTTGAGAAGTTCCTGTTCCCAGAAAGGGAAGCGCCCACAGTTGGCACATTTAGGGATCCATGAGATCGAGGCTGGGACTGCTGCCCTGTCCTGGGAGTGCTCACAGCTCTGGCCCAGCTGCAGAAAAAAACATTTCTGTGCAAGTGGAAATATGGTTCCCTTTGGGGATATGGTGGCAGCCGCCAACAGGCACAGAGAGGGGTCAGTCTGGCCTGGACAGGATCTGCTCTGGTCTCTGTTGGATTGAACATGAGCAGGGAAAATTTGTCATTCAAGTGCCTGATGAAGGCCCAGTGATTCAGGGACATGGCCCCAGGGGTCTCTGGGCCTGGGTCTTCCCAATAAACAGCCACACACACAGCAGCCTACTCTCCAGAACATTGGACAGACTTAGTGGGTGCAGAGGCACATGGAGGGACAATGACAGGTGCCATGTCTTACCGCAGGGCCAGCTGCAGCTGTGACAGTTACTGCTGACCTCCTAACCCCCACATGGAGATGCCCATGCACATCAGGGCTGGAGAGGGTCTCAGGCCCCTGGTAAAAGAGTGCATAAGACAGAGGCTGTGGGGATCACAATAATGGTCCTCTACCCAACACAGACCTCAGGTGTATGTGACAGACCAGGGGAAACTGACTCCCCTCAGGTGATGAAGGACCATCTTTCAGGAGAGGCACAATCTTCTCCATGGTAGTGAAGACTCTAAGACCACAGGGTAATCAAGCCCTGAAGAGGGGTAACACCAGAGCACAGACACTCATCCATGCTCTCATCTCATACCAGGACTCTGCACACTCACTGGCATGTTCTGCTCTGCCCTGGAGTTGGTTCAGGAGAGCATTGGGGGCCAGTGGGGAAGGATCAGTCCAGAAGCAGGGCTCAATGTCATCAGATGTGGTCCCATGGGCATGCCCTAAACCTCCTTATGATTCTGTATTTAGTTATTGAAATTTTTCATGACATGATTCTCCCTCAGGACACTTTCACCTGAAAAAATGCACTGCTCTCGCTGTAGGTCTCCAACCCCAGAGCTCCCTATAGAGCAGGAGGACATGCAAATAGGGCCCCCTCTGCTCATAAAAACCAGCCCAGCCCTGACCCTGCAGCTCTGGGACAGGAGCCCAGCCCCCAGATCCCCAGGTGTTCCCATTCCCTGATCAGGACTGAACACAAACCTCTCACCATGGGGTTTGGGTTCAGCTGGGTTTTCCTTATTACTCTTTCAAGAGGTAATTTATGGAGAATAAGAAACACTGATTATGTGAGTGGATATGAGTGAGGGAATCAGTGATCGTGTGAGAGTTTCCTGACCAGGAAGTCTTTGTGTTTGCAGGTGTCCAGTGTGATGTGCAGCTGGTGGAGTCTGGGGGAGGTTTGGTGCAGCCTGGGGGATCGCTGAGACTCTCCTGTGAAGCTTCTGGATTCACCTTCAGTAGCTATGGCATGAACTGGGTCACCAGATTCCAGGGAAGGGGCTGGAGTGGGTCGCTGGTGTTAGTAGTATTGGTGATAACATATACTATGCAGAATCTGTGAAGGGCCGATTTACTGTCTCCAGAGACAATGCCAAGAGCACACTGTATCTGCAAATGAACAGCCTGAGAACTGAGGACACAGCCGTGTATTACTGTGCAAGAGACACAGTGAGGGGAAGTCAGTGTGAGCTCAGACACAAACCTCCCTGAGGGAGACAGCAGGGCTTGGCTGCAGGGGGCATTCAGGGCACCAGGGGGCACTCAGGACCCATAGATCATAAAATTCAAACCAGGAGCAGGAGGAGGGTAAGGTTAAGCCCTGGATCCTGTTGGAGGCTGGGTTTTCTTTTCATGTGACATTGGCTCCTGGACCTTCTCCCAATTCATGTTCGGGGCACACACAGCTCAGCAGCAAAGAGCTGTCATTCTGTTGGAGAAGAGAGGCCACGGGGTGACCAGTGATCAGCCCCTGCAGGTAGAGATGATGGCTGTGGGCCCTGTGCAGAGTCCCACCCACAGCAGCTTCAGAAGCTGAGTCTGAGGATGCTCACATACCAGGGGATGAGATGACCTGCAGCACTGACATAACCTAAGTCTCAGGAGGCAGGGAGGCCTCTCCAGCAGGTTCAATGGTCTCAGGGAGCCGGGAGTGGTACTGGCTCATGGTGAGCTGTATCTGGGAGGGAGGGCTGTGGGGGTTCCTGTGATTGGCAAGGGCTGGAGTGGATGGACCCCATTCAGGGGACAAGGAGAGACCACCAGGCTGCCTCACCGACATGTCCAGATGTAGGCAGAAGTGGAGAAGGGAGGGTTGAGGCTTGAAAGCTGCCAGATATCAGCACCAAACCTGGAGTCAGACTCCTATGTCCACCTAACCATTGCAATAATAAGAGAAGGGAGTAATTCATGCATTTGGAGTGGAAAGCAACCAGTGATGATGAGCAAGTCAATTAGGCACAAAGCAGGCATGAGAGTGGGTTTTGTTCTCACACTGACTGAAGCTTCCACTGTCTGATCCTCAATTTGAACTGAATTTCATGGGTCAGCCTCTGCTTCAGAATTGCAGCTTCTAGATGGTTCTGAGCGTCCTGAGTTAGATGTCCTGCACTGGAGCACTTTTGAAAGGGGTGGATTCTGAATTGCTCTGTGAGCTGTAAATGTAAACTCAAGGGCTAATTGAAATTTCATGATGGCCTTTATTGTTAAAACACATGATTAGACTTCTTCAGGGGAATCAAAAGCCCTTTCTTCTGATATCTAATTATTAAATAAACTAGAGGCCCGGTGCACAAAATTCATGCAAGGGGTGTGTCATTCAGCCCAGCCTGCACTCTCTTCAATTGGGGACCCCTCGAGGGATGTCTGACTGCCCGTTTAGGCCCAATCCTGATGATTGGGCCTAAACAGGCAGTTGGATATCCCTCTCACAATCCAGGACTGCTGACTCCAGACTGTTCACCTTCCTGCCAGCCTGATCACCCCCTAACCACTCCTCTGCCAGGCTGATTGATGCCTATCTGCTCCCCTGCTGACCCAATTGCCCTCCACTGCTGGCTTGGTAACCCCCATCTGCCCTCCCCTGCAGGCCTGGTCACTCCCAACTTGCCCTCCCCTGCAGGCCTGGTCCCCCCAACTGCCTTCCCCTGCAAGCCTTGTTCTGACCAATTGCCCTCCCCTGCAGGCCTGGTCCCCCCAACTGCCTTCCCCTGCAAGCCTTGTTCTGACCAATTGCCCTCCCCTGCAGACCTGGTCCCCACCAACTGCCCTCCCCTGCAGGCCTGAGTCCCCCTTAACTGTCCTTCTCTGCAGGCCTAGGTCCCCCCCAACTGTCCTCCCTTGCAGGCCTGGTTCTGCCCCAAGTATCCTCCCTTGCAGGCCTGGATCCCCCGCAACTGCCCTCCCCTGCAGGCCATCTTGTGGTGGCCATCTTTGACCACATGGGGGCGGCCATCTTTGACCACATTGGGGTGTCCATCTTGCATTTTAAAGTGATGGTCAATTTACATATTACCTCTTTATTATATAGGATATCACTTAAGTGATTTTTAAAAAGATACAACTTCTCTACATTTTGATCTTCCCTCCATCTGTAATCTTAGCCCATCATGAGCTCACAGGCCCCTTCACAGATAGTCAGCCTCTAGGTTCCCTTCCTCCCAGGGTCTCAGGTGAATGCTAGGAAGGCAGGTCTCAGAATGACTCTGTGACCAGGAGAAGGTCCATGTCCACACCCATGTCAGAACACCTGCTGGTCCAGAGTCAGTGCCTGTGTCCTTCTGGGAGAAGGTGAATCCTGCATCTCAGAGCTTCGCTGTGGTCCAGAACATGGGAGACCTTCCTGAGCTGCCCTCTGTGGGAGGGGCTTCCTGCTGGGTGAAGGGAGGAGAGAGGAGGGACAGAGTGTGAGCCTGTCTCTGCTACATGGCTTGGGCTCTGCTCATGGGAGGCATGTGCTTCCCACAGAGGCCTGTTCCCTGGAGCTAGACTAACAAAGGGGAGCCCCCTGCATGGTCACTGGCAGACCCAGGAGACTCCCAGCAATGCACCCCTGCAGTCAAAGGTTGACCCAGCCCCACCTCTGACTCTTCCTGGAACAAGCCTGACCTGTTCCACCTGCATCTGGGAGTGCAGGACCTGCAAGAATACGGACACACCAGTGCCTGCTCTTCATAGTCTGTGTTTGTATTGTGGGTGCATTTGATCAGTTTCCAAAGAAAGTCACACCCAGGCCTAGAATCTATATGTGGTCCCTGCCCATATAGGATGTACAAGGAAGAGGGGCAAATGTGGACTTCATAGCAAAGAAAGTCATCATTGTGTGTGTGTGTGTGTGTGTGTGTGTGTGTGTGTGTGTGTGTGTGTAATTTATTAAATAGAAGTGCAGTGAGATTTGGCTACACACTGGGATATGCAGATGGGACCCTCAATGAGAGGAACCTGAGACAAAAGAGGCCCAAGAACCCTCAGGAGCTTCTCAATGAGGGGAGGGTTTGCTGTGTCTGCATCTGTCAGCTCCAAAGAAGGGCTCCTGTCTGCCCTCAATAAAGTCCTGGTTTGGGGTCTCCTTGCAGAGCCATTGGGGATCAGTAAGGCCAGTTCACTCTGCACAGAGACATCAAAACCACACAGTGTCCCTGAGGGAGCAATCTGACCTAAGGGCATGGCCTTCACTACTGGACCAGAGACACTGAGAGGTCAATGCCCTATGAGTTCAGACAGGCCTCTCCTCTGCAAAGCAAGGGCTGTGCAGTGGGGGTGCTCAGAGCCCAAGAGTACAGGTTGTTGCCCCAGGAGCAGGTACAGAGGGAACTGAGCAGGGATTTCCTCTGAGGCCTGGGGCTTCCTCTCTTCACACAAACAATCCAAACTGAAAGTGGGACATGACTGCTGAGGTGAATGTGAATATCCTGCTCTATCAGAGTATTTACCAAACTCAATGAGGCATGAGAATTACACACAAAGGGCTGTTTCTATGGCTTCGGGGTATCTGAATTGTAAGAAGCTAGGGCAGGGATGGATTTATTACCTCACTAGGGGCAGCATTTTGGAGACACACTGATCCAGGAAGAAGATAATCATGTATCAAAGCCAAGAGCTGGTCCAGGTGGCCCCATGTCACCTAAAGGTGGGCCCACAATGAAGAGCATGTCCTGTGGGGGCTGGTTCCTCAGTGGGAGGAACTCGTCTACACTGAGCTCAGGGACCTGAAAGGGGACAGACACACATCCTCCAACCATGATTAGGACTTGGTGAAACCAAGAGCTCGTTCTTTGAATAGATAAACAAAATTAATGAACTGTTAGCCAGACTCATCAAGAAACATAAAGAGAGACCCCAAATAAATGGCATCAGAAATGATAGTGGAGAAGTATCAACTGACACCACAGAAAAAAAAGATTATATGAAAATACTATGAATAAGGAAATGGACAAATTTCTAGAAAAACACAACCTCCCAAAACTGAATCAGTAAGAACCAGAAAGCATGAATAAGTCAATAACAAATGTGGAAATAGAAGCAATAATCAAAGAACTCCCAGCAAACAAAAGCCCTGGTTCAGATGGCTTCACAGGGGAGTTTTACCAAACATTCAAAGAACTATCATCTATACTCAAACTATTCCAAAAAACCAGAGAGGCAAGAACACATCCAAGCTGTTCTTTATGAGGTCAGCACTATCTTAATTCCAAAACCAGATAAAGAAACTATAAAGAATGGGAATTACAGACCAGTACCCTTGATAAAATACATGGATGCTAAAACCCTCAATAAAATATTAGCATATCAGATCCCCCAATATGTTAAAGAGATCACACATCATGACCAAGTGAGATTTGTTCCAGGGATGCTGGTACAATATTCACAAATCAATAAACTTGATACTTCACAGAAAGACAAAAATCCCATGATCATATCAATAGACACAAAAAAGAACTCAACCAAATCCAATAACCATTTTTGATAAAAACTATCAACAAAGTGAGAATAGAAGGATCATACCTCAACATAATAAAGGCCAAATGGTATGTTGTCCAATTTTATTATCACCATCACCACCTCCATCACCATCACCACCAACATCATCATCATGGTCACCTTCATTATCCTCATCCTCATTTTCTTCCTTATAATTATTCTTCCCATTTTCTGTAGACCTGTTAACACACACAAGGTCACTTTATCTCAACTTCTGCTCATTTTGTATAGTTATTAAGGAAAATAGGTAACCATAATCTATTTTATTTATTGTTTGACTGCTGACAACTGATGGCTTATTCTTGCCTCTTCTCCATCTACTGCACGTGAGACAACTGATAAGAAATCAGGGTTTTGTCTTTAGATGTCACTGGGAGATTGAAAGATTGAAATCACTCAAGCCCCTGGAAGCAGAATTCATTCCCTCCCCCATCTCTTTGAAAATAATAAAGGGCAAAGCCATTCTCCTTTCCTGACTCCATCAAAGCATGCCTGAACCACTGAAGGGCCTTCCCTCTGCTTCCCAGAGATTTCAACCATCTTCATAATAATGGTGTGTGTATTTATCATCAGCCTGGACATGTGAAACAAGATTCTGTGGTTCCCTCTGCCTTTTCCTGGTGTCACCTACTCTTGGTGCTATGAGTATGATGAGAAGTCAATGATTGTAATCACCAGGTATTCTTCATCTCTAGCTTTGGGGTCACATGCCTCTGGTGTCTGTTGTCCAACACAATCGTGTCCTGCTGCTGGATGGCTGGAACCCTGAGTCATATGTAGCTGTACTGCACTGTTGAGTCAGCAGAGCCACTGGTTGGATTTAGCTGACTTGGATAAGAAGATCTGATCATTAATTGGTACTTGGCACAATAGTCTAAAAGAGACTCTCTGACATTTGTCCATTTGAAGAAGTTGTCTCTCTTTCAACAGACTTTTCTAACTCAGAGACTTCAGAGGTAAGTGCAGAATCAGAAATCCAGAGAGGTCTCCTGAGGGAAACTGTGACATGGAGAGGAAACCACACAGGAAACCAGCCCAAACCTTCAACCTCACCTGCTACTGGGATGGTCCATGCATCCAGTGATCGTGAGTGCCCCCCTGTTGGTCACAACCCCTCTTGCAGAGAGGTTTGTGTCTGGGCTCACACTAACTTCCCCCCACTGTGTGTCTTGCACAGTAATAAAGGGATGTGCCCTCAGCTCTCAGGCTGCTCAGCTCCATGTGTCTGTGCTCATGGAGGTGTCACTGGTCATGAAGACTCTGCTTTGGAACTTCTGTGCATAATTTGTGTCTCCATTGTTAGGGTAAACCCTCCCATCCATTCAAGCCCCTGTCCTAGGGCCTATTGCACCCAATATCTTGTGAATGGGTATCCAGAAGTCTTGCAGGAGACCTTCACAGAGGCCCCAGGCTTCCTCACCTCAGTCCCAGACTGCACCAGCTGAACCTGGGAGTGGACACCTGGGGAGAGGAGACAGGAGTGGTTGGAAATTTTCCTTGACTCTTCCTGGTCCCTTCCTCAATTCAGGGACTGGGGAGCTCCTTGCCTATAGCCATGGACACCAAGAGGAAGGTTCTTCAGCTCCAGTGCATGGTGAGGGCTGTGCTGTGAGCACTTCAATAGGGGTAGGTGTGACTGGGTGATGCATTCAAGGCATAGACTTATCCATATTTAACCTATTCTACCTCCTCTCTTTTGCATATTCATGAGGCAGAGTCTTGACCCCACCTTAGAGAGGGTGGATGACACAGGGACTAGGCTAAGTAGAAGACTGAGTGTTCAGGTCCTAATTCTTTTTTTTTTTTTTTAATGTATCCTTAATTGTTGAAGGTATTACATATGTCCCCTTTTATCTCCCATTGACCCCTTCTAGCCCAGCACACCTGTCCAAAGCCTTCACCAGCCTATTATCTGTGTACATGAGTTATACATATATACATACCAGTTCTTTGGTTGATCTCTTCCCAACCACCCATCCTCTACCACCTTCCCTCTGAGATTCCGTAGTCTGTTCCATGCTTCTAGGCCTCGGGATCCATTTTGTTCATCAGTTTATTTTGTTCATTTAGATTCCAATATGAGTGAGAGCATGTAATACTTACCTTTCTCTGACTTATTTCACTTAGCATGATACTCTCCAGGTCCCTCTATACTATCTCAAAGGGTAAGGGATCCTTCTTTTCTTGACCCAGTAATCCCACTTGTAGGACTATGTCCTATGAAACCGGAAAGACCAATCAGAAAGGATATATGCACCCCTATGTTCATAGCAGCAAAATTTACAATAGCTAAGATTTGAAAACAACCTCAGTGCCCATCAGCAGATGAGTGGATTTAAAAACTGTGTTGGGAAATTTGGTTAGATACATGGAAAAAAAAATACTATGCCACTGTAAAAAAGAAGGAACTTTTACCATTTATAACAGCATGGATGGAACTGGAGAGCATTATGCTCAGTGAAATAAGCCAGTTGGAGAAAGATAAATATCGCATGATCTCACTCATATGTGGGATATAATAATCAGCATAATTAGATGAACAAGAATAGATCCAGAGACAAATGGCAGGGGAGGGGGGGTTAAAGAGCAACCAACAGACTTGTATGCATGCATATTAGCATAACCAATGGACACAGACACTGGGGTGGTGGGGGCTTGCCTGGGGTTGGAATGGTTGAGGTGGGAACGGGGCAGGATCAGCGGGGGAAAAGGAGATCTATGTAAAACTTTAGACAATAAATAAATAAAATAAAAATAAAATTGGACAACAGCAACTCTCTGTTCCAATGTCTTTGTGGGAATCTGTACTTTATCTATGATCACCAGTTTTTAGAAAGCCTTGTGTTAACTTAGAGTTGGGCTTTTGGGGTTTCAATTTTCCAGTGACATCCAAGGAGAAGATGCCTGCTTTCTTTCCTTATAAAAATTCATTGTGTGTGGACAACCACCTTGTCTATAAAAAATGGCAAGAACTATAATAAGTAAGAAAATGGTAAGGATGATGATGATGATTAATATGATGCACAAGGGGGAAAAAGTGAGACTTATATAACACTTCAAACAATATATGTTTCTTAAAAAAAAGAATCATACACATTAAAAAAGACCATGACTACAGTTTGAGGGTCTTGATCTAATGAAATATGGCTCCTCATACAGACACACCACCACCATGGCTCCTCCAGTGAGGGGTGTCCACACTTACCTCTAAATGTTGACAGATTTCATAAAAGGGACCCCGATGAATTAGGCAGCTTTAGTGATTCAGGGTGAGACCAGATCAGTAATGATGGCAAAGGTGTCCAAGTGCAGATCCCTGGACCTGGGAGGAATTACCTTCTAGAACAGAGACACTGTGAGAATGTGCATGTAGGAAACAGGGAACCCCTTCCCACCAGTTTGCAATGGCAGGTTCCTTATTTCTCTTGATCCCTGCCTACAAGATCATTAATGATTTTATTTCTAACAACTCCTGCTCATAATTATTTAGGTATTTCCTACGATGATACAAGCTATCTCTACCATGGCCTGCACTTCTTTCTGGGCCTTCACTGGAGGAGGCTTTAAACCCACATGTGCAGTAACTCTCTGTACATGAACATCAGGCACATTTCTGTCATATGCCTCAAACAAGTCCAGTTTCCTCCTCTCACCCAGTTCCACAGTCACATCCAGATTTATGGGTAGCTTCCCAGCAGCACTCCCCTCTGGTATCAGAACCTGCTCCAGTCCCTATAGATGCTGTAGCCATATTACATGGACAGTGGAGGCTCAGCATTTCCTGGGAGTTTTCTGTAAAATCTGCCAAAACAGGTCCCGATAAAGAAAATACTGTTAAATTATACTTGGTTAAAATTAAAGAATTTTTTTCCCAAAGATTCCATTGAGCAAATTAAAACACACACATTAATATGAGGAATGTATTTCTAAATCATATGTCTGATGGGAGAATTATATGTATATATATATATATATATGTACATTAAGGATGTTATATTTTTGTGGGAGAGCCCAGCACCCTCTGACCAGATTGACATACCAGGAGAAAGACAGAAGGAGGCTGGGAGTGAGGGATTACTCTCAGGGTTGAGGATTCCTTTCCTGTGAGAAATTCTATGGTGGAAATTCTCTTCACTCACCTCCCTCTGAGCCCCAGCATCACTGATAACACTAGACTGAGAAAACAGGTCAATCTCCTTCCATCATCATTTCAACATATGAATGATTCTGAGTTGTGCACATTCACTGATCACTGCTTTTATTTCTTCTCTTTTATCCACTTAAAGCCACAACTGTTTCTGATGTAACTAGTTTGGGGTCTCTGTAATAGGCTATGGGTTTGCACAAAGGAAGAGTTTTCACAGTGAGCTGTAGACAAAATCACCAAATTTACAAAATCCAGAGTCAAGAATGTCTCACCTGCCTGTGCTTGGGAGGTAGTTTCTCAGATGAAAATGACATCATAAATTAAGAGATATAATATTGAGAATAGCAGACCTTTATATTTTTCACAACGGTAAGAACTTTTTCTATAAAATTAAATTAAGAAAATTTGGAAATTGTGGATACAATAAGATTTTGAAAATCAGAAATGATTAGAACAAATGCTAATCCATTTTACATCTGTTTGAAAGATGCATGAAAAGTTAAATGTGTAACCTACTCATCTAGTCCACCATTACTTATGCTCAGAAACTTTGGGCCATTTTTTGACTTGATTCCAATGTGCTTCATGACTCACATGGTCTCCTGAGTTATATGCTGGTTGAGGTCAAGGGAAGAGATGCCCCCACAGAGGACCCAGAATGACCAGAGAAACCAGACCTCAGGCCCTACACTTATAAGGAAGGCTCCCTCACATGAAAATTTCTGTTCAAGCTCCAGGGTAAATCCTTTCCTGGGCTGTCCAGGCTCACAGCTCTCTCCTCACACAAGGCTGAGGTCTCTGGGAAGGCAGAGCTGTGGTCTAGAAGATGAGACTGCTGGTTATTCTCCTGTGCCTGGTGACAGCCCCTCAAGGTGAGGGTCTCAGGGGTCAGAGAGGGGTCATGGGATGGCTGTGACTGCAGGTGACTGACAGGGACTGATGCTCCTTGTTCCCAGATGTCCTATTCCAGATGTCCTGTCCCAGGTGTCCTGTCCCAGGTGCAGCTGCAGGAGTCGGGCCCAGGACTGGTGAAGCCCTTGCAGACCCTCTCCCTCACCTGCACTGTCTCTGGTTACTCCATTACCAGTAATTACTGTTGGGGCTGGACCCACCAGCCCATGAGCAAGGGCGCTGGAGTGGATGGGATGCATATGGTATGATGGAGACACTAAGTACAGCCCCTCCATCAATAGCCGAACCTCCATCTTCAGAGACAGGTCCAAGAACCAGGTTTCCCTGCAGCTGAGATCCGTGACCACCGCGGACACGGCCCTGTATTACTGTGCACAGAGACACAGTGAGGGGAAGTCAGTGTGAGCCCAGACACAAACCTCCCTGAGGAAGACATCAGGGCTGGTTTTCAGGGGGCTCTCAGGACACTAGGGGGCGCTCAGGACCCACAGCACAGAGAGTAGCCTCAGGAGCGGGTACAGAGGGATGTGGGAAGGGAAGGACCTTCCTGTTGGGTGCAGGGTTTTCTTCTCAAGCTCTCAGCTGCAATGAGGGATGATAATCACTCTCTCTGTGGCTCTAATTTCTCATATTCTCTCTTCAGACGTCAGAGGAGGAGGTAACAATGCCATTTTCAGATGACATATCAGCCGTGACTGGGGAATCTCCTCACCAAGTCCCTGTCTGTCAAATCATTCTTTCTTCAAACAGTAAATCGGTGTTTTTTTTTATTTTTTATTAAATATGTACTTCATATGTGTCTCAGTGGTTCCACTAGGAGTGTTGGCCCCAGAAGAACGAATCTTTATGTTTATACAAAAATATATGCCTGTTTCCCTGGCCAGGTGGCTCCATTGGATGGAGCTTTGTCCAGTAAACGGAAAGGTTGTGGGTTCAATTTGCCTTCAAGGCACATACCTAGGTACGTATACTTTCCCATCCCGTGTCCTGTCTCTAATCTCCTCATCAGGGTACATATGTTATCAGTTGTGAATTTACGTCCTATAAACCCTGCTGTAGGTCAAGCTGGTTCATGTGTGAGTCCCATGGGATGCTGACCCCAGGGCCCCTCTTACAGTCACAAACCTGGGGTCACAGTCATCAGAGCAGCTATGGACCAGCTATGGAGCATGCTGACAGACAGGCTCATGGGTGCTGGAGCAGATGGCAGTCTGAGAATAAGCCAGCGATTGGTCACTCCCAATGCCACCACTGTCCGCAGTATCCACAGCCTAGGTAGTCAGTATCTGCGAGGCCAACATTACAGAATAGACCTAAAGGGGGATGGAGAGATGAGTCCAGGATGGAAACAGGTTAATGAAAACCACAATAAATAGCCACTGTCACTGGAGGAAGATGAGGACTGTGCTTCAAATGAGCAAAACTCTTGGTTCTCCCATTTGAAAGGATGATTCTATGTCTTGGAAAATCCACTGAGACTATAATTGTCAGTCCAGTGCCTGGTCCCATTAAAGACCTTCCATAAACAGGCAAATCTCAATTCAATGGGAGACAGTCCCACTGTGCCTTAGTGTCCCGTTCTGCACAGTCTCCTCACAGCTTTGGTCCCCACTGACCACTTTCAGCTTCTGCAATTAAGTTCTCATGTTCATTTTCTGAGGAATCTCCACTTTCTATCTTTATCATGTCCTTCTCATGGTGCCTTTATACTTGACTATATTTAATGTTAACTTTCCTAGGAGTTTAATCGAATTACACATACTGGCAATTTTCTTATGTAATTCCATTGTAAACTCTTATTTAATGCATTAATATTTAGAGTGAATCCTCAGTCCTAAGCAAGGGAAGGCTGATCTGTAGGATCAAAGGTTGGGGAGGTCAGAGTTCAGTGGTCTGACCTGCACCATCCAATACTGATCCAGTGTTCCCAGTGCCCTCTCCATTCATATCAGAGCTTCCCAAGCTTGGGCCAGGGAGGCTACCCTAGCCCCTCCTTCTGAGGACCTGAGCTGGTACAGAACTGACATCACACCCACCTGTCACCAGGGCCCCATTCATGGGATCCCCTACAGCCATTGAAAGGGAATCAACTGATTCAGGAGCAGGCTCCCAGGGAGAGGGAGAAATCTCTCCTGACCAGAACTGACCCTGTGCCATGGTGTGCTATGGCTATTGGACAGCCTATTATGAGAATTTCCAAGATACTGATGCCTGATCCTGACAGGAGATCCTACCTGAGGTCTTCCAGGGCCAGTGACCCTAGAGGGACAGGAGGTGCACCAAGGGAGTAAGGTCATGGGTCCCAGTCTTCCAATGTCACTCATATGTCCTGTCACTCAGATTTCCATCACTCATATGTCCTGTCACTCAGATTTCCATAATCACTCAGCTTTCCTGTCACCCAGATTTCTCATGTCACTTAGATCTTGTCACTTGGAATTACCTTGTCACTCAGATTTCCTGTCACTCATAATTCCAGTGTGACACAGATTTATGGGGAGCATGCAGGCTAGTATGGACAGTGGATGGGTTGATTCCCGGCTCTGGTCCTGGACCTGCATGTGCTTGAAGATTCATGGCATTACCTTCCTGAAGACACTGTCAGCCTCTCCGAGCCACGATGCAGACACCCTGTCCCCCAGGACTCCCTCCAGGGCCCTGTCACAGCAGGAGGAGAGCACACAGGTGCACATGGGGTTAGAGAGAAAGAGTCTCCACCACAGGTAGGATGACAGCCTGCAGAATGTTTTTTCAGTCTCCACAGTCTTTCCCTGAAGTGGGTGAAAAGTCCCCCTTCCCAGAAAGGGAAGTGTCCACAGTTGGCACATTTAAGGATCCATGACATCAAGGGTGGGACCACTGCCCTGTCCTGGGAGTGCTCACAGCTCTAGCCCAGCTGCAGAAGAAAGCATTTCTGTGAAAGTGGGGACATGTGACTGCTGTTCCTTTGGGGATATGGTGGCAGCTCCCAACAGGCACAGAGAGGGGTCAGTCTGGCCTGGGCAGGGTCTACTCCTGTCTCTATTGAATTCAACACCAGCAGGAAAATTGTGCCATCCAAATGCCTGATGAAGGCCAGGTGATGCAGAGACATGGCCCCTGGGGGCTCTGGGTTTGGGTCTTACCAACTAACAGCCACACACAGCAGCCTACTCCCCAGAGTATGGGACAGATTTAGCGAATCCAGAGGCTCCTGGAGGGGCAATGACAGATGGCCACATTTGACCCAAGGTCCAGCAGCAGTCGTGACAGTTACCACTGACCTCCTAACACCCACATGGAGATGTCCATGCACATCAGGGCTGGAGAGGGTCTCAGCCCTCTGATAACAGAGTGGACAGACAGGGACTGTGGGGATCACAATAGTGATCCTGGGCCCAACACAGACCTCAGGTGCATGTGACAGACCTGGGGGAACTTGACTCCCCTTATGTGGTGGAGGATCACCTCCCAGGTGAGGCATGGCCTTTTCCCTGGTAGTGAGGGTTCTGAGGCCACAGGTCGACCTCTCCCTGAAGTGGGGGTAACATCACAGCACAGACACTCATTCATGCTCTCATCTCACACCAGGGTTCTGTACACTCACTGGACAGGTTCTGCTCTGCCCAGAGGTCAATTCAAGGGGGAAGTGGGGGCCAGTGGGGAGTGCTCAGCCCAGATACTGGGCTCACTGTTACCAGATGTGGACGCTTTGAAAATCTCCAAACCTCCTTATGATTCTGTATTTAGTTACTGACATGGTACCATGACCAGGATTCTAACCCAGGACACTCTCACCTGAATGAAGACACTGCCCTCCCTATAGGTATCCAACCCCAGAGCTCCCTATAGAGCAGAAGGACATGCAAATAGGTCCCCCTCTGCTCATAAAAACCAGCCCATCTCTGACCCTGCAGTTCTGGGACAAGAGCCCAGCCCCAGATCCCCAGGTGTTCTTATTCCCTGATCTGGGCTGAACACAGACCACTCACCATGGGGTTTGGGCTCAGCTGGGTTTTCCTTGTGGCTCTTTTTAGAGGTAATTTATGGAGAACAAGAGACACTGAATATGTGAGTGGATATGAATGAGAGGATCAGTGATTGTGTGAGAGTTTCCTGACCAGGATGTCTTTGTGTTTGCAGGTGTCCAGTGTGAGGTGTAGCTGATGGAGTCTGGGGGAGGCTTGGTGCAGCCTGGGGGTCTCTGAGATTATCCTGTGCAGCCTCTGGATTCAGCTATGGCATGAACTGGGTCCACCAGGCTTCAGGGAAGGGGCTGGAGTGGGTGGCAGTTATATGGAATGATGGAACTCAGAAATACTATGTTGACTCTGTAAAGGACAGCTTCACCATATCCAGAGACAATGCTGAGAACACACTGTATCTTCAAATGAACAGCCTGAGAGCCCAGTACAGGACCATGTATTACTGTGCTAGACACAGTGAGGGGAAGTCAAACACAAACCTCCCTGCTATGACCACCAGGGGGTGCTCAGGATCCCTGAACACAAGGACCATCCCAAAAGCAGGTGGAGTTGGAGGTTAGGGCTTGTTTCCTGTGTGGTTTCCTCTTCATCACAATTTCCCTCAGGGAACCTCTGGATTCCTGATTCTATGCTTACCTCTGAAGTCTCTGAGTTTGAAAGTCTGTTGTAAAGAAATACAGCTTTTTTGCCCAAATGACAATTAATGATCTAACTAGAGGCCTGGTGCATGAAATCATGCATGGTTGGGATCTAGCTAGCGCTGATGGCGGGCATGGGGGCTAGGCTGGCAGGGAGAGGGGATGCAGGAGGTTGGCTGGCCAGCCCCACCCCCGATCAGGGTGAGGGGGGGGGGTTGGGGCGATCAGGGGTGGGGCCTGCCAGGGGGAGGGGCTGTAGGCAATTTTGGGGATGCAATCAGGGCCCCCACTGGGCTGGTTGGCCACCACAGTGCACATCATAGCGACTGGTATTTCTGTTTGTTCTGGTAGTGCTGCTGTTCCAGTCACATGGCTTTTATATGCATAGATAGATATTCTGACCCAAGTCACCTATATCTAGCCAGAAGCTCTGCTGACTCAACAGTGCAGCTCAGCCCCACCCAGCTCAGGTCCCAGCCATCCAGCAGCAGGAGACGTGTGTGTTGGGCAGCAGGCTTCAGAGGAGTGTAACCCCAAAGGTAGAGAAGAAGGACCCCAGTGGTGAGTTTTACTCACTTGCCATCATGTTCATAGCACCAATAGCAGGTGACACCATCAGGAGGAGGTAGAGGGACCCATCGTGCCTTGGAGTGGAGGTGCAGGCTGATCATGTCTCCTACACAGAGGTCCCTTGGAAAGGTTTATTACATCACTTACACATCTACTGTGAGCAGGGCAGGCTTTTTAGCTTCTTCTGCTGTGTTGGGATGAGCTCCTGGAAAGTGCTAGCTATTCAGTCCTGAAAGCAGAGGCCAAAAAGAGAAAAACATCCAAAATAATAAAAATGAGTGACTACTGTGAATACTATGGTGGATAATAAGCTGCCATGCAGATTGAGTAAAGGAAATGAAATCAAGCAGAAGATTGAGCTGATGATGTCAGTTAACTCTGAGAAGCCGCCCTCTTCAGAAAGGCCGGAGCCTCAACCTAAAGCTCTCTTAGTTCCTCCACCAACACCTCCACCACCACCATCACCTCTGCTGGGTTCAGGCGATGAGGAGCAGGTGGAACCCATAGACTAATGCAAAGGTGGCCATCATCCTGTGAGAACTGGAGACCTTTTCAATGGTCAGTATCATGTTATTGGGAAGCTAGGATGGGGGCACTTCTCTATTGTCTGGCTGTGCTGGGACATGCAGGGGAATAAAATAGTTGCAATGAAAGTTATAAAAAGTGCCAGCATTATATGAAGACAGCCTTGGATTAAATAAAATTGCTCAAATGTGTTCGAGTAAGTGATCCCAGTGACCCAAAGAAAGACATGGCAGTACAGCTAATTGATGACTTCAAGATTTCAGGCATGAATGGAATCCATGTCTGCATGGTATTTGAAGTGCTTGGCCCCCATCTCCTCAAATGGATCATCAAGTCCAACTATCAAGGCCTTCTTTTATGTTGTGTGAAGAATATCATTCGACAAGTACTCCAGGGGTTAGATTATCTACACAGTAAATGCAAGATCATTCATGCTGACATCAAGGCAGGGGACATTTAAAAATATATACTTTATTGATTTTTTTTTTACACAGAGTAAGGGAGAGGGATAGAGAGTTAAAAAAATATTGATGAGAGAGAAACATCAATCAGCTGCCTCCTGCACACCCTCTACTGGGGATGTGCCCACAACTAAGGTACATGCCCTTCACCGGAATTGAACCTGGGACCCTTGATTCTACAGATCGACACTCTATCCACTGAGCCAAACTGGATAGGGCAAGCCATGGGACATCTTGATGTGTGTGGAGGATGCACACGTGAGAAGAATGGCAACTGAGACCATGCAGTGGCAAAAAGCCGGTGCTCCTCCTCCTTCAGGGTTTGCAGTGCGTATGGCTCCACAGCAAAAACCTATAGGAAAAATTTATAAAAACAAAAAGAAAAAAAAAAGAAGAAGCAGAAAAGGCAGGCTGAGTTACTGGAAAAGTGCCAGCAGGAAAGAGAAGAATTGGAGTGCGAAGCCAAAAGGAAAATAATAAAAGAAAACATCTCATCAGCCATACCTTCCAATGAGCAGGATGAATACCGCCTAGAGGTGAAAGTAAAAACAGCAGCATTAGAGGAGGCTGCTGAGGGAGAGCCTGTGCTTGACAACAGTGAAGCTGAGGACCAGAAAGAGAAAGATGCTCAGAAAGCAGACATTGAGAAGGATGAAGATGATGGTGAACAGGAGGTCAGGAAAATAGACCCTACCTGGATAGAATCACCCAAAACCAGTGGCCCCATTAGGAATGGCTGTCCCTGCTTCAGCAGCAGCTGGGTAATGAAGATGATGATGAAGAAGATTCCCCAAACCTCAAGGAGTAAAATCTTGATGAGCCAAATGCAGAAAGTGATTACATGTATAGCAGCTCCTATTAATGATTCAATGGTAAATGGCCAAATGCACGGCATAAAATTCCCGAGTCACAGTTTGCAGAGTTTTCCACATCACTGTACTCCTGGCCCTTATAACCTGTGGTTTGTGGCTCTGAGCTTTCTGAGGGATCCCCATTTACAGAGCAGGAGGAAAGCAGCCCATCCCACGACAGGAGCAGGATGGTTTCAGCCTCCAGCACTGAGGATTTGCCAAAAACCAAAACACGGGTTGCGGACTTACTGGTGAATCCCCTGGATCCACAGAACACCAATAAAGTTAGAGTTAAAATTGTTGACCTGGGAAATGCTTGTTGGGTACATAAACACTTCATAGAAGACATCGAGACAAGTCAGTACAGATCCATTGAGGCCTTTTTTAAATTTTATTTTATTGTTAAAGTATTACAAATAGTAGTACATATGTCTCCTTTTTTCCCCATTGATCTCCCCCAGGCCTCCCCTACCCCGCCCCCCCTGCACATGCCTTTACCACCACCCCCAGTGTCTTCTGTCCATTGATTAGGCTTATATGCATGCATACAAGTCCTTCAGTTGACCTCTTACCCTCCTCCAAACCTCCCCTGCCTTCCTGCTGTAGTTTGCCATTGAGGTTTTAATAGGAGCTAGTTACAGGACAACTGCTGACACCTGGAGCATGGTGTGTGTGGCATTTGAGCTGGCGATGGGAGATTATTTGTTTGAACCACGTTCTGGAGAGGACTATTCCAGAGAGGAAGACCACATTGCCCATGTCATAGAGCTACTAGGCAGTATCCCACGACACTTTGCTCTACCTGGAAGATACTCTCGGGAATCCTTCAATCACAGGGGAGAACTGCGGCACATCACCAAGCTGAAGCCCTGGAGACTCCTTGCTGTACTTGGGGAAAGTATGGGTGGCCCCATGAAGGTGCTGCACAGTTTACAGATTTCCAGATTCCGATGTTAGAAACAAGCCTCAGCTGGCGAATGTCTTCGGAATCCTTGGCTGAATTCTTAGCAGATTCTACAAATACAGTATTCTGAGCTAGCTAATGTTTTCCAGTACATTGGACCTAAACAGTGACTCATTATTTTAACAGGATTACAAGTGAGCTGGCTTCATACTCAGACCTTTATTTTGCTTTGAGGTACTGTTGTTTGACATTTTGCTTTTGTGCAATATGATCCTGGGGAAGGGTATTCTTTTATCTTCAGCTTAGTAGCTTACTGACACACTTTCTTCTGGAAACAATGCCATGTCTCTGAGCATTGTTTCTTGTGTTGTGTGACATCCAAAGGTCAGTTATTTTAAAAAGAAAAATACTTTCCCCTTGTGTTTTGGCAGATTTTCTAACTATTTATGAATAAACTAGAGGCCCAGTGCACAAAATACGTGCACTGGGAGAGAGGGGGCAGTCCCTCAGCCAGGCCTGCCCTTGCACAGTCCGGGAGCCCTCAGGGGGGATGTCCCACTGCTGCAGAGGCAGGAGAGGCTCCTGCCACTGCCACTGCAATCACCAGCTGTGAGCCTGGCTTCTGCCTGAGCAGCACTCCCCCTGTGGGAGAGCACTGACCACCAGGGGCAGCTCCTGCATTGAGAGTGTGCCCCCTGGTGGTCAGTGCACATCATAGCCATTTGGTCAATTTGCATATTACCATTTTATTATATAGGATGTTTTAGCCAAATACTATATAATTTAAAATCTTTTTAAAATTTCTTTATTGATTAAAGTATTACATATGTGTCCTCATCCCTCCATTAAACCCCCAAACCACCCCCCACTTATGCCCTCACCCCCCTGGTGTTTGTGTCCATTGGTTAGGCTTATATTCACGCATACAAGTCCTTTGGTTGATCTTTCCTCCTTTCCCCCACCCTCCCCTACCTTCCCTCTGAGGTCTGGCAGTATGATCGATGCTTCTCTGCCTCTGGATCTGTCCCTGTTCATTCATCAGTTTATGTTGTTCATTATATTCCACAAATGAATGAGATCATGTGGTATTTGTCTTTCTCTGACTGGCTTATTTCCAGTTCCATCCATGCTGCTGCAAATGGTAAGAACTCCTTCTTTTTTACCACAGCGTACTATTCCATTGTGTAGATGTACCACAGTTTTTTAATCCACTCATCTGCTGATGGGCACTTAGGCTGTTTCCAAATCTTACCTATGGTGAATTGTGCTGCTATGAACATAGGGGTACATATATCCTTTTGGATTCATGTTTCTAGTTTCTTGGGATATATTCCTAGAAGTGGGATCATTGAGTCAAATGGGAGTTTCATTTTTAGTTTTTTGAGGGAACTCCATACTGTTCT
This sequence comes from Corynorhinus townsendii, assembly GCA_026230045.1. Taxonomy (NCBI): domain Eukaryota; kingdom Metazoa; phylum Chordata; class Mammalia; order Chiroptera; family Vespertilionidae; genus Corynorhinus; species Corynorhinus townsendii. The sequence goes on from JAPDVU010000016.1 coordinate 4,208,389, forward strand.
CCACAGTGGCTGCACCAGTCTGCATTCCCACCAGCAGTGCACGAGGGTTCCTTTTTCTCCGCAACCTCTCCAACACTTGTCCTTTGTTGATTTGTTGATGATAGCCATTCTGACAGGTGTGAGATGATACTGCATTGTTGTTTTGATTTGCATCTCTTGGGTAATTAGTGACTTTGAGCATATTTTCATATGTCTCTTAGCCTTCCTTCTGTCCTCCTTTGAAAAGTGTCTATTTAGGTCCATTGCCCATTTTTTGTTTGGGTTGTTTATCTTCCTTTTGTTAATTTGTATGAGTTCCCTGTAAATGTTGGAGATTAAACTCTTATTGGTGATAACATTGGCAAATATGTTCTCCCATGCAGTGGGCTTTCTTGTTGTTTTGTTGATGGTTTCTTTTGCTGTGCAAATTTATTTTGATGTAGTCCCATTTGTTTATTTTCTCTTTAGTTTCCATTGCCCTAGGAGCAGTATCAATGAAGAAGTTCCTTCAGCATATGTCTGAGATTTCCCTGCCTGTGGATTCCTCTAGTATTTTTATGGTTTTCCATCTTATGTTTAAGTCCTTTATCCATTTTGAGTTTATTTTTGTGTATGGTGTAAGTTGGTGGTCTAGTTTCATTTTTTTGCATGTATCTGTCCAATTTTCCCAACACCAATTGTTGAAGAGACTATCTTGACTCCATTTTATGTTCATGCCTTCTTTGTCAAATATTAATTGAGGATAGTGGTTTGGGTAGATTTCTGGGTTCTCTATTCTATTCCATTGATCTATATGCCTGTTCTTGTGCCAGTACCAGACTGTTTTAAGAACAGTGGCTTTGTAATACAGCTTGATATCTGGTACTGAGATCCTACCTACTTTGTTCTTTCTCAGGATTGCTGCAGCTTTTTTTTATTCCAGATGAATTTTTGGAAGGTTCATTGTAGGTCTGTGAAATATGCTGTTAGTATTTTAATGGGGATTGCATTGAATCTGTAGATTGCTTTGGGTAGTATGGACATTTTGATGATGTTGATTCTACCAATCCATGAACATGGTATGTTCTTCCATCTACTTATGTCTTCCTCTATCTCTTTTCAGTGTCCTGTAGTTTTTCGCATATAGGTATTTTACCACCTTAGTTAAGTTTATTCCTAGGTATCTTAATTTCTTTGGTGCGATGGTAAATGAGATTGCTTTTTTAGTCTCTCTTTCTGCAAGTTAACTATTGGTGTATAGTAATGCCATAGATTTCTTGGCATTAATTTTGTATCCTGCTACATTGCCAAATTCCTTTATTAAGTCTATTACTTTTTTGATGGCATCTTTTTTTTTTTTTAATGTACAATATCATGTCATCTGCAAATAAGTACAGCTTTACATATTCTTTTCCAATTTGGATGCCTTTTATTTCTTCTTCTTGTCTGATCACAATGGCTAGTACTTCCAGTAGTATGTTGAACAGGAGTGGTGAGAGTGGACATTCCTGTCTTGTTCCTGTTCTTAGGGGAAATGGTTTTAGTTTTTGTCCATTGAGTATGATGTTGGCTATGTATTTTTAATATATGGCTTTTATTATGTTGAGGTATGATCTTTCTATTCCCATCTTGCTCAGTGTTTTGATCAAGAAGGGGTGTTGCATTTTGTCAAATGCTTTTTTCTGTGTCAATTGATATGATTATGTGATTTTTATCTCTCAATATGATGTATCACATTTATTGATTTGTGGATATTGCACCATCCTTGAATCCCTGAGATAAAACCTACTTGGTCATGGTGTATGATCTTTCTGATGTACTGCTGGGTCTAATTTGCTAAAATTTTGTTGAGGATTTTGTCATCTAAGTTCATGAGGAATATTGGCCTGTAATTGTGTTGTCTTTATCTGGTTTTGGTATTAGGGTGATGCTGGCTTCATCGAATAAGCTTGGAAGTGTTCCTTCCTCTTGAATTTTTTGGAATAGTCTGAGGAGGATGGGTTTTAGTTCTTCCTTGAATGTTTGGTATAACTCCCCTGTGAAATTGTCTGGCCCTGGGCTTTTGTTTGCTGGGAGCTTTTTGATGACTGCTTCAATTTATTCCATAGTTATCAGCCTATTGAGATTTTTAGAATCTTCCCGATTGAATTTTGGAAGGTTGTATTTTTCTAGGAATATGTCCATTTCCTCTCGGTTGTCTAGTTTGTTGGAGTAGAGTTGTTCATAGTGTTTTTTAACAATCCTTTGTATTTCTGTGGAGTCTGTTGTTATTTCACCTCTCTCATTTCTGATTTTGTTTATTTGAGTCCTATCTCTTTGCTTTTTAGTGAGCCTGGCTAGAGGTTCATCAGTCTTATTTATCCTTTTGAAGAACTATAATTTAAAATCTTATGAAAATATCATGCTGGAACCTATAAATAGCAAGAAAATGTACAATTTTATCTTCCGGCAAAGGAACATCATTCCTGTATTATAGGGTACTAGAGGCCCGGTGTACGAAATTTGTGCACCGGGAGCGGGGGGGATGTCCCTCAGCCCAGCTTGCAACCTCTCTAATCTGGAACATCCTTCTAAAAATCCAGGACTGCTGGCTCCCAACCACTCACCTGCCTGCCTGCCTGATTGCCCCTAACCAGTTCTGCCTGCCAGCCTGAACACCCCATAACCACTCCCCTGCTGGCCTGATCAATGCCTAACTGCTCCCCTGCTGGCCCGATTGCCCCTAACTGCCTTCCCCTGCTGGCCTGGTCACCCCAAACTGCCCTCCCCTGCTGGCCCGGTCACCCCTAACTTCCCTCCCCTGCATGTCTGGCCCCTCCCCAACTGCCCTCCACTGCAGGCCTGATAGCTCCCAACTGCTTTCCGTTGCAGGCCTGGTTCCTCCCAACTGCCCTCCCCTGCTGGCCTGATTGCCCACAACTGCCCTCCTCTGCTGGCCATCTTGTGGCGGCCATCTTGTGTCCACATGGGGGCAGCCATCTTGTGTGTTAGAGTGATGGTCAATTTGCATATTACCAGTTTATTTTATAGCATGTGAATGTGATGCACCCTGTAAATGTTAATTCCCATTAAATATAGGATGGGAACACCAATTTCAGGGGGAAAAAAAAGAGAGAGAGAGAGAAAGAATTGGCTCCCTGGTGGCATGGCTCAGTTCCATTGCTGGTCAGGGCACGTACGTGCTCAGGTTGCAGTCTTTATCCCAGTGTGGGGCATGCAGGGCCAGCAGATTTATGATGTTTCTATCTCTCCCTCAACATTGATGTTTCTATCTCTCCCTCTCCCTCGCTCTGAAATCACTGAAAAATATATTTTTTAAAACAGGAAAGAAATGTTTGGATCCCCCAGGTAAGGACACTGGTTCAGGATTTTATTGTGGATCAAGTTGGGGGCAGGGAGGGTTCTGCACACAGAGGGGCTTGTGTGGTTTCAATGTCCCACCTGCAAGACACAAGGGGAATCTCACTTTCTCTTCCATTTTCCCACATGCACAGGAGAAGAGAAAGGGATGAACTTTAACATGTCAGCATCAAATATCAAAAATAGAGCCTGGGAAAGAACCAAGATGGTGGCAAGGGAAATGCAGGTACTCCCCACCTCCCACAACCACATCAAAATTATAACTAAAATACAGAACAGCCATCAATCAGAACAGCCTAAAAGCTGGCAGAATGGAAGTCCTACAACAAGAAAAGGAAAGAAGACAGCACATTGGAAAGGAGGAAGTAAAACTGTCATTATATTCAGATGACATGATATTGTACATAGAAAACCTTAAAGACTCCACTAAAAATCACTAGATTTAATAAACGAATTTGGCAATACAGCAGGATACAAAATTAATACCAAGACATCGATAGTATTTTTATACACCAATAATGAATTGTGAGAAAGAGAAACTAAACCATCTCATTTACCATTGCAACAAAAAAAACTTAAGATACTTAGAAATAAACTTAACCCAGAAGGTAAAAGACTTGTATTGAAGAAACTACATGACTTTTAAAAAAGAGATAGAGGAAGACATAAACTAATGTAAGAACATACAATGTCCATGAATTGGTAGAATTAACATAATTAAAATGTCAATACTATCAAAGGCAATATACAGATTTAATGCAACCCCTATTAAAACAACAACAGCATGTTTCACAGAGCTAGAACAAACACTCCAAAATTTATACGGAACCAAAAAACACCCCAAATAGCTGCAGCAATTTTAAGAAAGAAGAACGAAGTTGCACGGATCACAATTCTAGATATCAAGTTATAGTACAAAATAGTCTGGTGCTGGGATAAGAACAGGAATATTGACCAATGGAACAGAACAGAGAACCCAGAAATGGACCCAAGCCATTATACACATTTAATATTTGACAAAGGAAACAAGAACTTACAGTGGAGTCAAGACAGACTTTTCAGTAAATGTTGTGGGTTAAATTGGATAGATATATGCAAAAACAAATGAAAATAGACCACCAACTTACACCATACACAAGAAATAACTTAAAATGGATAACAACTGAAATGTAAGTCGGGACACTATAAAAATCCTAGAAGAATCCAAAGGCAGCAAAATTTCAGACATCTCTAGTAGCAACATGTTTACAGGTACATCTCCTAGGGCTAAGTAGACACTAAGTAGAAAATAAACAAATGGGACTAAGTCAAAATAAAAAGCTTCTACACAGCAAATGAAACCAACAAAATGAAAAGGGAGCCCACTGTATGGGAGAACATAGTTGGCAATGATACATCTGAAAAGGGTTAATATCCAAAATACATAAGGAACACATACAACTTAACAAAAGGAAAACAAATAACCCAATTAAAATATGGGCAAAGGACCTAAATTAACACATCCCCAAAGGGGATATACAGGTGACCAAGAGACATATGAGAAAATGCTCAAATCACTAATCACCCCAGAGATTAAAATTAACAAGAAAACACGGTATCACCCCACACCTGTTAGAATGATTACCATAAGCAAACCATCACATTGTATGTGGAGCACTTGAGGATGTGGAGAAAAGTGAATCCAGGAACATTGCTGGTGGGAATGCAGACTGATGCAGCCACTATGGAAAACACTATGGAGTTTCTTCAAAAAATTAACTATGGACCTGCCATTTAACCCAGTGATCCCACTTTTAGGAATATATCTTAAGGGACTAGAAACATCAATCAGAAGGAATGTCTGCACCCCAATGTTCATAGCAGCAAATTTCAATAGTTAAGACCAGGAAACAGCCCAAGAGACCATCAATAGATGAGTGGATAAAAAAATCTGTGGTACAAGTATCCTTTATAATAAAGAGGTAATATGCAAATTGACCGCCATGCTCTCACACAAGATAGCTGCCCCCATGTAGTCATAAGATGGCCATCCCATTGCATCACAAGAAGTCTGCCCCCATGTGGTCACAAGATGCCACATCCATGTCATCACAAGATGGCTGCCACAAGATGGCCAGCAGGGGAGGGTAGTTGTGGGGTATCAGGCCAGCAGGGGAGGGCAGTTAGGGGCAACAGGACCAGCAGGGGAGGGCAGTTGGGCGCCTAAACCGGCAGTCAGGCATCCCCCCTGGGGTCCCAGATTAGAGAGGGTGCCAGCTGGGTTGAGGGACATCCCCCGCCCCCCAGTGCTTGAATTTCATGCCCATGCCTCTTTATTATATAGTTATCTATAATAATGAAAGGGTAATATGCAAATCAACCAAATGACTGAACAGCAGAACGACCATCTTGATGACCTTCTGGATGACCACTCTATGAAATGAACTGGCACCAGGCCAGCCATGGTGGATGTGATGTGATTGGTCGGGGGCCCCACCATCACTCCAAGATCGCCCCACAGAGGGAGTCCCAGACCACCCTGCTGGCTGAACTGAGGAAGGTGGGTGGACCTCCCTCTACAGGGCTGTGGATCTGGGAGCCCCCTCCATTGATTGCCCCACAGAGTGAGGCCCAGGCTACTGGCCAAAGACACTGTGGTAGGTGTGCAGGGCTGGCCAGTGATTGCCCCACAGAGGAAGGTCCAGGCCAGCCAAGCAATGGCACCCCATGCTTGTTGCCCACAGACAGAGGGAATGGGTGGTGGGGTAGGGGGGCATTGCTGCACACATGGCAAGCAGTGGCAGCAGTGGGGGCTGGGTGAGCTGCCAGCAGCTGGGGGAAGCAAAGCCCCAATAGGCCCTGAACACAAGCCAGGCCTAGAACAGCCTCCCACCTCTATCCCCACTGCATGAATTTTGTATACCAGGCCTATAGTACATCCATAAAAAAGAAAGATCTCTTGCCCTTTGAGACAGCATGGAGGGACCTGGAGATTATCATGCTAAGTGAAATAAGTCTGTCAGAAAAAGACAAGTATCACAGGATCCCACTCCTATATGGAATCCAATGAACAAAATAAACTGATGAACAAAATGGATCCAGAGACTTAGAAGCTTGGAACAGACTACAGAATCTCAGATGGAAGGTTGTGGAGGGTGGGTGGGGAGAGATCAACCAAAGAACTATGCATATAAGTATAACACATCGACACAGACAATAGGCTGGTGAAGGTCTTGGGAAGGGGGTTAGGGTGGGTTAGAAGGGGTCAATGGGAGATAAAAGGGGACACGTAATACCTTCTACAATAAAGATACAGTTGTTAAAAAAAGAATTAGGACCTGGAGACTCAGTGTACCACTGAGCATGGTCTCTATGTCATCTATCTTCTCTCAGGTGGGATCAACACCTCAGCTATGAAATACTCTGCCTCATGAATATGCAAAAGAGAGGAAGTAGACTAGGTTAAATATGGATAAGTCTGTGCCCTGAGGGCATCACCCACAGCCACACCCTCCCTTACAGAAGTGCTCACAGCACAGCCCTCACCATGGACTGGAGCTGGAGAACCCTCCTCCTGGTGGGCTTAAGCTACAGGCTCCTGGGTTGAGGAGGGGACCAGGGAGAGTCAAGTGGAATTTCCACCCACTCCTGTCTCCTCTCCACAGGTGTTCACTCCCAGGTGCAGTTGGTGCAGTCTGGAGCTGAGGTGAGGAAGGCTGGGGCCTCTGTAAAGGTCTCCTGCAAGGCTTCTTGGTACACCTTCACCAGCTACAGAATGAACTGGGTGCGACAGGCCCCAGGACAGTGGATGAGTGGATGGGGCAGGTGGACCCTGACAATGGAAACACAAACTATGCACAGAAGTTCTAAGGTAGAGTCTCCATGACCAGAGACAGGTCCAGGAGCACAGCCTACATGGAGCTCAGGAGCCTGAGAGTTGAGGACACAGCTGTGTATTACTGTGCAAGACACAGTGAGGGGAAGTCAGTGGGAGCCCAGACACAAACCTTCCTGAGGAGACAGCAGGGCTAGGCTGCAGGGGGAGCTCGGGACACCAGGAGGCGCTCAGGACCCACAGCACAGATTCTGAGTTTCCTCTCCATATAACACTTTATCCAAGAGTCTCTCTAGATCTATGCCCCTGTGACTACCTCTGATGGCTCTGTGTTTCGACAGTTTTTTGTTTTTGTTTTTGTTTTTTTTGTTGTTGTTGTGTTTTGTGTTTTTTTTTTCGTATTAGTAGGATCAGTCTCACATGCAGCACAGGTGAAGTTTCATGTTTGCAGGAAGAGAAATGCAGAATGTGAGGGCGCAATATGTTTTTGATGTAGGTGGATTTTACTCCCACCTCCTCCCTGAACCAACTGGAAATTACAACTAAATTGGGGTTCAATCACCTTGAATTACCAACTAAAGACTATCATAAGAGACATTTAACCAAGGAGCAGGGAGAAACCACCTGGAGACTGGGAGAACACTCAAAAGAGGCTGGCCCCTCTCCCCTGGTTGTCAGGACAAGGTGATGGAGGGATAGTTCAGCTGCAGAGGTTCCTCTGAGAGGTGTGAAGCCAAGACCAAGACCAGGCCCCATCTGGAGTGTCAGAAATGTGAATAGGCACCCACACAGCACCCAGCTGTGAAATGCAGGGAAGTTTCTGTCTGCCAAGAAGTGACAGAGCCTAAGGGAGACAAGGCCACCACTTTAAAGGTGAAGGAGCAAAATGTGTGTTAGCAGCCACTCATGCTGTGCTCTCAGGGAAGGAGGGCAGTAAGAAGGCACCTGCCTGAGGAGAGTCAGGATGGGTGGCTTTGGGGAGCGACATGAGGAAGAGCTTCCAGGACACTTTACTGAACCCTCCTCCATTCCTCAACAGTCATCTTTCTTAGGAAGAGCTATCCCCATCCAATGGCATCAGCCTGGGGAAACAATTCCCCCACCTCTGGAATCCTGTCACCCCACCCTGCATCTTAGGCTCTGCTGAGGAGTCAGGAGCATAGGCCTGGGCATAGGCACCTCGGCATCTCAGGAGGTGTCAGAGATTGGCTTTGGTGAGGCCATTGGCCCACTTTCTGTTGAACCTCACTGGTGCATGATCCTCACAGGAGACCTGAGAGAAACACTTTGTTGGGCTCTGGGAGACCCAACTTCTGGTCTGCAAAGGCCCCAGATGCCTGACCACCAAGGGTTCCAAGGTACCAAGTTCAGGAAAAAATCAGGGACAGACATAGACAAGTGACTCTGGAGTAGGGGGAACACACCCACCATCTTCCCTGAAGTCTGATCAGTACTTCCTAGTGCCCCATCCTCCTGATTCTATAAGAGGCTCTTTAAGAGACAGAGCCTTTCCAGGTACAAAGGCAAGCAGCCAGTCAGCAGGTAGAGCAGGAACAGGAGGATCCAGGGGTGCCTTCGGAGGTTTGCTGACCCCCAGCCTGGGACCCGTGATGGCAAACACCAGCTTTTTAGCTCAGCTTGTTTCTTCCTATGCACAGCAAAGCCCAGTAGAGGCACCACAAACTGGGTCACTTGTATCTTCAAACTGGTTGCCAAGGGCTAGGCATAGACAGCACTTAAGATAGGCCTTCACCAGAGAACCTCCCAAGAGGCCCTAAACCAACACACCCACTGGCCATGTGCAGACAACATTGGATCAGCATCCAACACAGCATATCCAAAGGGAGATTGCAGCAGGCATTATATACTCTGTTGAGGTGAATGCTAATTTTTCCTCTTTATTCTTTTCATTATATTTGGTTTTCTATTTTTACCTACTGTCTTTTATATTTCTTATTTTTTATTTTCTTACTCTATATTTTCCCATTTACATTCCTTATTCCTTACCATTCTTTCTTTCCTTTCATATTGTTTGTTATTCTTTTTCTTCTTTCCTTATTCTTTTATTATTTTTCTTTCGTGTTTGTTTGTTTTCAGTTTTTATTCATGGTGGTGATGGCGTTTTGTTCTTATTTTTTGCATTGTATTGTATTGTATTATGTTTAACATCTGTATATCAATTCCATGATGTGGTCTAGTTTGAACCTCACAGTCAGTGAGTCTGAAGGTCCATATCAACAAAGAATGGAACAATAGAAATCAAGACCCAATTATAAAAATAGGGCCCACATAACACACATAGGGACATTCCAGAGCATCCAGCTCAAGACATCAAGGAGACTGCACCAATGGGGCTCACAGGACACCTACTGCATAAGGCCTCCCCAGTAAGACTGGGAGTCATATCAGTTCTACCTAATGCATAGGAAGAAACAAAAAGAGAAACCCATATTGGGGAATCAGAGAAACAGACCCCAGAACAAACAATAGGAATCTCCAGAAAACAAGCTAAATCAAATGGAGGCAAGCAATTTACCAGATATAGAATTCTAAATTATGGTTATAAGGATGCTCAATGAACTTAGTGGGAACTACAATGGCATGAAAAATTACATAGAGACTCTGAATAAGAACCAGTTGGAAATGTAGAATACCATATCTGCCATCAAGAATACATTAGAAGGACCCTAGTCAGTTTGGCTCAGTGGATAGAGTGTCGGCCTGCAGACTGAGGGGTCCAGGTTTGATTCCTGTGAAGGGCACATGCCAGGGTTTCAGGCTCAATACCCAGTTTGTGGCATGCAGGAGGCAGCCAATCAATTATTCTCTCTCATAATTGATGTTTCTATCTCTCTCTCCCTCTCCTTTCCTCTCTGAAATCAATAAAATATGTTAAAAAAAGAATACACTAGAAGGAAATAAAAGTATGTTGGGTTAAGCAGAGGATCTAAACAGTCATTTGGGAGAAAAAGTAGGGGAAGGGGAGGACATTCAGAGAAGAGAGAAATAATGAAAAAGAATGAGGATAGTTTTAGGAAAATTTGGGACAACATGGAATGAAACAACATCTGCATCATAGTGGTATCACAAGGAGGGGACACCAAGCAAGTGATCAAGAACCTATTTGATGAAATAATAACTGAAACTTTCCTTAAACTGGTGAAGAAAAAGGATGCACAAGTACAGGAATCACAAAGTCCTAAATAAGATGAACCCAAAGAGGCCCACAACAAAACACATGATCATTTAAATGACAAATATTAAATACAAAGAGACAATCTTAAAAGAAGCAAGAGAAAGGTAGTTAATTAACTGCAGGGCAGCTCCCATAAAGAATGTCAGCTGATTTATCAACAGAAATATTTCAGGCCAGAAGGGATTGGCAAGAAATATTCGAAGTGATGAAAAGCAAGAGCCTACAACCAAGACTACTTTACCCAGCAAGGCTTTTAGAATTGAAGGCAAAGTAAAGAGTTTTTCAGAAAAGAAAAGAAAAAAAAGCTAAAGGAGTTTGTTACTATCAAACCAGTATTACAAGAAATGTTAAGGGTCTGCTAGAAGAAAAGGAGGAGGAGGAAGAAGAGAAAAAGAAGACAAAATTACAGAGGTGAAAGCATAAAATGGCAATAAATATGCATCAATCAATAATCACTTTAAATGCAAATGGATTAAATGCTACAATCAAAAGACATCGGGTAGCTGATTGGATAAGAAAGCAAGACTCACATATATACTGTCCACAACTGACATACTCCAGAATGAAAGATACACACAGAGAAAAGTAAAGTGATGAAAAAAGAAATTTCATTCAACTGGAAATGAAAAGAAAAAAAAAAACACAACAAAAAACAAAAAACAACTGGGGTAGCAATACTTATATTTGACAAAAGACTTTGAAACAATGACTGTAGAATGAGACAAAGAAAAAGACTACATAATAATAAAAGTAGCAATCCAACAAAAGGATATAACTCTGGTAAACATTTATAAACCCAACAAAGGAGTACCTAAGTATATAAAGCAAATCTTGACCCTGGCCAGTGTACCTCAGTGACTGAGCACTGACCTATGAAGCAAGAGGTCACAGTTGGATTCCCGCTCAGGACAAAAGTCCAAGTTGTAGGCTCTATCCCCAATAGGGTGTATCCCCAGTAGGAGGCAGATGAGCAATAATTCTCTCTCATCATTGAAGATTCTATCTCTCTCTCCCTCTCCCTTCTTGTCTGAAATCATTAAAAATACTTTTAAAAAAGCAAATCTTGAAGGACAAGAAGGGAGAGATTGACAATAATATGTTCATTGTATCAAACTTTAACACCTCATTGACATCCATAGGTAGATGTTCCAGACAGAAAATCACCATAAAACACAGATCTTCAATGACACACTAGAGCAGATGTATTTCATTGAAATCTTCAGAGCATTCCACCCCAAAGGAGCAGAATATACATTCTTCCCAAGGGCACATGAAACATTTTCTAGGATAGACCACATGTGAGCACACAAAGCAAATTTCAATAAGTTTAAGAAGATTGAAATAATAATGAGCATCTTCTCTGACTATCTATACTAATAAAAGGGTAATATGCAAATTTGTCAGGGCACCCTCACAGTAACGACTGAATAGCAGGTTGCGTGGGGTCACCAGGCTGGCAGGGGTTTAGTGAGGGATGACCAAATGACTGAACAGTAGGCTGCATGGGGTGACCAGGTTGGCGCAGGGCGGAGGGGTTGTGAGGGGCAACAAGGCCAGCAGAGAGGGGCAATCGGGGCCAACCAGGCCAATGGAGGGGCAGTTGGGGGCAACCAGGCAGGCAGGGGAGAGCAGTTGGGGGGACAAGGCCAGCAAGGGGGGGGGGGGACAGTTGGGGGCAGCCAGGAAGGCAGGAAAAGGCAGTTAGGGGTGATCATGCAGGCAGGCAGGTGAGCAGCTAGGAGCCAGCAGTCCCGGATTATGAGAGTGATGTATGATTGCTGGTTAAGGCGGAGCCTAAACCGGTAAACCATCAGTTGGACATCCCCTGAGAGGTCTAAAATTGGAGAGGGTGCAGACTGGGCTGAGGGGAACCCCTCCCATGCATGAATTTTGTGCACTTGGCCTTTACTAATGGTATAAAATTAGAAATCACCACAAGAAAAAAAAAAGAAACACACAAAGTAATTGAGGCGAAGGAACATGTTACTGAACAACAAATGGGTTATCAATACGATCAAGGAAGAAACCAAAAGTTACCTTAGAACAAATGAAAATGAGAACACAACAACCCAAAATCCATGGGACAAAGCACAAACAGTTATAAGAGGGAAATCTGAACCAGACCAAGCCCACCTCAGGAAACAGAAACAAAGATAAACAATCTAACTCTACACCTGAAGGAACTGGGATAAAAAGCCTGGATTGAGTAGAAGGAAGGAAATAATAAACATCATAGAAGAAATCAACAAAACACAGTCTAAAGAAATTAATGAAACCGAGAGAGCTGGTTCTTTGAAAGGATAGACTAGATTGACAAACTTTTAAACAGACTAGTCAAGAAATAAAGAGAGATGACACAAATGAATAAAATAAAATAAATGAAAAGGAAGTAACAACTAATACCACAGAAATAGAAAGTTTTATAATAAACTACTATGAACAACCGTATGCCAACATATTGGACAACATGTGCAAAAATGCAAAATTCCTAGAATCATATATCCTTTCAAAACTGATTAGGGAACAATCAAAAAATCTAAATAAACCAAATTAACCTAATGAAATCGAAGTAGGAATCAAAAACCTCCCAGCAAACAAAAGTCCTGGACCAGATACCTTCATAGGTGAATCTCACCAGACATTTAAAGGTGAACTAACACCTTTCATTCTTAAAATATCCCAAAAGTTCATAAGAAAGGAAAACTCCCAAGCTGCCTTCCACTGTCCACATCCTCCCTAGATCTGTCCCAGACCCTGAGCTCCATGGCCAGAGCCCTGCTGACTCTCCCCAGCTCCTCCCACAGCATCAAGGGCAGAGCAGACCCTGTAAAACCCACCTGCCCCTCTTCATCCACCAGCACCCTTCTCACAGGTGCATCCAGCTGTGGATGCCCCAGAACAGGTCACAGACAGGAGACCTGAAGCTTAGCCCAGACATGGTGACAATTGTCCCAAGGGTCACATGCAGACATCAGGATCCCAATAAAAAGATTTTCATAAACTCAACCTAATTATTCCTAAACCACTACCCATAACCTCATCTAAACACACTTGGTCATGATGGAAATTCTATATCCAAATGAATGAAGCTGGATCTACAACAGAGTCTAGAGAATAAACACAACAAAGGAGGCTGTGCAACTGCTACACGTCCAGCACCAGACTCCCCTGAAGGAAGAGAACCCGGGAGCTCTGTCTGTGTCTCTATAGTTCATGCTTCTGGTTCCCAGGGACCCATACAGACACTCCTCTCTCCCACAACACTAGGTGCATTGGCTCTAGGCTCACACTCTGGTCTTAGTTTATCCTCTGATCACTTTGTAGGGGAAATAATGTCAGATGGAACTTCCCATCTCCTGAACATGAACCTCCTGCACCTTTACTACTTTCTAGTGTTGTGAGGTTTGATTTCTCTTGATTGCCGTTACTGATGAAAGTCAAAGGATCTCTCATTTAAACCTTCTCTTTTTATATGTACAAAAATTTTATATCCTGGGTCCTTTGTACAGGTCTCCTGCAGCAGGTGGGCCCAGTGGGTAGGACAGAGGCCCAGATGTAGGGAGTATTCCTAACATACAGCACCCTTGGGCATGTCACACTCTGAAACAATGGCTGTTATTATAGAGTCCAACCCCAGATCTCCCTATAGGTAAAAGGACATGCAAATAGGCCCCCTCTGCTCTTGAAAACCAGCCAAGCCCTTACCCTGCTGCTCTGGGACAGGAACCCAGATCCGGGATCCCCAGATGTTCCCATTCCCTGGTCAGGATTGAACACATACCACTCACCATGGGGTTTGACCTCAGCTGTGTTTTCCTTGTGGCTATTTTGAGAGGTAATTTATGGAGAACAAGACACACTGAATATGTGAGTGACATGAGAGAAACAGTGTACGGGCCAGCATTTCCTGACCAGAATGTCTTTGTGTTTGCAGGTGTCCAGTGTGAGGTGCATCCAGTGGAGTCTGAGGGAGGCTTGGTGCAGCCTGCAGGGTCTCTGAGACTCTCCTGTGCAGCCTCTGATCCAACTTTAGTAGCTCTGGCATGCACTGGGTCTGCCAGGTTCCAGGGAAGGGGCTGGAGTGGATTTGTGCTATTACTGGTAATGGTGAGAGCAACTACTATGCAGACTCCAAGGACACGGCTGTGTGTTACTGTGCAACAGACAGTGAGAAATCAGTGTGAGCCTAGACACAAACTTCCCTGAGGGAGAGGCTGTGACCACCAGGGGGCGCTCAGAGCCCCTGAACACAAGGACCATCCCAGCAGCAGGTGCAGTTGGAGGACTGGGCTGGTTTCCTGTGTGGTTTCCTCTTCATGGCACAATTTCCCTCATGGAACCTCCGGATTCCCTCAGGGAACCTCTGGATTCCTAACTCTGTGCTTACCTTTGAAGTCTGTTGTAAACAGAGACAACTTTCTCATGTGGACACATTGTAGAGTGTCTTTCAGAAATCTTGTGCGCCAATGACTATTAATAATCAAATCTGCTAACCCAGGCCCCCTAAATCTAACCAGAGGCTCTGTTAACTCAACAATGCAGCTCCACACAGCCCAGGGTCCCAGACCACCAGCAGCAGGACAAGTGGATGCTGGACAGTGGCCACCACAGGCACATGAACCCAAAGTTAGAGAAGAAACACCCTGGTCATTGACCTGTGATCACTAGTTTGGCACCAAAAGCAGGTGACACCATGAGGAGGAGGTAGAGGGACCCCCCATGCCTTGGAATGGATGCCCAGGATGATGATGTCCCACAGGCAGGGGCACCTTGAAAAGGTTTATTTCTTCATGGAGGTGTCTGTTGGGAGCAGGGCAGGCTTTTCAGCCAGTCAGACACGGTTTCTTGGCTGGAATGGCTCAGTCGTTGGGCCTCAACCTATTAACCAAGAGGTTAGGGTTTGATTATTGGTCAGGGCACATGCTCGGCTTGTGGTCTCAATCGCCAGGAACACGGAAGAAGTGGGACCCTGTGAGTTCTTGCACTGGCCCAGTGGTGTGTGCAGGAAGCAGCAGATTGATGATTCTCTCTCATCATTGATGTTTCCATCTCTCTCTCTCTCCTCCTCTCTGAGATAAATAAAATCTATATTTAAAATAAAGAAAAATATATTTGGACTCCCCAAGTAAAACACTGGTTCACGGTTTTATTGTGGGGGTGGAGAGAGTCCTGCTCACAAGAGGGGCTTGTGTGGGTTCAATGTCCCACCTGCAAGACACAAGAAGGCATCCCTACTTTTTCTTAGTTTTCCATGTGCCAAGCAAAAGAGAGGGATGAACCTTAACTTGTCAGCTTCAAACATCAAAAATAGAGCCTGGGAAAGAACCAAGATGGCGTGGTAGGTAAAAGCCTATGCTCACTTCCTCCCACAACCACTTGAAAATTAAATAAAGAACATTTCTCATTCAGAAAAGCCTGAGTGCTGGCTTGCCGGAAACCCATCATTGTCTCACTAATTAGAAAGGTGTAGACAAGGAACCCGGAAGGCTGGTCAACCTTGAAGCTCTGAAAGGTCAGAGCCAACCACTCCCTATCTAATTGAGACAATGGTAGCTGAAGCAACTTCCCCACCAAATAATCATGTAAATCCTTACTGAATAAGATAATCTGCCTGTTACTGGAATTACCTGCCTAAGGGCAATGAATGTATCCCATAACCTTTATAAAAGGGATAGCAAAGCCAGAGTAGCGGGCAGTCTTCCTACTAGAGGTTGGCTCCCGCCTGGCCCCTAATATTCCCAAATTAATACTTTCCTAACCTCTTTTCATTTGTGTGTGGCCTTTTCCAGAACCCGAACCCTGAACTGGAACCCTGAACCACGCAGGGCATGAAAGGGGTTCCCACACTGGCTGAATAGAAGTCCTACAACTAGAGAAGAAAAGAAGAAAGCACATTGGGACTGGTAGGATGGGTGGAGGTGCGGAATGGGCTGGCCCAACACCAACCTGTCCCAATATTTTAATCAGAAGGGAGATTGTCACCCTGGAGGCTGCCTGTGGTAAGGTCAAGGTCCCAGCTACACACCAGACCCCCATTCCAGGGTTGCAAGCTGGGAAGAGAAGTCCCTGTCACTTTGGGTAGTAAAAACCAATCAAGGTTTGTGACTGAGTAACAAGGAGGCTGCTGGAATCACAGGTGTTCCTCTTAAAGGGCCAGTCCAAGAAATCACAGGGTCCCACTTCTTCTGTGTTCCTGGGACAGGGAATCAGCCTCATACAGGGAGAATTGGATTATCTGGCATGGGGGCAGGAACTCAGGTGGCTTTCTCCAAGACTGGGGTGCTCACAGGGGTCATTGTTCCTGTGCTGGGACCTCCCCTGTTCCTGGGTTGACTGGCAGCCATGTTTGAGTTTCCATCAGCATAGAGCACACAGTTTGCTCCATCCTGGTGATCCTCTGAGACCCTGCCCCATTCAATTTTCAGCCCCACCAAGCTGTTAGTAGTAGCTTTTCAAATGAATGGCCTGTCCTGAATCAGGCTTCAGACTTTGCTAAAACCTCTCAAACAAGCCTCAGCTGGGGGCAGCATGCCCAAACCCACCCATAAAAGGCCCAAGACAGGGCACTAGCACCAGCCTGACATGCTTCACAGCTAGGCCTCACCTGGTCACCTTGAAGCCCAATACAAATAGCAAATAGCAGCCATCTGCAGATCTCTCTATAGCTCCTGCTGGGTGGCCCCAGGTAGTGGCTGACTTTGCACCACCCTGGATGCCTCAGGCCCAGTGAATCCAGTGGACAGTTTCAGACCATGGCAGATTAAAACTCTACATAGCCACAAGCAACACACTCAGGGGGCAGACTCAGTGAGCACCAGAGTATCACTGAAGCAAAGTCCTGTTCCAGAGGGGTATCTCCTGCACAGCAGCTCTCCCACTGTAGTTGTCACTTGTCCTCACAGCAAATTGGCCTGGAGGTCAACTCCTCCTAGTGATGCCAACAGCAATCAAGGCTCAACTACAAGACTATACACACTGCCCACACAAGGGTGCACCTAGAGTGCCCAGCTCAGGTGACTGGGGAAGCTGAGTCACTGGGCCCTACAGGACACCTACTACACAAGGCCACTCTGCCAACTGCAGGAGACATAGCAGCTCTACTCAATATATAGAAACAAACACAGGGAAAGAGCCAATATGCAGAGACAAAGAAACATGTCACAAACGAAAGAAATGGAAACAGGCAAACTACTGAATATACACAATTCAATATCATGGTTATAAGGTCTCATGAACCTTCATGAGACTTTCAAGGATCTTAGTGAGCATGTGAAAGACATGGAAAAGGAAGTGTCAGAAATTAAACATACATTGACTGAAACAAAGAATAATTTACAGTGATTCTACAGTAGAGTAGATGATTCTGGGAATGAAATTAATTCTTTGGAAATGAGGAAGCAAAACACACACAATCAGAAGAGCAAAACCAAAAAATAATCCAAAAATATGAAGATAGTGTAAGAAGCCTCTGGGACAACTTCACAGGTTCTAACATTCACATTATGGGGGAGCAGAAGGAGAAGAGAGATGGCAAGATATTAAAAAACTATTTGAAGAAGTAATAACAGAAAACTTCTACCTGGTGAAAGAAATAGACTTACAAGCCCAGGAAGCACAGGGAATTCCAAATAAGAGGAACCCACAGAGGCCCACACCAAGACACATTATAATTGAAATGCCAATGGCTGAAGACAAATAGAGGCTCTTAAAAGCACAAGAGAAAAGCAGACTGTCAACCAATTTCTCAACAGGAATTTTCAGGCTATATGTGAGTGGCAAGAAATAGTCAAACTGATGAATGATAAGGATCCTCAACCTAGATTACTCTACTCAACACAGCTCTCATTTAGATGTGAAGACCAGATAAAGAGCTTCACAAAAAAGAAAAGAAAAAAACTACAGGAGTTCATCACCCACAAATGAGTATTATATGAAATGTTGACCAGTATGCTTTAAGAAGAAGAAGAAGAAAGAGAAGAAGGGGGAAGAGGAGGAGGAGGAGAAGAAGAAGAAGGAAAAGGAGAAGGAGGAGGAAGAGGAAAAAAGTAAAAGAAGACAAAAGAGAAATAAAAATATGAACAATGAAAAGGCAACAAATACATATCTATCAACAATTAAATCATAAAATCAAAATAAATAAGAATCTAATGAAAAAATAAACTTCTGCATAAATTAGAATCAGAGTCATGGAAGTGTGGAACAGACTGAAGAATCTCAGAGGGATGTGGGGAGAGAGCGTGGAAAGAGATTAACCAAAGATCTTACCTATGGACATAGACCAGGGGTCCTCAAACTATGGCCTGTGGGCCACATGTGGCCCACTGAGACATTTATCTGGCCCATCGGGTGCTGCTGCCTGTCCTGCTTAGCAACCGACTCGTCCTGGGCCCGCAGTGTGCATAGGAATTTGTTCATAGTTTTTTTTTAAACTATAGTCCGGCCCTCCAACGGTCTGAGGGACAGTGAACTGGCCCCCTGTTTAAAAAGTTTGAGGACCCCTGACATAGACAGTAGGGCAGCAAAGGCCTGGGGTGAGGCATGAACTGGGTAGAAAGGGGGAATGGAGGGAAAAAGGGGGACATCTGCAATATTCTCAACAATAAAGATTTTTTAACAATAGACCCTGACTACTTATTCCACTAACACCTATAAAATCTGAGTAAAAACAAGGAGCTAGCAACCATTGTGGGTAGGAAACAGTTCTAAGTCTTCAAAGATAAGACTAATGGGCACCTGTAAGCACTGATAAGACACAATAACAGGATTACCCAGAGGCCTTAGGTCAAGGTCAAGGGTGGACACTGCTGACTCTGCAAGATCATCAGCTTTTCGGAAGGATGTGAATAAGCTTTCTGCTTCCACAGACCAGGAGCTCCCTCAGGATGATGAGGATCCTCAGGTGGGGGAGCTCTACTGGAGCAGCCTTCCAACTGTGTGTAGTCATGATTGGATCCTTTAGTTGCTGCTATGGACACAGTGCATGTGTCCCTCAAATACTCACACATTAAAATCTAATGCCCAAGGAGATGATGTTAGGAGGGGGGCCTGTGGACATACTCAGGTCTTGAAGGTGGAGTTCTCATGAGTGGGATCAGTGCCCTTAAAAAAGAGGGCTGGAGAAGCTCCCTTGGTTCATCCACCTCTGAGATTACAGAGAAAAATCAGCCACTAGGATGCGGATGCTCACTAGAAACCCAACTGCCAGGATCCAGTCTTGGATTTTCCAGCCTCCTCACCTGTAACCCCCCACTCTGTGGAACTGTGTCACCGGCCCCAGAACGATGGAGAATGTGGTGTCACATGGCCACCAGGACTGACCCTGGAGTTTACTGCTGCATTGGTTGTTCGAAGTACATCCTGCATTTCCCCCCAGTGATGGGCAAGGACAGCATTTCTCTCATGTGTCCCTCAACAGAGAGAGTGTCCTGGTGGAAGATCAGGGGAGGCTCTGACACAGCTGTGGTGGAAAGGCAGTCTTAGAGTTGGGGGAAGGCATGAGCCCTTTCAGTACCTCATCAGCACGCAGCAAGGCGGAGGGTCACTGGAGGTGAAATCTGTAAATGCCTGGTCCTCCCAGTCACCAAGTCACAGGGAAGCAACTGATGTCATCCTGATGCTGTGGACACCAAGGCCATGTGGGAGGACCTTTGCCAAGGGGCTTTAAGGGTTCACTTGGGTTTGATCTGTTACAGAAAACCGAAGAAGAACAAAGCAATACTTAGATGGAGTTACATTTATTAAGCGCGGGTCCAGAGGAAAAATGTCTCTCAAATTCTGGGCCCCAACATGTAGGAACCTTCCCTATTTATATGTTTCCACCTTCTTTGTCTCCCAAATATGGGGTGTTTCCGGCCCCTTTTACAAGTTCCCAAAGAGCCCGTATGTGCCGGGGCCTTGAGACCTCAACCAGAGGCCTGGCCTGGCACAGAACCTTGTCTGGGGAAGGTTCAATGGCCTCTCTGAAGTGGGAGTAGTCTCAGCAAGCAAGAATTTACAGAAACCAACTAGCAGGGTTAATATTTCAAACAGCAGTATTTGTATAAGATGGATGCTTCAGATCCTTTTAACTTAAAGATGTCATTCTATGAAACATTCTGGAGATTGTCTATAATAATGACAGTGAGGCACTTGAATCCTAGTGGCTCCCTAGAGAGTTGAATAATGATCCTGTGATGTGAGCCCATAGATGAGTCACTTGCTGTAAAAGTTCGTAAGCCATTGGGGGGAGGAGGGGTGAAGAGGCTGAGCCCAGAGTGTGTCTGGGGCTGACAAAAGGCTCTACATGTGCAGGCTCCTTCTTCTCTCACTTTCCCTCTTTCTGCTCGGATGGACCTGCAGCCACAGAAGGACATGGGCAGTGGTTATGTCTGGAAAGCACAGAAGAGCAGCCTTGTAGGTTTCCTGCCCTGGGAGCTGGAGGTGGGGAGGGTGCTCTCTCTGGGTATTGACACTTGGACAAGGACACAGGAATAATTTACTCTGATCTGGAATATCCTGGCCCTGTGGGTGGGGATATGATTGTAAATTATATGGTGTAACTGATGATGGTGGTATTAACAACAACAGCAGCTGCACTACAGCACACAGATGAGCCACCCTTCATGAACATCTCCACACTCACAGGAGGTGCTTGTCCCTCTGAGTCCAAGGGACTGTCCCCCAGGGACTCCACTCCTCTGTCCCTAAGAGGAGGAGCCCATGCAAATGGGGAGCTCATTCTGCTGATAAGCCTGGCCCAGCCCCTGTCCCTGCTTCTCTGGGAGAACAGCCCCACCGCTGGGACCTGCAGTCTCCATTCGCTCCAGGAGTCAACCCAAAGGAAGCACCATGATGTGTGGGCTGAGCTGGGCTCTCCCTTTGACATGGTAACTTTATGGAGAACCTGGGCCTTGTGAGTGTGTGTGTGGGTGTGTGTGCCTGCTCCTAAGGACAACTCTCTTGTTTGCAGGTGTCCAGTGTGAGGTGCAGCTGGTGGAGTCTGGGGAGGCTTGGTGCAGCCTGGGGGGACTCTGAGACTCTCCTGCAAAGGCTCAGGATTCACGTTCAGTGACCATTATATAAACTGGATCCAGCAGATCCCAGGAAAGGGATGTGAGTGGGTAGGTTTCATAAGAAACAAAGCCAACGGTCACACCACGGAATACGCTGCATCTGTGAAAGGCAGAGTCGTTAATCTCCAGAGATGATACCAACAGCACTGCTGACCTGCAAATGAGCAGCCTGAGAGCCAAGGACATGACCCTGTATTACTGTGCAAGAGACAAAGTGAAGGGAGAGGTCAGTGTGAGCTCAGACACAAACCTCCAGCAGGAAATGCTGCGATCACCAGGGGATGCTCAGGGTCCCTGAATACAAAGATCATCCCAGGAGCAGGTGCAGTTGGAGGTTAGGGCTGGTTTCCTGTGTGGTTTCCTCTTCATGTCACAGTTTCCCTCAGTGAACCTCTCTGGATTCCTGACTCCATTCTTACCTCTGAAATCTCTGAGTTAGGGAAGTCTGTTGTAAAGAGAGAGAACCTTCTCACGTGGACAAATCGCAGAGAGCCTCTTTTAGACACTCTTGTGCCAGGTACCAATTAATGATCAAATGTTCTGACCCAAGTTACCTAAATATAACCAGAGAACCTGATGATTCAACAGCCCATTTCAACTCCACATAGTTCAGGGTCCCACGCAGCCAGGACCCAGACAGGATCATGTTGGACAGTGCACACCAGAGGAGTGTGACCCAAAGTTAGAGAAGAAAGGTGGTGAAGGTCATTGACTTGTCATCATGCTCATAGGTAGGTGACACCAGGCAGAGGCAGAAGGATCCCCACCGGCTTGGTACAGATGACCAGGCTGATGACAAACACACACACCAAGGGACATGGAATGCTTGCTAAGTACATAGTTGAAATCTCTGGGAGACCCGGAAACTCAGACCTGCTTTCATGGAGACAGGAAAGGAGACTGGATTGGGACTTTCATGTTGTCGGGGTGATGGAGGAGGGGGAGGAATTCTGTTTCCAGGGGCTTGTGTGGTTTCACTCTCCCAATGACATTTGAATTCAAAACCATATTTCTTTTCTGATTTTTCCTGTTAGGCAGGTGGAGACGAGGAAAGAATAAGTCATTAGTTGTCAGTAGTCAAACAAATAATAAAATAGAGTATGGCTACCTATTTTACTGAACAACTACATAAAATGTGCAAAAATTGAGATAAAGTGTCATACTGTGTGTTCAAAAACCAGGTCTACAGATAATGGGAAGAATAATTATAAGTAAGCAAATGAAGATGAGGATGAGGATGGTGACAATGATGATGATGGTGATGTTGATGAAGGTGGTGATGGTGATAGTAGAATTGGACAGAAGTTGTGGTCCAATGTCTTTGTGGGAATCAGTACTTTATCCGAAGTCATCAGTTTATAGAGGCCTTGTGTCACCTTAGAGTTGGGCCTTTGGAGTTTCATTTATCAATGACATCCAAAGAGAACACACCTGCTTTCTTTTCCTATAAAAGTCATTGTGTGTGGACAACCACCTTATCTATAGACAATGAGAAAAATGATTATAAGTACCCAAATGGTGATGATGGTAATGATGGTGATGATGATGAGACATTGCACGGTGGGGGAAGGGAAGACTTATGTAACACTCCAAATACAGAGTGTTGTTATTTTTTTTAATCACACACACATAAAAAAGACAATGACTACACACTGAGACAAGAATTCGGTCTAATGACATTTTGGATCCTAATACAGACACACCATCTCCATGGTTCCTCCAGTGAGGGGTGTCCACCCTTCCAGGTAAGAGTTGAGAGAGTTCATAAATGGGACCCCAGTGAATTATGCAACTTGGATGATTGATGGTGAGACCATTAACAGTAATGACCCCAAAGATGTCCATGTGCAGATCCCCTGGACCTGGGAAGGTGCTACCTTCTAAAACAGAGACACTATGAGAATGTGCATGTAGGAAATAGGGATCCCCTTCCCACCAGTTTGCAGTAACACATTCCTTATTTCTCTTGATCCCTGCCTGCATCATCTTTAACATTTCTATTTCTCACAAACACCTGTCCTAATTATTCAGGCATTTCCTACAATGATACAGGCTGTCTCTCTCATGCCCTGCATTTTCCTGTGGTCCTTTACTGGAGGAGACTTTAAACTCATATTTCCAGTAACTTTCTGTCCATGAAAATCAGACATATCTCTGTCATGTGACTCAAACCAGTCCAGCTTCCTTCCCTCACCCAATTCCACAGTCATGTCCAGATTTATCGGTAGTTTCCCAGCAACACTCCCCTCTGGTACCAGAACCTGCTTCAGTCCTTGTGGCTGCTGTGGCCAATCAGCATGGATAGTAGAGGCTTGGCATTTTCTGGAGAGTTCTTTGTAAATTTATCCAAAACAGGACCCATTAAAGAAGCTACTGATGAATTGAACTTTAATAAAAGTAAAAATAATTTGTCCCACCAAATATTCCATTGAAGAGATTAAATCTCCCACTTAGCGAGAGACTATCTTTCTGAATCATGTGCCTGGTGGGAGAATGTGTGCATTATACGTGAAGGATGATGTATATTATGGGGAGAGCTCAGCACCCTCTGACCATAGTGAGCATCCCCAGGAACAAGGCAGAGGGAGGCAGGGAGTGAGGGATTCCTTACAGGGCTGAAGTTTCCTTTCTTGTGAGAAAATGTATGCTAGGAATTCTCCAATTCCCCTCACTCTGAGCCCCAATATCACTGATAACACCAGACTGAGAAATCAGGTCACTTAACAGGCTGCCATATCATTTTAAGATATAAAAAATTCTCACTGTTTTTATTTCTGACTTTTTTTCCAGGTAAAAACATGACTATTTCAGATGTGATTAGTTCGGGGTCTCTGCAGTAGGCCATGGACTTGCTTAAGGGAAGAGTTTGTACAGTGTGCTATAACACATTAAAAAGTTCCAACATCAAGAATCAAGGGTCTCCAGTTTTCCTGTGGTTGGGAATGTGTGACTCATATCAAAGTTACCTCATTGTGACAGAAAAAATGGCTGTGCTTTTGAAATTGTATACACTAAGGTGAACATAATTAACATATAAAATTACAATGATAAACATTTGGTAATTGTAGATATATGTAAGTATTGGATTTCAGAAGGTAAACAAATGCTAATCCCTATGAAATTTGTTTGAAAGATGAATGAAAATTTACCAATATAACCTACTCATCTAGGGCAACATTTTTCTTCTGCTCAGGTGAGGTGGTCCTTGACAAAATTCCAATAAGGCTCATGACCCAATGGCCCCCATTCCATGAATAACATGGTGAGTGAGGTCAAGGGAAGACTTGCCCCAACATGGGCCCCAATATGACCAGGGAATGCCGACCACAGTACAGCTGCTTATAGGAAAGGGCTGCTCCACATGCAAATTTCTCTTCAAGCTCCAGGGTAAATCCTCTCCTGGGCTGCGCAGGCTCACAGCTCTCTCCTCACATAGGGCTGAGTTCTCTGAGAAGGCAGAGCTGTGGTACAGAAGAAGATGAGATTGCTGGGTCTTCTCCTGTGCCTGCTGACAGCCCCCCAAGGTGAGGGTCTCAGGGGTTCAGCAGGGGTTATGGGATGGCTGTGAGTGTATGTGACTGACAGGACTGATGCTTCTTGTCCCCAGGTGTCCTGTCCCAAGTGTAGTTGCAGGAGTTGAGCCCAGGACTGGTGAAGGCCTCGCAGACCCTCTCCCTCACCTGCACTGTCTCTGGATTCTCTCTAATGGACTATTGTGTGTACTGGACCCGCCAAGGATCCAGAATGGGACTGGAGTGGGTCAGGCTGTATTGACTGATGGAAGTACAAACTATAACCCAATATTGAAATCCTGCCTCAGCATGACCAGGGACACATCCAAGAGCCAAGTTTACTTAACACTGAACAGCATGAGTGCTGAGGACACAGCCCTGTATTACTGTGAGAGAGACACACAGAGAGGGGAAGTCAGTGTGAGCCTAGTCACAAATCTCCCTGAGGAGACAGCAGGGCTGGGCTGCAGCAGGCACTAAGGGGCCCTCAGGACCCACAGATTCTGTGTAGCAGCCCCAAAAACAGTTGCAGGTGGTGTTTATGGCTGTTTCCTCTGAGGGTGCTGGGCTTCCTCTCCATATAACTGATTCTCCAAGATTCTCCCTAGGCCTATGGTCCTGTGATTACCACTGATGGCTTTGTATTATAAGTTTTATTAAATTAGTAAAGACTTTCTCACATGCACCACAGGAGGCATTTTTTATTTGGAGGAAGACAAATGCAGAGGGGTTGGTGAGCCTGGGGACACCTTCAGCACACATCAAACTCTGTCCATGAAATGTGGAACTTGTGTGAGCCTCCCTGCATTCCAGAAAGGCCCAGCAAGTCTGTGGGAGATGTCTTCCACCAGAACTTTCCTTCAGGTGACGAGCAATGGCCCGAGTCTCCCAGCAATGGCCCTGCTTTAGTGTCACCACTGAGCTCAGCCATGGTCTGGGAGTCATTCACAGCTGTGTCTTCAGCCAAATCCATGGTGGATTTCAGGGAGTAGCGGCTGGGACCTGTTCCTTGTGCTACTGGTGTTGGAGGGAAGGAGGGTGTATTCTCAGGACAGCACACTCCATAAATTCTATACAAGATAACATGGTTTTATTTCATTCTCTTGGATGGCACATGAAATAAACATGTAGTCTGAAAACAACTGCAATTTTCACACTGACCCAAATGTACCTCTCTTAGTTATGTGGGGTATTCTTCTGTCTGAGGGTAGCCTCTCACAGGAGGAATTGTTAAATGTGGTGAGAAGACTTGTTCCTGTTCCCATTGGTTTCTCTCCATGCACAGAAACCTTCAGTGGAATAACTTTGTACGATTCTTCCAAAAAAAAGAATCCCTTCCTTCTTCAAAGTTGAAAGCAGACATGTGTTTGACTGCTGATTCTCAGGTAGGAGCTGGTCCTGCCCACCACAGAGCTGACAGAGAGCAGCCCGGGACTGCAGTTTATAGAAGCAGGTCTTTCCCTGGGTGGGGACTTCGAGGTACTCCCCTGACAGTTCATGTTGCTCAGATCTACCTGTGGGATGCAGAATTAGGATGCCCTTTAGGCTGTCACTGCTCAACTCCATGTATGTGCAAGTGCTGCCTACTCCCTGTGAAGTTCAACAGTTGTGTTTATCAGTCCTCTTATTTGTTGCTTCAATTATAAATTTTCCCCTGGCTTTGCAGATGGGTATACATTTTTTAAATTTCTTTATTGATTACAGTGTTACATATGTGTCCTTATTCCCCCATTACCCCCCACCTCCCTCATTCCCTCACCCCCCTGGTGTCTGTGTCTATTGGTTAGGCTTATATGCATGCATACAAGTCCTTTAGTTGATCTCTCCCCCTTACCCCCACCCTCCCCTGCCTTTCCTCTGAGGTTTAATGGTCTGATCAATGTTTCTCTGTCTCTGGATCTATTTTTGTTCATCAGTTTATGTTGTTCATTAAATTCCATAAATGAGTGAGATCATGTGATATTTATCTTTCTCTATCTGGCTTATTTCACTTAGCATAATGCTCTCCAGTTCCATCCATGTTGTTGCAAATGGTAAGAACTCCTTCTTTTTTACCACAGCGTACTATTCCATTGTGTAGATGTACCACAGTTTTTTAATCCACTCATCTGCTGATGGGCACTTAGGCTGTTTCCAAATCTTAGCTATGGTAAATTGTGCTGCTATGAACATAGGAGTGCATATATCCTTTTGGATTCATGTTTCTAGTTTCTTGGGATATATTCCTAGAAGTGGGATCACTGGGTTAAATGGGAGTTCCATTTTTAGCTTTTTGAGGAAACGCCATACTGTTCTCCACAGTGGCTGCATGAGTCTGCATTCCCACCAGCAGCGCACAAGGATTCCTTTTTCTCTGCATCCTCACCAGCACATGTCGTTTGTTGATTTAGTGATGATAGCCATTATGACAGGTGTGAGATGATACCTCACTGTCATTTTGATTTGCATTTCTTGGGTGATTAGTGACTTTAAGCAGATGGTTCCAATTGGGAGGAGCAGAGACCCAGGTACCAGGGCTAATGCTCATCAGCCATGAGTGCCCTTGGACACACTACACTCTGCAACGACATCCTTTATGTCAGTGTCCAACCCCAGAGCTTCCTACATAGTAGGAGGGCATGCCAATAGGCCTCCCTCTGCTCGTGAATTACAACCTGGCCCCCATACCCCCAGGTGTTCCCATTCCCTGATCAGGAGTGAACACAGACCACTCATCCTGGGGTTTGGATCAGCTGGGTTTTCCTTGCTGGTATTTTAAAAGACAATTTATGGAGAATGAGAGACACTGAGTATCTGAATGAATATGTGTGGGGAACACCGGACATGTGCCCTCTGCCTGACCAGCAGGTTTGTTTTAGCCACAGGCCTCCCTGCAGGGAGAGGGAGGGGCTGAGCTACAGGAGATGCCCAGGTCCACCAGGAGGGGACCAGCACCAGAGGGCACTCTGGACACCACAGAGCTCAGGACCAGCAGAGGGTGCTCAGGCCACCAAGTCAAGGAACTTAGCTAAGAACAGGAGCCATGAGGGGCTGAGGACCTTCTGCCCTTTGTTTTCAGGGTTTCCCTTCTCTCCTCACTGTCCAGTGGCCCCAGTACACATTCCCCTTGTCATCTGTGCTCTAAGTGCTCACATTCTCCCTGAGGACAACGATGGTGCAAACACCATTCTCTTTTCTGAGATGAGCTCTTTCTGGTATCAGGGACCATTTTCTCAATAGGTTCCCTTCTCTCGGACACACTGAGCACCCAGGGCACCTCTCCATCCCTGGGAGAGGGAAGCAGTTTCCACAAAGAGAAACATCAGCAAAGTCACACCCTGTGTCTAATCTCACTCTCTCTGCTCTAGACAAGCCCTCATCAGCCCCAAGCGCCCCCTCCCTCAGACAGGCACAGATCTGCCCCAGGGCAGCCCTCCCTTAAATAGTCACAGATCTGCACTAGGGCCCCCTTCCTCAGACTGGCACTGATCTGCCCCCAGCAGTCTCATCTCCCTGGGGCAGTGCACCCTCTGGCTCAACAGACACTCAGGATGAGGTTGACAGTCAGGGTTTGCCCCTCACTCTCTCCACCCCTCAGTCTTCTGGACCAGAACCAGCCCAACGGAGAACCTGACTCAGCTCTCAGAATTCCACATGGAGCAGAAAGGGAGAGGAGCCTAGAGATGAATCCCTCTGCTGCCTGCTGGGAAGCCCTCTCTGTGTGGGTCCTTGAGAGCCTTCTGAGCTCTGTTCTGATGTGTGTCTCAGCTTCCACATGGGAAATCCACATGTATCATGAGAACCAGCTGGACAGAGTCCTGGTCCAGACACACCCCCCACTGTCCCTCCAACATCCCAGGACAATTGCCCCAAGATCACCCTCTGCCTTCCACTGTCCATATCCTCCCTAGATCTGTCCCAGACCCTGAGCTCCATGGCCAGAGCACTGAGGACTCTCCCTGGCTCATCCCACAGGGTCAAGGGAAGAGCAAACCCTATAAAAACACAACTGCCCCTCTTCATCCACCAGCATACCTCTCTCAGGCCCATCCCTCTGTGGACACCTCAGGACAGGTCACAGACAGGAGACCTGAAAATGACCCAGGACATGGTGACAGTGGTCACAAGGGTCACATGCAGACATTAAGGTTTCCAATAACATTTTCCTGACCCAAACTCAATTATTCCTAAGTCATTACCCACATTTTCCCTCAAACACACCTGGTCATGATGAAGATTCTGCTATATCACACTGTATGAAACTGGATCTACAACAGTTTGAGAATAAATACCACAAAGGAGGCAGTGCAGCTGCTACATGTCCAGCACCAAACTCCCCTGAAGGAATAGGACCCAGGAGCTCTGTCTGTGTCTCTATAGTTCATCATTCTGGTTCCCAGGGATCCACACAGACACGTGGTCCACTGGCTTACACTCTCATCTTAGTTTATCCTCTGATCACTTTATAGGGAAAATAGTGTCAGGTAGAACTTCCTGTTTCCTGAACATGAACCTCCTGCACTTTTATTTCTTTCTCTGGTTGTGAGGGTTGATTCACATTGGTGTGTTCATTATTGGTGACTTTCAAAATCATCTCATTTATATTTTGAACTCTATTTTTTTATAAAGTGTTCAAATTTTTATTTTGATGCACAGTATGAGAAATGGACTTTTAAAACAACTGAATTTTATGGACAATGAACAGGAAATAAATTAGACTCATGTTAAAGTAAAAATTCATCAAAATATCTAAACTTAAGGATATAAGAACCACAGTTAATCTTTGATGCCACAGTCTTATATAAGATGTTGAAATCCTTCAAACAACATTGGTATGAACTGGTCCAGAGCATAACAGCATTCAGGAATGCTTAACAAGTGTGGTGATCAGGACACCTTTCCTTGGTGCTGCTTTGATAATGTCATCCACACGCAGAATCACCTCTGCTGCTTTAGCTGCACGCAGATGAACGTGCCACTTCACTTGGACACTGTGAGATGCCCAGCATTGCCGTCACCAATAGTGCCTTCCTTCACATCCAGTCCAGCAGTTGCATTGCCTTCACAATGGGCAGCTCAGAGCTGTGGCAGCAGATCTGCACTGTCACAGCCTGTGTCCTCAGCTGTAACAGTAGGCAACATCCTCAGTGCTTGAGCCTAAGAATCCATTGCAACAGCTTCTTTACCTGGTATTTATTGGCAGCTGTGACGCAATATGAGCCATCAGCAGCACAGAACAGCCTCCTCCATAAACTGTTCTAGAATCCTTCACAGTGTGTGCAAGAACACAAAGAGCATCACGTGAAGATCTTTCTGCTTCATCTAACATGTGCCGAGTGCCACCACGAAGAACAATAGTGCAATCCTCACCAAGGGCTACCCTAGAAACTTGAATGAGCATGTCTTCTCCAATCATGACTTCCTCAATGAGCTTTCAACTTCCAAGCTTCACTAGTTCTGGGTAGTCAAAGGTAGATGCAATTTCACCACCAATGCAAGAGCCAGGCATTCTACATGTTCAATAGCCATAACCCCAGACACCCCAAAAAGCTGCTCATGATAATTATTAATTAAGTAGAGGCCCGTTGCATGAAGATTTGTGCAACAATAAGCCTTCCTTCCCCTGGCTTCGCTCCAGGCCTCCTGGGAGGCTTTGCAAGACTTTGCTCCCGGTTGGAGCACCACTCATGTAGCTCCCTCCACCCCCACCGTCCCCCTCATTGCAGGAGTCCTGCCCTGCCTGGCTGATCCACTCTTGCATATGCAAATTAACCCAACATCTTTGTTGGGTTAATCTGCATACTCACTCCTGATTGGCTGATGGGGGTTGTGGAGGTATGGTCAATTTGCATATTTCTCTTTTATTAGTGTAGATTGCCTATTAACAAAATGATTTATCCCATGCTTAGAATACTTTCAATTTTCTCCTTTATTTTTCCTTTTATGTTTCTTCTATTTTAGCAACATTTATTGTAGAATCAACACTTACACGGGAACCAAATATCTTTATTTTATCTGTAGCCAACCAATTTGCTTTGGTTTATTTATTCCAGTTTTTTTTTTTATATCCAACAGAAAGCCTTCATCTAAATAGGAATCCACCTGATTTCCTCCTAGCTTCTTGATGACATGAATTGCCTCCAGATTACCAAAGCCTTTTAATCTAAGAACAGCATCTACAGCTAACTTAGTAAAGTGATCTTTGTGATGAGTAAAACGTTTTGAGGATTATGTTGTTCCTGCAATGTTCACTAAATATTGGTGGAATTTATCTTCATCAGAGCCATGATCAACTGCAGAATTCAACAGAGCCTGTCTTGCTGCCTTTGTGGCTTCTCTCCAACCCACAATGATGCTCTGAGGATGAATCGTTTGTGAAATTAAAGAGTCTGCTTCCCTTAGCAATTCTGCTGCTAAAACGGGAACAGAGGTAATGCCATCATCAACTTCACATTCCTGAACTCTTGACCTATGAACTAATACTTTAGCTGCTGGGTTATCAACACTGATGTTTTTAGAATAGCTGCACCATCATTGGTCCCTATAAGAGAGGCATCCCCTCCACTGCTTCCCAGAATTGTATCCATGCATTTGGTTAACAAGGTGCTCTTTACCAAGTCTCCCATAGCGATGGACCAATAAAAGGAGATAACAGAGCTGTCTCTGCTCTCTCTCCATCAGCAGCAGCCTGGAAGATGTTGACAGGAGCCAGGGACGCCACAGTTCCGAAGAGGTGACCACTGAAGCTTCTCTCTCTCAGCTTATAGCCTGGATCTTAGGGGAGAGAAGCTAGATGTCACACCACATGCTCTGTGCTGGGGGTGGGGCCTCGGCTGCTCACAGCAGAAGGGCTGACCTCTAATATCTTATGTGACAACTTCTGATTTTTCCAACAGGGCCTACCACTATGAGTCTAATGTGATCGGCATCCCTCCACAGTTGCTAATTTCCACAGTGTCACAGGTCATTTTTTCCAATAAAAGAACTTTTTCCTTCCTGGAAATGAGCACACCTGAGTAACCCACACAAACCCACATACGCATAGGCATACCTGGTGTATTTTCTTCTCTGTGATCAACAGTGTGTACTAGTTTCCATCCAGGCACACCTTCCCCTCTGGCCAGGTCGGACAAGTGCACATCTTTAAACACCAAGGGACTGGGGACCCCTTATTAGAATGGCCTCACCTGCTCTGGATGCCAGGTGCTCTCCTTCCAGAGCCCTGGCACAGGTCGGCTCTCATGTCTAGGTGCTCACCAAGTGCCCAGTGTGTTCTCCTTGAGCTGCTCCTGGGGGGTCTTCCAGGACCTGCCTCCAGAGGTTAGAGTTTATGACTTAATCATCTAACACGGTTATTGATGACCCAGGTGGTAAGACTTTTCACTCAAGGCTTTATCATGAAAAAAAAAATGGAGGAAATGACCTTTCAGAAGCTAAAACCAATGAATGAAAATCACCCTGAGCACAGATGGGCCCACTTCCTTGTGTCTCAGAGTGAGCACGGCAGGCTATGCTGTCCTCTCCACTGAGGTGTACTCATATGATCTCAAGCACAATCCTAGAATTCATGGGCACGGGGTCTTAGGTGCTGTGTTTAAGGGGCCCGGCTCCTGGGTAGGGAACTGCCCTCTGTCCACTGTGAGTTTGTCCCCTGTGCTCAACGCTCCCTGCAGGTCCACTGCTAACAGTCACGCAGAGTCTCCCACAAATATCAGAAAACATGTTCCCTGAGCTAAACAGGCACTGCTGTGTATCATGATGGACACTCCAGGATGCTGAGTGCACACCAGGCCTGGTGACAGCACCTCCCACAAGCAAGCTGAGGGCCTGGCACCAGAGGCCTGGGCTGCAGGAGTTATGTTCCTCAGGTTCTTCCCTGAGGTGGCCGCCTGAGGCCCAGGGCGTCCTTGCAGAGAACCAGCTGCATACAAGTAGCAGGACGGGGGCTGCCACTCTTTCAGAAACACCAGGGAAGGCTTCCTAGTGGCAGACATGCCTGCCTTGTCTCAGGAAGCTGATATAAACACCTGCCATCAGACTGTCTAGCTCAGAACAACCACTAGGGGGCACTGTCATCTCCACAATCCTGTTCCAGGATGTCTCCTGAGAGGATGTATGTGCAACCTGCACTGGAGAACCATAAAAGTCCCACTTTCCGTCCTGGCGGAGTATGTCTCTCACTATCCACAGACGAGCTACTGGAATGTGCAGACCAGCCTTGTGCCCCTGAGTCCTGGCCCAGGCACCCTGGTCCACCCGCCCTCCCCCTGTGACCACAGGGAGGGAGGAGCCCCTGACAGCTCAGACAGGTCCTCAGGGGAAGACATGCAAATGCGGCGCCTCCCCTGCTCATGAAAACCTGCCAGCCTGGGTCCCTGCAGACCCTGGAAAAGAGCCCTCCTGTGTGAGCCCCTCAGTGTCCACACCATGGGGTCTGTGCTCATCTGGGCTGCACTTCTCTTCACTGCCAAAGGTGCGTCCCTGTGCATCAGGCTCATGGGGACTGGGTGACACGGGGCAGTTCTCAGTCTGTATCTCTGTTTGCAGGTGGCCTGTGCCAAGTTCAGCTGGTGGAGTCTGGGGGAGGCGTGGTGCCGCCTGGTGGGTCTCTGAGCCTCTCCTGCAAAGCCTCTGGATTCACCTTTACTAACTACAGCATGCACTGGGTCCGCCAGGCTCCAGGGAAGGGGCTGCAGTGGGTGGCAGAAGTGAGTCAACCAATGGAAAGGATCAGTGGTATGCTCCAGCAGTTCAAGGAAGATTCACAATCTCCAGGGACAACCTTACGAGCACAGGCTCTCTAAAAATGACCGACCAAGCTGACATCTGAGGACTCGGCCGTGTATTACTTTACAAGACACAGTGAGGGGAAGTCAGTGTGAGCCCAGACACAAACCTCCATGAGGAAACAGCGGGTCTGAGTTGCAGGGGATGCTCAGGACCAGCAGGGGGCACTCTGGACCTTCAGGTAACACTTGTCTACTAGGGCAGGTGCAGAGGGCAGAGGCCGACTTCCTATTGTGATGGGTGTTTTCCTTGCCTCTCCATGTTGCTCTTTGCTCCCAGGGAAGACATGTCTTGTTCTTTGAATTGCTGAGACCAGGAAGGAGAAGGAGCATTGTGTTTGCAGGTGAGTGATGAGCAGTTACTAGAGATTCCCTTCACCAGTTCCCTACAGCACCTTCTCCATGAGCAGATCAGCCTGACAATTCTCACATCCATGATGGGGACACATATCCTTCAAAGGGAAGCAGCACTGACATCAGTGCCCTTGAGTTTAAGCTCACACTCTCTGGCCCAGTTGGTGTGGCGAGGTGCTAGAGCATTGACCTATGACCCAGAAGGTCATGATTTGATTCGGGTGAGGGCACATGCCCAGGATGTGGATTGGTTCCCAAGCAAGGAGCATGCTGGAGGCAGCAGATCCCTGATTCTTTCTCACTTTAATGTTTCTATCTCTCCCTCTATCCCTTCCTGAAATGAATAAAAATATCTATAATAATAAAAGCACAATATGCTAATTAGAGCAGAAGTCTTTCTGGATGAAGCCGGGGCTGCAAGGGAAGCCCGGGTCCTGGGTTCTTGCTGGCTGCCAGAGGGAAGCCCAGGTCCCAGGTGCCAGAGGGAAGCCGATGGCAACAGAGGGGGAAGAAAGGCCTACTCTTGCACTAATTTCATGCATTGGTCCTCTAGTATTTAAAAAAATGCACCTCACACTCTCTGTCCACAGACTGGTACCCACTGCCCTACATGGCCCCTTACTTCAGACAGGCACTCCCATGTCCCTTGCTGTCTTGAATAAAATTTTAGTCATCAAAGCACTCAACCCACTTCATCTATTCATTTATCATGTACATTCCTCCAGAGTCACCCAGGACATGTCTCAGGCAAGCTGCCATCAGCCTCCTTCATGCAGGAACGTTCCTGATGGACATTTTCTGTAGCGATAGAGATTCGTTTGAATCATCACATTGCTGTGAATATTATTTAGAAAGGATATTGATGCAGGGCCCACGTGTGACAACACATCAAGATAAGAGTCAGGAAGTGGTGACACACACCTGCCAGGTGCTTGATGGACCAGCACAGACCCATGGGGATGTCCCTGAAGTCTCCCTGGTAGGAGCCCAAGTAACCACCAATGGAGTCTGAATTCTCACACGCAACAGCATATTCAGGGCAGGACTACCAATGAGGGTGAACCAGAGACACTGATGCTGGAGGAGATGGAGGCTCCTGCAGGGGCTGACGGTGCAGCTGTGGGTCTCTGAGCAGTGAGTGTCTCCATGTGGGCGGGGCGGGGGGTGGCGACTGAGGGCAACAGGATGGTAGCTCACTGGGAACCATCAGGATGGACACCAAGAATAGACAGACTGCTAATTCATTCTGGAACGAGGATCCTGAGGAAGCCAGGGTCCCTCACAGAGCTGGCCTCACTCACCTGGCACTGCAGGCCCCACCCACCAGGTGACTTGGGAGAGCAGTCTTACCTGACAGCTGACAATGCTGCTGCTTCCTCACCTCCCACTTCTGAGGTGTGTTTCCTGCTTCATGAGGGGGTCTCCAGGGGACTTCTAGGAACGCACAACTGCAGTCAAAGGGGTGACCCAGCCCTACTTCTGACTCTCCCTGGAGCAAGCCTGACCTGTTCTAACCTGCGTCTGGGTGTACAGGACCTTCAGGAACATAGACACACGAGTGCCTGCTCTTCAAAGTCTGTGTTTGTATCCTGGGTGCATCTGATCGGCTTCCAAAGAAAGTCACACCCAGGCCTAGAATTCCCTTGTGGTCCCTGCCCATGTGCTATGTACAGGGAAGAAGGGCAAATGTAGATTTCATAGCAAAGCAAATCATCATAGTGTGTGTGTGTGTGTGTGTGTGTGTGTGTGTGTGTGTGTGTGTGTGATTTATTTAAATACTAAAAGTGCTGTGAGATTTGGCCCAATGCAGGGATACTCAAATGAGACCTTCAACGAGAGGAACCTAATAACGTAAGTGGCCCCAGGGCCTCCGGAACATCTGGACAAAGGGAAAATGGGTTGTGTCCGTGCATCTGGCAGCTCCAGGGAAGGTCTCCCTGGTGGTTTCTTAAAGCTCTGGTTTCGGATCTCCCTACAGAGCCACTGGGGCTCAGTAAGGCCAGTTCACATTGTCCAGAGACATCAAAACCACACAGTGTCCCTGAGGGAGCAATCAGAAGTAAGGGCACAGCATTCACTACTGGACTAGAGATGCTGAGAGGTCAAAGCCCTGTGAGCCCAGGCACAAGCCTCTCATGCAGACCCAGGTCCATACCAGCAGGTTGTGCTCAGGGTCCAGGAGCACAGGCTGCTGCCCCAGGAGCAGGGGCAGAGAGAGATGGGCAAGGGTTTCCTCTAAGGCCTGCGCCTTCCTCTCTTCACACAAACAATCCAAACTGAAAGTTGGACACGACTGCTGAGGTGACTGTGACTATCTTGCTCTATCAGAACATTTACTCAACTCAATAAGACATGAGGACCACACACAAGGGGGTGTTTCTATGGCTTCGGGATAGCTGAATTATAAAGGGCTGGGGCAGGAATGGATTTATTACTTCACTAGGGGCAGCATATTGGAGACAGGTTGATCCAGAAAGAAGACATTCAGGTATCAAAGCCCAGAGCTGGTCCAGGTCATCCCATGTCACACAAAGATGGGCCCACAATGAGGAGCATGTCCTGTGGGGGCTGGTTCCTCAGTAGGAGGAGGTCTGAGTGCACAGAGGTCATAAACCTGGCAGATGACTCACCTCCTCCACAAGAATTAGGACTTGAACACTCAGACTCCCACTGAGCCTAGCCCCTGTCTCAACCATCTTCTCTCAGGTGGGGTCAATACCTCAGCTATGAAATACTCTGCCTCATGAATATGCAAAAGAGAGGAGGTAGACTAGGTTAAATATGGATAAGTTTGTGCCCTGAGGGCATTAGCCACAGCCACACCCTCCCCTACAGAAGTGCTCACAGCACAGCCCTCACCATGGAATGGAGCTGGAGAACCCTCCTCCTGGTGGCCTTGGCGACAGGTAATGGGCTCCCATCCTGGGTTGAGGAGGGGACCAGGAGAGTCTAGGGGGTTTTCCACCCACTCCTGTCTCCTCTTCACAGGTGTCCACTCCCAGGTGCAGCTGGTGCAGTCTGGGGCTGAGGTGAGGAAGCCTGGGGCCTCTGTAAAGGTCTCCTGCAAGGCTTCTGGATACACCTTCACCAGCTACTCTATGAACTGGGTGAGACAGGCCCTGGGACAGGGCCTGCAGTATATGGGCTGGATCAACACAAACACTGGGACACCCACGTATGCCCAGGGCTTCTCAGAACGATTTGTCTTCTCCATGGACACCTCTGTCAGCACGGCCTATCTGCAGATCAATGGGCTCAAGTCTGAGGACACGGCCATGTATTACTGTACAAGACACAGTGAGGGGAAGTCAGTGTGAGCCCAGGCACAAACCTCCCTGCAGGAGGGGCTGAGACCACCAGGGAGCGCTCAGTATCCCTGAACACAAGGACCATCCCAGCAGCAGGTGCAGTTGGAGGTTTTGGCTGGTTTCCTGTGTGGTTTCCTCTTTATGTCACAGTTTCCCTCAGGGAACCTCTGGATTCCTGGCTCTGCACTTACCTCGGAAGTCTCTGAGTTAGAAAAATCTCTTGTAAAGAGACACAACTTTCTCATGTGGACAAAAAGCACAGAATCTCTTTCAGACAATGTTATGTCCAATTGACAATCATCTAATTTTCTGACCCAAATGCCCTGAATCTAACAAGAGGTTCCACTGACTTAAAAGTGCAGCTCACCTGAATGTTCACCTTAAATTGAAAAGCATCTCTATTTCTAGCCTTGGCCAACACAGTTATTTGAACCCAAAGCTGAGAAGAAAACCCCCAGTGATGACAGTCATTGACTTGTCATCATGCTCATAGCACCAAGAGTAGGTGACACTAGGCAGAGGCAGAGGGAGTCACACAGGTAGGCTGATGACAAACACAAACATTAAGGTACATGGAATGTTTATTATGCATATGGTTGAAATATCTGGGAAGCAGAGGAAAGGCCCTTCAATCAGAGCTGGTTTCATGAAGCCATGAAAGGAGACTGGCCCAGGGCTTTTATTTTGTCTAGGCGCTTGGGGATGGTGAGGAATTCTGCTTCCAGCAGGTGGTTTCAATCTCAAAATGACATCTAAAGAGAAAACTATGATTTCTTAACTGAATTTCCATGTCACGGGCAGATGGAGAAGAGGCAGCAATGAACCATCAGTTGTCAGAACTCAAACAAAGAAGAAAATAGAGTATGGCTACTCCTTTTGCTTACAACTATAAAAAAGCAAATATTGAGATAAAATATTCTTATGTGTGTACAAAAAACAAGAGCTACAGAAAATGAGAATAATAATTATAAGTAAGCAAATGATTAGGATGGTGAAATTTATGATGGTGATGATGATGATGATGGACTGAGACAGGTCCATTGAGATTATGGCTCCTTAAAAAGACACACCATCACCATGGCCCCTCCCATGGACGGTGTCCACTATTCTCTGTAAGTATTGACATATTTTCTTCTGAGAGCCCAGTGAATTATGAAGCTTGGGTGATCCCTGATGTGACCAGGTGAGTAATGAGGGCAAAAGGATCCAAGTGTGAATCCCCTGGACCTGGGGAGGTGTTACCATCTACAACTGAGACACTGTGAGAATGTGCATGTAGGTAACAAGGAATCTCCTTTCCACAGGGTCCTATTTCTCTTTATCCCTACCTGCATTATCCTTAACATCTCTATTTCTAAAAATCTCCTGTTGATTATTATTCAGGTATTTTCCCCAATGATAGAAGCTTTCCCCATATGCCTTGCATTTTCTGCTGAGATTTTAGTGGAAGAGGCGTTAAACCCATATTTAGAGTAACAATCAGTTCATGCAAGTCAGGCATATTTCTGATGTGTGATTCAAAATAAATCTTGCATTCTCCCCTTACAGTTTCATAGTTAACAATATAGGACATATTAAAAGGATCTTTTATCATAAACAAGTGGAATATCATCCATAATGCAAAGATTGTTCAATGTATGTAAACCACAGAATGTAGGATGAAAACATATCATCACACTCTCTGACCCGCTCCATGGTTGAGAGTCAACCTATGAACCAGGAGGTCATAGTTTAATTCCTGGTCAGGGCACATGCCCAGGTTGTGGGCTTGACCCCAGTAGGGGGTGTGCAGGAGGTATCTGATCATGATTCTCTCTCATCATTGATGTTTCTTTCTCTCTCCCTTCCTCTTGGAAATCAATAACAATGTATTTTTTAAAATAAGCTCACACTCTCTGTCCTGAGACTGGTACAGACTGTCTCTACATGACCCCTTCCCTCAGACAGGCACTCCTGTGCCCCTTATGATCTTCAATATAACTAGAGGCCCAGTGCACAAAATTTGTTCACAGGTAGTGTCCCTAGCGGCTGCTGACTCCCAGCCAAGGCCTCCCTTTCCCTGTTGCCAGCTGCCAGCCAGGGCCTTCCTTCATTCCACACCTCCCCCTGGTGGTCAGTACATGTCATAGCGAGTGATCGAACTCCCAATCGGTTGAACTCCTGAGGGGACACTTTGCATATTAAGCTTTTATATAGATAGATTTTAGTCATCAACACACACAGACCACTAAATATATTCATCTGGCATGTGCATCCTCGATGGTCACCCAGAACATGTGTCAGACAAGTGGCCTGAAATTGCCATCAGACCCCTGCTAAGCCGACCTGCCATAAACCATGGCAATACCAGGTAACACAAGGCCTGTGCAAGGTGAGGGCACAGCCAGCACAGAGCACTTCTAACAGCAAACACACCTTATGTCAGACACTGCCATCTCTAGGACATCACAGGACAAAGCTCCTGTGATGAGCGGGGTGGGCTGGTGAGCCCAATGCCACAGTGTCCCCAGTAACCAGAGCTTGTGGAGACAGTGAGATATCTGTAAAGGTGAAAGTCGCAGCACAGACACAAAGCAGAACTGGGAGAGGAATCCACAGCTGGAATAAGTTCAGAGAAAACGCAAAGTTTAGTAAATGATGGTAAGAGAGGTGTTTACTTAAGAAATTGAAAAAGGGGACGAAATGTGTATTTCCATTGAGTGTAACTCAACACAGATGAAAACTAATGATTTCCTGGTCTTTTTTTCTTATAAAAATATGTTTTTATTTATTTCAGAGAGGAAGGGAGAGGGAGAGAGACATAGAAACATCAATGATGAGAGAGAACCATCTATCAACTGCCTCCTGCACACCCTCCACTGAAGATTGAGCCTACAACCCAGGCATATGCCCTGACCAGGAAACAAACTGTGACCTCCTAGTTCAGTGGTCTGCAAACTGCGGCTCGCAAGCCACATGCGGCTCTTTGGCCCCTTGAGTTTTTAGCAAAGGCCAGTTTAGTAGTACCCTAATTAAGTTAATAACAATGTACCTGCCTATTTGGTTTAAGTTTAAAAAATTTGGCTGTCAAAAGAAATTTCAATCATTGTACTGTTGATAATTGGCTCTGTTGACTAATGTGTTTGCTGACCACTGTCCTAGTGCTCAACCACTGATGGATGTCAGCCAGGCTCAGCTTTTCGTTATATTCATTACACTGCCTAAAAGTACCAACAGACTGTATTGCACACACAGATTCATAACCACAGAAACCATAAAAACAATATATTAAATGAAGTGCAAAAAGACATTCAGCAGAGCAAAACAAACAGCAGGCTGATTGTCCTAAAAAGAGGGCAGATTGTTCTTCTGGAGTTCAGTCCCAGGAAACAGCTGCCACAGGAAAAAAAGGTCCAGACATGGGTTTTTATCAATTCATTACAAGTCAAGTGCAAATTCAAAGGAAATTGAGGTTTAGATTTCCCATGAGTGTAATAAGAACTTAGAACAAGGAGAACCTTTAACCAAACATCTCATATGTAGGTTGAGCAAGAAATGAGCAGTGAGACTCAGCCAGGGTATCTGATGGAAACCCTGCTGCTGATGGAAACTTCTGCTGCTGAGCTCTGAGCATCTCCCACAGGATGATCTGGAATTGCTCCTGCACCAGCATTTCTATCATCTGCTCCTTTGTGTGAATATTGGGGTCTCAGTCACTGCCTAGCAAGCACTATCAGATGCCTGAAGACTTCCCTGGACCTAGATGGACCCTCACAGCAGAGCTTTCTGAACATCTGCCTGAAGACGAGAGGGTTGACAGGACTCCTACCTGGCCTGTCTCA
The DNA here is from genome assembly GCA_026230045.1 of Corynorhinus townsendii. Lineage (NCBI taxonomy): Eukaryota > Metazoa > Chordata > Mammalia > Chiroptera > Vespertilionidae > Corynorhinus > Corynorhinus townsendii. The sequence continues at coordinate 4,249,528 of JAPDVU010000016.1, forward strand.
ACATTCTTGACACAGACTTTTTCAAGGCTCTTTGGCAGATTCCTGGAAGGCTCTCATGGAACCTGGGCCTGTGGAGCTGCTGTGAGGACATCTCCTGGCTCCTTGGCTGCCATCTCATTTGGAAGTGACAGTATTTGGTCATCCTAGACTTCTCTATCTTTTTCTCTCTTTGGGTCTCCTTCAGTCTCCATTCTGGCACTCTGGAAAAGGATTACTCAGGCTCCTGTACGTTTGCCACTTCATAGGGAGCTCACCACAAGAGCAGACACCTCACAAGTGACTCTGAGAAAAAGCTCAACCTCTTTTTGACGTCTGGAGAGGAGAACCAACATTTCCTTTCAGACTCCCATGTCGGTCCAAGTGAGAAGAGGAAGCAATGAGCCATCAGTTTTCAGCAATCAAAATATGGCTACCTATTTTACTGAACAACTATAAATATTGAGCATATATTGAGAAAAAGGGTCATTATGTGGGAACAAAAACATCCTCCATAGAAAATGAGACACATGATTATAAATGACAAAATAATGATAATAATGGTTGTGGTGGCGATGCTGATTGCTGGGACTGACTAGCAGACCCTGAATGACAGATGAATGGATTACTCTGACACACATTTCTGTGAAAGAGAGGGCTAAAGGACTGCCTGGTTAAAGGAACCAGATAGCCCAGTTCACCTGCCTCCTTAGGCTTTTATTGTAGCAACATCTTGAACTAAAATTAACCTTTAGGTACTACCATAAGGATCAGTATCCTTGAGAAAGCACATGCTCCTACAAGGTTGTGTCTAAAGACTAAATACCTGGGGGCTTGGGCTTACTAGGAAAAGTCAGGGAAGGTGCTGCATTCTTCTGTAAGGTCACCCTAGAGGCCCACAACCTTTCAAAGATTCCCCCTTATAGATTTTCTAACCAAGTCCTGTGCTTACCCACAGATGACGGTGTTGATGACCATAGAATTGGACAGAGGGTGTGGTCCATTGTTCTGGATGAGCTCTCTCTCTCCTATCCAAAGCCATAAGTTGTTTGGAAAACTTTGTATCAACTTTAAGTTGTGGCCATTGTGGTTTTAATTTCCAATGACATCTAAAGAGAAGATTCCTGCTTTTATTATTTGATAAAAAGTCAATGTGTGTGGACAACCACCATGTCTACAAAATATGAGAATAATTTTAAATAAGCAACTAATGATGAAACAGAGGTCCTGGTCTAAAGAAATTAAGGCTTTTCATATGGACACACCATCATCATGGCTCCTCCAGTGAGGGGTGTCCATTCTTCCCTGTAAGTATTGAGAGATTTCATAAATGAGAGCTAATGAATTATGCAGCTTTGGTGATTCATGGTGTGGCCATGTGAGTAATGACCCCAACGGTGTCCAAGTGCAGATCCCTTGCACCTGGGAAGGTGTTACCTTTCAGAACAGAGACACTGTGAGAATGTGCATATAGGAAACAGGAATCCCCTTCCCACAGTTTGCAGCGACATGTTCCTTATTTCTCTTGATCCCTGCCTCCAGAATCTTTAATGTTTCTACTTCCCACAAACTCCTGCTCTTAATTATTTGGGTATTTCCTACGATGATACAAGCTATCTCTATCATGCCCTGAACTTCCTTCTGGACCTTCACTTGAGGAGCTTTTAAACCCGTATTTCCAGTAACTCTATATTCGTGAACATCAGGCATATTTCTGTCATGTGACTCAAATCAAGTCCAGCTTCCTCTCCTTACCCAGTTCCAAAATCACGTACTGATTTAAGGGTGGTTTCTCAAAAACGCTCCTCTTTGATACCAGAACCTGTTCCTGTCCCTGTGGCAGCTCTAGCCAATCCACATGGTCAGGGGAGGCTCAGCATTTTGGAGGGAGTTCCTTGCATTACTATGTGAGAGACAGTGAAGGGAAGTCAGTGTGAGCTCAGTCACAAATCTCCGTGAAGGAGAAGTTTCGACCAATAGGGGGCGCTCAGGGTCCCTGAACACAAGGACCATCCTAGCAGCAGGTGCAGTTGGAGGTTTGGGCTGCTGTCCTGTGTGGTTTCCTCTCCATGTCACAGTTCCCCTCAGGGAACCTCTCTGGATTCCTGATTCTGTGCTTACCTCTGAAGTCTATGAGTTAGAAAAGTCTGTTGTAAACAGAAAACTCTCTCACATAGATAATCTCCAGAGAGTGTGATTCAGATATACTTGTGCTAAAATGACTATTAAATACCAAATCTTCTGACCCATGTCATGTAAATCTAACAAGAGTCTCTGATGACTCAACAGTGAAGCTCACCTGAATGCTGCACAGCATGCACGACAAGTATGTGACCCCAAAGCTAGAGAAGAAGGACCTCAAGTGGTGATGGTTATTGTCTTGGCATCATGCTCTCAGCACCAAGAGTAGGTGACACCAGGCAGAAGCAGAGGGACCCACAACAGCTTGGTGCAGATGTGCAGGCTGATAACACACACACACACACACACACACACACACACACACACACACACACACGGGAAATGGAATGCACATAATTGAAATCCCTGAGAAGCACAGGAAAGGCCCTTGAGGAAGTCAGACCCGATTTGATGGAACCTGGAAAGGAGACTAGCTTAGGGGTCTTCTTTTGGCGAGATATTTGGGGATTGGAAGGAATTTTTCTTCAAGGGGGTGGTTTCAATCTCACCATGACATCTAAAGAGAAAACTATTATTTCTTAACCAATATCCCGCATTGGGGGCAGATTGAGAAGACACAGCAATGAGCCATCAGTAGTTAGAAGCCAAACCAAAAATATAGTTTATGGCTATATATTTTACTTAAAAATATACAAAATGAGCAAAAATTGAGAAAAAGAATCCTTAAGTGTATACAAAAACCAGGTCTAAAGAAAATGAGAAGAATAATTATAAGGAAGCAAATGATAATGAAGATGGTAATGATGATGATGGTGGTGGTGCTGGTGCTGGTGATGATGTTGATGATAAAATTGGAAAGGAATCTTGATCCAATGTCTTGGTGGCAATCTATACTTTTCCACCAATCTGTCAACGGCTTTTTCAAAGGCATGTATCAACTTACAGTTGGGCCATTGAGGTCTCAATCCCCAGTGGTATACGAAGAGTAAATGCTTGTTTTCTTTTCTGATAAAAAGGAATTGTGTGTGGACAATCACCATGTCTATAGAAAATCAAAGAGTGATTAGAAGTAAGCAAACTGTGATGATGATGATGATGATGATGATGATGATGATGTCATATGATGATTACAATGAAGATGACGGACTGACAGGAAACCTGGTCTAATGGAATGATGGAACCTCATACTGACACACCATCATCATGGCTCCTCCAGTGACTGGTGTCCACTCATCCCTGTAAGAGTTGCCAGATTTACAATGGGGAGCCAATGAATTAGGCAGCTTCTTTGATTCCTGATGAGACCACGTGACTAATGAACCCAGTGGTGCCCAAGTACTAATTTCCCATAACTGTGAAGGGGTTACCTTCTAGAACGGAGACACTGTGAGAATGTAGGAAACAGGGAATTTCCTTCTTACCGGTTTGCAATGACAGGTTTATTATTTCTCTTGATCCCTATCTGCATGATCTTTAACATTTCTACTTCTCACAAACTCCTGTTCCAAATTGTTCAGGTGTTTCCTATGATGATACAAACTGTCTCCATCATGTACTGTACTTCCTTCTGGGCCTTCACTGGAGAAAGCTTTAAAGCCATATGTCCAGTAACTCTTGGTCCATGAAATCAGGTATATTTCTGTGACTCAAAAAAAAATCCAGTTTCCTCCCCTCACTCACTTCCACAGTCATCTCCGATATATGGGTAGTTTCCCATCAGTGCTCCCCTCTGGTACCAGAGCCTGCTCCAGTCCCTGTAGCTGATGTAGTCAATCCACATGGACAGTGGAGGTTCTGCATTTTCTGGGGAGCTCTTGTAAAATCTCCCAAAAGTGGTCCCAATAAAGAAAATATTGTTAAATTAGCCTCAGTTATAATTAAAGACTTTTGTCCTGTCAAAGATTCCATTGAGTAAATGAAATCAGAAACATATACATATTTTGTATATGTATAAAATACACATTTTGGATGTTATATGTTTGTGGGAGAGCCCAGCACCCTGTGACCACAGTGCTCTCTCAGGGGAAGGGCAGAGGGAGACTGGGAGTGAGGGATTCCTCTCAGAATTGAAATTTCTTTTCCTGTGAGACATTCTATGGTAGGAATGCTCTACACTCACCTGCCTCTGAGCCCCAACATCACTGATGACACTAGACTGAGAAAACAGGTCAATGTCTTTCCATCATCATTTCAACATATGAATTATTCTAAGTTGTACACATTCATGACCACTGCTTTTATTTCTTGTCTTTATGACTATTTCTGATGTAACTATTTGGGTTTTCAGCAATATTCCTAAAGGAAGCATTTGCACAGGAAGCTGTAGACACAGTCACAAAATTTTCAACATCAAGGATCACAAATATCCACCTGCCTGTACTTGGGAATGGTTTCTCTGAGTAAAGTAACATCAATTAATATGTAAGATACTGAAAGTAGCTGTCCTTTATTTTTATATCTTACATAAGGGTGGGATTTATATAAAATTAGATTTAAACATTTGGAAATTGTGGATACACTAGGGCGTTGAAATCATAAAGTCAGAACAAATGCTAAACCCTTTTACATCTGTTTGAAAGATGTATGAGAAGATATTAGTGTAATCTGCTCATGTAGTCCATAATTGTTCTTATGCTCAGAGATTTTAGACTGTGCTTTGACCTTAAACCAATGAGTCTCATGACCCATGTGGTCTGCTGAGCCCAATTTACATGCTTGAGTGAGATCAAGGGAAGAGATGGCCCCATATAGTCCTCAGAAAGACCAGGTAAGCCCAACCTCAGGCCCTACACTTATATGAAAGGCGGTCCCACATGCAAATTTCTCTTCAAACTCCAGGGTAAATCATCTCCTGGGCTGTGCAGGCTCACAGCTCTCTCCTCACACAGGACTGAGTTCTCTGGTGAGGTATAGCTGTGATTTAGAAGAAGATGAGACTGCTGAGTCTTCTCCTGTGTCTGGTGACAGCCCACCAAGGTGAGGGTATCAAGGGTTAGACAGGGGTCATGGTATGGCTGTGACTGCACATGACTGACAGGGATTGATTCACCTTGTCCCCAGGTGTCCTGTCCCAGGTGCAGCTGCAGGAGTTGAGCCCAAGACTGGTGAAGCTCTCACAGACCCTCCTCCTCACCTGCACTATCTCTGGTTACTCCATCACCAGTGGTTATGACTGGAGCTGGATATGCCAGCCCTGGGGGAAGGGGCTGGAATGGATGGGACTTATAAACTACTAGTGGCCTGGTGCCTGAAATTCATGCATGGGGTTGGGGTGTCCCTCAGCCCGGCCTGCACCCTCTCCAATCTGGGACCCCTCAAATATGTCCTACTGCCTGTTTACAGGGATTGGGCCTAAACTGGCAGTCAGATATCCCTCTCACAATCTGGGACTGCTGGCTCCTAACCACTGACCTGCCTGCCTGCCTGCCTGCCTGATTGCCTCTAACCACTCTGCATGCTGGCCTGCTCATCCCCAACTGTCCCCTGCTGCCAGCCTATTTGCCCCCAAATGACCCCTGCCAGCCTGATCACCCACAACGGCCCAGCCCCCTACTAGCCTGATCACTCACAACTGCCCTCCTCTCTTAGCCTCTAACCGCCTCTACCTTGGCCCCGCCACGATGGCTTTGTCCAGAAGAACATCCGGAAGATCTCCTAGAAGGTGTCCCAGTCTAATTAGCATTTTATTAGTATAGATAGAGGCCTGGTGCATGGGTGGGGGCCAGCTTGTTTGCCCTGAAGGATGTCCAAGATCAGTGTGGGGTTCCCTTGGGGTATGGAACATCCTGGGCGAGGGGTCTGTGGTGGTTTGCAAGCTACCCATGCCCCCAGGGGATGAGGGTCCCTGCTGGGGGGATGTGGCCATCCTGGGTGAGGGGCTGATGACTGTTTGCAGGCTGGCCAAGCCCCCCAGCGGGCGCCTTCACCCCATTGGAGTGTGGCTAGCCTGAGTGAGGAGCTGAGGGCTGTTTTCAGGCTGGCCACACGCCCCAGCAATCCAGGCTCCCAGCCCCTCCTTTTTTTCTTTTTTTAGCACCTCCTTGAGCAGAGGCCAGGGCTGGCTGGAAGCAGTTATCTGGGATGTATTTATCTTCTATAATTGAAACTTTGTAGCCTTAAGCAGAGGCCAGGGCCAGCCAGAGTGTGTGGGAAGCTTGGCTTCCTCCATTGCCCGGGGCAACCCAAGCCTCCTGCTGGCTCCAGCTCAATGGCCACCACCAGCATAGTTGAGTTACTTTGAATACTCTCTCCTGATTGGCTGGTGGGAGTGGCTGGTGGGTGTAGCAGAAGTAGGTCAATTTGCATGTTTCTCTTTTAATAGTGTAGATAATGGAGACACTTACTACAGCCCCACCCTCAAGAGCTGAACATCCATTTCCAGAGACACGTCCACAAACCAGTTCTCCCTGCAGCTGGGAGAACGTCCACGAACCAGCTCTTCCATGACCACCGAGGACACAGCAATGTATTACTGTGCAGGACCCACAGTGAGGGTAAGTCAGTGTGAGCCCAGACACTAACCTCCTGAGAGGGACAGCAGGGCTAGCTGCAGGGATGCTCAGGACACCAAGGGATGCTCAGGACCCACAGATTAGCACAGGCAGCCCAGGCACAGGAGCAGAGGGAGGCCTAGCATGGACCCTGTTTGAGGCTGGTTTTCCTCTTCATGTGACATTGGCTCTTGGACCCTCTCTAGAGTCATGATTGGGACATAGACAGCTCAGCATCAAAGAGTTGTAAGTTCTAATGGAGAAGAGAGAACATGTGGTAGCCATTGCCCAGCCCCTGCACACAGAGACAATGGCTGTGGGCCCTGTGTAAGGACAGCAGGGTCCCACCAACAGCAATTTCAGAGGCTGAGTTTGAATATGCCACACACCAGGGATGAGAAGAACTACAGCTCTGACATAACCTCGGTCTTGGGAGGCAGGGAGGCCTCTCCAGCAGGTTCAATGGCCTCAGGGAGCCAGGAGATGGACTGGCTCAGGATGAGCTGTGTCAGGGAGTGGGGGCTGATGGGAGTCCTATGCTGGGCAGTGACTGTAATGGATGGATCCCCTCCAGAGGCAGAGGAGAGACCACCAGGCTTCTTCACCCACATGTCCAGATATGGGCAGAAGTGGAGGAGGGAGGGTGAGGCTTCAAAGCTGCCAGAAGTCAGCACCAAAACTGGGGTCAGACTGCTATGTCCACCTAAGAATTGTAATACTAAGGGAAATGGAGGAATTCATGCATTCAAGTGGATAGGAACCAGATGAGCCAGTCATTAGGCACAAAGCAGGAGTGAGAGTGGGTTCTGGTTCTCCCACTGACTGAAGCTTCCACTGTCTGATCCTCCCCTCGTACAGAAGGTCTGGGGTCAGCTTCTGCTTCCAGAATTGCAGCTTCTAGTGGGTTCTGAGAGTCCTGAGTCAGAAGTCCTGCACTGGAGCAGTTCTGAAAGGTGTGAATTGCACTGTGAGCTGTAAGGTGTGAACTCAGGGATCACCTGGAATTTCACGACCACCGTTGCTGTTAACACACATGATCAGGCCTCTTTAGGGAGGTTCAAAACCCCTTTCCCTCATATCTCTTCCAGATAATGCATCTCAGTTAAGTGATTTAATAGAAGATACAACTGCCCTGCACTTTGATTCCCCCCCGCCCCGCCCCATCTGTAGTCTTAGCCCATCGTGAGTTCACCGGCCCCTTCCCAGATAGTGAGCTTCTTGGTTCCTTCCTCCCAGGATCTTAGGTGGACGCTGGGAGGACAGGAGCAGGTCTGTGACCAGGAGCAGGTCTGTGTCCACACACATGTCAGAGTGCCTGCTGGTCCAGAGTCAGTTCCCGTGTCCCTCTGGGTAAAGGTGAGGCCAGTGTCTCAGAGCCTCTCTGTCATTCAAGACCTGGGAGACCTTCCTGAGCTGCTCCCTGTGGGAAGGGCTTCCTGCTGGGAGAAGTGAGGAGAGAGGAGGGACAGAGTGTGAACCGGTCTCTGCTGCGTGGCCTGGGCTGTGCTCATGGGAGGCAGGTGCTCCTAAGCAAGACCTGTTCCCTGGAGCTGGACTGAGACAGAGGTGGCCCCTGCATGGTCACCTGCAGGCTCAGGGGCTGGCCACTCAGTGTGTGTGTATGTGTGTGTGTGTGTGTGTGTGTGTGTGTATTAAAAGGCTAATATGCAAATTGTCCCCTTGACCAGGAGTTTGACCAGCAGGCAGGCTGGCCAACTGTTCATCTTGTCCATGTCCCCTCCCCCTGACCAGGCTGGCCGGACCCAACGCATGAACAAATGTATGCACTGGGCCTATATATATACTGAGGCCAGATTATTATGCATTCAGAGATCATAATAATCTGTCCACTCAGTGTATATAAAGGGCTAAGTGACTGACCATCTGTCTGTCCATCCGACGGGCCGGTCCATATGCAGCACACTGGCAATCCTATGTAATAAAAGGCTAATATGCAAATCGACGAAACTGGAAAGACTGGCAGAATAACCAGTAGCTATGATGCACACTGACCACCAGGGGGCAGATACTCAATGCAGGAGTTATCCCCTGGTGGTCAGCACATCCCCATAGGAGAGCGCAGCTCAGCCAGAAGCTGGGAATGGCTGATAAGCACAGTGGAGGTGACGGGTGTCTCTCCCACCAGCACTAAGGACATACCCTGAGGGGTCCCAGACTGTGAGAGGGCACAGGCCAGGCTGAAGGACCTTTCCCACCAGTGCACAAATGTCATGAACCCAGCCTCTAGTTTTATATAAAATTATGATTACTCAATTTTGCAATGTTGTGTCTACTTAACCAGTGTCTTTGTACTTGGGAAGATATTTGCATATAATGTTAATCCATTTTATTAATGAAATGAATGACCCATAAAATTAAAATAATGTCACCCACACATCTACTCCAGCATTTATTATATATTTACTAGAGGCCTGGTGCATGAAAATTCATGCCCAGCCTGCCCCCTCTCAAAGTCCGGGAGCCCTCAGGGACGGGAGGCAACCTGACGATCAGGGAAAGGTGATGCACCATCACACCTCTGCTACTGCCACTGCTGGCAGTGCAAGCCTTGGCCAACCCTAGTTACCTGAGCCTTGGCTGGCTTGCCTGTGCCTCAGGCTGGCCCTGGGTGGCTGGGCAACCTTCATCTCAGGCTTGCCTGTGTTGTGCACCTGCTCCAGTGGGGCTGAGGAGACTGGGCACCGCCATCTTGTGGCTGTGGGCTCCACCATCTTTGAGGGTGTTGCAGTCAATTAGCATATTCTCTCCTTATTAGCTGTGGGCACTTCAATCTTTGAGGGTGGGGCATCAATTAGCTTATTTCCTCCTTAGTGGCTGTGGGAACTGCCATCTTTGAGTGTGGGACAGTCAATTAGCATGTTCTCTCCTTATTGGCTGTGGGTGCCACCATCTTTGCAATGATATGAGGGTCCATTAGCATATTCTCTCTTTATTAGATAGGATATAACATACTAGATTTGTGCATGGGCAGGGTCCCTAGGCCTAGGCAGCAATCAGGGCCAATTGGGGCCTCCCTTCACAGGCTGCCAGTTACCAGCCTGGGGCTTCATTCATTCCACACTGCCCCCTGGTGTTCAGCGCACCTTGTAGTGAGCGATCAAACTCCCGGTCTCTGGTCCAACTCCTGAGGGAACACTTTGCATATTAACCTTTTATATATATATATATAAAATATTTTCATTGTTTTATCATTAGTGTAGACAATATTACAGATGTGCTCCCTATTTTCCCGCATTTGCCCCCCTCCACCTGGTTCCCACAACAACCCCGGCCGTCACCACCTATTGTCTGGCTTATCTACACTAATAAAAGAGAAATATGCAAAATTACCATACCTCCATGGCACCCACCTGCCAATTAGGAGTGAGTATGCAAATTAACTCTACAAAGATGGTGGGTTAATTTGCATACACAGGCACGGAGTGAAGACTGAAGTCTCTGGCCCAAGTGAAGACTGAAGACTGAAGACTGAAGATGACTGAGGACTGAAGATGACTAAGGACTGAAGAGGCTTGGCTTCTCAGCTGTAGCCAGAACAAAGGTATGGGTCCCGGGTGCCAGAGGAAAACCGGTGCCGGCAGCCAGGGGAAGGAAGGCCTGTTGCACAAATATCCATGAAACGTGTCTCTATTATGGATATAAGCTCTTGAGTTAATCTCCTCCTGCCCCCTCCTGCTCCTTTCCCTTTGAGATTTTCAGTCTGATTCATGTGTCCCCGCCTCTCATTCTTTTATTTTTTTCATTTTAATTTCTTTATTGATTGAGGTATTACGTATTTGTCCTCATTCCCCCATTACCTTCCCAACCCCACCACTCATGCCCTCACTCCCCTGTTTTCTGTGTCCACTGGTTAGGCTTATATGCATGCATATAAGTCCTTTGGTTGATCTCTTCCCCTTACCCCCACACTCCCCTACTGTCCTTCTGAGGTTTGACAGTCTGATCGAGGCCTCCCTGTCTCTGAATCTGCTTTTGTTCATCAGTTTATGTTGTTCATCATTTCCTATAGATGAGTGAGATTTTGTGATATGTATCTTTCTCTGACTGGCTTATTTCACTTAGCATAATGCTCTCCAGTTTCATCCATGTTGTTGTAAATGGTAGGAATTCTTTCTGTTTTAGTGCAGCATAGTATTCCATTGTGTAAATGCACCACAGTTTTTTAATCCACTCATCTGCTGATGGGCACTTAGGCTGTTTCCAAATCTTAGCTATGGTAAATTGTGCTGCTATGAACATAGGGGTGCATATATCTTTTCTGATTGATGTTTCTAGCTTCTTGAGATATAATCCTAGAAGTGGGATCACTGGGTCAAATGGAAGTTCCATTTTTAGTTTTTTGAGGAAACTCCATACTGTTCTACACAGTGGCTGCACCAGTCTGAATTCCCACAAGCAGTGCATGAGGGTTCCTTTTCCTCCGCATCCTCACCTGCACTTATCGTTTCGTGATTTGTTGATGATTGCCATTCTGACAGGTGTGAGATTGTACCCCATTGTCATTTTCATTTGCATCTCTCATATAATTAGTGACTTTGAGCATGTTTTCATGTTTCTTGGCTTTCCTTCTGTCTTCTTTTGAAAAGTTTCTATTTAGGTCCATTGCCCATTTCTTGATTGGATTGTTTATCTTCCTTTTGTTAAGTTGTATGAGTTCCCTGTAAATGTTGGAGATTACACCCTTATTGGTGATAACATTGGCAAATATGTTCTCCCATGTAGTGGTCTTCCTTGTTGTTTTGTTGATGGTTTCTTTTGCTGTGCATAAGCTTTTTATTTTGATGTAGTCCCATTTGTTTATTTTCTCTTTAGTTTCCATTGCCCTAGGAGCAGTATCAGTGAAGAAGTTCCTTCAGCATATGTCTGAGATTTTACTGCCTGTGGATTCCTCTAGTATTTTTATGGTTTCCCGTTTAAGTCCTTTATGCATTTTGAGTTTATTTTTGTGTATGGTGTAAGTTGGTGGTCTAGTTTCAGTTTTTTGCATGTATCTGTCCAATTTTCCCAACACCATTTATTGAAGAGACTATCTTGATTCCAATGTATGTTCATGCCTCCTTTGTCAAATATTAATTGGGCATAGTGGCTAGGGTCGATTTCTGGTTTCTCTATTCTATTCCATTGATCTATATGTCTGTTCTTGTGGCAGTACCAGCCTGTTTTGAGAACAGTGGCTTTGTAATACAACTTGATATCTGGTATTGAGATCTCACCTATTTTGTTCTTCTTTCTCAGGATTGCTGCAGCTATTCGGGGTCTTTTTTTTATTCCAGATAAATTTTTGGAGAGTTCTTTCTAGGTCTGTGAAATACACCATTGGTATTTTAATGGGGATTCCATTGAATCTATAGATTTATTTGGGTATGGACATTTTGATGATGTTGATTCTACCAATCCATGAACAAGGTATGTTCTTCCATCTGTTTATGTCTTCCTCTATGTCTTTTTTCAGTGTCCTGTTGTTTTTTGCATAAAGATCTTTTACCTCTTTAGTTAAGTTTATTCCTAGTTATCTTAATTTTTTTTTTGGTATGATGGTAAATGGGATTGCTTTTTTAGTCTCTTTTTATGTAAGTTCACTATTGGTGTACAGAAATGCCATAGATTTCTTGACGTTAATTTTGTATCCTGCTACCTTGCCGAATTCATTTATTAAGTGTAATCATTTTTTTGATGAAGTCTTAGGGTTTTCTACTTACAGTATCATGTCATCTGGGAATAAGGACAATTTTACTTCTTCTTTTCTAACTTGGGTGCCATTTATTTTTTCTTCTTGTGTGATAGCAATGGCTAGTACTTCCAGTATTATGTTGAACAGGAGTGGTGAGAGTGGGTATCCCTGTCTTGTTCCTGTTCTTAGGGAAAATGTTTTTAGTTTTTGTCCATTGAGTATGATGCTGGCAGTGGATTTGTCATATATGGCTTTTATGATGTTGAGCTATAATCCTTCTATTCCCACCTTGCTGAGAGTTTTTATCAAGAAAGGGTGTTGGATTTTGTCAAATGCTTTTTTTTTTTTGGTGTCAATTGGTATGACTATGTGATTTTTCTCCCTCAATTCGTTTACGTGATATATCATGTTTATTGATTTTCAGATATTGTACCATCCTTGCATCCCTGGGATAAATCCCACTTGGTCATGGTGTATGATCTTTCTGATGTACTCTTGGATCTGATTTGCTAGAACTTTGTTGAGGATTTTGACATCTATGTTCATGAGGGATATTGGCTTATGATTCTCTTTCATTGTGTTGTTTTTATCTGGTTTTGGTATTAGGATGATGCTGGCTTAATAGAATGAGTTTGGAAGTATACCTTACTCTTGACGTTTTTTGGAATAATCTGAGGAGGATAGGTTTTAGTTCTTCCTTGAATGTTTGGTATAACTCTCCTGTGAAGCCATCTGGCCCTGGTCTTTTGTTTGTTGGAAGCTTTTTGATAACTGCTTCAATTTCTTCCATAGTTATTGGCATATTGAGATTTTTAGAATCTTCCTGATTGAGTTTTGGAAGGTTGTATTTTTCTAGGAATATGTCCATTTCCTCCAGGTTGTCTAGTTTGTTGGAATAGAGTTGTTCATAGTATTTTTTTAAAAAATCTTTATTTTTTTGTGAGGTATGTTGTTATTTCACCTCTCTCATTTCTGATTTTGTTTATTTGGTACCTCTCTTTTTGCTTCTTGGTCAGCCTTGCTAGAGGTTCATCAATCTTGTTTATCCTTTCAAAGAACCAGCTCTTGGTTTCATTGATCTTTTGTATTGTTTTTTTGTTTTTTGGTTGTTTTTTTTTGTCTCTATGTCATTTATTTCTGCTCTAATCTTTATTATCTCCTTCCTTCTGCTCACTCTGGGCTTTTCTTGTTGCTCTCTTTCTAATTCTTTGAGTTGTAGCATTAGATGATTTACTACCACTTTTTCTTGTTTTTTTTTTTTGTTGTTGTTGAGGTAGGCCTCTAGAGCTATAAACTTCCCTCTCAGGACTGCTTTCATCGTGTCCCATAGGTGTTAGATTGTTGTGTTTTTATTGTCATTAGTTTCCAGGATGGTTTTAATTTCTTCTTTGATCTCATTGGTAACCCAATCGATATTTAATAATATGCTATTCAGCTTCCAAGTGTTTGAGTGTTTTGGGTTGTTTCTATTGTAGTTTGTTTCTAATATTATGCCATCGTGGTCTGAGAAGATGCTTGGTATGATTTCAATCTTCTTGAATTTGGGGAGACTTTGCTTGTGACCCAGTATGTGTTCTATTTTTGAAAATGTCCCATGTGCACTTGAGAAGAATGTATATTCCTCAGCTTTGAGGTGAAATTTTCTGAAAATGTTAATTAAATCCATCTGAGCTATTGAATCATTTAGAATTGCTGTTTCTTTGCTGATTTTTTGTCTAGAGGGTTTATTTAGTGATGTCAGTGGTGTATTAAAGTCCCCCACTATGATTGTATAGTTGTCAATCTATCTCTTGATATCTTCCAGGAGATTTTTTAAATGTATTTGGGTGCTCCTGCATTGGGTGCGTATATAGTTATCAGGGTTATATCCTCTTGTTGTATCAATCCCTTTAGTATTATGAAGTGGCCTTCGTTATCTCTTGTCATGGCCTTCACTTTGAGGTCTATTTTGTCAGATTTAAGTATTGCTACCCCAGCTTTTTTTTCATTTCCTTTTGCCTGAAAGATATTTTTCCATCCCTTCACTTTCAGTCTGTGTGAGTCCCTTGTTCTGAGGTTTGTTTCTTGTAGACAGCATATATATAAGCAATTAAAGGCACTTGTTTATAGGCATTTTACTTTTTGAGGCTGTGTTCCTTCTTACCTTTTTGTTTCTTCTTTTACAGCATTCCCTTTAGAATTTCTTGCATTGCTGGCTTGGTAGTGATAAACTCCCTTAGCTTTTTTTTTGTCTTCAAAGCTCCTGATTTCCCCTTCAATTTTGATTCATAGTCTTGCTGGATAGAGCATTCTTGGATTCAGTCCCTTGCTTTGCATCACTTTGTATAAATACTTCCATTCCCTTCTAGCTTGATGTGTTTCTGTTGAGAAATCATATGATAATCTGATGAAGGATCCTTTGTAGGTAACTGTCTCTCTCTTGCAGCCTTTAAGGTTATCTCTTTGTTGATAACATTTGCCATTGTAATCATGGCGTGTCTTGGTGTGGGTTTTTTGGGCTTCATCTTGCTTGGGACTCTCTGTACTTGTGTAACTTTTTTCTTCCCTGTATCAGGGAATTTTTTTGTCATTATTTCTTCAAATAAATGTTCTAATCCTTACTATTCTTCTTGTCCTTCTGGCAGTCTTATTATGTATATGTTATTTCGTTTTGCATTGTCCCGAAGTTCCCTTAGGCTCTCCTCCTGATTTTTTATTTTTTTCTCTAGTTGCTGTTCAGATTGGGCTTGTTTCTGTACTTTATATTCTAATTCACTAATTTGGTCCTCTGTTTCTTCTAGTCTACTGTTTAAGCTTTCCATGGTGTTTTTTATTGTAGCTATATCATTTTTGATTTCTTCATGATTTTTGTATAGGTTGTTGATTTTCTCATCCATCCCGTATATGAACTGTATGACCATTACTCTGAATTCTTTTTCTGTCATGTTGAATGCTTCCATTTCACTTATTTCCTTTCTTGGTGATTCCTCCTTTTCTTTCCTCTGGGGATTGTTTTGTTGTCTCCCCATTCTGACTATCACCAGAAAGTTCAAATGTCAAGTTGTAGGGGCGTGGGCCTTGTGTCGTGGGAGTTTTGCACCCCCCAAGTGTCACTGAAGAGCTCTGACACCAAGATGTGCGGCTGCTGTGGGTTGGTGGGATCCATGCTCGCCCCAGGTAAGAGTCACAGGCGCTTAATGTGGCCTCCTGTGTGCACCTAGAATCAGGGACCCTGCCTGCGCCACGTTGAAAGAGAGAACCCACTGGTGTGTGCCAAAAATCAAAGTCCCCTAGTGTGTGTCAGGAGTCAGAGGCTCCCTGTGTCCATGTCAAGAATTGAGTATCAGAGTCTCTGTTGCTTGGTACTACCTCACACTGAGAATCAGCATCCTTGTGTGCCCATGCGCCAAGAATTGGAGTCGCTGGCTCTTAGTGTGAATGTACATGGAATCAGGGATCCCAGGTGCACATAATGAGGAATGGAGTCCAGTCACTGGTGCTCAAAGCAGCTTCTTGCATGGAGATTCAGGGGCCCCAATCTGCTTGGGAGACTGGGTTGCACAGTCACACTGTGTTGGCAGGAGGTCCACTTCTGCCCTGCAATAAACAGCCTTCTGTGTGCGCTTTCTCTGAATCAAAGTCAGGTGGCACTGCTGCTTAGTGTGGGTGTGGGGTCCAGCCACATGGGTGTGCACTGTGGAAAACAAACTCCCTGTGTCCATGCACCCAGGCTCAAATTCAGCGCTGCCCTCCTATATGGGCATGGGGTCTGGTCATGGGAAACAAACTCCCCAGGTTGGCACATTCAGGTTCAAATTCAGTGCAGCCTCTCTGCTAGGGTGCAGGGTCTGGTCACAGAAAACAATCTCTCCAAAGATGCACACTTAGGGTCAAATTTAGTACAGTCTCTCTGCTTGTGCATCGAGCTTGGTCTCGGGAAACACACTTTCTGTGCCTGACACAAAGGCTCAAAGTCAGGTCGAGCTGTGGCTGGTGTGTGTGTGCAGAAAGCCCTATTGTGTGGCCAGGATCTGACAGATCCTATGACGCTGCTGCAGGGGCGGTGGGGAGGGAGATTGGCTTTGTGACTCACAGAAATCTGCGCCCAGGTACCTGGAGTTGTGGTGTCCCTGGGTCTGCAGCTGCAGTTGCAGGTCTTCTACCAGAGCAGCTGTAGGGTCCTGGTTTGCTACCGAGACCAGACTGGGTGTTGGCGAGGCTAGGATCCTAGTGTCAAGCAGTTCTGTTCTTCAAAATGACGTGGTCTCTGTGCCACCGGTGTCCTCCCTGGAGTATTTGCGGAGGCAGCGGGGTTTTGCTGTCTAAGACTGCCCTGATTGGCAGCCCCTTGGAAGACCTGCAGGATCTAACTGTCCCTATTTCACTCACACACACCCACACATGTCCATACACACCTCTATCGCTCCCTCACTCTCTTACACACTCTCTCTCCCTTCCTTCTTGCTGGTCACCATCTTCCAGAGTCCTCATTCTTTTTTTATTTATCAGTTTATTTAGTTTATTAGATTCCACCTATAAGTTAGATCATGTGATATTTGTCTTTCTCTTACTGGCTCCCTTAGCATAGTACTCTCCAGTTCCTCCATGCTATCTCAAAGGGTAAGAGTTCCTATATTTAGGGGGATTCCTATATTTTAATTACTTATGCATCTTTGGGATGTTAGAAAAGACTTCATTGTTATCTAAAGATTTTATGTAAAAAGGAACTGCTTTAAGAATTGGAAACTCTGCACGTGTGTGTGTGTGTGTGTGTGTGTGTGTGTGTGTGTATATGTAATAAAGCAGCATGGGCTGAAAACAAAACAAAACAAAAAAACAACAAATGTAAACCAGTAACTGTGATACATGTCATCCGTAGTATGAAGGATGAAGTGTACCATCTTATAAATAGACGCAGAATAAAACCTTTAAAATGGAAAATTGCTTCAGAATTTAAATTCTTAGCATATCATGTATAGAAGGGATGGAACTCGATGTAATAAAGGTCACATTTGAGAAGCCATCAAGTGACATCATGTTACACAGAGAAAATGTCAAAGTTATTCTTCTTACATCACGACTGATTTAAGGGCTCCCCTGTGACTACTTCTATTCATCAAAATTAGAAGTCCTTGTCAAAATAATTGGGCAAGAAGAAAATGTCCAAATAAGAAAGAAAAAAGTTAAAGAAACAAGTTTCTCCTTATCTGTTTACAGATGACCTGAACTTGTACATACAAAACCCTAAAAACTGTATGAAAGGCTAATAGAACTAGAATTCAGGAAATATGTAAGATACAAAACCAACACACAAATGGCTTGGGTTCCTGCACACTCTCAACAAAGTGTCTTCATGGCTCTAGGAAATATGTGGGGCTGTTGGAGAGGAAATTGAAGGAAGAAAATGTGAACTGGCTAAACAAGGAGATCACAACCTAATTAACAAGAACCCCAGAGGCATGTGTAATCAGTCTTGGTTAATTCCCCATCATGTTCTCAGATAGCTTTCCCCCAATGTAGCACTGGGTTAGGTGCAGGTTCCAGTTGACCCCCATCATGTGGGGACAGAGTGACAGCAGTCCCAAGGGTCACATGCAGACATCAGGTTTCCAATAACAAAATTTTCATAACGTAAACTTAATTACTCCTAAATCCTTTCCAACATCTTCCTCTAGGTGCTGGTCATGATGGAGATTCTTCTATATCCCAATGTATGAAACTGGATCTAAAACAGAGACTAAGGAATAAACACAGTAAATGAGGCAATGCAGCTTCTATATGTCCAGCACCAAACTCACCTGAAGGAATAAGACCTGGGAGCTCTCTCTGTGTCTCTATAGTTCATGCTTCTGGTTCCCAGGGACCCACACAAATGCTCCTGTATCCTCCAACACTTGGTCTACTGGCTCTAGGCTCACACTCTTGTCTTACTTTATCCTCTTATCAGTTTGTAGGGGAAATAGTGTCAGAGGGAACTTCCCATCTCCTGAACTTGACTCCTGCACTTTTACTTCTTTCTCGGGTTGTGAGGGTTTCTTTCTCTTGGTTGTCATTACTGGTGACTGTCAAATGCATCTCTTATTTTAAAGCTATTCCTTTTGTTTTTATGATAGTTTCTCTCCTGGGTCTTTCTACAGGTCTCCTGGAGCATTTGAATCCACTGGGGAGGGCACAGGTCCAGATGTGGGGAGTAATTCTTCACAGACATGCACGCTTGGACATGTCACACTCTGGGTCCGTGTTCTTTATGTCATAATTCAACTCCAGAGCTCCCTATATAGGAGGCAGACATGCAAATCAGGCCCCCTCTGCTCATAAAAACCAGTTCTGCCTTGACCCTGCAGCTCTGGGACAGCAGCCCAGCCCCGGGATCCCAGGTGTTCCCATTCCCTGATCATAACTGAGCACAGACCACTCACCATGGTGTTTGGGTTCAGCTTGGTTTTCTTTGTAGCTATTTTGAGAGGTCGTTTATGGAGAAGAAGAAACACTGAGTATGTGAGTGGGCATGAGTGAGAGAAACAGTATACAGGTCAGCGTTTCCTGACCAGGATGTCTCTGTGTTTGCAGGTGTCCAGTGTGAGGTGCAGCTGGCGGAATCTGAGGGAAGCTTGGTGCAGCCTGGGGGATCTCTGAGACTCTCCTCTGCAGCCTCTGGATTCACCTTCAGTAGCCACTGGATGACCAGGGTCCGCCAGGCTCCAGGGAAGGGGCTGGAGTGGTTATGTAGAATTAATGCTAATGGAAGTACCACAAACTATGCCAACTCTGTGAAGGACTTATTCACCATCTCCAGAGACAACGCCAAGAACACGTTGTATTTGCAAATGAACAGCCTGAGAGCCGAGGACACAACCATGTATTTCTGTACAACATACACTGTGAGGGGAAGTCAGTGTGAGCCCATACACAAACCTCCCTGCAGCAGAGGCTGTGACCACCAGGAGGCGCTCAGTGTCTCTGAACACAAGGACCAGCCCAGCAGCAGGTGCAGTTGAAGGTTTTGGATGGTTGCCTGTGTGGTTTCCTCTTCATGTCACAGTTTCCCTCAGGGAACCTCTCTGGATTCCTGATTCTGCACTTACCTCTGATGTCTCTGAGTTAGAAAAGTCTGTAGTAATCAGAGACAACTTTCTCAAGTGGACGAACCACAGAGTCTCTTTCAGACAATCTCATGCCCAAATAATAAACATCAATTTTTCTGACCCAGGTCCCCAGTTCTAACCAGAGGTTCTGCTGACTCAACAGTGCAGCTCAGCCCCTCACAGCTCAGGATACCAGCCAGTTAGTAGGACATGAGTGTGCTGGACAGGGGACACCAGCATCATGAGACCCCAAAGCTAGAGAAGAAGGACCCTGATGGTGAAGACCATTGACTTCTAATCCAAATAGCACCTAGAGTAGGTGATACCAGGGCAGTTTGATATAGATATCTAGGCTAATGACAAATACTAACCCCAAGGTGAAATGGCATGTTTATTACACACATAGTTGAAATCCCTGATAAGCATAGGAAAGGCCCTTCACCAAGTCAGACGTGCTTTGATGGAACCAGGAAAGGAGATTGGCTAGGAGATTTTATTTGTTGGGGTGGTGGGGGAGGGAGAGTAATTCTGCTTATATGGGGCTTGTGTGGTTATAATCTCACAATGACATCTAATGACAGAACCATAATTTTTTATCTGATTTCTCATGGATTTCAGATGAAGAAGAGGCAAGAATAAGCCATCCGTTTCCAGTAGTCAAACAAAAAAATGAGATAAGGTATGGCAACCTATTCTACTTAACAACTATACAAAATGAGCAAAAAATAACATAAAGTGTCATTCATTGTGTGTGTTCAAAAACCAGGTCTACAGAAAATGAGAAAAATAATTGTAAGTAAGCAAATGAGGTTGAAGATGATAAAGGTGATCATGATGATGATGGTGATGGAGGTGGTGATGGTGATAGAGGTGGTGATGGTGATAAAAGAATTGGAGAGAGGTCATGGTTCAATGTCTTGGTTGGAATCTGTAGTTTACCCAAGGTCAACAGTTTTTAAAAGATCTTGTGTCACATTGAGGTGAACCTTTGGTTTCAATTTCCCAATGATATCTACAGAGGAGATGCCTGCTTTCTTTTCCTATAAGAAGTCATTCTGAGTAGACAAGCATCATGTTTACAGAAAATGAGAAAATCCATTATAAGTAAGCAAATGGTGTTGGTGATGATGATGATGCCAATGGTGAAGACAATGGACTATGAAAGAGTCTTGATCCAATGAAACGATGGCTTCTCAAACAGACACACTATCACCATGGCTCCTGGGTAAGTGGTGTCCACCCTTTCCTATAAGTGTTGAGAAATTTCATAAATGGGACCCAAATGAATTATGCAACTTGGGTGGTTCATGTCAAAACTATGTGATTAATGACTTCAAAGGTATCCAATGTGGATCCCCTGGACCTGGGAATGTGTTACCTTCTAGAAGAGAGACACTGTAAGAATGTGCATGTAGGAAACAGGGATCTCCTTCCCACCAGTTTGCAATGACACATTCTTTATTTCTCTTGATCCCTGCCTGCATGATCTTTAACATTTCTACTTCTCACAAACACCCGTCCATAATTATTCAGGTATTTCCTATGATGATAAAATCTGTCTCTATCATACCCTGCTTTTCCTTCTGGGCTTCACTGAAGGGGGCTTTAAATCCACTTGACTAGTAACTCTCTGTCCTGAGCATCAGGCACATTGTGTAATGTGACTCAAAACAGGTCCAGCTTCCTCCCCTCACCCAGTCCCATAGTCACATCCAGATTTATGGGTAGTTTTCCACCAGCGCTCCCCTCTGGTACCAGTACCTGAACCTGCTCTAATTTTTGTGGCTACTATAGTCAATCCACATGGACAGTGGAGGCTCAGCATTTTTCTAGGGATATCTTTGTAAAATCACCTAAAATAAAACCCATTAAAGAAAATATCATTAAATTAGATTTGGTTAAAAATAAAGGCTTTTTACCCATCAAAGATTCAATTCAGCAAATGAAAATACAAACAGAATTATAAGGAATAAATATATTCCTAAATCATATGTCTAATATCAGAATGTATAAGTTATACATTAAAGATGTTATATGTTTGTGGGATAGCCCAGCACCCTCTGACCACATTGACCACACACCCACCCCCAGGGAAAGGGCTGGGAGTGAGGGATTTCTCTCAAGGTTTAAGTTTTCTTTCCTATGACTAGGGATATTATCTGTTTGCAGGTTACATGTCTTCACTCACCTCCCTCTGGACTCAGACATCACCAGTAACACCAGACTGAGAAAACAAGTCAAATCTCCATCTATCCTCATGTCAACATATGAATGGTTCTGAGTTGTACACCTGCATGACCACTGCTTTTGTGTTGTGTCTTTTCTCCACCTAAAGCCATTATTGTTTCTGAAATAACTAGTTTGGAGACTCTGCCATAGATCATGGGCACACATGTCAAATACTTTGCACAAGAAGCTGTAAACAAAATTACAAAATTTCAAACTTCAAGAATTACAAATGTCTCACCTGCCTGTGCTTGGGAGGTAATTTTTCAGATTAAAGTAACATCATAAATTAAGATGTAAGATATTGAGAATGGCTGCTCTTTATTTTGATTTTTTGCATAACTATAGAAAATAGTTATATAAAATTAGATTTAAAATTTTGGAAGTTGTGGATACAATAAGATTTTGACATTCAGAAAAGGTCTAAACCAGTGGTCGGCAAACTCATTAGTCAACAGAGCCAAATATCAACAGTACAATTGAAATTTCTTTTTGAGAGCCAAATTTTTTAAACTTAAACTTCTTCTGACGCCACTTCTTCAAAAGAGACTCCCCCAGGCCGTGGTATTTTGTGGAAGAGCCACACTCAAGGGGCCAAAGAGCAGCATGTGCTCACGAGTCGCAGTTTGCCGACCACTGGTCAAACAAATGCTAAGCCCTTTTACACCAGTTTGAACAATGCATGAAAAGTTAAAAGTGTAACCTACTCATTTAGTCCACCATTTCTTCTTATGCTCAGAAAATTTAGGACATTTTTTTTTACCTAATTCCAATGTGCTTCAACCCAGGTGGTCATTTCCCTGACTTACATGCTGAGTGGGGTCAGGTGACCAGATGGCCTCACAGAGATCCCGGAATGACCTGGGAAACCTGTCCTCACTCCATACACTTATAGGAAAGGCTGTCCCACATCATGCAAATTTCTCTTCAAGGTTTGGGTAAATCCTCTTCTGGGCTGTGCAGGCTCATAGCTCTCTCCTCACATAGGGCTGAGGTCTCTGGGAAGCAGAGCTGTGGTCTAGAAGAAGATGAGACTGCTGGGTATTCTCCTGTGCCTGGTGACAGCCCCCTAAGGTGAGGGTCTCAGGGGTCAGACAGGGGTCATGGGATGGCTGTGACTGCAGGTGACTAACAGGACTGATGCTCCTTGTCCCCACGTGTCCTGTCCCAGGTGCAGCTGCAGGAGTTGGGCCCAGGACTGGTGAAGCCCTCACAGACCCTTTCCCTCACCTGTACAGTCTATGGATTCTCCATCACCAGTGGTTACTGCTGGAATTGGATCTTCCAGCCCCCCAGGAAGGGGCTAGAGTGGATGGGGTGCATATCTTATAATAGAAACACATACTACAGCCCCTCCCTCAAAGAGCCAAACCTCCATCTCCAGAGACACGTCCAAGAACCAGTTCTCCCTGCAGCTGAGCTCTGTGACCACCGAGGACATGGCCCTGTATTACTGTGCCAGACACAGTGAAGGGAAGTCAGTGTGAGCTCAGACACACACCTCCCAGAGGGAGATAGCAGCGCTGGGCTGCAGGGGGCCTTTGGACACCAGGGGGGCATTCAAGACCCAGCAATCAGCTGTGGCAGCTCAGGAGCAGGCTCAGAGGGAGGCTCAGCCTAGACCCTATTGGAGGCTGGGTTTCCTCTTCATGTGACATTGGTTCCTGGACCTTTTCCAGAGTCATTTATGATTGGGGCACAGACAGCTCAGCAGCAAAGAGCCAGTCAGTCCTGATGGAGAAGAGAGGCCATGAAGTGGCCATTGCCCAGCCCCTGCACACAGGGACGATGGCTGTGGGCCCTGTGCAAGGACAGCAGGGTCCTGCCCACAGCAGCTTCAGAGGCTGAGTCTGAGGATGCTCACACACCAGGGGATGAGATTACCTGCAGCTCTGACATAACCTCGGTCTCGGGAGGCAGGGAGGCATCTCCAGCAGGTGCAGTTGCCTCAGGGAGCTGGGAGAGGGACTGACTCAGGGTGAGATGTGTCAGGGAGTGAGGACTGGTGGGGTTCCTGTGCTGGGCAGGAGCTGGGGCAGATGGACGCCCTCCAGGGGCAGAGGAGAAACCTTCAGGCTGCCTCACCCATGTGTCCAGATGTGAGCAGAAGTGGAGGAGGGAGGGTGAGGCTTGAAAGCTGCCACATGTTAGCACCAAGTCTGGGGTGAGACTCCTGTGTCCACCTAACAATTGCAATAATAAGGGAAGGGGAGGGACTCATGCATTCGGAGTGGACAACAACCAGCGATGATGGGCAAGACAATAGGAACAAAGCAGGAGTGAGAGTGGGGTCTGGTTCTCACATTGACTGAAGTTTCCACTGTCTGATCCTCCCCTTGTACAGAAGGTCAGGGGTCAGCTTCTGCTTCCAGAATTGCAGCTTCTAGAGGGTTCTGAGCATCCTGAGTTTGATGTCCTGCACTGGAGTGGTTCTCCAAGTGTGGATTCTGAATTGCTCCATGAGCTGTAAGGTGTGAACTCAGGGAATAATTGCAGTTTCACATGGTCAGGTCTTTTCAGGGGGTTCAAAAGCCCTGTCTTCTGATATCTCACTAATAGGTAAATATCAGTTAAGTGATTTAGTACAAGACACAACTGCTCTACACTTTGATCCTCCCTCCATCTGTAGTCTTAGCCCAACATGGGCTCACTGGCCCCTTCCCAGAAAGTCAGCCTCCAGATTCCTTTCCTCCAAGGGTCTCAGGTGGATGCTGGGAAGGAAGGTCCCAGAATGACTCTGTGACCAGGAGCAGGTACTCACCTGCCCATTGTGGCCCCGCCCACCAGGTGACCTGGGAGTGCAACCTCACCTCACAGCTGACAATGCTGCTGCCTCCTTCCCTCCCGGTGCTAAGGTGTGTTCCCTGCTTCCTGAGAGGGGTCTCCAGGGGACTCCCAGCAATGCACCACTGCAGTCAAAGCATGACCTAGCTCCACCTCTGACTCTCTCTGGAGCAAGCCTGACCTATTCCACCTGCATCTGGGTGTACAGGACCTGCAAGAACACGGACACACCAGGACCTGCTCTTCAAAGTCTGTTTGTATTGTGGGTACATTTGATCAGTTTCCAAAGGAAGTCACACCCAGGCCTAGAATCCACATGTGGTCCCTGCTCATGTGCTATGTACAGGGAGGAGGGGTAAATGTGGTTTCGTGGCAAAGAAAATCATCTGTGTGTGTGTGTGTGTGTGTGTGTGTGTGTGTGTGATTTATTAAATAGTAAAAGTGCGGTGAAATTTAGCCACAGGCTGGGATGCGCAGATGGAACCTTCAATATGAGGAACCTGAGGGCATAAGAGGCCCCAGGGCTCCAGGAGCTTCTGGATGAGGGGAGGGTACGCTGTGTCCCTGCATCTGGCAACTCCAGGGAAGGGCTCCCAGTTGCCCTCATAAAGCCCTAGTTTGGGGTCTCCCTATGGAGCCATTTGGGCTCAGTAAGGCTAGTTCGCTCCACAGATATCAAAACAACGCGGTGTCCCTGAGGGAGCAGCAATCTGACCTCAGGGCACAGCCTTCACTAGAGTTGCTGAGAGGTTAATACCCTGTGAGTCCAGGCAGGACCCTTCCCTGCAGATCCAGGGCTGGGCAGCAGGGGGCGTTCAGGATCCAGGAGCACAGGTTGCTGCCCCAGGAGCAGGTGAGAGGGAGCTGGGCAGGGGTTGCCTCTGAGGCCTGGGGTTTCCTCTCTTCATACAAACAATCCAAACTGAAAGTTGGCCACGACTTCTGAGGTGACTTGAATATCCTGCTCTATCAGAGCGTTTACCAAACTCAATGGGACATGAGAACCACACACAAAGGGGGTTATTCTATGGCTTAGGGGCTGAATTGTAAGGGGCTGGGGCAGGGATGGATTTATTACTTCACCAGGGGCAGCATATTGGAGACAGGCTGATCCAGGAAGAAGTCATTCAGGTATCAAAGCCTAGAGCTGGTCCAGGTGGCCCCATGTCACCAAAAGGTGCGCCAACAATGAGGAGCATGTCCTTTGGAGGCTGATTTCTCAGTGGAGGAGCTGTGTCTGCACAGAGTTCAGGGAACTGGCAGGTGACACACTTCCTGCAACCATGATTAGGACTTAGACCCTCAGACTCTCACTGAGCCTGGTCCCTGTGTCATCCATCTTCTCTCAGGTGGGGTCAAGACCTCACCTATGAAATACTCTGCCTCATGAATATGCAAAAGAGAGGAGGTAGACTAGGTTAAATATGGATAAGCCACACCCTCCCCTACAGAAGTGCTCACAGCACAGCCCTCACCATGGACTGGAGCTGGAGAACCCTCCTCCTGGTGGCCATGGCGACAGGTATGGGGTTCCACAGTCCCTAGGTTGAGGAGGGAACCAGGGAGAGTCTAGGGGGATTTCCACCCACTCCTGTCTCCTCTCCACAGGTGTCCACTACCAGGTGCAGTTGGTGCAGTTTGCAGCTGAGGTGAGGAAGCCTGGGGCCTCTGGGAAGGTCTCCTGCAAGGCTTCTGGATACACCTTCACCAGCTACTCTATGCTCTGGGTGAGACAGGCCCCAGGAAAGGGCCTGCATTATATGGGCTTTATCAACACATACACTGGTACAACCTCATATGCCCAGGGCTTCTCAGAAAGATTTGTATTCTCCGTGGACACTGCTGTCAGCACGGCCTATCTGCAGATCAATGGCCTCAAGTCTGAGGACACAGCTGTGTATTACTGTGCAAGACACAGTGAGGGGAAGTCAGTGTGAGGCCAAATACAAACCTCCCTGCAGGAGAGGCTGCAACCACCAGGGGGCGCTCAAGGTCCCTGAACATAAGGACCATCCCAGCAGCAGGTGCAGTTGGAGGTTTGGGCTGGTTTCTTCTTCATGTCACAGTTTCCCTTAGGGAACCTCTCTGGATTTCTGATTCTAAGCTTAACTCTGAAGTCTCTGAGTTAGAAAACTCTGTTGTAAACAGAGACAATTTTCTCACGTGGACAGAAGGCAGAGATTCTTTTTCCAATACTCTTGTGCTTAAATTACAATCATCTAATTTTCTGACCCGCGTTTCCTGAATCTAACAATAGGCTCCACTGAGTTAACAGTGCAGCTCACCTGAATGCTAAACTGTAGTCAACACAGATATATGGACCCAAAGCTGACAAGGACTCCCGGGTGGTGACGGTCATTCACTTGTCATCATGCTCATAGCACCAAGAGTAGGTGACACCAGGCAGAGCAAAGGGAACCACACAGCTTGGTGCAGATGTCCAGGCTGACAACAAAAACAAGGGACATGGAATGTTTATTATGCACATGGTTGAAATCTCTGGGAAGCACAGGAAAGGCTCTCCAGTAAGTCAGAGCTCTAAATCCCTATGTATAGTAACAATTTGTTCATGAAAGTCAGGCATATTTCTGACTTGTGAATCAAAATAAGTGTTGCATCCTCTCTTCCCCAGTTCCAAGGCAACAATACACTAGGACATTTAATAGCATATTGAAAGAATCATCAACCATGGTCAAGTGGAATATCGTCCATATGCACGGATGGTTCAATGTCTGTAAACCACAGAATTTAGGATAAAATACTTAATCACATACTAAATAGATAAAAAAGAAAAAACATTAAAAATTCAAAATCATTTTATGAATACGTTTTTAATAAATTACTTAATACAAGGCATGTACCTCAACATAGCAAAAGGTAGCATTTAAGAAAACAACATGTGACATAATAGTAAACAGAGGAAATAGAAAGTTAATCTTCTGCGATCACGATTAAGGCAAGGGTGCCCACTGTGACACGGAGGAAATGGGAAGTTATTGATCAAGATTGAGATCAAGAAAAGGGTGCCCAATGTGACTGCTTCTATTCTACAAAACTAGAAATACTTGTAAAACACCTAGGCAAGAAAAAATATAAATACTATCTACATCGGAAATATCAAGTTAAACTGACTCTTCCTACCTGTATGCAGATTATGTAATCTTATATGTAGAAAATTCAAAATCAGAACCAGAAAAATGTTAGAACTAGAAAGTTAATTCAGGAAAGATGTAAGGTATGAAATCTACACACAAATGGCTTGTGCTCCAGCACACTCTCAACAAAGTGTCTTCATGACTCTAGGGAATATGTGGGGCTTTTTCAGAGGAACGTGGGGAAAGGAAACGTGAATTGGCTAAACAGGAGATGACAACCTAGTGAATCAAGAACCCTGGATGTGTGTGTCCTCAGTCTTGTTTAATCCCCCATAATGTTCCCAGGTAGCACTGGGTCAGGTGCAGGTTCCAGTTGACTCCCATCATGAGGGGACATGGCGACAGTGGTCCCAAGGGTCACGTGCAGACATCAGGTTTCTAATCGCAAGATTTTCATAAATTCAACTTAATTACTCCCTACCTGCATCTTTACTACCAAATCCTAGTTCTGACTGAGTGTCATCTACATCACCAATGATAGAGACAGGTCTCACAAGTGAGTCTAGAAAATGAAACAGAAATGAGGGCAGGGTAGCTGCTACACATCCAGCACCTGAAGGAATAGGTCCTAGGAGCTCTGCCTGTGTCTTTATAGCTCATGCTTCTGGTTCCCAGGGACCCACACAGACAATCTACTCTCCCCCAGCACATGGTCCACTGGCTCTAGGCTCACGTTCTGGTGTTAGTTTATCCTCTGATCACTTTGTTGTGGAAGTGGTATCAGAGGAAAATTCCTGTCTCCTGAACATGAACCTCCTGCACTTTTTCTTCTTTCTCTGGTTGTGAAGGTTGATTTCTCTTGGTTGTCATTACTAGTGACTGTCAAAGGCATCTCTCACTTTAAACCTCCTCATTTTCTTTTTATGACAGTTTTCTCTCCTGGGACTTTGTGTGGGTTGCCTGAAGCAGGTTGGTCCACTGGAGAGGGCACAGACCCTGATGTGGAGTATAAATCCTAACATACATGCACCCTTAGAGATATCACACTGTGGATCATGTTCTTAATGCAAGCCTCTAACCCCAGATATCACTAAATAGTAGGAGGACATGCATATAAGGGCCCCTCTGCTAAAACAAAACAAAACAAAAACAACAACAATAACAACAAAAACCAGCCCAGCCCTGACCCTGCAGCTCTGGGACAGGATCCCAGCCCCGGGATCCCCAGTGTTCCCATTTCCTGATCAGGACTGAACACAGACCACTCACTATGGGCTTTGGGCTTAGCTGGGTTTTCCTTATGGCTATTTTGAGGGTAATTTATGGAGAAAAAGGAAGACTGAGTATGTGAGTGGATATGAGTGAGAGAAACCATGGATATGTGAGAGTTTTCTGACCAGGATGTGTTTGTGTTTGCAGGTGTCCAGTGTGAGGTGCAGCTGGTAGAGTCTGGGGGAGGCTTGGTGTAGCCTGGGGGGTCTCTGAGACTCTGCTGTGCAGGCTCTTGATTCACCTTCAGTACCCCTTGGATGAACTGGGTCTGCCAGGCTCCAGGGAAGGGGCAGGAGTTGGTCTCATATATTAATCCTGATGGAAGTAGCACATACTATGCCAACTCTTTGAAGGGCCAGATCACCATCTCCAGAGTCAACGCCAGGAACACGCTGTATCTGAAAATGAACAGTCTGAGAATCCGGGACAGGGCCCTGTACTACTGTGCAACAGGCACAGTGAGGGCAAGTCAGTGTGAGCCCAGTCACAAATCTCCCTGCAGGAGGGTCTGTGACCACCAGGGGGAGCTGAGGGTCCCTGAACACAAGGAACTTTAGAGCAGCAGGTGCAGTTGGAGGTTTGGGCTGGTTTCCCATGTTGTTTCCTCTTCATATCAATTTCCCTCAGGGAACCTCTGGATTCCTGACTCTGCACTTACCTCTGACATCTGTGAATTAGAAATGTCTGTTGTAAACAGAGACAACTTTCTCACATGGACAAACTGCAGAGAGTTTTTTTCAGATACTCTTGTGCCAAGTACCAATTAATGATCAAAAATTCTGCCCAAGTCAGCTAAATAGAACCAGAGGCTCTGCTGTCTCATCAGTGAAGCTCAGCCCCACACAGCTCAGGGTCCCCATCAGCCAGTGGGACACATATGTGCTGGACAGTGAGCACCAGAGGAGTGTGACCCCAAAGCTAGAGAAGAAGGACCCCAGGTGGTGAAGGTCATTGACTTGTTATGATGCTCATAGCACCAAGTGTAGGTGACACCAGGTAGATGCAGAGAGACCCACAGCAGCTTTGTACAGATGTCCAGGGTGACAATAAGCACACACACCTAGGGCATAGAATGTTTATTATGCACATAGTTGAAATCTCTGGCAGGTACAGGAAAGGCCTAGCAGAAACTCAGACCTGGTTTGATGGATCCATGAAAAGAGACTGGCTCAGGGATTTCATTTAAGTTGAGGTGGTGGGGGAGGCAGAGTAATTCTGCTTACAACAGCTAGTGTGGTTTCAAACTCCTATTGACATACGGAGAGGAGTCCCAACCTTTCTTTTCAGCTTTCCATGCGAGGCCAAGTGAGAAGAGGCAGAAATAAGACATCAGTTTTCAGAAATCAAACGAACAAGAAAATAAAGTACGCCTACATATTTTACTGAACAATTATATAAATTGAGCAAACATTGAGATAAAATGTCATTATGTGTATACAAAATCAAAGTCTACTGAAAATGAGAAAAATATTATAAATAGGCAAATGGTGATGTTAATAATTGTGGTGCTGGTGCTGGTGCTGGTGCTGGTGATGGTGATGATTGCCGGGGTTGACCAGCAGACCCTGAGCGATGGATAAATCATTACTCTGACACACTTTTCTGTGAAAGAGAGGGCTAAGGGAGAGCCTGGCAAGAGTAAACAAACAGCGCTGTTTGCTTGTTTTATTAGGCAATTATTGTAACAACATCTTGAACTAAAATTAACTTTTAGATACAATCAGCAGGACAAGCATCCTTGAGAAGACACATGCGTCTGCAGTGTCCTTTAAGCAAGGACGTCTAAAGACTAAGCATAAAGATTCCAGTAACCACTCAGGGGCTTGCAGGAACACAGACTGGTTTGGAAAAGTCAAGGTAGGGGTAGTTGCCTTCAGCCAACTCCCACCGGAGGTTCTGACCATTTGGAGTTTCCTCCTTACAGATTTTTCAACCAAGTCCCATGCTTTCCCACATCTCCCCTTATTTTGTTTTGCTGGATGCAGAAGACAGAGAGAGGTGGCAAACTCTCTGCTTTGGAATGTCCAGGTTCAAGAAGTGCATTCACTACTTGAGTTCTGATTTTATAGACTATAAGAAAAACAAAGCAAATCATAATGACAGCAATGGTTAGTCTGATCAGGTGCCGATTAATTCTATGAAACCATGAGGTGGGGTCTATCCATTCCAAATGCTCCTTTACTGCATTCTAAGCAGTAGTCTGTTGTTCATATTCATTGATAGCAAGTGAGGCCTCTTTAATTTGCTTTTGCAATGTGTTTACTTCTTCAGTAAGGTTATCGTGAAAGGATCCCCACAGATGCTTTTTAACATCATTCTACTGATGGTGACTACTGTTCCATTTTAAGGGGTGTCACATATGTGCTCATGGTCCCAATCACAATTGAACAATTGCCTGTGTGCTATAGCATCCTGCCTTTCCCCAAAATATTCAATGGCTGCCTCTATTGCCTGTAGTATAGCTAATATTTTTTATCTATCTGCTATTGTATACTGAATTCCCTAGTTACATTTTTGGCCATATTGTCTATGAATGTGGCAGTATGTACAGACTCAGAAAGGGCTGCCACAGAGATGCTGGCAGTAGTCAGAATGACAGTAACTGAGATAATGGCTGCAAAGAGCATTCCCCAAAACCTTTTGGGCCATAATTGGTCCAATGCTCTTTCTACGATTTCAATAGCTGATGAGCCTTGTCATTCCCTGGTGAGATATATGGGTATTAGGACTTCTGCTTGTCTCCTAAGTACCATAATAGTGCTGATGTTCAATGAGGTAATATTCTGGGTAGTAATACAAGATGCAAAATAAGCTCCTTCTCTGTGGATCCCTCAAAAGATGTTTTACAGTGCCCGGGACTTATAGCCAGAATGCAGCCCAGAGGGGCTACCAGTGAACACCCACAAAACAGCCTGTTGTTCACAGATCTCATCATATTCTGCTCTCCATAGTAAATATTGACTGGCATCTAAAGTCATTTTAGCTAAAATCTGCCAGTCCCAAGGAGCCATGTGATAATTTTCAAACAACGCATTGAGGAGCCCTTTTGTAAACAGGCTGTTAGCCCATTTTCTCTGATACTCTCTCTTTTTTCCTCAAATGTATTAAAGGAGAGTGGCTCATGAATCTGATTGCTTTATTGATCCTGCATAACTGGGCAAACCAAATGCTCTCTTCTGACATGGCTGCCTGACACAGGATCCCATAACCTGTTGATGGACTCTCCCACACGGGAGGCAGAGGATCAGGAAATACTTCCTCCAGCAGAGGGGCCTTAGGACTACAGGCTCTACAGGCTCTACCTCAGGAGAAGGGGCAGTGGTAAATCCCCCTGGCCTCTGGAGGCCTTTGATCCTTCAGGTGGAGTGGGCATAGTGCAGCTCGAACAAGAGCCCACATAGTTAATGATGACAGGGCACTAGATTTCTCTGGGCCTGATTTCTCTTTAAATTCCTGCCCACTTCTTCCCAGAGATCAAGGTCTAGTGTTCCAGCATAAGGGAACCAAGGGCTTATAAATTATATCAGACTGTAATAGGTCCTCTAATTGTTCTTCTGTAACCAAGGCCCCACTTGCTTTCAATAACTGTTTAAGTACTCTTACATATTGCTGTTGCCCAGCAGACAGATACTGTACCATTGTAAAACCTTAGCTGAGAAACAGTCCCCTCAAACTTGGAAATCTCCAGTGGATTCCAATTACTTACTATGCAATCATTCTTCATTTTTGAGGTTTCCGCTGTGTCTCATTGTGTTCCTCCTCACACAGGGCACCAATTGCTGGGGCTGACCAGCAGACCCTGAGCAGGGGATAAATTATTACTCTGACACATGTTTCTGTGAAAGAGAGGGCTAAGGGACAGCCTGGCTACAGAAACCAAACAGCACCATTTGCCTGTTCTCTTAGGCTTTTATTGCAACAGCATCTTGAACTAAAATTAACTTTTAGATACTATCAGCAGGGGAAGACACATGCATCAGCAGTGTCCTTTAAGCAAGGATGTCTAAAGACTAAGCATAAAGATTCCAGTAAACACTCAGGGGCTTGCAGGAACACAGACTTGTTTTGAAAAGTCAAGGCACAGGTAGCTCCTTCAGCCAACTCCCCCAGGACGTTGTGATCTTTCAGAGGTTCCTCCTTACAGACTTTCCACCCAAGTCCTATGCTTCCCCACAATAATAACCACAGAATTGGACAGGATGCTTAGTCCTTTGTCTTGGGTGGGATCTCTCCCCTGTCCAGGACCACCAGCTGATTGGAAGGCTTTGTATCAACTTTTAGGTGAGGCTATTTTTTGGTTTCAATTCCCAATGACATCAAAAGAGGAGACACTTACTTTTAATCTTTGATAAAAAGCCATTGTGTGTGGACAACAACCATGTTTGCAGAATATGAGAATGAATGTAATTAAGGAAATGATGATGGTGTTGATTATGATGATGAAGATGATGATGGACTGAGACAGAGGTCTTGGACTATTGAAATGATGGCTCCTCATACAGACACACCATCATCACAGCTCCTTCAGTGAGGGGTATGCATTCTTCCTTCCAAGTGTTGAGAGATTTCATAAATGGGACCCCAATAATTTTTTTTTGGCTTGGATGACTCATGGTCTGACTATGTGATTAATGACCCCAAAGCTGTCCAAGTCCTAATCCCCTAGACTTGGGAGTGGGTTGGGGTTATGTGGGCTGGTGGAGGTACAAACTATAACCCAACACTGAGATCCCAACTCAGCATCACCAGACATACGTCGAAGAGCCAAGTTTACTTATCACTGAACAGCCCGAGAGCCGAGGACACAGCCATGTATTACTGTGTGAGACACATATGAGGGGAAGTCAGTGTGAGCTCAGACACAAACCTCCCTGCAGGAGACGCTGGAGCCACAAATGATCACAAGGGTCACATGCAGACTTAAGTGTTAGGTGACTCAGGGTTTGCAAGAATTCACAACTAAAATGAGAGATACAGAGAGGAAGAGTGTTTTATTTTCCAGAAAGGAAAGGGCTGGTGTATCACTAGATAATACAGGGCAGGAACAAATGCAGCTCTGCTGTTGCTAGGTGACAGGGAAGCAGAAAGGATGTAGAGCTGAAGTTGAGCTGATACCATGGGGGCTGTCTTGAAAATGACAGTTTATTTGCTTTCAAGGAAAGAATCTGGCAGATGTCCTAGGAAGGTGCCTTATCAGTATTTCCCCCAAGCCCGTGACATACTTGGAAGAAGAGGTATGAGGATTCACAAAGAGGCTTTTTGAATTGGAGAGTTGTGCAGCCTCTGGATTCACCTCCAGTAGCTACTACATGAACTGGGTCCAACAGCCTCCAGGAAAGGGCTAGAATGGATTTATGCTATTATTGCTAATGGTGAGAGCACATACTGTGCAGACTCTGTGAAGGCCCTATTCACAATCTCCAGAGACAACATCAAGAACATGCTGTATCTGCAAATAAACAGCCTGAGATCTGAGGACATGGCCATGTATTGCTGTGCAACAGACACAGTGAAGGGAAGTCAGTGTGAGCTCAGACACAAACCTCCCTGAGGGAGACATGAGGGCTGCGCTGCAGTGGGTGCTCAGGCCACCAGGAGGCAATCAAGAGCCACCCATTCTGAGTTGAAGCTCCAAGAGCAGTTGCAGGTGGAGTTTATGGCTGATTTCTCTGAGGGGCCTTGCCTTCCTCTCCATGTAACAGTTTCTCCAAGAGTCTCTGTATACCCATGGTGCCATGACTACCACTGATGGCTTTACATTTTGAAAGATTTACAATATTAATAGAAACATTCTCATATGCAAACATGTTATGTATCACTTATTCACTTATCGGGGAAGAAAAATGCAGAGGAGTTGGTGAGCCTGGGGAAACTGTCAGCACACAAAGTCTTTCCATGAAATACAGAACTTGGTTAACCTCCTTGCATTTCAGGGAGGCCCAGCAGATCCACCAGAGATTTCTTGAGCCCAATGTTTCTGACAGATTACATCTGTGTCTCCTAGTGATGGCCCTGCCTTAGTGTCACATCGGAGCTCAGCCATGGTCTGGAAGTCCTGCACAGCTGTGTATTCAACACAAACCATGATAGATTTCAGAGAGCAGCGGCCTGGACCTGCTTCTTGTGCTCCCTGGAGATGGGAAGTACATTCTTTGGACAAAAACACTATATGAATTCCCTACAAGATAACATGGTTTTCTTTCATTCTCTTGGATGGAATATCAAACAAATATGTGGTCTGAAACCAACTATTATTTCAACTGACCACACCCTGTGAAGACCATCAGTTGTATTTATCAGTCCAGTTAGTAGTTGCTCAAATTAAGAACTGGATCCCAACTTGGCTAGATTGATATGAGATTAAAAAGTAATTAAAGTAGTAGTCAAAACCTTCCAACAAATAAAAGCCAATGACCTAATGGAATCCAGGGTGAAATCCACCAAAACCTTGATGGGACTCATAAGTTTTTAATCAATCCTTCCTGAGTACTTCCAAGAATTAAAAGAAGAGGCAACACTTCCAAACAGATTTATTGAGGTGACCATTACAGTTATACCAAATTCAAGTAAGGACACACAAAAATGACAGGTCAATATCCCTGATGAAAATAAATGCAAAATCCCTCAACAATAAATGAGGAACCTTAACAGCACACTGAAAGGATCATTAACTATAATCCAGTGGGATATTGTCCAAGAATGCAAGGATAGTTCAATATTTGGAAACCATGAAATGGGCTACCCTCATCCGTAGATTGAAGGATAAAGTATGCCATTCTATAAATAGATATAGAACAAAGCATTTAAAAATTAAAAATCCCTTCATGATTAAAATGTTTAACAAATTAGCTGTAGAGAGGATGGACCTCAATGTAATAAAGGCCACATTTGAGAAGCCAATTTTCTCATGCTACACAAAGAAAATTTGAAAGGTATTCTTCTTACATCAGGCCCAAGACATAGTGCCCCTGTGATTCCTTCTATTGGACAAAATTAGAAGTCATTGTCAGAATACTTAAGTAAGAAATAGAAATAAAAAATATATGAATCAGAAAGAAACATTTTAAAATGTCTGACTTTATCTCTATACATATGAAGATATCTTGTATACAGAAAATCATAAAAACTGCACCAGAAAACTGACAGAACTAGAAAGGAAACTCAGGAAAGATATAAAGGACAATATCAACACACAAATGGCTCCTGCACACTCTCAACAAAGTGTCTTCAAGTCTCTAGGGAATATGGGGGGCTGTTTCAGAGGAAAATGAGAAAAGCAAACTGACTAAACAGCAAGGAGATGACAACATAATGAAATAAGAACCCTGGATGCATTTGTCCTCAGTCTTGGTTAACCCCCCATCATGTTCCTAGGCACCTTTACCCCCAATGTGGCAATGAGTCAGGTGCATGTTCCAGTTGGCCTCATCATTTATGGACATGGCCATATTTGTCCCAAGGGTCACATTCAGACATCAGGTTTCCAATGACAATATTTTCATAGCCCAAACATAATTACTCCCTAATCTTTATCGACAACTTCATCACAACATCCTAGTTTTGACCAAGTTTCATCTACATCTCCAATGTTAGAAATTGGTAGTACCAGTGAGTCTAGAGAATAAACATCACAAAGGAGGCAGTGCAGCTGCTATAGATCTAGCACCAACTCTCCTGAAGGAATAAGACCCAGGAGCTCTGTTTGTGTCTCTATAGTTTATGCACCTGGTTCTCAGCGATCCATGCAGGTGCTCCACTGGCATCCAGCACGTGGTCCATGAGCTCTAGGCTCACACTCTGGTCTTAGTTTATCCTCTGATCACTTTGTAGGGAAACAGCATCAGAAGGAACCTCCCATCTCCTGAGCATGACCTCCTGGGCTTTTAATTATTCCTCCAGTTTTGAGTGTTGGTTCACCTTGGTGTGTTCATTACTGGTGACTGTCAAAGGCATCTCATTTACATCTATACCTCTATTTTCTTATGTGACCACAACTTATTTTTCCCACACAGTCTACCACTGTCACTCTAATGTGATCGGTGTCTTCCACAGTTGCTAATGTCCAGTGTCACAGCTCATTTCCCCAGTAGACTCACTCCTTCCTTCCTGGGAATGAGCACACCTGAGTAACCCACACACACCCACATAAGCACAGGCACACCTGGTGTATTTCCTTCTCTGTGACCAACAGTGTGTACCAGTCTCCATTGAGGCAAACCTTCCTCCTCTGGCCAGGTCGGACCCATGCAGATCTGTAAACATCAAGGGACCGGGGACCCCTAATTAGAATGTCCTCACCTGCTCTGGATGCCAGGTGTTCTCCCCTCCATGGTCCTGGAACAGGCCAGCCCACATGCCCAGGTTC
Source organism: Corynorhinus townsendii (assembly GCA_026230045.1). Classification (NCBI taxonomy): domain Eukaryota; kingdom Metazoa; phylum Chordata; class Mammalia; order Chiroptera; family Vespertilionidae; genus Corynorhinus; species Corynorhinus townsendii. The sequence goes on from JAPDVU010000016.1 coordinate 4,286,634, forward strand.
TCATCAAAGGGCCAGCGTGTTCTCCTTGAGCTGCTCTTGGGAGGCTCTTGAAGGACCTGCCTCCAGGGGTTACAGTTTATGACTTGATCATCCAACAAAATTATTGACCACCCAGGTGGTAAGACTTTGCACTCAAGGATTTGTTCATGAAAAAAATGGAGGAAATGACCTTTCAGACACTAACAGCAATGGATGAAAATCACTCCCTGAAGAAGTGGGCCCGCTTTCTTGTATCCCAGAGTGAGAAGGGTGGGCTAAACTATGTTAACATAAAAACATCCAAACCTGTAAAGAATTTTGTGACTTTATTTGAGCCAAACTGTTGACAAATGCTGGGAAGCAGAACCTCAACAAATTGAGATAATGCTCTGGAGAAAGGCGGGTTACATCTATATTTATACATTGTAATCAAAGGAAGGGACATAGGTGGGTTATATGAAATCCATTGGTGATAGACTAGAGAGGCAGGAGACAGCAAAGTGGGGAAACCCCTGGGTTTGGATAAAAGGTAAAATGATAGACACATTCTTAGGTGGGTACAGGAACAATTAACATGATAACAATGAAGGAATTTGTGGTATCTATCCTGGTGCCCAGGCATATTAGGCTGTGCCCCAAGGGGTCAAGAAAAAGGGAAGTGATAAGTTACCCAGACATTTCAAGGATACATTATTGTAGATGCAAAAAGACAGATAGGCTCAGTTAAGGTAAAGGTTGACCTTGTCAGTAAAGATACCAGCCTAGGATGAAACTAACCACCATAACTGCTTTTAGTTAAAGTTTCATTTGAGACCATCCTTTGTGGTTACTTTAGGTCTCTGAGTTTGCAAGCCCACCATGCAGGCCTTCCCTGAGCTTGTCACGTTAGCATGTAGCCCCTTTCTTCCACAGCTGTCCTCTGCACTATGACTTACTCATATGGTCTTAGGCACAATCCTAGAATTCACAGGCATGAGGTCTCAGGGTCTGTGTTTAAGGGGCCTGGGTCCTGTGTAGGGGACTACCCTTTGTCCATGGTGAGTCTGTGCCTTGTACTCACTGCTCCCTGCAGCCCACTGCCAACATCATGGAGGTTGCCCCACAAATATCAGAAAACATGTCCCTGAGCTAAACAGGCACCGCTGTGTTGCATGGTAGACACCCCAGGATGCTGAGTGTGCACACTAGGCCGGGTGACAGCACCTCCCATGTGCAAGCTGAGGGCCTGGCACTAGAGGCCTGGGCTGCAGATGGTTATGTTCCTCATGTTCTCCCCCGAGGCAGCTGCCTAAGGCCCAGGGCGTCCTTAAAGAGAACCACCTGCAACCAAGTAGCAGGACTGGGGCTGCCACTCTTTCAGAAAGTCCAAGGAAGGCTTCCCCCATGGCAGACATGCCTGTCGTATCTCAGGAAGCTGGTTCAGACACCTGTCATCAGACTGTGAGGCTCAGAACAACAACTAGGAGGCACTGTCATCTCCACAATCCTGTCCCAGGATCCCCCTGAGAGGATTTATGTGCAACCTGCACTGGAGAACCTTGAAAGTCCCACTTTCCATCCTGGCGGAGTATGTCTCTCACTATTCACAGAGGATCTACTAGAATGTGCAGACCAGCCTTGTGCCCCTGAGTCCTGGCCCAGGACTTTGGTCCACCCGCCCTCCCCATGTGACCTCAAGGAGGGAGGAGCCCCCTGGAAGCTCAGATGGTTCCTCAGGGGAAGACATGCAAATGCGGCGCCTGCCCTGCTCATGAAAGCCTGCCAGCCTGGGTCCCTGCAGACCCTGCAGAGGAGCCCTCCTATGTGAGCCCCTCAGTGTCCACACCATGGGGTCTGCGCTCATCTGGGCTGCACTTCTCTTCGCTGTCAAAGGTGCATCCCTGTGCATCAGGCTCATGGGCCTGGGTGACACGGGGCAGTTCTCAGTCTGTGTCTCTGTTTGCAGGTGGCCTGTGCCAAGTTCAGCTGGTGGAGTCTGGGGGAGGCGTGGTGCCGCCCGGTGGGTCTCTGAGCCTCTTCTGCAAAGCCTCTGGATTCACCTTTACTAACTGATAGATCCTCCCTTCCCCCAACTGATGGACAAAGAATGACGTAAACTCCATTCCTGAACACCTAACCAGGCACCTTATATGGACTAAACTTTGAACCACCAATCAGCACCTGCCAAATATCCTAAACCCCGATTTCTAAAGTCCCTAACTGGGTGCCTTATATGGAACCACCAATCAGCGTGTGCCAAGAAGCCCCATCCCTTCCGTTTCCTCCCCTCAAAAGGGGCCTCCATCCCCGCACGTGCGCTTTTTCCACCTGGAATATAGCCCAGCAGGGTCTTCTCCTCTAATAAAGCCTGTGTCCTGGACTCCGGCCCTGTGTTTCATCTTTCACTAACTACACCATGCACTGGGTCCGCCAGGCTCCAGAGAAGGGGCTGCAGTGGGTGGCAGGAGTGAGTAAACCAAGTGGAAAGAATCAGTGGTATGCTCCAGCAGTTCAAGGAAGATTCACAATCTCCAGGGACAACCCTACGAGCACAGTCTCTCTAAAAATGACCAAGCTGACCTCTGAGGACACGGGAGTGTATTACTGTACAAGACACAGTGAGGGGAAGTCAGTGTGAGCCTAGACACAAACCTCCCAGTGGAGACAGCAGGGCTGGGCTGCAAGGTGCGCTCTGGACACCAGGAGGCGCTGAGGACCCACAGACTTTGTGTTGCAGCCCCAGGAGCAGTTGCAGGTGGTGTTTATGGCTGTTTCTTCTGAGGGTCCTGGGTTTCCTCTCCATATAGCCGTCTCTCCAAGATTCTTCCTAGACCTATGGTCCTGTGATTACCACTGATGGCTTTGTATTATAACAGTCTTATTAGATTAGTAGGGACTTTCTCACATGCACCACAGGAGGCATTTTTCATTTGGAGGAAGACAAATGTAGAGAGGTTGGTGAGCCTGAGGGAACCGTCAGCACACATCAAACTCTGTCCATGAAATGTGGAACTTGCGTGAGCCTCTCTGAATTCCAGGAAGGCCCAGCAAGTCTGTGGGAGATGTCTTCTGCCAGAACTTTCCTTCAGGTGATGACCGAGTCTCCCAGCAATGGCCCTGCTTTAGTGTCACCACTGAGCTCAGCCATGGTCTGGGAGTCCTTCACAGTTGTTTCTTCAGCAAAGTCCATGGTGGATTTCAGGGAGCAGCATCTGGGACCTGTCCCTTGTGCTCCTGGAGATGGTGATAAGGGAGATACCTTCTCAGGACAACACACTCTGTGAATTCTATACAAGACAACATGGTTTCATTTCATTCTCTTGGATGGTACATGAAATAAATATGTGGTCTGCAAAGAACTGTAATATCCTCACTGACCCAAATGCACTGCCCCTTAGATCTGTGGGGTGTCCTGATGGCTGAGTGTAGCTTCTCATAGGAGGAATTGTTAAATGTGGTGAGAAGACTTTTTTCTCTTCCCATTGCTTCCTCTCCATGCACACAAACCATCAGGGGAATAGCGTCATCCCATTCTTCAAAAAAAAACCCTTCTTTCTTCAGGTGGAAGAGTAGACATGTGTTTGAATGCTGAGCATCAGGCAGGCACTGGTCCTGCCCAACTCAGAGACCAGCCCCGGGCTGCAGTATATGGAGGCAGGTCTCTCCCTGGGTTGGGACCTCGAGCTCTCCTTTGTCAGTTCATGTTGCTCAGATGTACCTGTGGGATGCCGAATTAGGACACTGGTTAGGATGTCACTGTTCAGCTCCAGGAATGTGCATGTGGGAATTACAATGTGTTGTCTACTCCCTGTGAACATCAACAGTTGTGTTTATCAGTCCACTTATTTGTTGCTTAAATTAGGAATTTGCCCCTGACTTTGCAGATGGGTATAAATATTTAAAAATAATTGAAGTATAACCAAAGCCTACTCAGCAAAGGAAAGTCCATGTCCCATGGATTCAAGGGTGAATCCTATCCAAATTTCAAAGAGAAAATAGCATCTTCTCAAACACTTCCAAGAATTGCAAGAAGAGGGAAAACTTCCAAAGCCTTTTATAGAGGTGACCATTATATTTATATCAAAGCAAAATAAGCACACACACACCCCAAAAAAATGACAGGTCAGACCCCTCATGAACATAAGTGCTAAAATCCCCAACAATCTATACTAATAAAAGGGTAATATGCTAATTAACCAGGTTGACCTGACATCTACTGGATGTCCAACTTCCTTCTGGACAAAGCCACGGTGGTGGGGGCCGAGGCAGAGGTGTTTAGGGGTGATCAGGCCATCAGGGGAGTAGTTAGGGGGTGGCCAGGCCAACAGGGGAGATGTTAAGGGTAGCCAGGCTGGCATGTGGGCAGTTAGGGGGTGGCCAGGCCAGCAGGGGTGCAGTTAGGGGACAACCAGGCCAGCAAGCAGAAGCAGTTAGGGGTAATCAGGCAGGCTGGCAGGGGAGTAGTTAGGGGGTGACCAGGCAAGCAGAGGGGCAGTTAGGGGGTGGACAGGCTGGCAGGGAGCAGTTAGAGGGTGACCAGGCCTGCAGGGGTCCAGTTATAGGGTGACCAGGCCAGCAGAGGACCAGTTAGGGGGAAATCAGGCCAGCAAGCAGAGGCAGTTAGGGGTGATCAGGCAGGCAGGCAGCCAGGCGAGTGTTTAGGAGCCAGCAGTCCCAGATTGTGAGAGGGATATCTAACTGCTGGTTTTAAACCAGCAGTTGGACATCCCCCAATGGGTCCTGGATTGGAGAGGGTGCAGGCCAGGCTGAAGGACACCCCCCATCCATGAGTGAATTTCTGGCACCGGGCCTCTAGTATAAGATAAAACTTAACAACATATTGAAAGGATCACTTACCATGATCAAGTGAGATATTGTCCTTGAATGCAAGGATCGTTCAATGTTTGTAAATCAGTAAATGTGATACACCTCATCCACAGAATGAAGGACAAAACTATCCTATATAATAAAAGCCCAGTAACCATAATAGTGTAATGACCAGAATGACTGGTCAACCAGTCATTATGATGTGCGCTAACCACCAGGGGCCAGATGCTCAATGCAGGAGGAGGGGTGAGGGAGGTGCAGTATGGCCTCGAGGCACATGCTATGGCCCAGGGATCCCAGGAACTGCAAGCCCAGAGCTTGCTTTCCAATTAAAAAAAAATAAATTGGGGGAAAAAAGCGTCCCAGGCTGCTACCCTTGAAAGAATGGCTCCAGGAGGGAAAGGCTTCCCTAGGCCCCTCCTAGCCTGGCTGGCTCGCTGCTGGCTCACAGGGACACACCAGTGACGTGCAGGAAGCGCAGCCCCTCTGACTCCAAAGCTGGTCACACCAACAGCTGCTCCCCCTCCATCTCCGTGGTGGACAAAGCGCTGCTGGGTCACCTCAGCTCTGACTTCCAGCTTCTGGATTCCTGCCTGCCCTTTCACAGACTATGTGCACTTGGGGATGTGGCTTCTCCCCCCACCCCCTCCCCCCAGCCAATAGTGCTGCAGCACAGCCAGAGAGCACAGCCAGAACACAGCCACCAGTGCTGGCTGGGCATTGATTTGGATGCTGACTGACATCCATGTGCAATTATATTGAGTGATTACATTTGTAGGTAAGCAGGGCAGCTTGCTCCTGCCGCCCACATCACCTTCTAGGCTAAGAAAGGCCTGCTGATATTCGTGTTTCTACTCCTGTCCAGAATCAAAACCTCTTGGAGATGAATGACCCCAGCGAAGGCCCCAACACATGCTCACACACATTCCAGTCATTACAGCCCATTCCTCAGCTTGCAGTGCCCTGGTCCACCCACTGCCACTCCTCACCTGTCACCCCCCAAGGACCACCTTATGTTACCCTATCGGAAATGTGAGCAAGATCTCAATGCCCCCCTGTCAATAGCTCCCTTGCCCTAACTTTCTTCCTCTAAAAACCTTGCATTTTTAAAATATACATTTTACATATACATATTGCAAAATATGCAATAAAATATACATTACAGAGAGGGAAATGGAGATAGAAACTTCAATGATGATAGAGAATCATTGATTGGCTGTCTCATGCACATTCCAAACTGGGGATAGAAACCTCCCCTGACCCCTCCCTCCGTCTCTCCCCCAGCCAGCAGGGCCCCGGTGACAGTGCAGCACCCAGGGAAGGAGAGGGGGGAGGCGGGGAACTATGGGGTGGCGGGGTGCTGAGGGTAGCATCAGTGTCTGGCATCTGTTCCTTCCACACCCAGGCCAGCCACCGTCACCTCCTCTCCCAACCCTGCCGGGGCCTTCGGGCCCTGATCGTCCTGACCCTCATTGGTTCTGATCACCAGCCAGGCCTAGGGACCCCACCAATGCATGATTTTCGTGCACCAGTTCTCTAGTATTATCATATAAAAAGATATAAAAAAGGCCATTGAAAATGTTAAAACACCTTTATGATAAAAATTTTCAATAAATTTGGTATAGAAGTGGTCCACCACAACATAATACATGTTGTAATTGAATAGAAAACTGGTAACATAATGCTACACAGAAAATTTTTCAATGCAATTCTTGTAACATCAGGGCCAAGACCAAAGCACCCCAGTGACTACTTCTATTGAACAAAACTGGAAGTCTTTGTCAGAATAATTTGGCAAGAAAAAGAAATAAAAAGTCTCTAAATCAGAAAGGAGCCCGTAAAATATCTCTCTTAAACTCTATGGATCTGACATGATCTTATATATAGATAACCCTGAAGACTTCGCAAGAAAACTGATAGAACTAGAAAGTGAACTCAGGAAAGATGTAAGGTACAAAACCAACACAGAAATGGCATGTGCCCCTGCACACTGTCAACAAAGTGTCTTCATGACTCTAGGAAACATGTGAAGCTGTTTCAATGAGGGAAGGAAACTTGAACTTGCTAATCAACAAGGAAATGACAATCTAATGAACAAGAACCCGGGACCTGTGTTCCTCAGTCTTGGTTCACCCCCCATCATGCTCCCAGGTAGCTTTCCCCCCAATATTGCACAGTCAGGTGCACATTCCAGTTGAACCCCAACATGTGGGGACATGGTGACAGCAGTCCCAAGGGTCACATGCAGATATCAGTGTTAGGGTTTGGCTGGTAACATGTGCTGTGCAAGAATTCACAACTAAATGGAGAGATACAGAGAGGAAGAGTGTTTGACTTTCAGAAAGGAAAAGCACTGGTATATCAGTAGTCAATACAGGGCAGGAACAAAATGCAGCTTTTACTGTAGAGAGTAATGGCTGCTGTTTCTAGGTAATAGTGTTATGCCCAGATTTCGTGATCCCCAAAGACCACCAGGGAGCCGAGTCTGATGCAATAGCAAAGAGCCTTTATTAGACTGCTCTGCCATTCTCCACACAGGGAGTCCAGAGAGCAGCCCTCACCCTTGGTGCAGGACCACTTTTAAGCACATTAACCACATCCTGTTCTTGCAGAGCAAGTAACCCAAGACAAAACAGTTTTTCCCAAGCAACGTCAGAGTCATGCCATTGATGACCATGTTATTCACAGGGTCATCCTGTTCTTCGGAAAGCTGACAGTGTTCTATGAAAGAAGGCTTACGTGCTGGGAAGGGGCCATGGGACCGTATCTCAAGGCCTGGCCTGGTGTCAGCACTGACAACTCTATCTGGGGATAGTCCACGGCCTCAGTAGTGCTCAAAAATTCCCACTCTCTAACAATAGGGAAGAGAAAAGGATTTAGGTTTGAAGTTATGCAGATACCAGGGGGGTTGTCTTGAAAAGTGACATTTTCTTTCCTTTCAAGAAAACCCGTCTGCAGATCCTAGGAAGGTGTCTTATCAGTATTTCCCCCAAGCCTGTAACTTGCTTAGAGTAAAAGTCATGAGGATTCACAAAGAGGCTTGTTTGACTAGAAGGGGTGAAGGGAAATTTCTATTAACTAGACACTCATTGTTGTGAGTGTCCCCATAGTTCTGAAAACAGCAGGGAGGAGGGGGATGCAAAATGCAGCCTTGAGAGTAGCTCCTCTTATCCCTCAGTTTGAACAGAGGAGTTGTTTGAATCAGATAAGCTAACCATGTTGGGGTTTAATTATCAGATACTTATCATGAATTGTGGTGGCCACAGCAAAGAAAAAGAAAGCCCCCTTTCCTGTCCTTACAATCAGGTTTCCAATCACAACATTTTCATGACTCAAAGTTAATTACTCCTAAATCATTACTGACATCTTCACCTAAACACACCTGGTTATGACTAAGAGTGTTCTATATCCTAATGTATGAACTGGTTTTACAAAACAGTCTAGAGGGGGAAAAAAACACAACAAAGGAGGCCCTGCATCTGCCACACCTTTAGCACCAAACTTCCCTGAAGGAATAGGACCCGGGAGCTCTGCCTGTGTCTCTATAGTTCATATTTCTGATTCCCAGGGACCCACACAGATGCTCCTCTCTCCCCCAAAACTTGGTCCACTGGATCTAGGCTCACACTCTGGTCTTATTTTATCCTCTGATCACATTGTAGGAGAAATAGTGTCAGAGGGAACTTCCCATCTCCTGAACATGAACCTCCTGCACTTTTAATTCTTTCTCAGGTTGTAAGGTTTGGTTTCTTTTGGCTGTTGTTATTTTGACTGTCAAAGGCATCTCTTAGTTTAAACCTTCTCTTTTCACTTGTACAGCAATGTTCTCTCCTGTGTTCTGTACAGATCTCCTGCAGCAGGTGGGGATAGTGGGGAGGGCACAGGCCCAGATGTTGGGAGTAACTCTTCACAGACAGCACCCTTGGACATGTCACACACTTGGACAATGTTATTAATGTCAGAATCCATTCCCAAAGCTACCTATGTAGTAAGAGGACATGCAAATAGGGGCCCCCATCTGCTCATAAAAAACAGGCCAGGTGCGACCCTGCAACTCTGGGTCAGGATCCCAGCCACGGGATCCACAGGCATTCCCATTCCCTGATCAGGACTGAATAGATCACTCTCCATGGAGTTTGGGTTTGGCTGGGTTTTCCTTGTGGCTGTTTAAGAGGTAATTTATGGAGAGCAAGAGACACTGAGTATGTGAATGGACATGAGTGATAGAAACTGAGAGTTTTCCTGACCAGGACGTCTTTGTGTTTGAAGGTGTCCAGTGTAAGGTGCAGATGGTGGAGTCTCGGGGGAGGCTTGGTGCATCCTGTGGGGTCTCAGCTGGCATCATAGGAGTGTGACCCCAAAGCTAGAGAAGAAAGACCTTGGTGGTGAAGGAAATTGACTTGACATCATGCTCATAACACCAAGAGTATGTAACACCCAGTAGAGGCATGGAGGCTCAGCATTATCAGAGTTCTTCGTAAAATAATCCAAAAATAAAACTCATTAAAGAAAATAATATTAAATTTGATTTGGCTAAAACTAAAGACTTTTGTCCCACCAAATATTACATTGAGAAAATGAAAACCCAAGATAAATATAAGGAATATATTTCTAAATCACATGTTTGATATAAAAATGTATAAATTACACATAAAGAATGTTATATGTTTGTTGGAGAGCCCAGCATGCCGTGACCACATTAACCCCCAGGGAGAGGGCAAACCAGGGATGAGAGTGAGGAATGCCTCTCAGGGTTGAAGTTTCCTTTTCTATGATAAATTCTATGGAAGGAATTCTCTTCATTCTCCTGCCTCTTGACCCCAACATCACTGATAACACCAGACTGAGAAAACAGGTCAAGGTCCTTCCATCATTATTACAACATATGAATGGTTCTGAGTTTTACACATGCACGATCACTGCTTTTATTTCTTGTCTTTTCTCCACTTGAAGCCATTATTGTTTCTGATGTAACTAGTTTGGGGTCTCTGCCATAGGCCATGGGCTTGCGTATCAAATAGCTTGCACAGGAAGCTGTAGACACAATCACAAAATTTCTAAAATCAAGAATCATGAATGTCCCACCTGCTGTGCTTGGGAGGTCATTTCTCAGATCAGAATATCATAAGTTAAGATGTAAGATAATGAGAATGCTGTCCGTTATCTTTATTGTTTCACAATGGTCATATCTTTATTTTTTCACAATGGTCATCTTTATTTCTATAAAATAGATTAATTTTTTTTTGAAAATCTGTATACAATAAGATTTTGAGATTCAGAAATGGTCTGAACAAATGCTAATCCCTTTTACACCTGTTTGAAAGATGCATGAAAAATTACAAGTGAAACCTACTCATCTAGTCCACCTTTTCTTATGCTCAGAATGTTTAGGCCATTCTTTGACCTGATCACACTGCACTTCATGATCCAGGTGGTCCTCTTTTCCTGAAAAACGTGGTGAGTGAGGTCAAGGAAAGAGATTCCTCCACAAAGATGACAAAATGACTAGGGAAGTCCAACTCAGTCCCTCCACTTATAGAAATTTCTCTTCAAGAAATTTCTCTTCAAGCTCCAGGGAAAATCTTCTCTTGGGCTGTGCAGTCTCACAGCTCTCTCTTCACACAGGTCTGAGATCTCTAGGAAGGCAGAGCTATGGTCTAGAAAAAGATGAGACTGCTGGGTCTTTTCCTGTGCCTGGTGACAGCCCCCCAAGGGGCTTTTCTCTTTCTCTTTCTCTTCAGAGACCATCCTCAGAGCTCTCATTGTCCTGATTTTGGGAAACTCCCACAACATGAGTCTCCAACACAGCCCAGGCACCTGTATGGTGAGCTCAGGATCAGATGCCACATGCACACCTGTCCCCGTAGGAGCCCTTCCATTTGACAGGCCCACACTAAATAAAACATAAGCAAGTCCCACGGACAGTAGAACCTGGATGAAACCCATCAGAATGGTGCAAAGGGCCCTTGCGGGCTACTCTTGGTCACTTCTCACCCTTACAGGTGCCAGGATTTGCTGTTTCTGGTACAACAGAAGCAGGAAATCACCACAGCTCTTTTCGTAAAGGTGTCACACAAGCACTGATGTGATATGATACCAGAGTATCATAGTTTAATAGAGACATTTTACACAGATTCATTGAAAATCATCTCATTTCAACACACAGTGGTCTTGAGAAATCAAGCATCTTAGTAAAGGAGACAACTATACAGTTTTCCCATTCTTGTTTACTTATAATCATGTGCTAAACTTTGACATTTCATAATGATGGCCTTGAATCCTCTGTAGATTATTCCCTTTGAGGGCTCAGATGGGTAATAACCCAGGGTGAGGCTGCTTGGTGGACATAAATATCTATCACAGCATTTTCCTAGCCTCAATGTTATAGGTGTTGTAGTTTCTCCCACCTTCACCTTTCATCTCCAGGATGGAGGAGAACTCCACATACTTCCTCATTGGACTTCTTTGGTGGGGTTCCTGAAACTATGAGAACCCACTATGTCTGCAAAGCATCCCCAAGTCATGCACTGCTCCCCTGACTTCTCTGTGTCTTCCATGGTCTCCTCCTGACAGCTCTGGTAACTACAGAACCTGTCACCACTAAGGAATGGGACTTGGTAAAACCATGAGCCAGTTCTTTGAAAAGAGAAAAGATTAATGAATCATTAGCCAGACTCATCAGGAAACAAAGATAGAGGACCCAGATATAAATAAAATCATAATGAAAGCAGAGAAGGAACAACTGACACCCACAAAATAAAAAATATTGTAATAAAATAATAAAAACAACTATATGCCAACAAGCTGGACAATGTGAATAAAATGGACAAACTACTAGAAAAATCACAATTATCCCAAAACTGAAACAGGAAGAATCAGAAAACCTGAATAGCCCAATAACAACTGAGGAAACAGAAGCAGGAATCAAAAAAGTCCCAGCAAACAAAAGTACAAGTTTGGATGGCTTCACAGGGCAGTTTTACCAAACATTCAAAGATGAACTAACACCGATATTCCCCAAACTATTCCAAAAAATCCAAGAGGAAGGGACACTTCCAAACCCTTTTTATGAGTCCATTATTATCCTAATTCCAAAACCAGGTCATACTACTAAGAAAGATAATTACAGGCCAATATCCCTGCTAAAATCATCAAGATAATATTAGAAAATCAGGCCCAGCAATATATTAAAAAGATAACTAGTATACACCATGACCAAGTGGGATTCATTCTAGGTATGCAAGACTGGTACAATATTCACAACTCAAAAAATGTGATACAGTACATAATCAAACTGAAACACAAAAATCACATGACCATATCAACAGATTCAGAAAAAAATATTTAACAAAATACAACATACACTTTTGATAAATACTCTCAGCAAAGTGAGAGAAGAGGGCTCATATCTCAACATAATAAAAGAGAAGTATGACAAACCAAAAGCCAACATCATACTCAATGAGCAAAAACTAAAAGCTAAAAACTAAACTTCCTCTAAGAAAAGGAACAAAACAGAAATGTCTGCTTTCACCCCACTTATTCAACACTAGAGCACCAGATCTAGGATTCATGCACCAGTGGGGTACCTCAGCCTGGCCTGTGCCCTCTCACAATCCGGGACCCCTTGGGGGAGAGTAGTGCACAATGTGGCAGGCTGCCAGAGAGGAGCCTGAGCCCAGGCCAGGTGCCATTCCCATTTATCTTGGCCCCACTGTGCCTGCTGCTGCTGCTTGGTAGTGCTCCCGTAGAGGCAGGAGAGGCTTGTGCTATCACAGCTAGGCTTGCCAGCCATGAGCCTGTTGCCTGGCACCCATTGGTCCTCTGAGCAGTGCTCCTGCTGTGGGAGCTCACTGACCAGCAAGGGGCAGCTCCTGCATTGAGTGTCTGCCCTCTGGTGGTCAGTGAGCATCATAGCCACTGGTCAACGTGTTCTTTGGTCATTCAGTAGCTTAGGCTTTTTATATATGTAGACTAGAGTCTTGGTGCATGAAATTTTTACATGGGTGGGGTCCCTAGGCCTGGCCGGTGATCAGGGCCTATTAGACCCATCTCAGTACCAATCAGGGCCGGGCTGGCACTGGCCTGTCAGCTGTAGGCTGCCAGCTGGGGCCTGCAAACTAGGGGGAGGGATGGATGGAGGGACTGTGGGAGGATTGCCAGCCGGGGGTAGGAGCCAATGGAGGTTGGCTGGCCATGAGAGGTTGGCAATGGGAGCACACTGACTTCCTGGGGGCAACTCCTACATTGATAGTCTGCCCCCTGGCAGTCAGTGTGCACCATAGTGACTAATCGACTGGTCGTTCCAGTCGCTCCAGTCGTTCAGTCGCAATGGTCACTTAGGCTTTTATATATCTAGATAGTACTGGAAGTCCTAGCCACAGTGATCAGACAAGAAGAAGAAATAAAAGGCATCCAAACTGGAAAGAAGGAAGTAAAACTCATTATTCACAGATGACATGATATGGTACTTAGAAATGCTTAACTACTCCACCAAAAAATATGAGATTTAATAAATGAATTCAGCAATGTAGCAGGATACACATTTAACACACAGAAATTGATGGCATTTTTATATACTGATAATGAATTCTCAGAAAAGGAAACCAAACAATCACATTTACCATTGCAACCAAAAATTAAGATACTTAGGAATAAACTTAACCAAGGAGGTAAAAAACAACAACAACAAAAAAACTTGTACTCAGAAAAATATAGTATGTTGAATAAAGAGATAGAGCAAGATATAAACAAGTGAAAAATATATTGTGTTAATGAATTGGTAGAGCTAACATCATTAAAAGGTCCATACTACTCAAGGCATTCTATAGAGTCAATGAAATCCCTTTATAAATAGCAACAACATATTTCACAGATCTAGAATAAATACTCCAAAAATTTATATGGAACCAAAAAAGACCCCAGATAGCTACAGGAATCTTGAGAAAAAAGAACAAAGTTGGAGAGATCACAATACAAGATATCAAGTTATACTCCAAAGCCACAGTAATCAAAAGAGCCTGGTACTGGCACAAGCACAGGCATATAGATCAATGAAACAGAACATAGAACCCAGAAATTGACTCAAGCCATTATGCTCAATGAATATTTGACAAAGGAGGCAAGCACATACTATGGAGTCAAGACAGTTGGGAAAATTGGACATACACATGCAAAAAATGAAACAAGACCACCGACTTACACCATACAGAAGTGTAAACTCAGAATGGATAAAAGACTTAAATATAAGCAGGGAAACCATAAAAAGTCTAGAAGAAAACATAGGCAGCAAAATCTCAGACATCTCTAGTAGCAATATGTTTACAGATACATCTCCTAGGACAATGGAAACTAAGGAGAAAAATAAACAAGTGGGACTACATTTTTTAAAAAAAGCAAACAAACAAAAAAAACTTCTGCACAGCAAAAGAAACCATTAACAAAATGAAAACGGAGTCCACGGTATGGGAGTACATATTTGGCAAGAATACATCTGATAAAGGGTTAATATCCAAAGTATATAAGGAACCCATACAACTTAAACAAAGGAAGACAAACAATACAATTAAAAAACAGGCAAAGGACGTAAATAGATACTTCTCCAAATGGGACATATAGATGTACAAGAGGCATATAAAAATGCTCAAAGTCACTTATCATCACAGAGATGCAAATTATAAGACAAGTAGAGGCCTGGTGCATGAAATTCATGCACAGGTAGGGTCCCAGGGCCTGGCTGGCAATCAGGGCTGATCAAGGAATTCTGGCTGCTGGCCAGGGCCTTCCTCCCCTTGGCTGCTGGCTTCTGGCTGCTGGCTGCCAACTGGGGCTTTCCTTCCCCCAGCTGCCCACTGCTGGCTGCCAGCTGCCAGCTGGAGCCTTCCTTCATTCAGCGCTGCCCCCTGTTGTTAGTGCACATCATAATGGGTGGTCCAACTCCAGGTTGGTAAAAATCCTGGGGGGACAATTTGCATATTAGTCTTTCATTATATAGGATGAGGTATCACCTCACACCTATCAGAATGGCTACCATAAATAAATCAACAAAGGACAAGTGATAGCAAGGATGTGGAGAAAAGGGAACCCTATTACACTGCTGGTGGGAATGCAGACCAGTGCAGCCATTATGGAGTTTCCTCTAAAAACTCAATATGGAACTGCCATTTGACCCAGTGACCCCCCTTCTAGGAATTTATCTTAAGGGACCTGAAACATCAATCAGAAAGAATGTATGCACCACTATGCTCATAGTAGCACAATTTATAATAGCTAAGATCTGGAAACAGCACAAGTGCCATCAGTAGATGAGTGGATAAAAAAACATTTATACTATGGAATATTATGCAACAGTATAAAAGAAGGATCTCTATCCTTTGAGGCAGCATGAATGAAGCTGGAGAACATTATACTAGGCAACATAAGCCAGTTAGAGAAAGGTAAGTATCACATGATCTCACTCATATGAGGAATATAAAGAACAAAATAAACCGATGAACAAAATGGATACATAATCCTAAAGGCATGGAACAGACTTCGGAAAATCAGAGAGAAGGCAGGGAAGGGTGAGTGCGTCAAAAAGATCAACCAAAAAACTTGTATGCGTATATGCACAACCCATGCACACAGACAATAGGATGGTGAAGGCCTGAGTCAGGGATTGGAGCTGGCTAGAAGGGGTCAATTGGGGGATAAAAGGGGACATATGTAATACTTTCAACAATAAAGATATAATTTTTAAAAAAGAATGAAGACTTTGACACTCAGACTCGTACTGAGCATGGCTCCTGTGTCATTCATCTTCCCTCAGGTGGGGTCAAGACTTCATGAATATTCAAAAGAGAAGAGGTAGACTATGTTAAATATGGGTAAGTATGTGCCCTGAGGGCATCAGCCACATCCACCCCTTAAGAAGTGCTCACAACACAGCCCCTCGCCATGCACTAGAGCTGGAGCTCCCTCCTCCTGGTGGCCATGGCTACAGGTAAGGGGCTCCTGTCCTGGGTTGAGGAGGGGACCAGAGACAGTCAAGTGGGATTTCTACCCTCTACTGTCTCTTCTCCACAGGTGTCCACTCCCAGGTATAGCTGGTGCAGTCTGGGGCTGAGGTGAGGATGGAGGAGAGCTCCCACACTTCTCATCTTGCTCCTTTGATGGGTTTCCAGGGGAGATGATAACTCACCTGGTCTGCAAAGCATCCCCAAGTAATGCACTGCTCCCAGACCTATGAGCATCTTGCCTGGCCCCCTCTTGATTGACAGCTCTGGTGACTGCAGAACCTCCCACCATGTGGGTGTGAGTTTACATCAGATAGAAGAACCAATTCTGAAGGAGAAAGTTTAGGCCATACTTTGCCCCAATTCCAATGTGCTTCATGACCCATATTGTCTCCTTTCCCTGAATAGCTGGTGAAGGTCAAAAGAAGAGAGGCCCACACAAAGATCCCAGAATGACCAGGGTATTTTGAGCTTAGGCCCTACACTTATAGGAAAGGGCTGCTCACATGCAAATTTCTCTTCAAGCTCCAGGGTAAATGCTCTCCTGGGCTGTGCAGGCTCACAGCTATCCCCTCACACAGGGCTGAGGTCTCTGGGAAGGCAGAGCTGTGGTCTGGAAGAAGAGGAGACTGCTGGGCCTTCTCCTGTGCCTGGTGACAGCCCCCCAAGGTGAAGATCTCAGGGGTCAAACGGGGGTCATGGGATGGCTGTGACTGCGGGTGACTGACAGAGATTGATGCTCCTTGTCCCCAGGTGTTCTGTCCCAGGTGCAGCTACAGGAGTCAGACCCATGACTAGTGAAGCCCTCTCTGGATTCTCTTTAATGTGCCATCACATGCACCGGACCCACCAGGCTCTGGGTTGGGAGTATATGGATTGGTGAAAGTTCAGACTATAACCCAACATTGAAATCTTGACTCAATATCACCCGGGATACGTTCAAGAGCCAAGTTTACTTAACACTGAATAGCCTGAGAGCTGAGGGTATGGCCATGTATTACTGTGCAATATGCAGTGAGGGGAAGTCAGTGTGAGTCCAGACGACAAACCTCCTGAGGGAGACAGCAGAGCTGGGCTGCAGGGGGCTCTTGGGACACCAGGGGGAACTCAGGACCCACAGCAGAGAGAGCAGTCCTTGGAGCAGGGGCAGAGGGTGGTGGGAAATAAGGGTGTCCTATTGGGAGCAGGGATTTCCTCTCAAGCTCTCAACTGCTGTCAGGGATGATTCTTTCTTTTTCTCTCTGCCTTTAATTTTCCATACTCTCATTGCAGACACCAGAGGAGGAGGTCACATTGCTGTGCTCAGATGACATATGGGGCCATGACAATCCTCACCACTGTCTGGTATTTTCTGCTTTTTTTTTTCTCCCTCCTCAGTGCTCTCGTCGGCCTGTGATTGGTGAACTTTCCCACTAAGAGAGTCCCTGCACAGCCCAGGCACCTGTGTGCTGAGCTCAGGGTCTGACCCACATGCCCACCCACCTATCCCCATAGGGGCCCTTCCTTCTGACAGGCCCACAATAAATAAAACATGTGCATGTCCCACCAACAGTGGAAGTTGGAAAAAACCCATCTAAATGGTGCGAAGAACCCTTAAGGGCTGCTGCCTGGTCACTTCTCACCTTTACAGGTGCCAGGATTTGCTATTTCTGGTACCACAGGAGCAGGAAATGACCTTAGCTCTCTTTGTAAAGGTGTCACACAAGCACTGATGTGACATGATACCAGAGTGCCTATCCCCTGTAGTGTAGTTTAATAGGGAGTTTTAACAAAGGTTCATTGATAATTATCTCATTTCAATAAGCAGCTGACTTGAGAAATCAAATACCTTAGCAAAGGAGACAGATATACAGTTTTTCATTCTCTT
This sequence comes from Corynorhinus townsendii, assembly GCA_026230045.1. Taxonomy (NCBI): domain Eukaryota; kingdom Metazoa; phylum Chordata; class Mammalia; order Chiroptera; family Vespertilionidae; genus Corynorhinus; species Corynorhinus townsendii. Next base: position 4,304,280 of record JAPDVU010000016.1, read on the forward strand.
TTTTCTTAAAATCATGGGCTAAACTTTGGCATTTCATAATGACGACATTGAATTCTCTGTAGATTAATCCTCTGAGGGCTCAGACAAGATAGTAACCCAGGTTGAGCCTGTTTGTTGGGCATCTTGATCTATCACAGCATTTTACTAGCCTCCATGTTATAGGTGTTGTAGTGGCTCCATCTTCACTGCACTCACATCTGCAGGACAGAGGAGAGCTCCCACACTTCCCACCTTGCTCCTTGGATGGGTTTCCAGGAGCTATGACAACCCACTTTATCTGCACAGCACCCCTGATTCATGTACTGCTCCTCAGACCTTCCTGTGTCTTACATGGTCCCCTCCTGACTGACAGATCTGCTGACTGCAGAACCTCCTGTCACGTGGGCGAGTTTCCATCAAAATCGTGCACCAGGCCTATAGTATTTGTATAAAATTAGATTCAAAAATTTGGAAATTGTGGATACACTGGGTTTTGAGATTCAGAAACGGTCTGAACAAATGATAATTCCATTTAAACCTGTTTGAAATATGCACAAAAAGTTAAAGTGTAACCTTGTCATTTAGCCCACCATTTCTTCTTATGCTCAGAAAGTTTAGGCCATTCTTTGACCTAATTCCAATGTGCTTCATGACCCAGGTGGTCCCCAGTCCCTGACTTAAATACATTTGTCCCACCAAATATTTCATCAAGGAAATTAAATAACCAGCTTAGTGAGAGATATCTTCTGAATCATGTGCCTAATGGGAGAATGTGTGCATTACACATTAAGGATGTTGTATGTTATGGGGAGAGCTCAGCACCCTCTGACCAAAGTGAGCATCCCCAGGGGCAGAGCAGAGGGAGCCTTGGAGAGAGGGATTCTTTATAGGGTTGAAGTTCTTTTTTCTATGAAAAAAAAATCTATGCTAGGACTTCTCCAATTTTCCTCACTCTAAACCCCAACATCACCAATAAAACTAGACTGAGAAATCAGGTCATTTAATAGGCTGCCATATAATTTCATATTATGAAACATTTTCAATGGCGCACATTCATAATTGTATTTCTAATCTTTTATCCTGATTAAAACATGATTATTTCACATGTGTTTAGTTTATGGTCTTTGCAATTTGCCATGGGTTTGCATAAAGTAAGAGTTTGCACAGTGTGTTATAAAACATGAATAAGTTCCAACATCAAGAATCAAGGGTCTCCCTTTCCCTGTGATTGGGAAGCAGTTACTCATATCAAAGTGAAGAAATGAAAAAAAAAAAAAAGGCATTAAAATAGCTGTATTTTTTAACATTGTTTACACCAAAGTGAACATAATTAGCATATAAAATGACAATGATAAACATTTGGTAATTGTAGATATATGTAAGTGTTGGATTTCATAAGCTATACAAATGCTAATCCCTATTAAATTTGTTTAGAAGATAATAATGAGAATTTACCAATGTAACCTATTCATCTACTCCAACATCTTTTCTTCTGCTCAGGTGAGGTTGTCCTTGACCCATTTCCAATGACTTACATGACCCAGGTGTTCCCATGTCCATGACTTATCTAGTGATGAGTTCAAAGAAAGAGATAGTCCCACATAGGCACCAGAATAACCAGGTGGTGCCCTGTCCTTGACTTACATTGTGAGTGAGGTCAAGGGTAGTGATGCCCAAAGCAGGGCTCAAGAATTACCAGGGTAGCCTGATCTTAGGCTTACACTTACAGGAAAGGCTGACCCACAGACAAATTGATGTTGAAGCTCCAGGATAAATCCTCTCCTGGGCTGTGCAGGGTCACAACTCTCCCCTTACACAGGGCTGAGGTCTCTGGGAAGGCAGAGCTGTGGTCTAGAAGAAGATGGGACTGCTGGGTCTTCTGTGTCTGGTGACAGCCCCTCAGTTGAGGGTCTCCAGGGTCAGACAGGGGTCATGGGATGGCTGTGAGTTCAGGTGACTGACAGGACTGATGCTCCTTGTCCCCAGGTGTCCTGTCCCAGGGGCAGCTGCAGGAGTCGGTCCCAGGACTGGTGAAGCCATCGCAGACACTCTCCCTCACCTGCACTATCTCTGGATTCTCTTTAAGGAGCTATGATGTGCACTGGATCTGTCAGGCTCTAGGAAAGGGGCTGGAATGGGTCGGGTATAAATGGGGTAGTGGAGATATAAACTATAACCTAACACTGAAATCCCACCTCAGTATCACCAGGGATATGTCCAAAGCCAACTTTACTTCACACTGAACAACCTGAGAGCCAAGAACATGACCATGTATTACTCTGCAAGAGACACAGTGAGAGGAAGTCAGTGTGAGCACAGGCACAAACTTCCCTGAGAAAGAGGGTACAGACACAAGGGGAAGCTCCTGACTCAGGAAGCCCAGAGAATAACCCTAAGAGCAGGGGCAGAGGGAGGTGCAGAGGGAAGGGTCTTTCTGTTGGGAGCAAGGATGACTCTTGTTTGTTTTTTTTTCTCTGAGGCTCTAATTTCCTGCATTCTCACTAAAGATACCAGAGGAGGAGGTCACATTTTTGTTGGCTGATGACATATGGGCTGTGACAGGGGACTCTCCACCAACATGATACTATACATAGTAAACCCTAGGACTTGAGCAAAAAGCTGTTAGATTTAATAAACAAATTCAGTAATGTAGCAGGATACAAAATTAACACACACAAATTAATGGTATTTTATGCACCAATAATGAATTCTCAGAAAGAGAAACTAAACACACAAACACACTTACCATTGCAACAAAACAAAAAAATTAAGAAACATAGGAATATATTTAACCAAGGAGGCAAAACAACTATACTGAGGAACCTACAGGATGTTGAAAATAGAGATAGAAAAAGATATAAACAAATGGAAGCATATACCATATTCATGGACTGGTCAAATTAGCATCATCAAAATGTCCATACTACCCAAAGCAACCTATGAATTCAATGAAACCCTTATTAAAATACCAACAGCATACTTCACAGATCTACAACAAATATTCCAAAAATTTATATGGGACTAAAAAAGACCCAAAATAGCTGCAGCAATAATGAGAAAGAAGAAGAAAGTTGGAGGGATTACAATACCACATATAAAGTTGTACTGCAAAGCCACCATAATCAAAACAGCCAGCCTGGCACTGGCCCAACAACAGACTTATAGATCAGTGGAACAGTACAGAGACCTCAGAAATCAACTCAAGCCATTACACTCAATTAATATTTGACAAAAGGAGGCAAGAGCATACAAGGGAGTAAAGACAGTCTTTTCAATAACTGGTGTGGGAACATAGGACAGATAAATGCAAAGAGATGAAACTTACCATCTTACACCATATACCAGAAAAATCTCAAAAATGCATAAAAGACTAAAATGTAAGTCGTGAAACCAAAAATTCCAGAAGAAACCATAGGCACCAAAATTTTAAACACCTCTGGTCCTATATAATAAAAGGCTAATATGCAAATTGACTGAATGGAGGAGCGACCAGTCACTATGATGTGTGCTGACCACCAGGGGATTGACACTCAATGTGGGAGCTGACTCCTGGTGGTCAGTGTGGTTTCACAGGGGGGCAGCCAGAAGTCTGGCTCATGGCTGGCGAGAGCAGTGGTGGTGACAGGACCCTTTCCCACCTTCACAGCAGCACTAAGAATGTCCAACTGCTGGATTGGGCCCACTCCCTGCATGGACTGGGCCTAAGCCGGTAGTTAAACATCCCCTGTGGGGTCCCAGACTGCAAGAGGGTGCAGGCCAAGCTGAGAGAACCCCTGCCCCAGTGCACAAATTCCATGCACCAGGCCTCTAGTAGTAATATGTTTACAGATATATCTCCTAGGGCAAAGGAAACTAAGGTGAAAATAAATAAATGGGACTAAATCAAAATAAAAAGCTTCTGGAATATATGCACCCCTATGTTCATAGAAGTACAATTTACAATGGCTAAGATCTGGAAACAATTCAAATGCCCATCAGTAGATGAGTGCATAAAAAGCTGTGGTACTATGGAATACTATGCAACTATACTATACTATAAAAAAAAAAGGATCTCCTACCATTTGAGGCAGCATGAAGGGACCTGGAGAGTATTATGCTAAGCAAAATAAGCCAGTCAGAGAAAGACAAGTATCACATGATCTCACTCATATGTGCAATCTAATGAACAAAATAAACTGATGAACAAAATGGATCCAGAGACCTAGAAGCATGGAACTGACTGCAGAAAATCAGAGGGAAGGCGTAGAAGGGTGCAGAGGGAAGGCGTGGAAGGGTGGTTGGGTGGGAAAAGATCAACCAAAGAACTCTTACTTATATATGCATAATCCATGGACACAGACAATAGGATGGTGAAGTCTTGTGGTAGGGGGCAATGGAGAGCTAGAAAGTGTCAATGGAGAATAAAAGGGGACATATGTAATGATTTCAATATTAACAATATAATTTTTTAAGAAAGAATTAGGACTGGGATCCTCAGACTCCCAGTTAACATGGTCCCTGTGTCCTCAATCTTTTCTCAGGTGGTGTCAAGACCTTAGCTATGAAATACTCTGCCTCATGAATATGCAAAACAGAGGAGGTAGACTAGGTTAAATATAGATAAATCTGTGCCCTGAGGGCATCATGCACAGCCACACTCTCCCCTACAGAAGTGCTCACAGCACAGGCCTCACCATGGACTGGGGCTGAAGAACTCTTCTCCTGGTGGCCGTGGCTACAGGTAAGGGGCTTCCCAGTGCCTGAGTTGAGGAGGGGATCAGGGAGAGTCAAAGGGGATTTCCACCCACTCCTGTCTCCTCTCCACAGGTGTCCACTACCAGGTGCAGTTGGTGCAGTCTGGGGCTGAGGTGAGGAAGCCTGGAGCCTCCGTGAAGGTCTCCTGGAAGGCTTCTGGGTACACCTTCACCAGCTACTTAATGCACTGGGTGTGACAGGTCCCAAGACAGGGTGTTGAGTGGATGAGGTGGTTTTACCCTAACAATGGAAACACAAACTGTGCCCAGAAGTTCCAAGGCAGAGTCTCCATGACCAGAGACATGTCCATCAACACAGCCTACAAGGAGCTCAGCAGCCTGAGAGGTGAGGACACAGCCCTGTATTACTTACTGTGCAAGGGACACATAGTGAGGGGAAGTGAGTGTGAGCCAACACAAACCTCCTTGCAATGGAGGCTGGAACCACGAGGGGGCACTCAGGATCCCTAAACACAAAGACCATCCCAGCAGCAGATGCAGTAGGAGGTTTGAGCTGGTTTTCCATGTGGTTTCCTCTTCATGTCACAGTTTCCCTCAGGGAACCTCTGGATTCCTGACTCTGCACTTAGCTATGAAGTCTCTGAGTTAGAAAAGTCTGTCATAAACAGAGACAGTTTTCTCACATGGGCAAGGGGCAGAGTGTCATTCACACACACTTGTGTAAAATGACTATTAATCACCAAACCTCTGACCCATGTCTCCTAAATCTAACAAGATGCTCTGCTGACACAACAGTGCAGCTCACCTGAAGGCTGGACAGCATGCACCACAAGTATGCGAACCTAAAGCTAGAGAAGTGGAACCCCGATGGTGATAGTCATTGACTTGTCATCATGCTTATAGCACCTGGAGTAGCTGACACCAGGTAGAGGTAGAGGGAACCACAACAGCTTGGTGCATATGTGCAGGCTGACAACATGGTTCATGGAATGTTTATTATGTACAGAGTTGCAATCCCTGAGAAGCACAGGAAAGGCCCTTGAGGAAGTCAGACGCGCTTTGATGGAGCCAGGAAAGGACACTGGCCCAAGGATTTTATTTTGGCGAGGTGGTGGGGAAGGTGTATGAATTCTGCTTCCAGGGAATGGCTTCAATCTCACAATGACATCTAAAGAGAAAACTATGACTTCTTATCCAATTTCCCGTGCCCAGCCTTCTCTGTGAGGGTTGACAGATTTTATAATGGGACCCCAATGAATTATGGACCTATGTTGATTCATGATGGGGCAGATGGAGAAGAGGCAGCAATGAGCCTTGAGTTGTTAGAAGTCAAATGAAAACGAATATAAAGTATGCTACGTATTTTACTTAAGAATGCACAAAATGAGCAAAAATTGAGAAAAAGAGCCTTAAGTATGTACAAAAACCAGGTCTAAAGAAAATGAGAATGTTTATAACTAAGCAAACTGTGATGATGATGATGAAGAAGATGATGGACTGAGACAGGAGACATGGTCTAATGGAAAGATGGTTATTCATACAGACACACCTTCACCATGGATCCTCCAGTGAGGGGTGTCTAGCTTCTCTGTGAGTGTTGACAGATTTTATAATGGAAGTCCCAATGAATTAGGAGCTATGTTGATTCATGATGAGGCCATGTGAGTAATGACCCCAAAGGTTTACAAGTCCTCACTCCCTGGACCTGGGAAGGCATGACCCTCCAGAACAGAGACACTGTGAGAATGTGCATGTAGGAAATAGGGATCCCCTTTCCCACCAGTCTTCAGCGACAAGTTCCTTTTTTCTCTTGATCCCTGCTTGCATGATCTTTAACACTTCTACTTCTCACAAACTCCTGTTCATCATTATTCAGATATTTCCTATGATGATACAAGCTGTCTCTATCATGCCCTGCACTTCCTTCTGGGCCTTCACTGGAGGAGGCTTTAAACCCATATGTCCAGTAACTCTCTGTCCATGCACACCAGGCATATTTCTGTCATGAGACTCAAAACAAGTCCAGCTTCCTCCCCTCACTTAGTTCCACAGTCACATCCAGATTTATGGGTAGTTTCCCAGCAGTGCTCCCCTCTGATACCAGAACCTGCTCCAGTCCCTGTGGCAGCTGTTACCAATCCACATGGACAGTGGAGGCTCAGCATTTTCTGGGGAGTTCTTTTTAAAATGACCCAAAGCAAGACCCATTAAAAATAGTGATGAATTTTGAACTTTAATAAAAGTAAAACATTTGTCCCACCAAATATTCCATCAAGGAAATTAAATGACAAGCTGAGCAAGAGAGTATCTTTCTGGATCATGTGCCTGATGGGAGAATGTATGCATTACGCATTAAGGATGTTGAATGTTGTGGCAGGAGAGAGCCCAGTACCCTCTGACCACAGTGGGCATCCCAGGGACGGGTCAGAGGGAGGCAAGGAATGAGGGTTTCCTGACAGGGTTGAAGCTCCCTTTCTTGTGAGAAAATGAATGCTAGGAATTCTCCAATTTCCCTCACTATGAACCGCAACATCACAGATAATACTAGACTGAGAAAACAGGTGAATCTTCCATCATCACTTCAACATATGAATGATTTGTGGCTGTACTCAGAGATGTTCACTATGTTCATTTCTTGTGTTTTCTCCATTTAAAAATTGTGATTATTTCTTATATAACTAGTTTGGGGTCTCTGCAAACAGAAAAAATTTGCACAGGAAGCTATAGACACAATTATAAAATTTGCCACATCAAGAATCAGGAATGTCCCACCTGCCTGAGATGGTTTGGGGAATTTCTCAGATCATTGTAATGTGGTAAATTAAGACATAAGATATTAAAAACGTCTGTCCTTTACTTTTTTATTTTTTGCACAAAGAAAGTACTAAGGTGAGATTTAAAATTTTATAAATTGTGGATACACTAAGGTTCTGAGATTCAGAAATGGTCTGAACAAATGCTAATCCGTTTTTGCATCTGTTTGAAAGATGTAAAGAAGGTAAAAGTGTAATCTGCTCATCTAGTCCATGTTTTTATGCTCAGAGTGGTGAGGCTGTGCTTTGACCTGAATCCAATGTGTCTTATGACCCATGTGGTCCCCTGCCCCTGACTTACATGCTGAGTGAGATCAAGGAGAGAGATGCCCCACACAGGCCCCAGAAAGACCAGGGAATCCTGACCTCAGTCCCTACACTTATAAGAAAAGGGCAGACCCAGATGCAAATTTCTGTTCAAGCTCCAGGGTAAATCCTCTCCTGGGCTGTGCAGGCTCACAGCTCTCTCCTCACACAGGACTGAATTCTCTGGTGAGGCAGAGCTGTGATTTAGAAGAAGATGAGACTGCTGGGTCTTCTCCTGTGCCTGGTGACAGCCCCCCAAGGTGAGGGTCTCAGGGGTCAGACAGGGGTCATGGGATGGCTGTGAGGGCAGATGACTGACAGGACTGATGCTCCTTGTCCCCAGGTGTCCTGTCCCAGGTGCAGCTGCAGGAGTCGGGCCCAGGACTGGTAAAGCCCTCACAGACCCTCTCCCTCACCTGCACTGTCTCTGGATTATCCTTAACAAGCATTGGTGTACACTGGACCCGCCAGGCTCCAGGAAAGGGCCTGGAGTGGGTAGGGGTTATATGGAATATTGGAAATACAGCCTATAACCCAATACTGAGATCCCGTCTCAGCATCACCAGGGACACATCCAAGAGCCAAGTTTACTTAACAATGAGCAGCCTGACAGCTGAGGACACAGCCATTTATTACTGTGCAAAACACACAGTGAGGCGAAGTCAATATGAGCCCAGACACAAACCTCCCTAGGGGACACAGCAGGGCTGTGCTGAAGGGGGCGCTTCGAACACCAGGGGGCGCTCCTGACTCACCAAGACCAGAGTGTGCAACCCTAGGAGCATGGGCAGAGGGAAATGGGGAGGAAGGGGCTTCCTGTTGGGCACAGGGATTTCCTCTCAAGGTCTCAGCTGCCCCCAGGATGGTTCTTGCTCTTTTTCTGTGGCTCTAATTTTCCCCATTCTCACTGCAGACACCAGAGGAGGAGGGAACACTGCTTTTGGCAGAAGACATATGGGCAGTGACTGGATTTTAGGCTTTTCTTTCTTGTCAGAGACCATCCTCAGTGCTCTCATCAGCTTGTGGTTGGAAACTTCCCACTAAGAGAGAAGCTAACACAGCCTAGGCAGCTGTATGATGAACTCAGGGTCTGACCCACATGCCCACCTGTCCCCATAGGGTCCTTCCTTCTGACACGCCCACAATATATAAAACATATGCACGTACCAGGGACAGTGGAAGCTGGATGAAATGCATCTGAATGGTGCAAAGGTCCCTTGAGGGCTGCTCCCTGGTCACCTTGCCTGTACAGGTGCCAGTATTTGCTGTTTCTGGTACCGCAGGAGCAGGAAATGGCCTCAGCTCTCTCCCTAAAGGTGTCACACCAGCACTGATGTGAGATGATACCAGAGGGCCTATCCCATATAGTGCAGTTTAATAGGAAATTTTAACAAAGTTTCATTGGAAATAATCTCATTTCACAAGCAGCTGACTTGGAAAATATCTGGGTGAAGGAGACATCTATACAGTTTTTCATTATTTTTTACTTAAAATCAGGGGCTAAAGTTTGACATTTCATAATGACAGTGTTGAATCCTCTGTAGATTACTCCTTTGAGGGCTTAAATGGGATAATAACTCAGGTCGGGCCTGCTTGTTGGGCATCTGGATCCATCACAGCATTTTCCTAGCCTCCATGTTTAGGTGTTCTAGTGACTCCCACCTTCACCTTCCATCTCCAGGATGGAGGAGAGCTCCACCACTTGCTCATCGGACTCCTATGATGGGTTTCCAGGACCTATGAGGACACACTATGTCTGCAAAGTTTCAGCAAGTCATGGATTGCTACCTAAACCTCTGTGTGTCTACCCTGGTCTCCTCCTGATAGCTCTGGTGACTACAGAACATTTTACCACTGAGGAATGGGACTTGGTGAAACCAAGAGCTGGTTCTTTGAAAAGATAAAAAAGATTGACAAAAAAATTAGCCAGACCCATCAGGAAACAAAGAGAGAGGACCCAAATAAATAAAATCAGAAATGAAAGCTGAGAAGTAACAAATGATAGCCCAGAAATAAAAAGGATTGCAATAAAATTGTAGGGATCAGCTACAATTTTAACCTTAATTATAGGGTTAAGCCTTGGACTGACCTGTTGTCAAAGCAGCAAGCAAGTCCCAGCTTAGAAGGCACAGCCCTCTTAGCATAAGTAGGCTTGACCTTATGAGGCTCCCTAGATCTTATCTGGGTAGCTAATGGGCTGAGGGAGATGCAGCAAGTCCAAAACAAGTGAAACTCACAGGAACATTGTAACTATGGTGACCACTACCTTGTTTACCTCTGACTATAAAATAAAGGCTCAGCTTGCCATCTGGATCTTTTTTCTGTGGCCATAGCCAGGCACAGGAGATCCACCTAGACCCAGCTTATTCTCTTTGTCTGTCTTTTCTACATCCTTCACCGCTCCCCCCCACCCACCCCCTCAGGCTCACCGAACTCTTGGCTGAGCTGGCATTGGCACATAAAATACTATGAACAACTATATGCCAACAAGCTGGACAATGTGAATGAAATGGACAAATTCTTACAAAAACATAATATCCCAAAACTGAAATAGGAACAATCAGAAAACCTGAATAGGCCAATAACAACTGAGGAAATAGAAGCAGGAATCAACAGACTTCCAGCAAACAAAGGCTTTGGTCAGGATAGCTTCATAGGGGAGTTTTTAAGAATCATTCAAAGAAGAACTAAACCTTATATTCCCTAGTTATTTCAAAAAGATCCAAGAAGAAGGAAAAATTCCAAATTCTTTTTATGAGGCCAGCATTACTCTAATTCCAACACCAGATCACACTACTAAGAAAGATAATTACAGGCCAATATCCCTGATGAAGATAGATGCTAAAATCCTCAAAAAATATTAGCAAATCAGATCTAGCAATATATTAAAAAGATCATACACCATGACCAAATGGGATTCATCCAAGGGATACAAGGCTGGAACAACATTCACAAGTCAATAAACATGATACATCACATAAAATAATTGAAAGGCAAAAATAGCATGACCATAACTATAGATTTAGAAAAGGCATTCAACAAAATCCAACACCACTTTTGATAAATACTCCCAACAACGTGGGAAAAGAGGGAGCATATCTCAACATAATAAAGGACATGTATGAAAAACCAATAGCCAACATCATACTCAATGAGCAAAAATGAAAACCATTTCCCCAAAGAAAAGGAACAAAACAGAAATGCCCATTTTCACCACTCTTATTCAACATAGTACTGGAAGTCCTAGCCACAGCGATCAGACAATCAGAAATAAAAGGCATCCAAATTAGTAAGGAGGAAGTAAAACTCTTATTATTCATAGGTAACATGTTATTCTACATAGAAAACTCTAAAGACTCTACCAAAAAAAAAAATCTGGATTTAATAAATAAATTCTGCAATGTAGCAGGATACAAAATTAACACCCTGAAATCGATGGAATATTTAAACACCAATAATGAATTCTCAGAAAGAGAAACCAAACCAACAATCCCATTTACCATTGCATCAAAAATTATGATACTTAATAATAAACTTAACCAAGCTGTTAAAAGACTTGTACTCAGAAAAATTCAGGGTGTTTAATAAAGATATAGAAGAAGATATAAACAAGTCAAAAAATGTACCATGTTCATGTATTGGTAGAATTAACATCATTAAAATATCCAAATTACCCAAAGCAATCTATAGATACAACGAAATCCCTATTTAAAAAAACAACAACAGCATATTTCACAGATCTAGAAAAAATACTCCAAATATTTTTATGGAACCAAAAAAGATCCCAATTAGCCACAGCAATCTTGAGAAAGAAGAACAAAGGTGGAGCGATCACAATACCAGATATTGAATTATACTCAAAAGCCATAGTAATCAAAATGGCCTGGTACTGGCACAGGAATAGGTATATAGGTCAATGGAACAGAATAGAGAACTCAGAAATCTACTCCAGCCATTATGCTTAATTAATATTTGACAAAGGAAGCAAGAGTATACAATGGAGTCAAAACAGTCTCTTCAATAAATTTTGTTTTGAAAATTGGACAGATAAATGTGCAAAAAAATGAAACTTAGACCACCAAATTACACCGTACACAGGAGTAAACACAAAATGGATAAAAGACTTAAATGAAAGAAGGGAAACCATAAAAATCCTAGAAGAAACCATAGGTAGCAAAATCTCAGACATCTCTCAAAGCAATGTGTTTATAGATACATCTTCTAGGGTGAAGAAAATTAAGGAGAAAATAAACAAATAGGGCTACATCAAAATAAAAATCTTCAGCACAGCAAAAGAAATCATCAACAAAATGAAAAGGGAGCCCATAGTATGGGAGAACAAATTTGGCAAAGATACATGTGATAAAGGGTTAATATCCAAAATAATAAAGAAACACATACAAAGGAAGATAAACAATCCTATTCAAAAATGGATAAAGGGCTAAATAGACACTTTTCAAAAGAGGACATACAGAAGGCCAAGAGACATATGAAATCATGCTCAAAGTCACTAATCATCTGAGAGATGCAACGCAAAGTGACAATGAGGTACCATCTCACACCTGTCCGAATAGCAATCACCAACAAATCAAAAAACAAGTGCTGGCAAGGATGCAGAGAAAAAGGAACCCTTGTGCACTGCTGGTGGGAATGCAGACTGTGGAAAATAGTGTGGAATTTTCTCAAAAAATTAAAAATGGAACTTCCATTTGACCCAGTAATTCCACTTCTAAGAACATATCTGAAGAAATCAGAAACACCAATCAGAAAGGATATATGCACTCCTATGTTCATAGCCACACAATTTACAATAGCTATGATTTGAAACAGCCTAAGTGCCCATCAGCAGATGAGTGGATTAAAAAGCTATGGTATGTCTACAAAAGAGAATACTACACTGCTGTAAAAAATAAGGAGGTCTTACATTTGCAACAGCATGGATGGACCTGGAGACCATTATGCTAAGCAAAATAAACCAGTTGGATTAAGATAAATATCACATGATCTTACTCATTTTTTAGAATATAATGAACAACATAAACTGAAGAACAAAAATAGATCCAGGGACATAGAAGCATCGAACAAACTGTCCAACCTCAGAGGGAAGACGGGAGTGGGGTGTGGGTAAGAGATAAACCAAAGGACTTGTATGCATGCATATAAGCAAAACCTATGGACACAGACAGTAGGAGAGTGAGAGCATGTGCTGAGGGGTGAGAACAGCCAAAGAGAGGTCAATGGGCGGGGGGAGACACATATGTTATACTTTAAACAATACAGACTTTAAATAAAAAATAAAAACACAATAAATTAAATAAATAATTTTTTTAAATGGGCAAAAGTCCTAAATACACATTTCTCCCAAGGGAACATACAGATGTCCAAGAGAAATATGAAAGCATGCTCAAAGTCACTGATCATCACAGAGATGCAAATTAAAATGACAATGAGTTATCACCTCACACCTGTCAGAATGGCTACCATCAACAAATCAACAAATGATAAGTGCTGGTGAGGATGTGGAGAAAAGGAACCCTCATGCACTGCTGGTGGGAATGCAGACTGGTGCAGCCACTGTGGATAACAGTATGGAGTTTCCTAAAAAATTAAAGATGGAACTCCCATTTGACCCAGTAATCCCACTTCTAGGAATATATCTCAAGAAATCAGAAACACCAATCAGAAAGGGTATATGCAGCATAATTTACAATAGCTAAGATCTGGAAACAGCACAAGTGCCTATCAGTAAATGGGTACATAAAAAAGCTGTAGATTTATACCATAGAATATTATGCTACAGAAAAAAAAAAAAAAAAGATCTCCTACCCTTTGGAGCAGCATGAAGGGAGAATTATGTTAACCAAAATAAGCCAGTCAGAGAAAGACAAATCACAGCACAGCCCTCATCATGGACTGGAGCTGGAGAACCCTCCTCCTGGTGGCCATGGCTACAGGTAAACCCAATGCCTGGGTTGAGGAGGGGATCAGGGAGAGTCAAGGGGGATTTCCACCCACTCCTGTCTCCTCTCCACAGGTGTCCACTCCCAGGTGCAGCTGGTGCAGTCTGGGGCTGAGGTGAGGAAGCCTGGGGCCTCCGTGAAGGTCTCCTGAACGGATTCTGGGTACACCTTCACCAGTTAATGGATGCACTGGGTGCAACTGGCCCCAGGACAGGGGCTTGAGTGGATGGGGAGGGTTTACCCTAACAATGGAAACACAAAATACGCACAGACGTTCCAAGATAGAGTCTCCATGACCAGAGAAATCTCCATCAACACAGCCTACAAGGAGCTCAGCAGCCTGAGAGCGGAGGGCAAGGCCTGTATTACTGTGCCTGACACACTGTGAGGGGAAGTGAGTGTGAGCCCAGACACAAACCTCCCTGCAGCAGAGGCTGTGACCACCAGGAGGCGCTCAGGGCCCCTGAACACAAGGACCATCCCAGCAGCAGGTGCAGTTGGAGGTTTGGGCTGGTTTCTTGTGTGGTTTCCTCTTACTGTCACTGTTTCCCTCAGGGGACCTCTCTGGATTCCTGATTCTGCACTTACTTCTGAAGTATCAGAGTTAGAAAATTGTGTTGTAAATAGAGACAACTTTCTCAAGTGGACAAATGGCCAAGAGTCTTATTCAGACATCCTTGTGCCCAAATGACAATTAATCCTCTAACTTTCTGACACACATCCCCTGAATCTAACAAGAGGCTCTGCTGACTCAACAGTGCAGCTCACCTGAATGCTGTACAGCAGCCATCACATGTAGGTAAACCCAAAGTAGAGAAGAAAGGCCCTGGAGGTGATGGTCATTTACTTATTATCATGTAGCCAGCACAGAGTAGGTAACACCAGGCAGAGATAGAGAGACCCAGGGCACTTTGGTACAGATGTCCAGGTTGACGACAAACACACACACCTGGGGACATGGAATGTTTATTATGCCCACAGTTGAAATATCTGGGAAGCTCATGAAAGGCCCTTCAGCAGATCAGACCTGCTTTAACAGAGGCAATAAAGGAGACTGGCCCAGGGCTTATATTTTGATGAGGTGGTGGGTGAGGGGAGGAATTCTATTTCCAGGGGCTTGTGTGGTTTCAATCTCACAATGACATATAAAGAGAAAATTATCATTTGTTACTAGAGACCCGTAATTGCATGGCCCCGCCCACTAGCACATGCCCTGCCCACCCACCTGCAGCCCTGCCTTGACACCCTAACCTTTCCACCCAGAGCTGGAGCATGACTGGCTCCATCCCCGACCCTTTGAGCCTTCTCTGTCCACTTTAAGCCCCACTCTCAGTCCCATGAGTCACCTTGGGCTGGTCCCGCCTCCTCCAGGTGCTTCCCTGCTTCTGCCCTGTCTCTGGAACAATGAGGTGGCTTGCCCCATCATGGTGGCAGAGTAGAGCATGGAAACTCCGCCTGCTGCACAGTTTTGAGTGCTACTTCCTGGCGGCGTGTGCACTGCACTCCTTCCCCTGGTAGGTGGGCGGCAGGCATGCTGAGTGTGAGCGGTGGGTGGTGAAGGACTGGTGAGGGGGGCGCTATGGGCTCTCACCCCTGCCCTCTCTGCCATCGGATGGTCCTGCCTCCTCTGGGCACCTCCCCACTTCTGCCCATCTCTGGAGCACCTCAGCGGCTCCGCCCCACCGTGCATCCAGCCTCCTGCTGAATGGTCGTTACAGTGGGAGGGCATCAGGACCATTAGTGTATTAGCTCTATATAGGATAGGATTTCCTGGGGGCGGGGCAGGGGGGGCGAAGATGGAGAAGAGGCATCAATGAGCCATCAGTTGTCAGAAGACAAATGAAAAATAAAATAGAGTGTGGCTCTCCATTTTACTTACAACTATAAAAAAAACAGCAAAAACTGAGATAAAGGGTCCTTATGTGTGTACAAAACCAGATCTACAGAAAATGAGAATAGTTATAACTGAGCAAATGAGGATGATGATGATGATATCAATGGTAATGGTGATGATGATGGTGATGGTGATAGAATGGGAAAGGAATCTTTGTCTAATGTTGGTGAGAATCTGTATGTTATCCAAGGTCATCAGCTTTTACGAAGGCCAGTATATACATACAGTTGTTTCCACTGGTGTTTCAATCTCCCAATGACAACTGAAGTAAAAGCCATTGTGTTTTGATATGTAACATGTCTACAGGAAATAAGAACAATTATAAGTAAGCAAATTATGATGAAGATGATGGTGATGATGATGAAGAAAATGATGATGATGATGATGACGACAGAGTGAGATAGGGGCCCTGGTCCATTGAAATTATAGCTCCTCATAAAAACACACCATCACCATGGCCCCTCCCGTGGGTGTGTCCACTTTTCTCTGTAAGTGCTGATGGATTTTATACTGGGAGCCCAGTGACTTATGCAGCTTGGGTGATCATGTGAGTAATGAGGTCATTACTCACATGATGTGACCATGTGAGTAATGAGGTCAAAGGTGTCCAATTGTGAATCCCCTGGACCTGAAAATGTGTTACCTTCTAGAACAAAGACACTGTGAGGATGGTGCATGTAGGTAATAAGGAATCATCTTTCCATAGGGTCCTATTTATCTTTATTCCTACCTGCATAACCCTTACATCTCTATTTCTAAAAATCTCCTATTCATTTTTATTCAGGTATTTTCTCCAATGATAGAAGTGTTCCCCATATACCCTGCATTTTCTGCTATGCTTTTAGTGGAAGGGGCTTTAAACTCATATGTATAGTAACAATCTGTTCATGAAAGTCAGACATATTTCTGTTGTGTGATTCAAAATAAATCTTACATCCTCCCCTTACCCAGTTCCAAAGTAAACAATATACTAGGCCATTTAATAGAATATTGAAAGTATCTTTTATCATGAACAAGTGGAATATCATCCACAATGCAGGGATGGTTCAATGTATGTAAACCACAGAATGTAGGACAAAAACATTTCATTACACAAATAGTTAAAAAAATTAAAGAAAATTCAAAATTCAAAATGCTTTCATGAATAAATTGTTAATTAATTACTTATACAAAGTCTGTACCTCAATATAACAGAGGTCACATTTAAGAAATCAAAAAGTGACATATACTATACAGAGGAAAGTGAAAGTTATTCTTCTAAGATCACCACCAAGACCAGAGTTCCCACTCTGATTACTTCTAGTCTACAAAACTAGAAGTGCTTATAAACAAAATTAGGCAAGACAAAGAAATAAAAACAATTTATATCAGAATATCAAGTTAGAATGTATCTCCTTGTCTTTATGCAGATGATATGGTCTTGTATATAGAAAACCCTGCAAACTGGAGCAGAAACTGATGAAACCAGAAAGTAAACTCAGGAAAGATGTAAGGCATGAAATCTACACACAAATGGCTTGTGCTCCTGCACACTCTCAACAAACTGTCTTCATGACACTAGGAAATATGTGAGGCTGTTTCAGAGGAAAGTGGGGGAAGAAAACAGGAACTGGTTAAACATCAAGGAGATCACAACTTAATGAAACAAGAACCATTGGCCTGTGTGTCCTCAGTCTTGGTTAATCCTCCCATTCCTGTTCCCAAGCAGCTTTCCCCTCAATGTGGCATTGAGTCAGGTGCAGGTTCCAGTTGATTCCCATCATGTGGGGACATGGTGACAGTGGTCCCAAGCATCACATGTAGACATCAGTGTTAGAATTTGGCTGGTGATTCCAGCTGTGCAAGAATTCACAACTAAATTGAGACATACAGCGAGGACTTTTATTTCACTTTCTAAAAAGGGAAAGGTCTCGTGCATTGATAGTCAGTACAGGATAGGGAACAAAACGTGACTTCCACTTTTCAAGAGTAATATCTGCTGTTGCTAGGTGACAAGGAAGGGAGAAGGATTTGAGACTGAAGTTGAGAAGATACTAGGGGGATTGTCTTGAAATGTTAGTGTGTTTGCTTTCCAGCAGACTGGCTGATGTCCTAGGGAGGTGTCTCATCAGTATTTTCCCCAGGCCTGTAACATGCTTAGTGCAAAAGATATGAGGGCTTCTAAAGAGGCTTGTATGAAGAAGAGGGGTGAAGGGAACTTTCTATTAACAAGAGACTCCTTGGTGTAAATTATCCCTAAGTTCAGAGAACAACAGGGAGGAGGAGGTTGCAAGAATGCAGCCTTGAGAGTAACTGATCTTGTACCTCAGTTTGAACAGAGGGCCTGTTTGCATCAGAGGAGCTAACAATTTTGGGGGTTTAATTATCTGGTGCTTCTCATAAATTGTGGTGGTCACAAGAAAGAAAAAGAAAGTCCTTTTTCTTGTCATTACAATCAGTTTTCCAAATCACAACATTTTCATGTCCAAAACTTAATTATTCCTAAATCATTACTGATATCTTCATCTAAACACATCTGGTTATAATAAAGATTTACACCCCAATGCATGAAACTGGATCTATAACAAAGACTAGATGATAAACATCACAAAGGAGGCAGTGCAGCTGCAGCACATCCAGCACCAAATACCCCTAAAGGAATAGGACCCGGTACCTCTGTCTGTGTCTCTATAGTTCATGCTTCTGTTCCGAGGGACCCACTGAATGCTCTACTCTCCCGCAACACTTGGTCCACTGGCTCTAGGTTCACACTCTGGTCTTAGTTTATCATCTGATCACTGATCACTTTGTAGGGGAAATAGTGTCAGATGGAACTTCCCACCTCCTGAGCATGAACCTCCTGCACTTTTACTGCTTTCTCAGGCTGTGTGGCTGATTTACTTTGGTTGTCATTACTTTTGACTGTCAAAACATCCATCATTTTAAAACCTTCTCTCTTTTGCATGGCAATTTTCTCTCCTGGTCCTTTGTACAGGTTGCCTGTAGCAGGTGGGCCCATTGGGCAGGGCACAGACCCTGATGTGGCTACTAATTATTAACAGACAGCACCCTTGGACATGTCATATCCTGGGACAATGTCTTTTATGTCAGCATCCTACCCCAGAGCTGCCTATAGAGCAGGAGGACATGCAAATAGGCCCCCTCTGCTCATAAAAACCAGCCCAACCCTGACCCTGCAACTCTGCGACCACAGGTGTTTTCATTCACTGATCAGGACTAAGCACAGATCACTTACCATGGGGTTTGGGCTCAGCTGGGTTTTCGTTGTAGCTACTTTGAGAGGTGATTTATGGAAAATAAGAGACACTGAGTATGTGAATGGACATGAGAGAGAAAAACAGTGGGGGTGTGAAAGTTTCCTGACCTGGATGTCTTTGTGTCCTGTGTAAGGGGCATCTGGTGGAATCTTGGGGCGGTTTGGTGCAGCCGAGGGGGTCTCTAAGATTCACCTGTGCAGCCTCTGGATTTACCTTCAGTAGCTCCTGGCTGAGCTGGGTACACTAGACTCCTGGTGTTTGTGTCTACTATTACTGAGAGCCTGGTGTTGGTGTCTACTATTACTGAGAGCAGTGGTAGCCCATACTACACAGGCTATGTGAAGGGTAGATTCACCATCTCCAGAGACAATGCCAAGAACATGTTGTATCTGCAAATCAATAGCCTGAGAGCCGAGGACATGGCCATGTACTACTGTGCCAGACAGGTGAATTCAGTGTGAACCCAGGTGAATTCAGGGTGAACCCAGGCACAAACCTTCCTGCAGCAGAGACCAAAACCACCAGGTATTGCTCAGGACCCACAGACTTTGTGGTGCTTATGACAATTTCCTCTGAGAGATCTGTGTTTCCTCTACACATAACAGTTTATCCAGGAATATTGCTAGACCTATGCCTTTGTGAATACCACTGATGGCTCTGTGTTTTAACGGTTTTATTTTATTAGTGGAAACAGTCTCACATGCAGCACAGGTGAAATTTTATGTTTGTAGGAAGAAAAATGCATAGGGTGAGGGTTCAAGGTAGCCTGGATGTAGGTGAACTTTTCTCTCACATCCTCCCATTCTAGAAATTTCAGCTAAATTTGGGATCAATGAACCTGAATTACCAACTAAAGACTATCTGAAGAGGAGGTGTTTAACCAAGGAGACAGGGGAAGCCACCTTGAGAATGGAAGGAACGGAGGACACTAGAAAGGGGCTGGCCCCTCTCCCCTATTAGACAGGCCATGTGATGGAGGCATAGCTTAGCTTCAGAGGTTCCTGGAGTGCAAGAGATGTGAATAGACACCCATATAGCAACCAGCTGTGTAATGTGGAAGGTTTCTGTGTTCCAAGGAGAGGCAGAGCCCAATGGAGACAAAGCCACTGCTATAATGGGTCAATGGGTAATATGGGTGTTATCAGCCACTCATGCTTTGCTCCAAGGAAAGGAGGAGAGTCAGGATGGGTGGCAATGGTGAGCAATGTGAGGAAGAGCCATCAGGATCCCTGTACTGAGTTCTTCTCCATTCCTCAGCAGACATCTTTGTTGGTAGCAGCAATCCTCATCCAATGGTGTCAGCCTGGGGAAAGTGATTCCCCAACCTCTGGATTCTGTCACCCCACCCTGCGTCTTAAGCTCTTCTGAGGAGTCAGTAGCATAGATCGTGGTGTAGGCATCTGGGCATCTCAGCATGTGTCAGAGACTGGCTTTAATAAGGCCATTGACCCACATTACCCTTCAACTTCACTGCTGCATGCTTCTCATGGGAGATCTGATACAAACACTCTCATGGAGTCTGAGAGACCCAACATCTGGTCTCCATAGGCCTCACCCACCTGACCACCACTGGATTCCAACGTACCAAGTTCAGGAAAAAATCAGGGACAGACTCAGACAAAAGGCTCTAGAGCAGGGGAACACATCCACCATAAACCCTAAAGTCTGATCAGCACCTCCCCCTTACTGGAGATCCAAGAGCCCCATCCTCCTGACTCCCCGGGAGACTCTTTAACAGACTGAGCCTTTCCAGTGACCAAGTTAACAGCCAGTCAGCAGGTGGAAGCAGGCAGAGGAGGATCCAGGGGTGCCTTGGGAACTTTGCTGACCCGCCCCTGTGCCCCTTAGTGGTAAACACCAGACTTGGAGCCCAGCTTGGTCTTTCCCGTGACCAGCCAAGCCCAGGAGAGGTAGCCACACACTGTGGGCCAGTTGTACTTTCAAACTGATTGCCAAGGGCTAGGCATAGACAACATCTAAGATTGGTGTTCACCAGAGCACCTCCCAAGATGCCCTAAACCAGCCAACCCATTGGCCATATTCAGACAACATTGGAGCAGCATCCAACAAGCTTCACACACAGCATATCCAAAGGAGATTGTAGCAGGCATTACATTCCCTGCTGAGGTGAACCCCCATTTTTCATGTTTGTTCTTTTCATTACATTACTAGAGCACGGTGCAAAAAATTCATGCACGAGGGGTGTCCCTCACCCAAGCCTGCACCCTCTCCAATCTGGGACCCCTCGAGTGATGTCCAACTGGGATCAGAACTAAACAGGCAGTCAGACATCCCTCCCACAATCCAGGACTGCTGGATCCCAACCACTTGCCTGCCTGCCTGCCTGCCTGATAGTCCCTAACCACTTCTACCTGCCAGCCTGATCACCCTTAACCACTCCCCTGCCAGCCTGATCACCCCCTAACCACTCCCCTGACAGCCTGATCAACACCTAACTACTCCCCTGCCAGCCCAATTGCCCCTAACTGCCCTCCCCTGCTGGCACAGTCACCCCTAACTGCCCTCCTCTGCAGGCCTGGTCCCCCCAACTGCCCTCCCCTGCAGGCCTGGTCTCCCCCAACTGCCCTTCCCTGCAGGCCTGGTCTCCCCCAACTGCCCTCCACTGCTGACCTGATTGCCCACAACTGCCCTCCCCTGCCGGCCATCTTGTGGCAACCATCTTGTGTCCACATGGGGGCGGCCATCTTGTGTGTTGGAGTGACAATCAATTTGCATATTACCTCTATATTACATAGGATGTTTTCTATTTTTTCCTTCTACCTTTTATATTTCTTATTTTTCTCTTTCTTTTTCGTATTCTATTATTTGTTTCCATTACATTCCTTTTTCTTTATTTTTTTCACATTCATATTTTTTTTACTTCTCTTTTTTCTTCCTATACTCCTTTATTTTTTATTCTTTTTTATTTTTCTTTTGTGTTATTTTAGTTGTTTTTCCTGGTGTGTGTGTGTTTTGTTGTTGTTGTTGTTGTTGTTCTGTTATTGTATTGTATTGTCAGCATCTGTATATTGATTTCATGATGTAGTTTGATTTAAGCCTCACAGTCAGTCAGCCTGAAGGTCTGTACCAGCCATGCATGGGCCAACAGAAATCAACACCCAATTACAACAGAAAGGCCCACATAATCCAAAAGAGGGACATTCCAGAGCATCCAGCTCAAGGAGACTGCACCAGTGGGGCTCACAGGACACCTACTACATAAAGCCTCCCCACAAAGACTGGGAGTCATAGCAGTTCTACCTAATACATAGAAAGAAATAAAAAGAGACAGCCATATTGGGGAGGCAAAGAAACAGGTCCCAGAACAAATAAGAGGACTCTCCAGAAAATGAGCTAAGTCAAATGGAGGCAAGCAATTTATCAGATATAGAGTTCTAAGTAATGGTTATAAGGGTGCTCAATGAATTTAGTGGGAACTATAATGGCATGAAAAGTTACATAGAGACTCTAAATAAGAACTAGCTGGAAATGAAGAATACCAAATTTGCCATCAAGAATACACTGGAAGGAATAAAAGTTAGATTGGATGACGCAGGGAATCAAATCTGTGATTTGACATAAAAAGTAAGTGGGAAAACAGACAATCAGAGAAGAGAAAAAATAATGAAAAAGAATGAGGACAGCTTTACAAAAATTTGGGACAACGTGGAATGAAACAACATCTGCATCATAGCAGAATCATAATGAGGAGACAATGAGCAAGTGATCAAGAACTGATTTCAAGAAATAATGCCCAAAAGTTTCCCTAAACTGGTGAAGGAAACAGACAAGCAAATACAAAACTCACAGAGTCCAAAATAAGATAAACCCAAAGAGACCATTAAGAAGACACATCTTAATTTAAATGACAGATATTAAGGACAAAGAGATAATCTTAAAATTAGCAAGAGAGATGTATTTAATTACCTAAAGGCAAATTCCATAAGACTGCCAGCTGATTTCTCAACAGAAACATTTCAGGCCAGAAGGGAATGACAAGAACTATTCAAAGTGATGAAAAGCAAGAACCTACAACCAAGACGACTTTACCCAGAAAGGTGTTTAGAAGGAGAAATAAAGAATTTCCCAGACAAGAAAAAGCTAAAGGAATTTGTTACCATCAAACCAGTATTAAGGGTCTGCTGGAATAAAGAAGTAGAGGAAGAGGAAGAGAAAAATAAAACCAATATACAGATGTAAATGCATAAAATGTCAATAAATATGCACCAATCAATAATTACTTTAAAATTAAATGGCTTAAATGCTACAAACAAAAGGTATAGGGTAGCTGATTAGATAAGAAAGTAAGACTCACATATGTGCTTTCCACAACCAACATACTCCTGGATGAAAAACAAACACAGAGAAAAGTAAAGGAATGAAAAAAATAAATTTCACACAAATGGAAATGAAAACAGCTAGGATAGCAATACTTATATCTGACAAAATAGATTTTGAAACAAAGACTATAGTTAAGAAACAAAGAACACTATGTAATAATAAAAGGAGCAAACCAACTAGAGGATATAACTCTGGTAAACATTTATAAACCAAATAATGGAGTATCTAACTAGATAAAGGAAATCTTGAGCCTGGCAGTGTTGTTCAGTGGTTGAGCACTGACCTATGAATCAGGAGGTCACAGCTGGTTTGGCACTGAGGGCACCAGCCCAGGTTTCAGGCTCTATCACCAGGAGTGGGTATGTAGGAGGATGCCAATTTATGATTCTCTCATCGTTAAAGTTTTTATCTCTCTCTTCCTCTCCTTTCCTCTCTGAAATCAATAAAAATACATTAAAAAAAATCTTGAAGGACATAAACAGAGAGATTGACAATAATCATAGATTTTAGGGGACTTTAACACTTTATTGACATCAATGGATAAATCTTCCAGACAGAAAATCAACAAGAAAACACAGATCTCCAATAACATACTAGAGCATATGGATTTAATTGAAATCTTCAGAATATTCCATCCCAAAGCAGCAGATATTCATTCTTTCCAAGTGCACATGAAACAGTTTTTAGGATAGACCACATGTTAGTGCACAAAGCAAGTCTCAATAAGTTTAAGATTGAAATCATATTGAACATCTTCTCTGACAATAATGGTATTAAATTATAAATCAACCATAAGAAGAAGAAAAAAACACAACACTGTGAAACACATAATGTCATTGAGACTAAGGAACATGATATTGAACAATAAATGGGTTACCAATGAGATCAAGGAAGAAATCAAAAGTCACCTTAAAACAAATGAAAATGAGAGCACAACACCCCAAATC
Organism: Corynorhinus townsendii; assembly: GCA_026230045.1. Lineage (NCBI taxonomy): Eukaryota > Metazoa > Chordata > Mammalia > Chiroptera > Vespertilionidae > Corynorhinus > Corynorhinus townsendii. The sequence continues at coordinate 4,328,471 of JAPDVU010000016.1, forward strand.
TATGGAACACAGCACAAGCAGTTAAAAGAGAGAAATCTGAATTATCGTAAGCCTACCTCAGGAAACAGGAACAAAGATAAACAATCTAACTCTTCACCTGAAGGAACTGGTATAAAATCCTGGAGTGAGTACTAGGAAGGAAATAACAAAGATCATAGAAGAAATAAACAAAACACAGTCTAAAGAAATTAATGAAACCAAGAACTGTTCTTTCAAAGAGAGACTAGATTGAAAAAACTTTTAAACAGACTTATCAAGAAATAAAGACAGTGCACAGAAAGAAAATAAAAAATGAAAGGGAGCTAACACCTTAGAAATAAAAAATGTTGTAATAAACTATTATGAACAATCATATACCAACATATTGGATGATATGAGCAAAAATGCTAAATCCCTGGAAATATATATGCTTTCAAAATTAAATGAGGAACAATCAGAAAATCTAAATAGACCAAATTAACCTAATGGAATCAAAGCAGGAATAAAAAAAAATTTCCAGAAAACAAAAGTCCTGGACCAGATGACTTCACACATAAATTTCACCAGATATGCAAAGTGCTGGGAGCCAATTCCAGCATGTTATAATTACAAGAGTTGTATCAAAAGGTTGATGAAATTTGGGTGGCTCAACAAGGGCTGAGTCACATATGTAATTACCTGTTGGAATGGCTGGAAAAGCACTTCCCCCAAACCTGAATAGGATTAGTGCTTGCTGCCAGACAGCTCAGGACATCTTAATCTACATGTTATTGTCTCCTGTTGCCCAAACACCTGAACAGCTGTAGGCTACTCCCCAATCTGACAATGCTTCTGTAAACCCTACTCTTTGAAACCCTACCTTTGAAATGTATTATCTCTACCTTGCCTTAGTACAAATTGTGTTAATAAAAAGCATGGGGTCCTGAGACAAGGACAGTATTTAGCTCTTTTAGCTGAAGCTCCTCTGACCCCCAATGCCTTTCAAAATTATCTTTCATCCTTGGACTCCTACTTAATCTACACACAGCCTTTCTCCAGATTGCTGAACCCTTCTTAATGCTGGGACAAGAACCCAGGCATTAATGGACACCCACCCAGGGGCACCAATTGCAAAGGAGAACTAATGCCTACCTTTCTCAAAGTATTACCAAAATGCAAGAGGAGGGAAATCTCCCAAGCTGTCTTCATCTGCCTACATTCTCCCTAGATCTGTCTGAGACATTGAGCTCCATGGCCAGAGCCCTGCTGACTCTCCCCAGCTCCTCCCACAGCCTCAAATGCAGAGCAGACCCTGTAAAAACCCATCTGTCCTCCTTCATCCACCAATACTCCTCTCACATGTCCACCTGTGGTCACCCCAGGACAGGTCACAGAAAGGAGACCTGAAGCTGAGCCAGGTCATGGTAGTGACAGTAGTCCCAAGGGTCACATGCAGACATTAAGGTTTTCAATAACATTTTCCTGACCCAAACTTAGTTATTCCTTAATCATTACCTACATCTTCCCTTAAACATACCTGTTCATGACAGAAAGTCTTCTGTATCTCAATGGTTGAAACTGGATCTGCAACAGAGACTAGAGAATAAACACCACAAAAGATGCACTTTTGGGCTTGGTGCAGCCTGGGGGGTCTCTGAGACTCTCCTGTGCAGCCTCTGGATTCACCTTCCATAGCTATGATATGAACTGGGTTTGCCAGGCTCCAAGGAAGGGGCAGTGATATGGTATGATGGAAGACAGAAATACTAACACTGACTCTGTGAAGGGATGATTCACCATCTCCAGAGACAATGTGAAGAACACTCTGTGTCTGCAAATGAACAGTGTGAGAGCAGAAAACACTGTTGTGTATTACTGTGTGAGAGACACAGTGAGGAGAAGTCAGTGTGGGCTCAGACTCAAACCTTCCTGGAGTGGAGGCTGTGACCGGCTGGGGGCCTTGGGACCCACAAATTTTATGTTGCTGTCCCAGGAGCAGTTGGTGGAGGTGCTTATGGCTATTTTCTGAGGGTTCTAGGTTTCCTCTCCATATGACAGCTTTTCCAAGAGTCTCTCTAGACCTAGGCCTCTGTGACTACCACTGTTGGCTCTGTGTCTTAACAGTTTTATTATATTAGCAGGAACAGTCTCACATGAAGCACAGGTGAAATTTCATGTTTGCAGGAAGAAAAATGCAGAGGGTGAGACTGCAAGGTGGCTGGGATGTAGGTGGAGCTTACTCTCACCTCCTCCCAGAACCAACTGGAAATTATATTAAATTGGGTATCTTTCACCCTGAAATACCAACTAAAGACTATCTGAAGAGGAGACATTTAACCAATGAGCCGGGAGAAGGCACCTTGAGACTGGAAGGAAGGGGGACACTTGAAAGGGGCTGGCCCTTTCTCCCCTGGTTGGCAGGCCAAGGTGATGGAGGGATAGTTCAGCTGCAGAGGTTCCCCTGAGAGGTGTGAAGCCTAGAACAAGACCAGCCCCCCACCTGGAGTGCCAGAGATGTGAATAAGCAACAACATAGCACCCAGCTGTGAAATGCATTGAGGTTTCTGTCTGCCAAGGGGATGCAGAGCCCCCTAGAGACATGTCCACACCTTTAAAGGGCCAATTAGCAAAATGTTTATTAGCAGCCACTCACATTGTGCTCCAAGGGAAGGAGGGCGGTCAGACTGCAGTTGCCTATGGAGCATCAATCAGTATGTGTGGCTTTGGGGATGGATATGGGGAAGAACCTCCAGAACCCTGTACTGAGCCATCCTCCTTACTCAGCAGCCATTTTTCCTGGGAAGAGCAATCCCCACCCAATGGCATCAGCTTGGGAAAAGTAATGTCCCCAACCTCTGGAATCCTGTCACTCCACCCTGCATCATAGGCCCTGCTGAGGAGTAAGGGCCATAGGCCTGGGTGTAGACATCTTTTGGTGAGGCTATTGATCCACTTTCCCATTAACCTACCTGGAACGTGCTCCTCACAGGAGATCTGATAGAAACAGCATCCTGCCTTCTGGAAGACCCGATTTCTGGTCTCCACAGGCCCCAACCACCTGACCCTCAAGGCTTCCAATGTACCAAGTTCAGGAAAATATCAGGGACAGATTCAGAGAGGTGGCTCTGGAGCAGGGGAACACACCCACCATCTTCCCAGAAGTCTGATGGGCACCTTCTCCTTAAGAGAGATCCTAGAGCCCATCCTCTTGATTACTCCAGAGGCTCTTTCAGAGATTGAGCCTTTCCAGTGACTAAGGCTAACAGCCAGCCGGCAGGCAGATGACGATCCATGGGTACCTTGGGACATTTGCTGACCCGCCCCTGAACCCTGTGGTGGTAAACACCAGCCTTGGAGCTCAGCTTGGTCCTTATGGGGCACAGCCAAGCCCAGCAGAGGCACAACAAACTGAGGGTCAGTTGTATCTTCAAACTGGTTGCCATGGGCTAGGTATAGAGGTAACTTAATATTGGCCTGCACCAGAGAACCTCCCAAGAGGCCCTAAACCAGCACACCCACTGGCCATCTTCAGACAACATTGGAGCAGCATCCAACAAGCTTCACACTCAGAATATCCAAAGGGAGTTCGCAGCAGGCACTAAATTCTCTGCTGAGGTGAACCCCAATTTTTCTTGTGTGTTACTTCCATTATATTTTATTTTCTATTTTTCCTTGTCTCTTATATTTCTTATTTTTCACTTCATGCTCCTTATTATACTTTTCTTTTTTCCCCATTTTAATTCCTTAATCCTTATTTTTTCTTCTTTATTTTCATATTTTTTACCTTTCTTTTTTTTCTTATATTCCTTTCTTTTTTTTATTTTTCTTTTGTGTTATTTCTAGTTGTTTTCTTGGTGATGATTTTTTTGTTCTGTTTTTGTATTGTATTGTATTGTACTGTATTGCATTGAATTGTATTGTCAGCATCTGTATATTGTTTCCATGATGCAGTTTGATTTAAGCCTCACAGCCATCAACACCCAATTACAACAGAAGGTCCCACATAATCCAAAAGAGGGACATTCCAGAGCATCCAGCTCAAGACATCAAGGATACTGCACCAGTGGGGCTCACAGGACACCCACTACATAAGGCCTCCCCACAAAGATTGGGAGTCATAGTAGTTCTACCTAATACATAGAAATAAATAAAAAGAGACAGCCATATTGGGGAGACAAGAAAACTGCCCCAGAACAAACAATATAAATCTCTAGAAAGTGAACTAAATTAAATGGAAGTAAGCAACTTATCAGACATAGAGTTCTAAGTATTGGTTATAAGGATGCCCAATGAACTTAGTAGGGACTATAATGTCATGAAAAATTACATAGAAACTATGAATGAAAACCATTCAGAAATGAAGAATACCATGTTTGACATCAAGAATACACTGGAAGAAATAAAAATTAGATTGGGTGAGGCAGGGGATCAATTCAGTGATTTGGGAAAATGCACAATCTGAGAAGAAAAATAATTTAAAAGAATAAGGATAGTTTTAGGGAAGTTTGGAGTATCAGAAGAAGGAGACATAGAGCAAGTGATCGAGAACCTATTTGATGAAATAATGACTGAAAATGTTCCTAAACTGGTGAAAGAAAAGGACACACAAGCCTGAGTCCCAAATAAGCTAAACCCAAAGAGGCCCACAAGACACATCATAATTTAAATGACAAAGGATAAAGACAAAAAGAGAATCTTAATAGCAACAAAGAGATCATCTTGAAAGCAGCTAATTACCTATAAGACAGCTCCCCGTAAGACTGTCAGCTGATTTCTCAACAGAAACGTTTCAGGTCTGAAGGAATTGGCAAGAAATATTCAAAGTGATGAAAAGCAAGAACCTACAACCAAGACTACTTTACCCAGCAAGGTTTTTAGAATTGAAGGAGGAATAAAATGTTTCCCAGAGAATCCAGGATAGTGGCGTAGGTAAACACCTAAAATGCTGCCTCGCACAACAATTTCAAAACTACAACTAAAAGACAAAACGTCTATCACCCAGAACCACAGGAAAGCTGGCTGAGTGGAAGTTCTACAACTAGAAGGAAAGAGAAAAGAGCACTGAGACGTGCAAAAGAGCTGAAAAGCTGAGGTACGGAGGCACAGGATCTGGGCTGGCGGCAGGCATTGCTTTTTTCAACCCAAAGGGAGACAAGCCCCCGATTACTCTGAAATACAGTTTCTGGGGAGACGCGGAGGACCCAAAGTCCTATGGGGAGAAGCTGGATTGTCTGCCACCGGGTCGGAAAGTGAGGGGGGCCTGCTTGCAGAGCTGTGCGCAAGAATAATTGTTTACTGCACTGGGGCACGGGACGCAGTCGGAGACACAGAGCCTGCTAACTAGCAGCCATTGCTGTTTGCCACGCCCTAGCCTAGTGACGCCCTGAGACCCTGCCCCACACAACCTACAAACCCACCCAAGCTCCAAGCAGCAGTTTTAGCATAAGAAAGGCCTGCCCTATCACAGCTTAACCTAACAAACTTGCAGCCTGGATCAGACAGCTCCAAAACCTCCAAACCCCAAGCAAAGAGGAGAAAACTGTAGCTCTCACTGTAGCTCCTGCTGGGTGGACTCAGACAATAGCTGCCCTGCACCCCACTGGAGATCCAGAAGCCAGTATACCTAGTGGTCAGTGTGAGAAACCAGATTTCAACTCCTCACATCCATAAGTGACACATTCAAGAGGCAGACTCAGCGAGCACCTAAGGCCCACTGAAACAAGTCCTACACCATAAGCGTGTCTCCAGCACAGCAGTTCTTATAGACACAGCGAGTCCTCACAGCTGATTGGCCTGGAGGTCAATTCCTCCCAGCGTACCAACTGCAATTAAGGTTTAACTACACCAAGACTTTGCACTCAGCCCTCAAAGGGGTGTACCAAGAGTGTCCACATCAGGTGATTGGGGAGGCTGAGCTACTGCCCCCTAAAGGTCACCTACCACACAAAGCCACTCCATCAACACAAGGAAGCAGCCAAAATGCGGAAAAAAAGAAACATGTCACGAATGAAAGAAAGGGAGGAAAGCAAACTACTGGACAACATAGAGTTCAGAACCACATTTATAAGGTTACTCAAGAATCTTCTAAAAACCGCCGAGAAACTTGATGACACTTCTGAGGAGCTTAATGAGACCTTCAAGGATCTTAATGAGAATGCCAAAAAATGGAAAAGGACCAGTCAGAAATGAAGCATACACTGTCTAAAATAAAGAATATACAGGAACTCAACTGTAGATCAACGTACCCCAAAAATCAAACCAAATATCTGAAATATGAGGAAACAAAAAACACCCAATCAGAAAAACAAAAAGAAAAAAGAATCCAAAAATATGAAGATAGTGTAAGGAGCCTCTGGGACAACTTCAAGCATACCAACATCCGAATTTTTGGGGTGCCAGAAGAAGAGAGAGAGCAAAATACTGAAAACCTATTAGAAGAAATAATGACAGAAAACTTTCCCTACCTGGTGAAAGAAATAGACTTACAAGTTCAGGAAGCACACAGAACCCCATACAAGAGGAATCCAAAGAGGACCACACCAAGACACATCATAATTAAAATGCCAAGGGCAAAAGACAAAGAGAGAATCTTGAAAGCAGCAAGAGAAAAACGGTTAGTTACCTACAAGGGAGTACCCATACGACTGTCAGCTGATTTCTCAGCAGAAACTATGCAGGCCAGAAGGGAGTGGCAAGAAATATTCAAAGTGATGAACAGCAAGAACCTACAACCAAGATTACTCTACCCAGCAAAGCTACCATTCAGAGTTGAAGGTCAGATAAAGAGCTTCACAGACAAGAAAAAGCTAAAGGAGTTCATCGCCACCAAACCAGGATTACATGAAATGCTGAAGGGTATTCTTTAAGAAGAGGAAGAAGAAGAGAAAGGTAAAGATAAAAATTATGAACAACAAAATGACATCAAATACATACCTACCAACAAATGACTCTAAAAATCAAGTGAATAAAAAATCTGAAGAACAGAATGGACTGGTGAATATAATAGAATCAGGGACATAGAAAGAGAGTAGACTGACAATTCTTAGGGGGAAGCAGGTGTGAGTGGTGCGGGAAGAGATTGGACAAAAATCTTACTCCTATGGATGAAGACAGTGGCAAGGGGTAAGGGCATGGGGTAGGGTGGGGTGGGGAATCAGGTGGAGGGGAGCTATAGGGGGAAAACAAAAAGAGGAACACCTGTAATCTGAACAATAAAGATTTATTTAAAAAAATAAATAAATAAAATAAAATGTTTCCCAGATAGGAAAGAGCTAAAGGAGATTGTTACCACCAAGACAGTATTACAAGAAATGTTAAAGGATCTGCTGGAAGAAGGAGGAGGAGGAGGAAGAAGGAGAGGAAGAGGAAGAGGGAGGGGAAAAGAAAACAAAAATACAGAGGTACAAGCATAAAATGGCAATAAATATGTACCAATCAGCACTTAAAATGTCAGACATAAATGCTATAATCAAAGGACATAGGGTAGCTTATTGTACAAGACAGCAGGACTCACATACACGCTATCTATAAGAAACACACACCAGAATGAAAGACAGACAGAGATAAAATAAAGGAATGAAAAAAGCAATTTCATGCAAATGGAAATGAAAAGAAAATAAAACTGGGGCACCAACATTTACATCTAAAGAAAGACTATAGTAAGAGAGAAATAAAGCATTACAGAATAATTAAAAGGATTGATACAATAAGAGGATATACTCTGGTAAACATTTATGCATCCAACATAGGAGCACCTAAATATATAAAGCAAATCTTGAAATAGTGTCAGATGGAACTATTTCTTCTGAACATGAACCACCTGCACTTTTAATCCTGGGATTTGAAGGTTAATTTCTCTTGGTTGTCATTACTGGTGACTGTCAAAGGAATCTGTCATTTTCAGTCCTCTTTTAGCACACATGACCTGGAGCATTAGGGCACAGTGGGAAGTGCACAGGTCCAGATGTGGGGAATTATTTAGCATACATGCACCCTTGGACATGTCACACCCTGGGACAGTGTTATCTATATCATCATCCAAACCCAGAGCTCCCTATATAGTAGGAGGACATTCAAATAGGAACCACTCTGCTCATAAAAACCAGCACAGCCCTGACGCTGAAGCTCTTGGACAGAAGCCCAGCCCAGGGATCCCCAGGTGTTTCTATTCCCTGATCAGGACTGAACACAGACCACCCACCATGGGGTTTGGGCTCAGCTGGGTTTTCCTTGTGGCTCTTTTAAGAAGTAATTTATGGAGAACTAGAGACACTGAGTATGTGAGTGGTCATGAGTGAGAGAAGCAGTGGACGTGTGAGAGTTCTCTGACCAGGACATCTTTGTGTTTGCAGGTGTCCAGTGTGAGGTGCAGCTTGTGGAGTCTGGGAGAAGCATGTTGCAGGCTGGGGGCGGGGGGGTCTCTGAGGCTCTGGATTCACCTTCAGTAGCTTCTGGATGAACTGGGTCCACTAGGCTCCAGGGAAGGGGCTAGAGTGGTTATGTCAAATGAATCCTGGTGGAAGTACCACATACTAACCCAACTCTGTGAAGGATCATTTCACCATCTCCAGAGACAACACCAAGAACAAATTGTATCTGCAAATGAACAGTCTGAGAGCTGAGGACATGGTGAGGGGAAGTCAGTGTGAGCCCAGACACAAACCTCCCTGAGGGAGAGACTGCAACCACCAGGGGCACCCAGGGTCCCTGAACACAAGGACCATCTCAGCAGCAGGTGCAGTTGGAGGTTTGGGCTGGTTTCCCCTTCATATCACCGTTTCCCTCAGGAACCTCTCTGGATTCCTGATTCTGCACTTACCTCTTAAGTCTCTGGGTTAGAAACATCTGTTGTAAACAGACAGCTTTCTCACGTGGACAAACCAAGTAGTGTGCCAAGTCCAATTAATGATCAAATCTTCTGTAATGTCACTTACCTCCAACCAGAGGCTCTACTGACTCAACAGTGTAGCTCAGCCCCACACACCTCAGGATCCCAGCCAGCCAGCAGGACAAGAGCATGTTGGACAGTGGGCACCGGAGTCATGTGAACCAAAAGCTGAGAAGGACCCCAGGTGGTGACAGTCATTGACTTGTGATTATGCTCATAGCCTGGAGAGTATGTGACACCAGGCAGAGACAGAGGGAGCCACAGAAGCTTGTGCAGATGTCCAAGGCTGACTACCAGTGCACATACCAAGGGACCCGGAATATTTACTGTGTGTATAGTTGAAATCTCTGGGACACACAGGGAAGCACTTCAGGAAGTCAGAGCTGCTTTGATGGAGCCATGAAAGGAGACTGACTCTGGGATTTTATTTGTCAAACTGGTGGGGGAGGGGAAGAATTCTGCTTCCAGGGACTTGTGTGGTTTCAACCTCTTACTAACAAATGAAGAGGAGACCAATATTTTGGGACATATTCCCATGTGGGGAAGAGGGGAAGAGGCAGGAATGAGGCATAAATTGGCAGCAGTCGAATGTAAAGTAATATAATGTCTGGCTACCTATTTCCCTTTACGGTTTTTTTTGTCTCTATTTTTTCTTTTTTTTTTCTTTTTTAATATTTCAAGAAAAAACAATCTTAAATATAATAATGTTACATGCAACAAACCTTAATATTTCAAGAAAAATGATTTTAAATATAATAATGGTACATGCAAGAAACACCAATTATTCAAGAAAAATGATCTTAAATATAATAATATTACATACAATAAACATTAATATTTTAAGGAATAAGGATTTTAAGTATAACAATGTTACCAAAACTGTACTAACATAGTATGATATCACAAAAGTTGTAGGAAATATTAAAAATTTGCAGATAGCAGAATTACTTCTATTATATTCTAAAATATTTTTCCTCTCGCTCTATTTTTGTTCATCAGTTTAGGTTGTTCATTATAGTCCACATATGAGTGAAATAATGTGATATTTATCTTTCCCTGACTGGCTTATTTCACTTAGCATGATGCTTTCCAGTTCCATGCATGTTGTTGCAAATAGTAAGTGCTCCTTCTTTTTTCAGCAGCGTAGTATTCCATTGTGTAGATGTGCCATAGTTTTCTAATCCATGGATCTGCTGATAAGCACTTAGGCTGTTTCCAAATCATCAATATTGTAAATTATGCTGCTATGAACATAGGGATGCATATATCCTAACTTGGGATATATTCCTAGAAGTGGGATCGCAGGGTCAAATGGGAGTTCCATTTTTAGTTTTTTGAGGAAACTCCATACTATTTTCCACAGTGGTTGTACCAGTCTGCATTCCCATCAGCAGTGCAAGAGGGTTCCTTTTTCTCCACATCCTTGCCAGCACTTGTTTGTTGATTTGATGATGATAGCCATTCTGACAAGTGTTGATTTGATGATGATAGCCACTCTGACAATTGTGAGATGGTACCTTATTGTGGTTTGATTTGCATCTCTTGGATGATTAGTGACTCTGAGCATGTTTTCATATGTCTCTTGGCCTTCTTTATGTCCTCTTTTGAAAAGTGTCTATTTAGGTCCTTTGCCTATTTTTTGTTTGGATTGTTTATCTTCCTTTTGTTAAGTTGTGTTAGTTCCCTGGGAATTAAATCCTTTTCATATATAACATTGGCAATATGTTCTCCCATACAATAGGCTTTCTTGTTGTTTTGTTGATGGTTTCTTTTGCTGTGTAGAAGCTTTTTGTTTTGATGTAGTCCCATTTGTTTATTTTCTCTTAACTTTCCATTGCCCTAGGAGCTGTACCAATAAAGATATCTCTAGGACATATGTCTGATATTTTGCTGCCTAAGGATTCTTCTAATATTTTTATGGTTGCCATCTTATGTTTAAGTCCGTTATCCATTCTGAGTTTATTTCTGTGTATAGTGTAAGTTGGTGCTCTAATTTCATTTTTTTTGCATGAAAATTATTTATTTTGTCTAATTACCCAATTATCCCAACAGCATTTATTAAAGAGACCATCATGTATCCATTGTTTTCTCTTGGATCCTTTGTCAAATATTAATTGAGCATATGGCTTGGGTTGATTTTTGGGTTCTCTGTTCTGTTCCATTGCTCTACGTGTCTTTTCTTGTGCCAGTACCAGGCAGTTTTGAGAACAGTGGCTCTGTAATATAGCTTGATATCTGGTATTGTGATCCCTCCAAATTTGTTTTTTCTTAGGATTGCTGAAGCTATTAGGGATCTTTTTTTATTCCAGATTAATTTTTGGAGAGTATCTATAGATTGCTTTGGGTAGTATAGACATTTTAATGATGTTGATTTTACCAAACCATGAACATGGTATATTCTTCCATTTATTTATGTCTTCCTATATCTCTTTTTTTAATGCCCTGTAGTTTTCTGAGTATAGGTTTTTTATCTCCTTAGTTAAGTTTATTCCTAGGCATCTTAATTTATTGGTGAATGGTAAATGGGATTGTTTTTTTAGTTTCTCTTTCTGTAAGTTCATTATTGGTGTATAAAAATGCCACAGATTTTTGGGTATTTATTTTGTATCCTGCTACATAGCTGAATTCATTTATTAAGGCTAGTAGGTTTTGATCAAGTCTTTGGGGTTTTCTAGGTATGATATCATGTCATCTGCAAATAAGGCCAGTGTATTCTTTTCCAGTTTGGATGCATTTTTTTTTCTTCTTGTCTGTTTGCTATGGCTAGAACTTCCAGTACTATGTTGAACAGGACGGTGAAAGTGGGTATCCCTGTCTTGTTCCTGTTCTTTGGAGAAATAGTTTTAATTTTTTTCCCATTGAGTGTGATGTTGGCTATAGGTTTGTCATATATGGCCTTTGTCATGTTGGGATATTCCAACTTTGCTGAGAGTTTTTATCAAAAATGGGTGTTGAATTTTGTTGAATGCTTTCTCTGTGTCTACTGATATGATCATGTGATTTTTGTCTTTAATTTGTTTATGTGATATATCATGTTTATTGATTTATGAATATTGTACCAGCCTTGCATCCCTGAAATAAATCCCATTTGATCATGGTGTATGATCTTGTTAACATATTGCTGAATGTGATTTGCTAATGTTCATCAGGGATATTGACCTATAATTCTCTTTCTTTGTAGTGTCTTTAACTGGTTTTGAAATTAGGATAATGTTGGCCTCATAAAAAGAGTTTGGAAGTGTTCCTTCCTCTTGTATTTTCTGAAATAGTTTGAGGAATATAGGTGTTAGTTCTTCCTTGAATGTTTGGAAAAACTCTCCTGTGAAGCCATCTGGTTTTTGTTTGGTGGGTGTTTTTGTGATTATGCTTCTATTTCATTGGTTGTTATTGGTCTATTCAGGTTTTTTGATTCTTTCTGATTCAGTTTTGGGAGGTTGTATTTTTCTAGGAATTTTCCTATTTCCTCCACATTATCCAGCTTGTTGGTATATAGTTGTTCATATTATTTTTTTTACAATCCTTTGTATTTCTGTGGTGTCAGTGGTTACATCTCCACTATCATTTCTGATTTTATTTATTTGGATCCTCTCTGTTTGTTTCTTGATGAGTCTGGTTAATGGCTTATCAATTTTGTTTATCCTTTCAAGGAACCAGCTCTTGGTTTCATTGATTTTTTAAGTATCTATGTTATTTATTTCTGCTCTAATCTTTATTATTTCCTTCTTTCTACTTACTCTTGTTTTTTCTTGTTGTTTTATTTCTAGTTTTTTTTAAATTGTAGAGTTAAGTAGTTTATTGCTGATTTTTCTTGTTTTTCTTAGGTATGCCTGTAATGCTATGAACTTCGCTCTCAGAACTGCTTTTTGCTGTTGTTAGTTGTTCATTTTCATTTGTTTCCAGAAAGTTTTTTATTTCTTTCTTGATCTTTTTGATAACTCATTCATTGTTTAATAACATGCTATTTAGCCTCCATGTGTTTGAATGTTTTGGGGTGTTTTTACTGTAGTTGATTTCTAATTTCTTTCCACTGTGATCTGAGAAGATGCTTGATGTGACTTTGGTCTTCTTGAATATGTAGAGACTTGTTTTGTTTCCTAACATGTGGTCTATCTTTGTAAATGATCCATGTGCACTTGAGAAGAATGTATATTCTGCTGTGTTGGGATGAAATGTTCTGTAAATGTCAATTAAATCCATTGATCCAGTGTGTCCTTTAGAGTCTCTGTTTCCTTGTTAAGTTTTTGTCTGGAAGATCTGTCCAGTTAAGTTAGAGGGGTGTTAAAGTCTGACTGTATTGTTGTCAATCTCTAGAATTTTTATATTTAGGTGCATCTATATTGGGTGCATATATGTTTACTAGGGTTATATCCTCTTGTTGGATTGATCCCTTTAGTATTATGTAGTTACTTTTGTTGTCTCTTGTGATGTCCTTCATTTTAAAGTCTATTTTGCCAGATATGAATATTGCTACTCCAGCTTTATGTTTTCTTTTCCATTTGCATGAATTTTTTTGTTTGTTTTTTCATTCCTTCACTTTCATTCTGTGTGTGTCTTTTGTTTTGTGTTGGGTCTCTTGTAGACAGCAAATATTGGGGTCATGTTTTTGTATCTATTCAGCTATGCTACACCTTTTTAAAAAATATATATTTTATTGATTTTTTTTTTTTTTTACAGAGAGGAAGGGATAGGGAGAGAGAGTTAGAAACATCAATGAGAGAGAAACATCAATCAGCTGCCTTATGCACACCCCCTACTGGGGATGTGCCCACAATCAAGGTACATGCCCTTGACTGGAATCAAACCTGGGATCCTTGAGTCCGCAGGTCTATCCACTGAGCCAAACCGGTTAGGGCTACCCTACACCTTTTGATTGGAGCACTTAAGCCATTTACATTTAGGGTTATTATTGAGAGGTACTCATTTATGGCCATTTTAATTCTTTATAGCTAGGTTTCTCTGTTTCTCCTTTTCAGCAATCCCTTACAGCAATCCCTTTAGCATTTCTTGTAATTAAGGCTTGACGGTGATGAACTACTTTAGTTTTTCATTTTGTTTTGTTGTTTGTTTTTGTTTTTTGTCTGTGAAGCTCTTTATTTGACTGTCTATTTTGAATGATAGCTTTGGTCTCAGATCCTTGCTTTCTATTACCTTGAGTACTTCATGCCATTCACTTCTGGTCTGTAGGGTTTCTGATGAGAAATCAGGTGTCAGCCTATGGGAACCCTTTTGTAGGTAACAGTTTTATTTTCTCTTGCTGCCTTTAAAATTCTCTCTTTGTCTTTAATTTTTGGCATTTTAATTATGATGTATCTGGGTGTGGGTCTGTTTGGGTTCTTCTTGTTTGGGATTCTCTGCACCTCCTGGAATTGTGTGACTTTTTCCTTTATCAGGTTAGGGAACTTTTCTGTTATTATTTCTTCAAACACCTTCTCAATTCCTTTCTCCCTTTCTGCCTCTTCTGGCACATGTGATATTCTAATATTTTTATGTTTCGTGTTATCCCACAGCTCCCATAAGTGGGCCTCCTGTTTTTTCATTGTTTTCTTTTCTTTTTCTTTTTGTTCTCTGATTGAGTGATATTTTCAATCCTGTCTTCTAATTCACTGATTCAACCCTCAGCTTCCCCTAATCTGCTGTGTATTCCTTCCAATGTGTTCTTTATTTGTGTTATGTCTTTCCTTATCTCAGACTGTTCTTTTTTCATAGCTACTATATCTTTTTTTCATACTGTTGAGCATTTTTACCATCATTATTCTGAACTCTGTTTCAGGTAAATTTCTTATCTCGGCTTCATTTATCTCTTCTTCTGGAGAATGCTCTAGTTCTTTCATTTGAGGGTTGTTTCTTTTCTCCTAATTTTGATTGTCTGGGTTTGTGACTATGTATTAGTTCTATCCTCTACACCTCTCAATCTCTAGTGCAGGACAATGTTAAAGGCTGTTTCTGACTAATTGAATCAGAAAAGACTGAAAGCCTCCAGAGACCACCTCTGTCTACAGACTAATAGGATTCTGACTTGAATAGACCCATGCAGTAGTCCTTAGGTGTGGCAAGAGTTTTTTTGTTTGTTTTGTTTTTGTTTATTTATTTTTGTTTGTTTGTTTTGTTCAGCAGGTTGGGTCAGTTGCTTCTCCCTGGAAACTAATCATTACTTTTAGGATCATAAGTGGCCTCAGGGCAAGGTGTTTTCCAATGTGGTGTGTCTTCCCCCCAGGTAAGGCAAATGTGTATGTGGGAAAGATGCCTTCTGCTGTGTGAGGAAATGACTCAGCCAGGAAACTTGGGGTGTCTGCTTTCTGAGCTCTATCCCCAGAGTCCCCAGTCCTGGGTTCTGCTTTAACAGCTCCATTCCACTTACCCTCTCTTTGCCAGAATACAAGTTGGGTGGCTCAACAGGGAATTTTTGTGCATTGGCCCTTCAAAAGGGTGCTTGAAATTTCAGCTGCCACGCCCTGGCAGTCAGCACCCTGCTGCTTTTCACAGCTAGATGTTATGTGGATACCTTCCTCAGATTTGGTGCTCTCTGTTGGGGACCCCAGCTTGGGGATTAGATCCAGAGTTCTCAGTGGCACACCCCCCGCCCCCCATCCGAACACACACACTCAGCAGAGCTATCTCTCTGGGACTTTAGTACCTGTCTGTAGTTGCCCAGCCAGAACTTTAATGCCACCGCCCCTCCTTCCAGTCTCTATGTGGTCTCCACCCTTGGTCTTTGGGTATCAGGGTTCTCCCCTGTGATCTTTCTGTTTATTATTCAGGAAACCTTTCAGAATTTCAGTTGTAATTCCAGCTTGTTCATGGGAGCATGTCCAGGCAGCATCCACCTACTCTGCCACCATTTTTAATCTCACTCCCTTTACAGTTTTAATAAATGACCAAAAATGAGACAAAGGGTCTATATGGACAACAAGTATATCTACAGAAAATGAGTGGAAGAATTATTATAAATAAGATAATGGTGTTGACAATGGTGATGATGAGGTTGGAATGAGACGGGGCCCTGGTCCAATGAAATGATGGCTCCTCATACAGATCCATCATCACTATGGCTCCTCCAGTGAGAGCTGTCCACCATTGATTGTTAAGTGTTGAGAGATTTCATAATTGGGACACCAATGAATTATGGAGCTTCAGTGACCCACGTTGAGACTAGATCAGTAATGACCCCAAAGGTGTACAAGTGCAGATCCCCTGAACCTGGGAAGGTGTTAGCTTCTAGAACAGAGACACTGTGAGATGTGCATGTAGGAAACAGGGATCCCCTTCCCACCAGTTTGAAGTGACACCTTTCTTATTTCTCTTGTTTCCTACCTGCATGAACTTTAATGTTTCTATTTCTAACAAACTCTTAATCATAATTATTAGGTATTTCCTACAATGATACCAGCTGTCTCTATCATGTCCTGCACTTGCTTCTGGACCTTCACTGGAGGAGGTTTTAGAGCCATGGGTCCAGTAACTCTCTTTCAATGAATATCAGTCATATCACTGTCATGTGTCTCAAAACCAGTCCGGGTTCTTCCCCTTAAGCAGATCCACAGACATATCCAGATTTATGGGTAGTTTCCCAGCAGCGCTCTCCTCTGGTACCAGAACTTGCTCAGGTCCCTGAGGCTGCTGTTAGGAATCCACATGGATAGTAGATTCTCATCATTTTCTGGGCAGTTTTTTTGTGAAATCACCCAAAACAGAACCTATTAAAGAAAATGTTGTTAAATTAGCCTTGGTCAAAATTAAAACTTTTGTCTCATCAAAGATTTCATTGAGCAAATTAAAACATAAACCTAACAAATATATTTCCAAAGCATATGTCTGGTGGCCAAATTAATAAATTATACATTAAGGATGTTATATGCTTGTGAGAGACCTCCACAACCTCTGACCACAGTGACCGCCCAGGGGAAGAACAGAGGGAGGCTGGGAGTTAGGGACTGAGGTTTCCTTTCCTGTGAGAAATTCTATCGTAGGAATTCTCTTCAATCCCCTCCCTCTGAACCCCAACATCACTGATAACAGTAGACATAGAAAACAGGTCTAACTCCTTCCATCATCATTTCAACATATGGATGCTTCTGAGTTGTACACATACATGATCGCTGCTTTTATTTCTTGTCTTTCTCCACTTAAAATCATGACTATTTCTGATGATACTAGATTAGGATCTCTGCAATAAGCCATGGGCTTGCATATCAAATAATTTTCACAAGAAGCTGTAGACATAATCACAAAATTTGCAACATGACAATTATAAATGTATCAGCTATTTGTATTTGGGAGGTAACATCATAAATTAAGATATATGATTTTGAGAATGGTTTTCCTTTATTTTTATTTTTTACAAAATGGTAAGAATTGCCCTAACCCAGTGGTCGGCAAAATGCAGCTCCCAAGCCACATGCGGCTCTTTGGCCCCTTGAGTTTTTAGCAAAGGTCAGCTTAGGAGTACCCTAATTAAGTTAATAACAATGTACCTTCCTATATAGTTTAAGTTTTAAAAAATGTGGCTCTCAAAAGAAATTTCAATCGTTTTACTATTGATGTTTAGCTCTGTTGACTAATGAATTTGCTGACCACTGCCCTAAATGGTTTGGCTCAGTGTATAGAGCGCCAGCCTGTGGATTCAATGGTCCCAGGTTTGAATCCGGTCAAGGGTATATACCTTGGTTGCTGGCACATCCCCAGTAGGGGGTGTGCAGAAGGCAGCTGATAGATGTTTTTCTCTCATTGATGTTTTTAACCTCTATCCCGCTCCCTTCCTCTCTGTAAAAAAATCAATAAAATATATTTGATAAAACGGTGAGAATTATTTCTATAAAATTAGATCTAAAAAAATTGGGAAATTGTGGATACTCTAGGGTGTCGAGATTCAGAAATGCTCTGAACAAATGCTGTTCCTTTGACATCTATTTGAAGGATGCATGAGAAGGCAAAAAATGTAACCTACCCAAGTCCACCATTTATCTTTATCCTCAGAAAGTTTAGGCTATTCTTTGACTTAATTGCAACGAGTCTCATGGCCCAGATGGTTCCATGTTCCTGACTTACATGGTGAGTGAGGTCAAGGGAAGAGATGTCCCCATAGATGTCTCAGAATGACTAGGGAAGCCCGACTGTAGTCCCTCAAATGATAGGAAAGATTGCCTCAAGTGCAAATTTCTCTTCAAGCTCATGGGTAAATCCTCTCCTGGGCTGTGCAGGCTCACAGCTCTCTCCTCACACAGAGCTGAGTTCTCTGGGAAATCAGAGCTGTGATCTAGAAGAAGATGAGACTGCTGGGTCTTCTCCTATGCCTGGTGACAGCCCCCCAAAGTGAGGGTTTCAGGTGTCAGACAGGGATCATGGGGTGGCTGTGGATGCACGTGACTGACAGGGACTGATGATCCTTGTTCCCAGGTGTCCTATCTCAGTTTCAGCTGCAGGAGTCCTGCTCAGGACTGATGAAGCCCTCACAGACCCTCTCCCTCACCTGCACTGTGTCTGGGGGCTCAGTCACCAGTTATTATTACTGGACCTGAATCTGCCAGCCCCTGGGGAAAGGGTTGCAATGGATGGGGTACTGGACAGGGAGCACAAGATACAACAAAGCTTTTCAGAGGTGCATCTCCATCACAGCTGATATGGCCAGAAACCAGTTCTCCCTGCAGCTGAACTCTGTGTCCTGAGAGGACAATGCTGTGTATTACTGTGCTAGACACAGTGAGGGGAAGTCAGTGTGAGCCCAGACACAAACCTCCCTGAGCAAGGCAAAAGGGATGGGCTGCAGCGCTGAGCTGCAGGGGAGCTCAGGGGAGTCACATGATACAGAGAGGAGCACCTGGAGCAGGGGTAGCGGGAGGTGGGGAATTAAGGTGCTTCCAGTTGTGGTCAGGGATTTCCTCTCAAGCTGTCAGCTGCATCCAGGGACAATTCTTCCTTCTCATAGTCTCACTGTGGACAACAAAAGAAGACAGGACATTATCCATTTGTACGTGATATAATGGCAGTGACAGGAACCTCTCCTTCACCAAGGTTTCTTCACAAATTTGAAAGGCGATTTTATTCGCCGTCTTTTCAGTATTTCATTGATAAGTGTGAACTCTGCAGGTGGGTTGCTGGGATTGGGCTGTGTGCACAGCTCTGCCTCAGTGTCTGGCTCTCAGTGTCTGGCTCTCAGTGTCTGGCCCTCAGTGTCTGGCTCTCAGTGTGTCCTCCCCGTCCTGGTTCCAGGGAGATCACAGGGCCCTCCTTCTGCTGAAAGGCCTGAGCACACTAAGGGTTCAGGGACTTCACCCATCCTCTCTAGTCCACAATGACCCCTGGAAGAGCTGTCAGCTCAGTGCACCAAACACATCCTTCCACATGAGGGGCCCCTGGTGTCCTGCAGGAAGCAGTGCTAACCCCACAGTGGGGACAGGTGACTTTGAGGCTGGTATGTGCATCATTGAACTCCTCTCTCCCCCTTTATTCCTGAACCCAAGGTTTTCTCTTTTTTTCAACCTTTAATTTCTTTATTGATTAAGGTATTACATATATCTCCTCATCCCCCCATTAACCCCCAACCCCCCCACTCATGCCCTCATCCCCCTGTTGTCTGTGTTCATTGGTTGGGCTTACATACATGCATACAAGTCCTTTGGTTGATCTTTCCCCCTAACCCCCATCCTACCCTACCTTCCCTCTGAGGTTTAACAGTCTGATCGCTACTTCTCTGTCTCTGGATCAGTTTTTATTCATCAGTTTATTTTGTTCATTATATTCCATAAATGAGTTAGATCGTGTGGTATTTATCTTTCTCTGACTGGCTTATTTTACTTAGCGTAATGCTCTCCAGTAAGAATTCCTTCTTTTTTACCACAGCATAGTATTTCATTGTGTAGATGTACCACAGTTTTCTAATCCACTCATCTGCTGACGGATACTTAGGCTGTTTCCAAATCTTAGCTATGGTGAATTGGGCTGCCATGAACATAGGGGTGCATATATCCTTTCTGATTGGTGTTTTTAATTTCTTGGGATATATTCCTAGAAGTGGGATCGCAGGGTCAAATGGGAGTTCCATTTTTAGTTTTTTGAGGAAACTCCATACTGTTCTCCACAGTGGCTACACCAGTCTGCATTCCCACCAGCAGTGCAAAAGGGTTCTTTTTCTCTGCATCCTCACCAACACTTGTCATTTGATGATTTGTTGATGATAGCCATTCTGACAAGTGTGAGATGATACTGCATTGTCGTTTACATTTGCATATAATTAGTGACTTTGAGCATGTTTTCATATGTCTCTTGGCCTTCCTTATGTCTTCTTTTGAAAAGTATCTATTTAGGTCCATTGCCCATTTTTTGAATGGATTGTTTATATTTCTTTTGTTAAGTTGTATGAGTTCCCTGTAAATGTTAGAGATTAAATCCTTATTGGTGATAACATCAGCAAATATGTTCTCCCATTCAGTGGGCTTTCTTGTTTTGTTGATGGTTTCCTTTGCTGTGTAAAAGCTTTTTATTTTGATGTAGTCCCATTTGTTTATTTTTGCTTTAGTTTCCATTGCCTCAGGACCAGTATCAGTGAAGAAGTTCCTTTGGCATATGTCTGAGATTTTTCTGCCTGTGGATTCCTCTAGTATTTTTATGGCTTCCCATTTTATGTTTAAGTCCTTTATCCATTTTGAGTTTATTTTTATGTATGGTGTAAGTTGGAGATCTAGTTTCATTTTTTTGCATGTATCTGTTTAATTTTCCCAACACCATTTATTGAAGAGACTGTCTTGACTCCACTGTATGCTCTTGCCTCCTTTGTCGAATATTAATTGGGGATAGTGGTTTGGGTCAATTCCTATGTTCTCTATTCTATTCCATTGATCTATATGTCTGTTCTTATGCCAGTACCAGGCTGTTTTGGTAACAGTGGCTTTGTAATACAGCTTGAAATATGGTATTGAGATCCCACCTAATTTTGTTCTTCTTTCTCAGGATTGCGGTGGGTATTCAGGTTCGTTGGAGAGTTCATTCTAGGTCTGTGAAATATGCTGTTGGTATTTTAATGGGGATTCCATTGAATCTATAGATTGCTTTGGGTAGTATGGCCATTTTGATGATGTTGATTCTACCAATCCATGAATACGGTATACTCTTCCATCAGTTTATGTCTTCCTCTATCTCTTTTTTCAGTGTCCTGTAGTTTTTTTGCATATAGGTCTTTTACTTCCTTAGTTAAGTTTATTCCTAGGTATCTTAATTTTTTTGGTGTGATGGTAAATGGGATTGCTTTTTCAGTCTCTCTTTCTGTAAGTTCACTATTGGTGTAAAGAAATGCCATAGATTTCTTGTCATTCATTTTGTATCCTGCTACATTACCGAATTCATTTATTAAGTCTAATAATTTTTGATGGAGTCTTTAAGGTTTTCTATGTACAGTATCATGCCATCTGCGAATAAGGACAGTTTTACTTCTTCTTTTCCAATTTGGATGCCTTTTATTTCTTCTTCTTGTCTGATCACAATGGCTAGTACTTCCAGTACTATGTTGAATAGGAATGGTGAGAGTGGGCATCCCTGTTTCTGTTCTTAGGGGAAATGGTTTCAGTTTTTGTCCATTGAGTATGATGTTGGCTGTGGGTTTGCCATATATGACTTTTATTATGTTGAGGTATCATCCTTCTATTCCTACCTTGCTGAGAGTTTTTATCAAGAAAGGGTGTTGGATTTTGTCAAATGCTTTTTCTGTGTCAATTAATATGACTGTAATTTTTATCTCTCAATTTGTTTATGTGATGTATCCCATTTATTGATTTGTGGATATTGTACCATCCTTACATCCCTGGGATAAATCCCACTTGGTCACGGTCTATGATCTTTCTGATGGACTGCTGGATTCGATTTGCTAGAATTTTGTTGAGGATTTTGGCATCTATGTTCATGAGGGATATTGGCCTGTAATGTTCTTTCATTGTGTTATCTTTATCTTGTTTTGGTATTAGGGTGATGCTGGCTTCATAGAATGAGCTTGGAAGTGTTCCTTCCTCTTAAATTTTTTGGAATAGTCTAAGGAAGATAGGTTTTAGTACTTCCTTGAATGTTTGGTATAACTCCCCTGTGAAGCCATCTGCCCCCAGGCTTTTGTTTGCTGGGAGCTTTTTGATGACTGCTTCAATTTCCTTCATAGCTGTTGGTCTATTAAGAGTTTTAGATTCTTCCTGATTGAGTTTTTGAAGGTTGTATTTTTCTAGGATCATATCCATTTCCACTAGATTGTGTAGTTTGTTGGAATAGAGTTATCCATAGTATTTTTTTACAGTCATTTGTATTTCTGTGGGGTCTGTTGTTATTTCGCATCTTTCATTTCTGATTTTGTTTGTTTGGGTCCTCTCTCTGCTTCTTCGTGAGCCTGGCTAGAGGTTCAACAATCTTGCTTATCTTTTCAAAGAACTAGCTTTTGATTTCATTGATCTTTTGTATTGTTTTTTGGTCTCTGTCATTTATGTATGCTCTGATCTTTATTATTCCCTTCCTTCTGTTCACTCTGGGCTTTTCTTATTGCTCACTTTGAGTTGTGGAGTTAGATGATTTACTACCATTTTTTCTTGTTTTTTGAAGTAGGCCTGTAGAGCTCTAAACTTCCATCTCAGGACTGCTTTCATTGTGTCCCATAGATTTTGGATTGTTGTGTTTTTATTGTCATTAGTTTCCAGAATGTTTTTAATTTCTTCTTTGGTGGCCCAATCATTATTTAATAGTATGCTATTCAGCTTCCAAATGTTTGAGTTTTTTGGATTGTGTTTTTTTTTTATTGTAGTTTATTTCTAATATAAATTGTGGTCTGAGAAGATGCTTGGTATGTTTTCAGTCTTCTTGAATTTGGGGGGACTTTGCTTGTGACCCAGTATGTGGTCTATTTTTGAAAATGTCCCATATGCACTTGAGAAGAACACATATGGCTTTGGGGTGAAATGTTCTGAAGATGTCAATTAAGTCCATCTGATCTAGTGAGTCATTTAGGATTGCTGTTTCTTTGCTGATTTTTTGTCTAGAGGATTTATGCAGTGATGTCAGTAGTGTATTAAAGTCCCCTACTATGATTGAATTGTTGTTGATCTCTCCCTTGCTATCTTCCAGGAGGTTGTTTTTTTTATGTATTTGGGTGCTCCTGCATTGGGTGCATATATGTTTGTCAGGGTTATAACCTCTTTTTGTATCAATCCCTTTGGTATTATGGCCTTCCTTATCTCTTGTTATGGCCTTCACTTTGAGGTCTATTTTGTCAGATATAAGTATTGCTACTCCAGCTTTTTTTTTTTTTTCATTTCCATTTTCCTAAAAGATATTTTTCCATCCCTTCACTTTCAGTCTGTGTGAGTCCCTTGTTCTGAGGTTGGTCTCTTGTAGGCAGCATGTACATATGGGTCGTGTTTTGTTTATTTTTCTTTCTTTCTTTCTTTCTTCCATTCAGCTACTCAATGTCTTTTGATTGGAACATATAGTCCATTTATATTTAAAGTTATTATTAAAAGGTACTTGTTTGTAGTCATTTCCACTTTTCTGCCTGTGTTCTTTCTTACCTTTTTATTTATTCTTTTTACAGCATTCCCTTTAGCATTTCTTGCATTGCTCATTGGTAGTGATAAACTCCCTTAGACTCTTCTTTTTTTATGAGGATCCTGATTTCCCCTTCAATTTTGATTGATAGTCTTGCTGGACAGAGTATTCTTGGATTCAGACCTTTGCTTTGCAGCACTTTGTATACCTCGTCCATTCCCGTCTAGCTTTATGTGTTTCTGTTGAGAAATCATTTGAAAATCTGATGGGGGATCCTTTGTAGGTAACTCTCTGTCTCTCTCTTGCAGCCTTTAAGATTATCTCTTTGTCATGAACATTTGCCATTGTAGTTATGATGTGTCTTAGTGTGGGTCTTTTGGGATTCATCTTGCTTGGGACACTGTACTTGTGTAACTTTTTTCTTCCCCATATCTGGGAAGTTTTCTGCCATTATTTCTTCAAATAGATTTTCTAATCCTTTCTGCTCTTCTTGTCCATATGTATTTTACTTCATTTCATATTGTCCCAAAGCTCCCTTAGACTCCCCTGCTTTTTAATTTTTTTTCTCCAGTTGCTGTTCAGATTGAGTTTGTTTTTCTACCTTATCTTCTAACTCACTAATTTGGTCCTCTGCTTCTTCTAGTCTACTGTTGAAACCTTCCATGTTGTTTCTGTTTGTAGCTATATCACATTTCATTTCTTCCTGATTCTTGCATAATTTGTTGATTTTCTCATCCATCTGGTGAATGAATTGTACAACCATTACTCTGAATTCTTTTTCTGTCATGTTGGATGCTTCAATTTCACTAATGTCCTTTCCTGGTGACTCCTCACTTTCTTTCCTCTGGGGATTGTGTTGTCTTCCCATTCTGACTATGACCAGAAGGTTCAAATGTTGAATTGCATGGGCCTTGGCCATGTGCAGTGGGAGCTTTGCACCACCCAAGTGTCACTGAAGAGCTCTGACTCTAAGATATTTGGCTGCTGTGGGTTGGTGGGAACCAGGCTCGCCCAGATTCAGTGTTACCAGTGCTCAGTGTAGCCTCATGTGTGCAACTAGAATCAGGTATTCCGCCTGCACCACACTGAAACAGAGACCCCCACTGGCGTGTGCTGACAATCAGAGCCCCCTAGCATGCTCCAGGAGTCAGAGTTCCCCTGTGCCTACACCAAGAATCGAGTATCAGATTCTCTGTTGTTTCATGCAGCTTCTTGCTGAGAATCAGGGTCCCTGTGTGCGCATTCACCAAGAATTGGAGTCACTGGCTGTTAGTGTTAATGCACTGGGAGTCAGGGGTCCCAGGTGCATGCAATAAGAAACAGAGTCAAGTCACTGACGTTTAGTGCTGCTTCCTGCCCCGAGAATCAGGGTCCTGGTCAGCTTGGGGGACTGGGTTTCACAGTAGCACTGTGTCAGCAGTAGGTTTAGTTCTGTGCTGTGGAAAACAGACTTTCGTGTGTGCTTGCCCAGAATCGAAGTCAGGTGGCACTGCCGCACTGTGTGGCTTTGGGTTTGGTTGCCTGATTGCATTGCTGGGAACAGATTCCCAGTGTCTGTGTGCCCCCAGGCTCAAATTCCCATAGCCACACTGTGGCCCATTGCGAGGGGCAGATCTATCAGTTACTATGGCACTGCTCTGGAACCTGCAGGGAGGGGGATAGGCTCTGTGACTCACAGAAATCTGCTGCTGGGAATGTCGGCATTCTTGGTGTCTGTGGGTCTGTAGCTGTGGTTGCAGGTCTCTGTCCCCAGTGGCTGCAGGGTCCTGGTTTGCATCTGAGATCAGACTGGGTGATACTGAGACCAGGATCCTAGTCTCAAGCAGCTCTGTTTCTCAATATGGCAGGGTCTCTGTGCCCACGCTGTTCATCCTGGAGTATCTGCATTGGGAGCGGGGCTCCGCTGTCTAAGACTGCCCGGTTTGGCAGCCCCTTGGAAGACCTGCAGAATCTAACTGTCCCTAGCTCATACACACACACACACACACACACACACACACACACACACACACACACCACAAACATCCACATACTCCTCTATTGCTCCCTCACTCTCTCCTTTCCTACCTTCCTGCCAGTCACCATCTTTGAATCTCCTGGAGCCAAGGTTTTCTAGCTTCATTGTGGGTGAGATGTGCATTGGAAATGTTGAAAGTGAGGAGCTATTCATGGGTCCCCTGCATCCATACCATTTTCTTACTATTTGCACAGGAAACACAGAGTCACATAGATACACACAGTCACACACATAAGTCACAAACAATCAGAAACACACACACACACATGCACACATAGCCACACACAGTCACAATACACAGTCATACATTCAGAAAGTCGCACACTCATTTCTAGAAAAGACATGCATTTATGCATAAGCAGTGATACAAAACTGTTTGTGTCATTACACACTGTACTTTATGAATCCTATATAAGAAAACATGGTTATATTTTGTTCACTTGGATGCCATATTAAATAAATATGTGGTCTGCAAACAACTATTATTTCAACACTGACCACACCCTGTGAAAATCAACAGTTGTGTTTTTCAGTCCACTTAGTAGGAACTCAAATTTGGAATTTGATTCCAACTTTGCTATATTGCTACAAATTAAAAGAAAAATTGAGGTAATAGTGAAAACCTTCCACCAAATAAAAGCCAACAACCAAATGGACTCAAGAGTGAATTCTACCAGAATTTCAAAGAACAATTGATAATTTATAAATCAACTCTTCTTGAACTCTTCTAACAATTAAAGAAAGAGGCAACTCTGTCCAGCAGATTTATTGAGGTGACCATTACTTTCATATCAAAGCCAAGTAAAAACATACAAAAAATGACAGGTCCATATCCCTGATGCACATACATGCAAAAACCCTCAACCATATACTAGGAAACTTAAAAGTACACTGAAAGGATCATTTACCATGATCTAGTGTGATGCCATCCTAGCATGCAAGGATGGTTCAACGTATGTAAACCAATAACTGTGATATACCTCATCCACACATTGAGGGATAAAGTATCCTATATAATAAATGGCTAATATGCAAATTGTCCCCTCAACTGAAGCTTGGCTGGGAGTTCACCCACCCGACTAGCCTCTATGATGCACACTGACCACCAGGGGCAGACTTTCCAACTGGTAGATTAGCTTGCTGTGCATGCTGGTGAGCTGGACTGGAAATTGAGGTGCGAGCCTTCAGGAAGCTCCCAGGGTTTTGCCCAAGTCCTGGGCAGAAGCAGGTGAGGGTGGGAGCCAAGAGAGACCAGGTGCATGGGAGGCTGCTACACATGATCTGAGAGCCTTGGACTGTGCAGCTCTCTGAAACCTGTGGCATTCTCAGTGCTCAATTTATAATCTTCAGGGCTGCTTCTTTTTATTTGTTAATTTTCACTAACTACTCCAGGAGAGTGGGTAGCACTATTATGGGGGGGAGGGGCCCAGCACACCTGCTGGAGGGTAAGGGGCAGCCTTAGGCTCCAGGTGATACAGCAGAGAGAGGGCGGGGCTGAGTCAGAGAAACGGAGCCCAAAACTAGAAAGGAAGTGGGAGGCAGTGAGGGTCAGAGGGACACAGCTATACAGAGGCCTAGAAAAGCTCCTGGGTGGGGGCAGCCGAGGAGGGAGAGTGGTGCATCTCCCACAGGATAGGCTCCAGGTACCTCCCTCCTCCTCCCAGTGACCAGTCACCCAAGCTCTCCACCACCTTGTATCACCTAGCCAGCAAGCACAGCCCTGCCCTGCCCCACACAGCCTTTGGGAAGCCTTGCCCCCAGAGGAGAAAGGGGGGAGGCTGCAGACAGGAGATCCCAGGAGGAGGAGGGGGCAGAGGAGGTCCCATTGAGTTAGATGGAGGGGAGGAAGGGAGAGACCCCACAGGACTGGGGACAGAGATGGGCAGGGAATGAAGGTTGTGCAGAAATATCTCCCTTGGTTGAAATAGAAATCCTGACCCCATTTTACAGACCCCAGCAGAGTGTGTGTGGGGGAGGGTGAAGACAAAAAAAGGGTGTGAGGGGACTGGATGAATGGAGAGCAGCGATGTTTGATTCATGGCCTATTTATTTTTATTTTTGTTAATATGTTTTTACTAGTGGCCCAGTGCATGAAATTCGCTGACTTACATGGTGAGTGAGGTTAACGGAAGAGATGCCTCCACACAGTCCTCAGAAAGATGAGGGAATACCGATCTCATTCCCTCAACTTATAGGAAAGAGTGCCCCACATGCAGATTTCTCTTAAAGCTCCACAGTAAATCCTCTCCTGGGCTGTGCTGGCTCCAGCTCTCTCCTCACACAGGGCTGAGGTCTCTGGGAAGGCAGAGCTATGGTCTAGAAGATGATGAGACTGCTGGGTCTTCTCTTGTGCCTGTTGAAAGACCCAAAGTTAAGAGACTCAGGGGTCAGAGAGGGGTCATGGGAAGGCATTGACTGCACTTGACTGACAGGAATTGATACTCCTTGTCCCCGGTGTCCTGTCCCAGGTGCTGCTGCAGGAGTTGGGCCCAGGACTGGTGAAGCCTCAAAGACCCTAACCCTCACTTGCACTGTCTCTGGATTCTCTTTAACTAGCTATGCTGTGCACTGGATCCACCAAGCTCTAGGAAAGGGATTGGAGGGGGTCATGGTATATGGGGTGATGGAAGTACAGCCTATAAACCAACACTGAAATCCCAACACAGCATCACCAATGACACCTCCCAGGACCAAGTTTATTTAACACTGAACAGCCTGAGAGCCTAGGACAAGTCTGTGTATCACTGTACAAGAGACACAATGAGGCAAAGTCAATATGAGCCCTGACACAAAACTCTCTAAGGGAGACACTACAGACACCAGAGGGTGCTCATCAGTCACCAAGCCCAGAGAACAGCCACAGGAACAGGTTCAGAGTGAGATGGGGAAGGAAAGGGCTTCCTGTTGGGAACAGGGTTTTCCTCTCACAGCTTTCAGCTGCATCCAGGGACAATTCTTGCTTTTGCTCTGTGGCTCTAATTTCCCATATTTTCACTGCAGATACCAGAAGACGAGGTCACATTACTGTTGTTGGTAGGTGACATATGGGCAGTGACTTGGGACTCTCCTTCACCAACATGATACTGTACATAGAAAACCCTAAAGACTTGGAAAAAAACCTACTAGATTTAATAAACAAATTCAGCAATGTAACTGGATACAAAATTAATACTTGGAAAACTATGGTATTTTTATACACAAATAATGAATTATCAGGAAGAGAAACTAACAATCCCAATTACCATTGCAACAAAAACATTAAGATAATTAGAAATAAATTTATGCTAGGGCATAAATGATTTGTACTCAGAAACCTACAGGATGTTAAAAATAGAGGTGGAGGAAGATATAATCAAGTTGGAGACTATACCATGTTCATGGATGGTTGAGTTAACTTTATTAAAACATCCATACTACACAAAGCAATTTATAGATTCAATGAAATCCTTATAAAAATGCCAACAGCATACTTCACAGATCTAGAAAAAAATACTCCAAATTTTTTTTATGGAATCAAAAAAGAACCTGAATAGTCACAGCAATCTTGAGGGGGAAAAAAAAGAAGAAAGTTGGAGGAATCATAATACCAGATATCCAGTTATTCCGCAAAGCCACTGTATTCAAAACAGCCTGGTACTGGCACAAGAATGGGCATATAGATCAATGGAACAGAACAGAGATTCCACCAATAAACCAAATTTATTATCCTCAATTAATATTTGACAAATGAGGTGAGAGCATACAGTGGAGTCAAGACTGTCTCTTCAATAAGTGGTGTTGGAAAAATTAGACAGATACATGCAGAAAAATGAAACTAAACCACAAACATATACCATACACAAGAAAAAACTCAAAATGGATAAAATACTTAAATGTAAGTCGTGAAAACATAAAAATCCTAGAATAAACCATAGGTAGCAAAATCTCAAACATCTTTCATAGCAATATGTTTACAGATACATTGCCTAGGCAAATAGAAAATAAACAAAACAGGCATATATATAATACTTTAAACAATAAAGGTATGATTTTTATTTACAGTAAAATGAAAAACGTCTGCACATCAAAAGAGAACCCAAGAAAAAGAAAAGGAAGCCCACAGTATAGAAGAACGTATTTGGCAAAGATATATGTAACAAAGGGTCATTATTCAAAATATATAAGGGACTCATACAATTTAACCAAAGGAAAACAAGCAATCCAATTAAAAAATGGGCAAAGGACCTAAATAGACATACAGATGGGATATACAGATGTCCAAGAGACATATGAAAAATTGCACAAAGTCACTGATCATCAGAGAGATATGGAAATTATAAGAAAATGAGGTATCACCTCACACCTGTCAGAATGGCAACCATAAACACATCAATAAATGACAATTGCTAGGAAGGATGTGGAGAAAAGGGAACCCTAGTACACTGCTGGTGTGAATGCAGACTGGTGCAGCCATTATGGAAAACAGTACAGAGTTTCCTCTAAAAAACTAAATATGGAACTTCTGTTTGTCCCAGTGACCCCACTTCCAGGAATATATACTAAGGGACTCAAAACACCAATCAGATGGAATGTATGCACCCCTATGTTCATAGCAGCACAATTTACAATTGTTAAGCTCTGGAATGAGCCCAAGTGCCCGTAGATGAGTGTATAAATAAAAACAAAACAAACAAAAAACACTTATACCATGGAATAGTATGCAGCAGTAAAAAAGGAGGATATCTTACTGTTTGAGACAGCATGGGGAGCAGGGGACTAGAAGAGCATTATGCTAAGCAAAATAAGCCAATCAGAGAAAGATAAGTATCACGTGATCTCACTCATATGTGGAAACTCAAGAACAAAATAAACTGATGAACAAAATGGATCAGTAGACCTAGAATGATGGAACAGACTGTAGAATCTCAGAGGGAAGGCAGGAGAGAGTGGGTGGGTGGGAATAGGTCAACCAAAGAACTTGTCTGCATATTTACATATTCTGGGGACAAAGATAACAGGATGGTGAAGGCCTGAGGCATTGGGTTGGGGCATGCCAAAAGGGCTCAAGGGAATAAAGGGGCATATATGTAATACTTTAAACAATAAAGGAATTATTTAAAAAAAAAAAAAAAAAAGAATGAGGAATTGGACTCTGAAACTCCCACTAAGCATGGTCCATGTGTCATCCATCTTCTCTCAGGTAGACTGAAGATCTCAGCTATAAAGTACTCTGCCTCATGAATATGCAAAAGGAGGTGGGCTAGGTTAAATATGGATAAGTCTGTGCCCTGAGGGCATCACCCACAGCCACACCCTCCCCTATAGAAGTGCTCACAGCACAACCCTCACCATGGACTGGAGCTGGAGAACTCTCCTCCTAGTGGCCATAGAGGCTTCCATACTGGGCTGAGGAGGGGGCCAGGTAGAGTCAAAGAGGATTTCCATCCATTGCTGTCTCCTCTCCACAGGTGTCCACTCCCAGGTGCAGCTAGTGCAGTCTGGGGCTGAGGTGGGGATGGAGGAGAGCTCCCACGCTTCCCACCTTGCTCTTTTGATGCAAAGCATCCCCAAGTCATGCACTGCTCCCCTGACCTCTTTGTGTCTTCCCTGGTCCCCTCCTGACTGACAGCTCTGGTGAGTGCAGAAACTCCCGCTACCAGGGTGAGTTTACATCAGACAGAGGAACCGATTCTGAAGGAAACTCACTTTATTTAGCAAGTGCTGGTTCCAGCCTCTAGTTATAATACTGCTGTGTGATCCATCAGTTACTATTAGGTCGAGGCTCTCCCTGGGAGTCTCTAATAAACTGAAGGTGTGCACTGAGTCGTCCCTGATGGAGGTAAAACAATTACATCCCATTCTTGGAATTCAGCCATGACACCTGTCTGTCTGGGATGCACAATACAGTAGTTTGGACCTCACCTGGAACCTGGAACTTGAGTTAATTTCCAAGACAATACTTTATTACCTGAATTACTCCAGGTATTGTGTGTGGCTATTTCAGGAAAAAGAAATATAATGAGGAAATTAAAACATAGTGAAGGGACAATCTGGAGGTGTGCCTGATCAGATATGGTGAATTCCTGACCATGGTAATTCATCTTTTGCCTCGGGGTAGCTTTTCCCGTGTTGCACATTGTTCCAGCCAGTAAATGGGCTTCAGGTTCCAGGATACGCTCATCGTGTATGGACACAATGACAGCACTGTCAAGGGCCACATTTAGACGTGAGTAGGGACTCCAGAGGGAGCAGATGGTGCTTCTGAAATGAGCTGCTGATGAAGCAGGAAAGCCCACCGTGTGCTTCTGTTCCCAGATTAGAACTATGTCACATGTCCACATGGACACAGACCCTGATGGTGAATACAAGGTGGAACCACCAAAGGTTTCCAGGATTCTATGAAATTAGATCCATCAACTCCAGGAATGGGAGGTTATCTGAATGACTTATTCAATCTGTAATAATGGACAGAGAAAAATAATATTCTTCAGGTCAATAATGATTTTATTTATATCTGTTATTTCCTATCAGTGATATGCAATGAGATT
This sequence comes from Corynorhinus townsendii, assembly GCA_026230045.1. Classification (NCBI taxonomy): domain Eukaryota; kingdom Metazoa; phylum Chordata; class Mammalia; order Chiroptera; family Vespertilionidae; genus Corynorhinus; species Corynorhinus townsendii. The sequence continues at coordinate 4,360,365 of JAPDVU010000016.1, forward strand.
TTCCATAATCAAATTTCTAAAACATACATACTTCCTCCTTGATCTTTACCAACAACATTATCTAAACACAACTGATCATGATTATTTTCTTATATCACAATGTATAAAATTGGATCTACAACAGAGACTAAACCTAAAGACCACAAAGGAGGCAGTGCAGCTCCTACATATCTAGCACCAAACTCCCCTGGAGAAATAGGACCTGGGAGCTCTGTCTATGTCTCTAGTTCATGCTTCTGTTCCCAAGGACCCACACAGACACTGTTTTATCCCCCAACACTTGGTATACTGGCTGTGGGCTCACACTCTGGTCTTAGCTTATTCTCTGATAACTGTTTAGGGGAAATAGTGTCAGATGGATCTTCTGTCTCCTGAACATGAACCTTCTGCACTTTCATTTCTTTCTCGGGTTGTGAGAGTTTATTTCCCTTGGCTGTCATTACTGGTGACTGCCAAAGGCATCTCTCATTTTAAACCTTCTTTCTTTCTTTTAATGACAATTTTTTCTCCTGAGTCTTTGTACAGGTCTCCTGGAGCACTTGAGTACACTGGGAAATTCACAGCTGAGAAGTGGGGAGAAATTAATAATAGACAAGAACCTTTGCACATGTCAACCTGTGGGACCATATCCTTTATGTAAGAATCCAATCCTGAGCTCCCAGTATAGCAGAAGGAAATGTAAATAGTGTTCCCACAGTTCATAAAAAACAGCCCAGCTCTGACAGGAGTTCAGCCCTGGGATCCTTAGGTGTTCCTATTTCCTCATCAGGACTGAACACAGACCTCTCACCATGGGGATTGGGCTCAACTGGGTTTTCCTTGTGGCTTTTTAAAGAGGTTATTTGTGGAGAACAAGAGAGAACATGAGTGAGAGATATAGTGGACATGTGAGAGTTCCAGACCAGGATGTTTTTGTGTTTGCATGTGTCCAGTGTGAGGTGCAGCAGGTGGAGTCTGGGTAGGATTGGTGCAGCCTGGGGAGTCTCTGAAACTCTCCTGTGTAGCCTCTGGATTCACCTTCAGCAGCAATGAGATGGAATGGGTCCGCCAGGCTCCAGGGACAGGACAGGAGTCGGTGGCAGATATATGGAATGATGGAACTCAGAAATACTATGACGACTCTGTGAAGGGCTGATTCACCATCTCCAGAGACAATGCCAAGAACGCACTGTATTTGTAAATGAACAGCCTGAGAGCTGAGGACAAGGCCTTGTATTACTGTGTGAAGAAACATGGGAAGTCAGTGTGAGCCCAGACACAAACGACCCTCTAGGAGAACCTGCAACCACCGGGAGGCGCTCAGGAACTCTGAACACAAGGGACATCCCAGCAGCAGTTGCCTTTGGAGGTTTGGGCTGGTTTCCTGTGTGGTTTCCTCTTCATGTCATAGTTTCCCTCAGTGAACCTCTGGTTTCCTGATTCTGCACTTACCTCTGAAGTCTCTGAGTTAGAAAATTCTGTTGTAAACATAGACAACTTTCTCACACGGACAATCTGCAGAGAGCCTCTTTCATACACACTTGTGTTAAAATGACTATTAATCACAAATCTTCTGACCCCAGTTCCCTAAATCCAACAAGAGGTTCTGTTGACACAACAGTGCAGCTCTCCTGAATGCTCTATAATATGCACCACAAGTATGTGACCCCAAAGCTGGAGAAGAGAGAACCCCAGTGGTGATGGTCATTAACTTGTCATCATGCTCATAGCACCAAGAGTAGTTGACACCAGGCAGAGGCAGAGGGACCCAGTACAGCTTGGTGCAGATGTCCAAGCTGACGACAAACAAACACACCAAGTGGACAAGGAATGTTTGTTGTGCTCATAGTTGAAATCTCTGGGAGGCCAGGAAAGGCCCTTCAAGAATTCATATTTGTTTTGATGGAGCCAGGAAAGGAGACTGGTTTGGGGCTTTTATTTTGTTGAGATGGTGGGGAAAGGGAGGAATTCTGCTACCAGGGGCTTGTGTGGTTTCAATCTCACAAAGACATATAAAGACAAACCATGATTTCTTACTCAATTTCTCCTGAGTGGCAGATGGAGAAGAGGCAAGGATATGACATCAGCTGTCAGGAGTCAAACAAAAAATAAGAATATAGCTACCTACTTTACTTATCAACTTTACAAATATGAAAAAATTGTGATAGTGTCATAATATGTGTTCAAAAAACAGGTCTACAGATATTGAGAAGAATAATTATAAGTAAGCAAATGAAGATGATTAAAGCAATGATGATGATGTTGATGATGATGATGATGATGATGATGATTGTGGTGGTGGAGATGGTGATGGAGATGATAGAATTGGACACTGGTAGTTGTCCAATGTGTTAGTGGGGCTATGTACTTCATCCAAAGTCAACAGTTTTTAGAAGGCCTTGTGTCAACTTACAGTTGGGTCATTGGGGTTTCAATTTCCCAATAACATCCAAAGAGAAGATGCCTGCCTACTTTTTCTATACAAATTCAGTGTGTATGAACAAGCCCCAGGTCTACAGACAATGAGAAGAGCGATTATAAGTAACTGATGGTGGTGATGGTGATGGTGATGATCACTACAATGGACTGAGACACGGGTCTTGGTCCAACAGAATGAAGGCTCCTCATACAGAAACACTATCATCATGGTTCCTCCAATGAGGGGTTTCCACTCTTCTCTCTCAGTGTTGAGAGATTTCACAAGTGGGACCCCAATTAATTAGGCAGCTTGGGTAATTCATGGTGAGACCAGATTAGTAATGACCCTAAAGGTGTCCAAGTGTGAATCCCATGGACCTGGGAAGGTGTTACTCTCTAGAACAGAGACACTGTGAGACTGCATGTAGGAATCAAGGAATCCCTTTCCTACCAGTTTGCAGTCACACGTTCTTTATTTCTCTCAATGCATACCTTTAGGATTTTTAACATTTCTACTTCTGTTCATCATTATTTACGTATTTCCTACAATGATACAAGTTGTCTTTATCATGCCCTGCACTTCCGTCTGGGCCTTTGCTGACGGAGGCTTTAAAGCAATAAGTTTATTAACTCTCTGTCCAAGAAAATCAGGCATATTTCTGTCATGTGATTCAAAACAAGTCCAGCTTCCTCCCCTCACCCAGTTCCACAGTCATGCACAGATTTATGAGTAGTTACCTAGCAGTGCTTTCCTCTGGACCAGAGCCTGCTATAGTCCCTGTGGCTGCTGTAGCCAATCCACATGGACAGTGGATGCTTGCTATTTTCTGGGAGTTCTTTGTAAAATCACCAAAAAATAGGATCAATCAAAAAATATTGTTAAATTGGCCTTGGTTAAAATTAAATACTTTTGTCCTACAATGGATTCCTTTGAGCAAATGAAAACACAAACATAAAGAATATATTTCCAAATCATATGTCTGAACGAGAACGTATACATTACATGTTAAGGATGTGATATGTTATGGGGGAGAGCCCAGCTTCCTCTGACCCCAGTGACCTCCCAGGGGAAGGGCAGAGAGAGGCAAGAAGTGAGGAATTCCTTTACTCACCTTCCTATTAACCACAACATCACTGATAACAGTAGACTCAGAAAACAGGTCAATCTCCTTACATCATCATTTCAACATATGAATGATTCTTCTTTATTTTGCCTTTTTAAAAAATTCTTTATTGTTTAAAGTATTGCATGAGTCTCCTCCCTCCCATTTCCCTCTCCCCCACAACCCCTCCCTCATGCACAAGTCCTCACCCCAATACTGTCTGTGTCCATTGGTTTTGCTCACATACATGTATACAAGTCCTTTAGCTGATCTCTAACCCCCTCATCCCCTGCCTTCCCTCTTAGGTTGTACAGTCTGTTCAATGCTTCTATGTCTCTGTTTTATTTCTATTCATCAGTTTATGTTGTTCATTGTATTCCACAAATGAGTGTGATCATGTGATATTTATCTTTCTCAGACTGGCTTATTTCACTTAGCATAATACCAACTAGTTCCATCCATGCTGTTACAATTCTATTGTGTAGATGTACCACAGTTTTCTAATTCACTCATCTGCTGATGGGCACTTAGGCTGTTTTGAAATCTTAGCTATTGTAAATTGTGCAGCTGTGAACATAGGTGTGCATGTATCCTTTCTGATTGGTGTTTCTGTTTTCTTGGGATACATTGCTAGAAATGAAATTACTGGGTCAAATAGAAATTTCAATTTTAATTTTTTGAGGAAACACCATACTGTTCTCTATAGTGGCTGCACCACTCTGCATTCCCACCAGTTGTGCAAGAGGATTCCTTTTTGTCCACATCTTCTCCAGCACTTGTCATTTGTTGATTTGTTGATGATAGCCATTCTGACAGGTGTGTAATGGTACCTCATTGTTGTTTTGATTTGAATCTCTCAGATGATTAGTGACTTTGAGCATGTTTTCATATGTCTCTTGGCCTACTGTATACTCTCTTTCAAAAAGTGTATATTTATGTCCTTTGCACATTTTTGATTGGATTGTTTATCTTCTTTTGTTAAGTTATATGAGTTCCCTGTAAATTTTTTAGATTAAACCCTTATTGGAGATAATATTGGCAAATATGTTCTCCCATACAGTGGGCTTTCTTGTTGTTTTGTTGATGGTTTCTTTGCTGTGCAGAAACTTTTTATTTTGATACTAGAGGCCCAGTGCATGAATTCATTCATAGGTGGGGTCTGGCTGCCCACCCCTGATTGGGGTGGAGGAAGGCAATCAGGGACAGCGCCGACCAGGAAGAGTTATTAGTGTCAAAGACCTTTGCAGCTTGTATACACGTTTGCTGCTGACTTTTGAATGAGTTGAAGCTTCAAAGGCACTTTAGTGTCAGAGACACAGCTTCCATTTCTAAGCCTCTCCCTAAACAGATAATGCAGTTTAGTTCCCTGTGGACAAATCCTCAAAAGAGAGGCCATGGTGTGATGTGGCTGCCCTCTTTGGTAGTAAGCAGTGGAGAGAGAACACAGGAAGATGGTGGTTGTGCTGGGCACCTCTCCTGGACACCTTACTGATGGCCCAGACCATGAGCAGTTTTCCTCCTGATCACTTGTCATTCAGGTCCCTGGTCTATGAAGGTTGGAGAGCATTTACTTACTTAGAATCACTGAAGGTCACACTTCAGTGATGGGGGGGGCGGGGGGGAGGGGGGATTGGAGGGAGGGCAGGCAGGGGGAGGGGCCGTGGGAAGTTGGCAGGCAGGCTCTGCCCCCAACCCAGCAGGTCGGCGGCGATAGTGCATGTCATAGCCACTGGTTGTTCAGGTTGTTCAAGCCATTCTGCTGTTTGGTTGCTTGGCTTTTAGATAGATAGATAGATAGATAGATAGATAGATAGATAGATAGATAGATAGATAGTCCCGTTGTTTATTTTCTCTTTAGTTTCCATTGCCCTAGGAGCTGTATTGGTAAAGATATTGTTGTGACATATGTCTGCTATTTTGCTGCCTATGGCATCTTCTAAGATTTTTATGGTTTCCCATATTACGTTTAAGTCCTTTATCTATTTTGAATTTATTTTTGTGTATGGTATAAGTTGGTGTTCTAGTCTCTCTCTCTCTCTCTCTCTCTCTCTCTCTCTCTCTCTCTCTCTCTCTCTCGCAAGTATCTGTCCAATTTTCCCAACACCATTTATTAAAGACTCTATTGTTTGCCTCCTTTGTCAAATATTAATGGAGCATAATGGCTTGGGTCAATTTCTGGGTTATCTGTTTTGTTCCATTGGTCTGTATGTCTGCTCTGATGCCAGTACCAGGCAGTTTTGAGAATAGTGGCTTTGTAATATAGCTTGATGTCTGGTTTGTAATCCCTCAAACATTGTTCTTCTTTCTCAATATTGCTGCAGCTAATGGAGGTTTTTGTTGTTGTTGTTGTTGTTGTTTTTCTCCAGATGAATTTTTGGAGAATTTGTTCTAGGTCTTCGAAATATGCCCTTGCTATTTTAATGGGGATTGCATTGAATTAATAGATTGCTTTGGGTAGTATGAACATTTTACTCATGTGGATTCTACCAATCCATGAACATGGTATATTCTTCTACTTGTTTATGTCTTCCTGTATCTCTTTTTTCAGTGTCCTGTAATTTTCTGAGTACAGGTCCTTTACTTCCTTGGTTAAATGTATTGCTAGGTATCTTAATTTTTATTTTTGCAATGGTAAATGGGATTTGTTTGTTTGTTTGTTTGTTTCTCTTTCAGTGAGTTCATTACTGGTATATAAAAAAGCCATATATTTCTGAGTGTTGATTTCATATCCTGCTACATTGACAAATTCATTTATTAAGTCATTAAGTCTATTAGTTTTTTTTATGGAGTCCTTAAGGTTTTTAATGCATAATATCATGTCATCTGTGAATAATGACAATTTTTCTTCCTCTTTTCCAGTTTGGATGCCTTTTATTTCTTTTTCTTGTCTGATCACTATGGCTAGCACTTCCAGTACTATGTCAAACAGGAATGGTTAAAGAGGGCATCCCTGTCTTGTTCCTGTTCTTAGGGGAAATGGTTTTAGTTTTTTCCCATTGAGTATGATGTTGGCTGTAGGTTTTTCATATAAGGCTTTTATTATGTTGAGGTGTGATCCCTCTTTTCCTACTTCCCTGAGAGTTTTTATCAGGAAAGGTTGTTGGACTTTGTCAAAATGCCTTTTCTGCATCAATTGATATGATTATGTGATTTTTGTGTCTCAATTTGTTTATGTAATGTATCACATTTATTGGTTTGCAAATATTCTACCAGCCTTGCGTCCCTGAAATAAATCCCGCTTGGCCATGGTGTATGATCTTTCTAATGTAATGCTTGGTCTGATTTGCTAGAATTTTATTGAGAATTTTAGCATCTATGTTCATCAGGGATATTGGTCTGTAATTCTCTTTCTTTGTAGTGTCTTTCTCTGGTTTTGGAATTACGGTAATGTTGGTTTCATAGAAAGATCTTGGAAGTGTGCCTTCCTCTTAAATTTTTTGGATTAGTCTGAGAAGAATAGGTTTTAGTTCTTCTTTAAATGTTCGGTAAAACTCCCCTGTGAAGCCATCTCATCCAGGGCTTTTGTTTACTGGAAACTTTTTGATTACTGGTTCAATTTCAACAGTAATTATTGGCCCATTCAGTTTTTTTTATTCTTTCTGATTGAGTTTGGGAAGGTTCTATTTTTCCAGGAATGTGTCAATTTCATAAAGATTGTCCAGTTTGTTGGAGTAGAGTTGTTCATAGTATTTTTTTTTTTTTGCAATCCTTTTTATGTTTGTGGGGACAGTTGTTACTTCACCTTTTTCATTTCTGATTTTGTTTATTTGGGCCCTTTCCCTTTGTTTCTTGGTAAGCCTGTCTAGAGGTTAATCAATCTTGTTTATCCTTTCAAAGAACCAGCTCTTGGTTTCATTGACCTTGTATTGTATTTTGGTCTATTTATTTCTCCCCTGATCTTTATTATTTTGTTGAGTGTGGTTACTCTGGGCTTTTCTTGTTGCTCTCTTTCTAATACTTTAAGTTGCAAGGTAAGACAATTTATTATCATTTATTTCTTGTTTTTTGTTTGTTTGTTTGTTTTCAGGTAGGCCTGTAGAGCTATGAACTTCCCTCTCAGGATTGCTTTCATTGTGTCCCATATATTTTGTATTGTTGTGTTTTCATTGTCATTTGTTTCCAGGATGATTTTTATTTCTTCCTTGATCTCATTGGTAACCCAATCATTTTGCAATAGCATGCTATTTAGCCTCCAAGTGTTTGATTTCTTCATTGTTTTTATTGTAGTCACTTTCTAATGTTATGCCATTGTGATCTGAGAAAATGCTTGGTATGATTTCCATCTTCTTGAATTTGAAGAGACTTTGCTTGTGTCCTATAGGTGGTCCATCTTTGAAAATGCCCCATGTGCACTTGAGAAGAATGTATATTCTCTAGTTTTGGGGTGAAATGTTCTGAAGATGTCAATTAAGTCTATCTGATCTAGTGAGTCATGTAGGATTGCTGTTTCTTTGCTGATTTTTGTTTAGAGGATTTATCCAGTGGTGTCAGTGGGGTATTAAAGCCTATTACTATGATGTATTGTTTTTGATCTCCCCCTTGATACCTTCCAGAAGTTTTATTTTTTAATGTATTTGTGTACTCCTGAATTGGGTCATATATGTTTACCAGAGCCATATCCTCTTGTTGAAATGCTCCATTTAGTATTATGTAGTGGTTTTCCTTATCTCTTGTTATAGCCTTTTCTTTGAGGTCTATTTTGTCAGATATACGTATTGCTACCTCAGTTATTTTCTCATTTCCATTTGCCTGAAATTTTTTTCCATCCCTTCCCAATCAGTCTGGGTCAATCCTTTGTTCTGAGATGGGTCTTTTTAAAGACCAGCTGTTTGAGCATCCTTATAACCATGGGGCTCTTGTGCTGCAAATATATGGGTCATGTTTTCTTATCCATTCAGCTACCCTATGTACTTTGATTGGAACATTTGACCCATTTACATTTAATGTTATAATTGATAAGTACTTGTTTGTCACCATCGTTATTCTTTATTCTTGCATTTCTTCTTGCCTTTCTATTCTTTTCACAACAGTCCCTTTAGCATTTCCTGCATTGTTGGATTGGTGGTAATAAACTCTCTTAGCCCTTTTTTGCATTTGAAACTCCTGATTCCACCTCCAATTTTGAATGATAGCCTTGTTGGGTATAATATTCTTGGATTCAGTCCCTTGCATTGCATCACTTTGTATATTTCATTTCATTCCCTTCTGGCCTGGTATGTTTCTGTTGAGAAAAAAGTTGACATTCTAATGAGAGATACCTTGTAGGTAACTTTCTGTCTCTCTCTGGCAGCCTTTAAGATTCTTACTTTGTCGTTGATGTTTGCCAATTTAATTATGATATGTCTTGGGGTTGGTCTTTCTAGGTTCATCTTGTTTGGGACTCTGTGTGCATCTTGGACTTGTGTGGTTTTTTTTCTTGAAAACATTAGGGAAGTATTCTGGCATTATTTCTGCAAACAGGTTTTCTATTCCTTGCTCCATTTCCTCTCCTTTTTGTATATGTGTTATGTGGATGTTGTTTCCTTTCGCATTGCCCAAAAGCTCCCTTAGGCTCTCCTCCTGCTTTTTAAATTTTCTTTCCAGCACTGCTGTGTTTGTGTCTATTTTTTGTACCTTGTCTTATAATTGCTGATGTGGTCCTCAGCTTCTTCTAATCTACTGTTTAAGCTTCCCATTGTGTTCTTTATTGCAGCGATGTTATTCTTCATTTCCTCTTGGTTACTTTTCATGTGGGTGACATTCTCATTCATCTCCTTATAATTCTCATTGAGTTGTGTGTATTTGTCATCCAGCTGTTTGAGCATCCTTATAACCATTACTCTGAATTCTTTATCTGACATGTTACTTCCCTCCATTTATTTAATTCCCTTTCTGGTGATTTATGTTTTTCTTTCCTTTGGGGATTGTTTTTTGTCTCCCCATTTTTTGCTGTAACATTTTAATTGTTTCTATGTTTTAGAACCAACTTCTTTGCTACCCAGGTTCTTTTAGGGGTGATGTTATATAGTTGGTGATTTGGGGGGCCCAGTGGTGCAGCCTCTTAAATCTTCTGTGTTTGTTGATCTAGCAGAGCTTCCTACTTGAGCTATTTGGGTTCAACTTTGATATAGTTGGGTCTTGAATGTTAGTTTCTTATTCATGGATGAAGTCTCATCACAGATTGGCAGTGTGACTAACCCCAGGCTTCATTGTGCAAGCTGTTTTGTATGTGATCATGGTTCTGGCACTTCTGGAAAGATTTGCCTGAGGTCTGTCCTCATTGTGGATTCCCAGAGTCCACGGTCTGGGAAAAAGGAGTCTCTGGGCCTGAGGCTCAGGTACTGTGAATTTGGCCAGTGTTCTGTGACTCTTTTTGGAGTAGTGTCACTCTGCAACTCACTATGAGGGTCCTGGAGCTCATGACATTGGAGGGCATGTGCCTCGTAGTCTGTGGTTGAGTCAGTGGGACTTTGGCCAAAGTGATTTCCCTCTGAATCATGAAGGAGTTTGGGAGGCAGCATCTGGGGATGTGGGAATCTCAGAGTCTGTGGCTTAAACAATGTGACCTTTTCCAGGGATGTGAGTCCTCATTAACTCTCCAAGGTGTTCAGAGGTAGGCAGCCAGGAGGGGGATGTTGTGAGTCCTGCTGAGGGAGTTGTGCACTCTTGGTTGGAGAGGCACATGCCCAATGGCGAGCAGGAGCCATCTGCCAGGGGTGTGCGTTTGTGGGGCCCACATGCTGGATCAGAGCGATTGTGGTATGCTACTTGCCCTGTGGAGGGAGAAGCCCCAGTTTCTGCTTTGGCTGCTTACAGAGGCACACGGGAGCTGTCTGCTGGGGCAGTGGGTTCATGGGGCTCTTGTGCTGGAGTGGCACTACCACAGGAACCAGATGCTGGCAGCTGGGGTTGTGCCTTGCAGCAGCTCAGAGAAGTAGTTGGGGGCTGCCTGCTGGGGCAGCTGGCTCAGGGGCTTGTGCGTTGGATTGGTGCACCTGAGGATGAGGAAGTCCAAGTTTCTGCTACCACAGCCTTGTGCCCTTGGTTAGATATGAGTGCCCATAGTGGCAACTCACAGAGGCACCCAGGAGTCACCTGCCAGGTTGGCAGACTTAGTGGGCCTGCATGCTGAAACCAAGCAACCATGGTGTGTGTGGGCAGGCAGCTGGACAGAGGGAAGTCCGAATTTCTACTTCAAGGGCTGTGTGCCCTTGTTTGGATATGCGTGTGCCCAATGGGGGCTCAAAGAGGCACCCAAGAGCCCCCTGTAGGGGTAATGGGCTCAGGAGGCCTGCATGCTGGAAAGGTGCAACTGTGGTGTCCCAAGGTCTGCAGGGGAAAAGGAAGTCCCAATTTTTGCTGCCTTGCACTTTTGGTTGGATTCACATGTGCATAGCAGGGGCTCACAGAGGCACTAAGGAGCCACCTGTCGGGGTGGCAGGACTCAGGATGCCTGCACATTGGAAAGGCACAACTGTGGTGTCCAGTGGTCAGCTTCTGGGGAGGGGGAAGACTCAGTTGTTGTTGCTGAGGACTTGTGCCATTGGTTGGATTCACACGCACCCAGCCACAGCTCAAAGAGGCACCCAGGAGCCATTTTCCAGGGCGATACACACAGAGGGGCCCTCATCCTAATGCCAGGTGACCGTGGTGTCTGTGTGCAAGCAGATGGGGAGGAGGAAGACCAGGTTTCTGTTTCTTGGAAATCACTCTATTGTTTGAATAGGAGCACACCAAGCAAGGGCTCACAGAGGCACCCAGGAGCCTCCTGTCAGAGCAGCAGGCTCAGGAACCCTACGCAGTGAAAAGGCATGACTGTAGTGTCCAGCTGTCAGCAGCCAGGGAGGGGAAAGTCACACTTATTGCTGAAGGAGCTATGCACCCTTGAAGGTGGATATCCTAGGGTCTGCTAGTCTGTGGGTGGGGAAGCAGGATTTTGCCTCGAGTGGCTACAGGGTCACGGGCAGTGTCCAAGGCCAATCCTGGTGGTGGTACTGATGAGTTTGTATTTTTATTTTTTAAATATATTTCTTTATTGATTTCAGAGAGGAAGGGAGAGGGAGAGAAAGATAGAAACATCAATAATAAGAGAGAATCACCAATCGGCCGCCTCCTGTATGGCCCCTACTGAGGATCGAGTCCACACCTGGCATGTGCCCTTGGCTGGAATCTAACCCTTCAGTCCACAGGCCAATGCTCTATCCACTGAGCCAAACCATCTAGGGCACTGATGAGTTTTTAGAAGAGGCTGCTCTCCCCTTCAAGATGGTGTGAGTTCTGTGCCTGAGTCCTGTAGTCCAGGGAGTGCCCATGGCAGTGGTAGGTGTTCCCTATCCAGAAAAGCCTGGTCTGCCAGCCTCTGATACTCCTGCTAGATTTAACTGTCCCTCACTCATTCACACACATACCACACACATCCACACACTCTCCTTTCACCCCCTCATTCACTCACACCCTCTTCCTCACCTCTTCTTCATCCCATATGAATGATTCTTAGTTGTGCACATGCATGATCAAGATTTTCATTTCTTCTGTTTTCTCCACTGAAAGCCATGGCTATTTCTGATGTAACTAGTTTGGGGTCTCTGCAATAGGCTATGAGCTTGCTTATCAAATAGTTTGCTTGGAAGCTATAGACATAATCTAAAAATGTCCAATATTAAAAATCAAGATTGCCCCACATGTCTGTGCTTGGGAGGTGATTTATCAAATCAAGGTAACATGGTAAATTAAGACCTAAGATATTACAAATGTCTGTCCTTTATTTTTTACTAGGGGCCCAGTGCATGGATTCATGCACCTTGAAAGGAATTGTGGGACGTGAAGCTGTGATAGGCACAGGGGTGGGTCTCAGCCCATCCTCCAAGTCCCTGCTTGGCTCCTCCTGCCATGGCCCCTGGTCCCCTGTCTGCTGCCACCACTCCCACATGCTGGTGATGCTGGCCCCATTCGCACCTGCTGACAGCATGGAGCAATAGGGGCTGGTGCCAGCAGCGGGTGCAAGCCGAGCCAGCACTGGCAGTGGGTGTGAGCAAGGGCTGCTGCTCTTATCACCCCCCAGGAGCAGGGGGAGATAGAGAATCTCTCAGGGGCAATCAGGGCTGGTAGCTGCTGCTTGCACTCATTGATGGCACCTAGTGATTGGGACTGGTGCCAGGCACTGGCAGCAGGTGCAAGCAGTGGATATGAACCTGGCTGCAGGTACATGTGGGGCCAGCACTGGCAGTGGGTGCAAGCAGCGGCTCTGGTGCCAGTAGCGAGTGCAAGCAGGGCTGGCATGACTGTGGTGTGAAAGAGCAAAGAATTTTCAGTAACCACTAGAGGCTCACGATGATGACAGTGACTGGTGCCCCACCTTGGTATGGCACCCCTGTTCACCTGTTCCACCAACCTACCATGGCCAACTCCCGCCATATTCTGCAAGCACCCCCTGGTGGTCAGCGCATATCATAGCGACCAGTTGTTCGGTTGTTCAGTTGTTCTGGTTTTTCTACTGTTGGGTCTATTTGCATATTAGCCTTTTATTATATAGGATGTTTGCACAAGGGTAAAATTATTTGTATAAAATTACATTAAAATTTTTGAAAATTGTGGATACCCTAGGGGCTAAGATTCAGAAATAGTCTAAACAAATGCTAATCCTTTTTAAATCTATTTGAATGATGCATGAGAAATCCTATCTAATAAAAGAGTAATATGCAAATTGACCATCACTCCAACACACAAGATGGCTGCCCTCATGTGGTCAAAGATGGCTGCTCCCATGTGGACACAAGATGGCCACCACAAGATAGCCAGCAGGGGAGGGCAGTTGGGAGGGACCAGGCCTGCAAGGGAGGGCAGTTGTGGGCAATTAGGCCTGCAGGAGAGGGCAGTTAGGGGTGACCATGCCTGCAAGGGAGAGCAGTTAGGGGCAAATAGTCTGGCAGGGGCGCAGTTAGGCATCAATCAGGCTGGCAGCAGAGTGGCTAGGGGGTGATCAGTCTGGCAGGCAGAAGCAGTTAGGGGCAATCAGGAAGGCAGGCAGGCGAGCAGTTGGGAGCCAGCAGTCCTGGATTGGGTCCCAGATTGGAGAGGATTCAGGCTGGGCTGAGGGATACCCCCCCGTCCCCCTCTGCCCCATGCACGAATTTCATACACTGGGCCTCTAGTTAAAATATAATCTACTATTCTAGTCCACCCTTTATCAGAAATGAGCACATCCATTCACCTGAATCCAATGTGTCTCATAAAACAGGTGACCCAGCCAAAACCAGTTTGGCTCAGTGGATAGAGCGTCAGCCTGCAGACTGAAGGGTCCCAGGTTCGATTCCGGTCAAGGGCATGTGCCTTGGTTGCGGGCACATTCCCAGTAGGGGATGTGCAGGAGGCAGCTCATCAATGTTTCTCTCTCATCAATGTTTCTAGCTCTCTATCCCTCTCCCTTCCGCTCTGTAAAAAATCAATAAGATATATTCAAAATATTCTTTAAAAAAACAACAACAAAAAAAAACACAGAAACAGGTGATCCATGTCCATGACTTACATGGTGAGTGAGGTAAAGGGAAGAGATGACTGAAGAGGGGCTCCAAAATAACTAGGACAGCCTGACCTCAGTTCTTCCATTTATAGGTAAAGGCTGCCTGATATGCAAATCTCTGCTCAAGCTCCTGAGTAAATCTTCTCCTTGGCTGTGCAGGCTCATAGCTCTCTCCTCACACAGGGCTGAGGTCTCTGGGAAGGCAGAGCTGTGGTCTAGAAGAAGATGATTCTGCTGGGTCTTCTCCTGTCCCTGGTGGCAGCCCCCCAAGGTGAGGGTCTCATGCATCAGACAGGGGTCATGGGATGGCTGTGACTGCAGATGACTGACAGGGACTGATGCTCCTTGTCCCCAGGTGTCCTGTCCCAGGTGCAGCTGCAGGAGTCGGGCCCAGGATTGGTGAAGCCCTCACAGACCCTCTCCCTCATCTGCACTGTCTCTGGATTCTCTTTAATGAGCTACTGTGTACACTGGACCCGCCAGCTTCTAAGAAAGGGGCTTGAGTGTGTCGGGGCTCTGTGGGCTGGTGGAAATACAAACTATAACCCAACACTGAAATGACACATCCAAGAACCTTGTTTACTTAACACTTATCATCCTGAAAGCCGCAGGCATGGCTGTGTATTACTGTTCGAGACGCAGTGAGGGGAAGTCAGTGTGAGCCCAGACATAATCCTCCTGGAGAGAGATAGCAGGGCTGAGCTGCAGTGAGCAATCCGGACACTAGGGGGCGCTCGGTATAGCAGAGAGCACAAAAGACCAAGGGATTCTCAGGAGCAGGTGCACATGGCAGACCAATTTTGGCTGCATCTGTGGTCCCAGAGCTTCCTCTTCACCCTGCATTCAGTATGTGGTTACCTAAGAGAATGATCGCCTTAATCAGTGTAAAGTGGTTGCTTTTCCTTTATCTGCTTGTTTGATGCAGATGAATATTCTCTCCGACTGAGGAACACTGGCCCTAAATTTCAATGATGCGAAGATGGCACTTGTTTGTGTTTTATTTGTCTGGATCCCAGGATCCCAAACATTTAGCCAAACGTAACTTCTGGGGTTGCCCATGGGTCTGTACAGGTGAACTCACCCTTTGAATTGGAAGCTCAGAAAAGCAAGTTGTTCTCCCCAAAGTGGTGAGGGACTGACTGGAACAAAACAGTGATGGAAGGAGACATTAAGCCCTTCCTGCCTGTGTGCTGGATCCCAGAGCTGCAACAAGGACGTCTCCTGCTCTGGGCACCCCTGGTCTGATGCCTTCAGAACAGGCTGAGTGAGGACAGCAGCTCTCCAGGGTCCGCTGCTTGCAACAGCAGATCATGGGACTTTGGTGCATTTTCCACTCCATGATGTGAGCAGCAGTTCCTTGTACAGATAATGTAAATGTAAATGTAAATGTGCATGTCCCTGGTTCTGCTTTTCTGGAGAACTGACCTACACAGCTCTTCAACTTAGGGCATACACCTTTGCCCATCAGAGCCCTCATGGGTGCTCAGCTGAAACAGCACCGGGCACTGGGGCACAAACAGAGAAGATAACAAAACTACTGACCAGTTAGAACTTGCAAAGCTGGAGCCTCTCCCTCCTTGTGCCCTAGAACTGTAAGGTCCCTAGACAATACAGGTGCTTCCTGAAGACTCTGAGTGGGTTGCTGAGGACTGAGCAGAGCAGTGTTACACAGCGTCTGAGCTCATGGGGTGCCTGCAGTGGGACAACACTTGCAAATGGCCCCAGGTCACAGGTCCTCAGTCAATGACCTTGCAAATGACTTTATCCATTGGACCTTAGAAAATGACCATCTGCCAGATGCCTTCATGGGGGACACTCCTGATGGACATTTCCTGAAGCGATAGAGATTTATTTGAGTCATCACTTTGCTGTGAACATTGTTTAGAAGGCTGTTGCTTGATGCAGGGCCCACATGTGACAACACATTATCAGGACAAGAACCACATAGAGGGTAAGCGTACACTGACTTACAGGAAGTGATAGTACACACCTGTCAGGTGCTTGATGGACCAGCACAGACCCACGGGCTTGAGGAAATAGGCATGTCCCTGAACTCTCCATGTAGGAGCCTGAGTAACCACCAGTGGAGTCTGAATTCTCACTCCCAACAGTGTACTCAGGCCAGGAACACCAATGAGGGTGAACCAGAGACGCTGATGCTGGAGGAGATGGAGGCTCCTGCAGGGGCTGACGGTGCAGCTGTGGGTCTCTGAGGAGTGAGTGTCTCTATGTGGGAGATGGGGGACTGAGGGCAAAAGGGCGGGAGCTCACGGGGCCACCAAGAATAGAAGACTGCTAATTCACCCTGGAATAAGGATCCTGAGGAAGCCAGGGTCCCCTCACTCACCTGCCACTGCAGCCCCACCCATCAGGTGACCTGGGAGAGCAGCCTCACCTGGCAGCTGACAATGCTGCTGCCTCTTCCCCTCCCAGTGCTGAGGTGTGTTACCTGCTTCCTGAGGGGGGTCTCCAGGGGACTCCCAGCAACACACCCCTGCAGTCAAAGGGTGACCCAGCCCCTTGACCTGTTCTAACCTGCATCTGGGTGTACAGGACCTGCAAGAACACGGACACACTAGTGCCTGCTCTTCAAAGTCTGTGTTTGTATGGTGGGTGCATTTGATAGGCTTCCAGAGAAAGTCACACCCAGGCCTAGAATCCATGTGTGGTCCCTGCCCATGTGCTATGTACAGGGAAGAGGGGCAAATGTAGATTTCATAGCAAAGAAGTCATCAGTGTGTGTGTGTGTGTGTGTGTGTGTGTGTGTGTGTGTGTGTGTGATTTATTAAATAGAAGTGCAGTGGGATTTGGCCACAGGCTGGGATGTGCTGATAGGACTTCTAATGTGAAGAACCTGAGGATATAAGAGGCCCCAGGACCCAGGGAGCTTCTGGATGAGGGGAGGATGGGCTGTGTCCCTGCATCTGGCAGCTCCAAGGAAGGGCTCCCTGCTGGTTTCCTAAAGCCCTGGTTTGGGGTCTCTTTAAGAACCATTGGGGCTCAGTAAAACCAATTCAATTTGGCCACAGACATCAAAACCACACAGTGTCCCTGAGAGAGCAATCTGATGTTAGGGCACAGCCTTCACTATTGGACTAGATGTGCTGAGAGGTCAATGCCCTGTGAGCCCAGACAGGATGCTCCCCTGCAGAGCCAAGGCTGGGCAGCAGGGGCCACTCAGGGCCCAGGAGCACAGGCTGCTGCCCCAGGGCAGGAATTTCCTCTGAGGCCTGAGACTTCCTCTCTTCATGCAAATAATCCAAACTGAAAGTTGAACCTGACTGCTGAGGTGACTGAATATCCTGTTCTCTCAGAGCATTTACCCAACTCAGTGAGACATGAGGACCACACACAAGGAGGATGTTCCTATGGCTTCAGGATATCTGAATTGTAAGGGGCTGGGGAAGGAATGGATTTATTACCTCACTAGAGGCAGCATTTTGGAAACACACTGATCCATGAAGAAGACATTCAGGTATCAAAGCCCAGAGCTGGTCCAGTGGCCCCATGTCACCCAAAGGTGGGCCCACAATGAGGAGCATGTCCTGTGGGGGCTGGTTCCTCAGAGGGAGGAGCTCTGTCTGCACAGAGGTCAGGGAGCTGGCAGGGGAAACACATTTTCTAACAAGTATTAGGGGTTGGAACCTCCTATGGAGCCTAATTTCTGTGTCTTTCATCTTCCCTCAGGTGT
Organism: Corynorhinus townsendii; assembly: GCA_026230045.1. Taxonomy (NCBI): domain Eukaryota; kingdom Metazoa; phylum Chordata; class Mammalia; order Chiroptera; family Vespertilionidae; genus Corynorhinus; species Corynorhinus townsendii. The sequence continues at coordinate 4,378,054 of JAPDVU010000016.1, forward strand.
GGTCAAGACCTCAGCTATGAAATATGCTTCCCCTTGGATATGCAAAAGAGAGGAGGTAGACTAGGTTAAATATGGATGTCTGTGCCCTGAGGGCATGACACACAGCCACACCCTCCCCTACAGAAGTGTTCACAGCACAGCCCTCACCATGGACTGGAGCTGGAGAACCCTCCTCCTAGTGGCCGTGGAGACAGGTAAGGGGCTCCCCAGTCCCTGGGTTGAGGGGGAGTCAAGGAGGATTTCCACCCACTCACATCTCCTCTCCACAGGTGTCCATTCCCAGGTGCAACTGGTGCAGTCTGGGGCTGAAGTGAGGATGCCTGGGGCCTCTGTGAAGGTCTGCTGCAAGGCTTCTGGATACACCTTCACCAGCTACGGAATGAACTGGGTGCAAGGGCCTTGAGTATATGGGCTGGATCAGCAAATACACTGGGACACCCACATATGCTCAGGGTTTTTCAGAAAGATTTGTTTTCCCCATGGACACTACTGTCAGCATAGCCTATCTGTAGATCAATGGCCTCAAGTCTGAGGACATAACCGTGTATTACCGTGCAAGACACAGTGAAGATAAGTCAATGTGAGTCCAGAAACAAAACTCCCTGCAGGAGAGACCAAGACCACCAGGGAGCACTCAGGGTCCCTGAACACGAATGAAAGAAGAAAGCAGAACTGACTATTTCCCATCTTGCAGAGCTAGATCCTCAGCTGACCCTCTCCACTGGGGGTCACCACAGGAATGTCAGAATTGTCCTAACTCCCCCAACCGCTGCCTGAGTAGACCAGTGAAGCTCCAGGAATGTAGCTAAGGTCCTAATAAGGCTATCAAGAAGCAAAGGTAGGGGGATGGCTCAGACCTTGGAATGTATTGGCCACCTCCTGACCTTTGTGCCATAAAACCCTGCAGAAAAACCCTGACCAAAGTAACCACTCTCTGTAACCCACGTCACCCACCTAAGCCCACCCAAATGACTAGCCCTATATAAGGTTTGTTCTCCTGGGGCTCGCTCTCTCGTCTCGCCGCTGCGTCGGTAAAGAGGCTGGGAGCCAAGCCCGGGCTTGAATAAAGACTCTTTTGTTTTTTTTACATCGGAAGTGGCTCCCTGGTGGTTGAATTTGGGGACCCCGAAATCTGGGCATAACACAAGGACCATCCCAGAAGCAGGTGCAGTTGTAGGTTTGGGATGGTTTCCTGTGTGGTTTCCTCTTCATGTCACAGTTTCTCTCAGGAAACCTCTGGATTCCTGATTCTGCACTTACCTCTGAGTTAGAAAAGTCTGCTGTAAAAAGAGATGATACTCTAATGTGGACAAAAGACAGAGAGTCTCTTTCAGACACTCATGACCCCAAATGACAATTAATCATCTAATTTTCTGACCCATGTCACCTAAATCTCACAAAAGGCTCTGCTGACTTAACAATGCAGCTCACCTGAATGCTGGACAGCAGCCACCAAAGGTACTTGGACCCAAAGCTAGAGATTAAGAACCCAGGTGATGAAGGTCATTGATGTGTAATCATGCTCACAGCACAGGGAGTAGGTGACACCAGGCAGAGGCATAGGGAACCACAACAGCTTGGTACATATTCCCAGACTGATGACAAACACACACACCAAGGGACATAGAATGTTTATTATGCATATGAATGAAATTCCTGAGAAGCACAGGAAAGGCCCTTGTGGAAGTCAGATGTGCTTTGATGGAGCCAGAAAAGGAGACTGGATTGGGCTTTTATTTTGGAGAGGTGGTTGGGAGGGGGAAGAATTCTGCTTTCAGGGGCTTGTATAGTGTCAGTCTCACAATGACATCTAAAAGGAAAACTATGATTTCTTATCCGATTTCCTGTGCGTGAGGGATGGGGGGACAGACGGAGAAGAGGCAGCAATGAGCCATCAGTTGTTAGACGTCAAACAGTAAATAAAATAGCATATGGATCCCCACTTTACTTACAACTATGAAAAATGACCATAAATTGAGATAAAGGGTTCTTATGAGTGTACAAAAACCAGGTCTATAGAAAATGAGAAGAATAATTAAAAGTAGGCAAATGAGGATGATGATGGTGATATCAATGATGATGGTGATGGTGGTGATGGTTGTGATGATGATGGTGATGACAGAATGGAAAAGGAACTTTGGTGCAATGTCTTGGTGGGAATCTGTATGTTATCCAAGATCATTGGCTCTTTTGAAGGGCTGTGTCTACATACAGTTTGGCCATTGGTGTTTTAATTTCCCAGTGACATCTGAAGAGGAGACACTTGCTTTCTTTTCTGAGTAAAAGTCATTGTGTTTGGACAAACACCATCTCTACAGAAAATGAGAATGATTATAGACAAGTAAATGATGATGATGATGATGATAGAGGAGATGGACTGAGGCAGGGGCCCTGTTCCAATGAAATGATGGCTCCTCGCAGACACAATCATCATGATGGATTCTCCAGTGAGGGTTGTCCACTCTTCTGTGTTGAGAGATTTCATAAATAGAGACTCAATCAAAATATGCAGCGTGCATGATTCATGGTGTGACCATGTAATGACCACAAAGGTGTCCAGGTCCTAACTCCCTATGCCTATGAAACTGTTACCTTCTAGAACAGAGACACTGTGAGAATGTGCATGCAGGTAAAAGGGAATCCTATTTCCACCAGTTTGCAATGACAGTTTCCTTATTTCTCTTGATTTCTACCTGCATATTGTTTCTACTCCTAACAAGCTCTTATTCATAACTATTCTGATATTTCCTACAATGATACAAGCTGTCTCTATCATGCACTCTATTTCCTTCTGGGCCTTCACTGGAGAAATCTTTAAACCCATAAGTCTAGTAACTCTCTGTTTTTATTTTTATTTATTTTTATTTTTTTAGCTTTTGTTCCTACTTTTCTTATTTTTCTTTTTTTAGTGTTTGAAGTATTACAAATAGTAGTACATACGTCTCCTTTTCTTCCCCCATTGACCTCCCCCCAGCTTCCCCTATGCGTCCCCCCAGTACATGCCTTCACCTGCCCCCCTCCCTCCCGCTCAGTGTCTTGTATCCATTGGTTATACTTATATGCATGCATACAATCCTTCGGTTGATCTCTTACAGCCCCCACAAAAAAACTCCCCTGCCTTCCCGTTGTAGTTTGACAGTCTGTTCAATGCTTCTTTGCCTCTGTATCTATTTTCCCCCCATTTCTTTCCTTTAAAAAATCTTGCCTCTGCAGACTAGAAATAAACATATAATAACAAAAGATGTTTGAGTCCCAATTTCAATGTCCAACAGTTCTGAGTCCCTGTTTCAATGTCAAACAGTTCCTTATGTGTACGTGTCAGCAATGATATCTGGATGGTGGGCACATGGTGGCAATGCAGGTCTGACCCTCTCTGGTTTGGGCCTAGGCAACCTGCAGCGATGCACAGCTGCTGACTGCTAGCATGGCAAGGAGTCGTCAGCGTCTTCCTTCTCTGGACTGTTTCTCCTCTTGTCTTCATGGGTTGGAGCAGACCTGTCAATTCCTCTCTGTTGCAGGAATCCACTTGGTCTTGGAGTTATTTTCTGAAAATATACAAACATATTCTCGACCAAAAGTTAATAAAGGAATATTTTCTATATAATTGATTTGGGATCCTTTTTATTTTTGCCCAAACTATTTTTCTTTGTCTTATTTAGACACCATGTGTGTTTTTCATGGGTGTCTTGCTGTTAGCATTACAAATGAAAATTAATTCTGTAAAGTAAAAATTTCCTAGATGTAATTTACTTATAGGATATTTTTTCTTACATGATATTACCCTACTATCCCCCCCTTTTTTTATACTGTGACTCAAAACAAGTCTAACATCCTGAGTTAGCAAAGGTACAAAGTCAGCAATGTACAAGGAAATTTAACAGCACATTGAAATGCTCATTTAGTATGATCAAGTGAAATATCATCTTAGAATACAAGGATGGTTCATGGCATTTAAAACCAATAACTGAGCCACACCTCATCCATAGAATGAAAGACAAAATATATCATCATACAAATAGATAGAAAAAAGAAAAATTAAAAATCCATTCATGACTAAACAGTAAATAAATTAGTTATACAAGGTATGTGCCTCAACATAACAAAGGCCACATTAAAGAAGCCAACAAGTAACATAGTACTAAACACAGAAAATTGATCGTTATTCTTCTAAATATCAGGACCAACAAAGAGTGTCCATTGTGACTAGTTCTATTCTACATAACTAGAAGTGCTTGTATGAAAAATTAAGAAAAAGAAATAAAAACTGTATCAGAAAAAAACAAGTTCAAATGTTTTTCTATATCTTTATGCAGATGATATTATTTTGAACATAGAAACACCTAAAAACCGCAACAGAAAACTGAAGAAGTTAGAAAGTAAACTCAGGAACAACATAAGGTACAGAATTTACACACAAATGGTTTGTGCCCCTGCACACTCTCAACAAAGTGTCTTCATAACTCTAGGAAATATGTGGGGCTGTTTCAGAGGAAAGTTGGGAAAGAAAACTTTGAACTGGATAAACACCAAGGAGATGACAACCTAATGAAACAAGAACCCTGGACATGTGTGTCCTAGGTCTTGGTTAATCCCCCATCATGCTCCCAGGGACTTTCCCACCCCCCAATATGACACTGAGTCATGAGCATGTTCCAGTTGACCCCTATCATGTGGGGATATAAGACAGTGGTCCCAAGGGTCACATTGCTGACATCAAGTTTCCAATAACAATATTTTCATAAGCTAAACTTAATTATTCCTCAATCATTACCCACATCTTCTCCTAAACACAGCTGGTCACGATTATTTTCTTCTATATGCCAATGGATGAAACTGGATCTACAACAGCGACTAGAGAATAAACGCCACAAATGAGGCAGTGCAGCTGCTACAAGTCCAGCACCAAACTCCCCTGAAGGAATAGAACATGGAGCTTTGTCTTTGTCTCTATAGTTCATGTTTCTGACTCTCAAATAGATCCTCTGCTCTGCCCCAACACTTGGTCCACTGGCTCGAGGCTCACACTCTGGTCTGAGTTTATCCTCTGATCACTTTGTAGGGGAAATAGTGTCAGATGGAACTTCCTATCTCCTGAACATGAACCTCCTGCACTTTTAATTCTTTCTCAGGTTGTGAGGGTTGATTTCTCTTGGTTGTCATTAGTGGTGACTGTGAAAGGCATCTCTCAGGTTAAACCTCCTATTTTTCTTTTTATGACAATTTTGTCTCTGTGCAGGTTTCCTGGAGAATTTGGGTCCACTGGGGAGGACACAGGCCTGGATGTGGGTAGTAATTGTTAACAGACATGCATCCTTGGACATGACACACTCAGGGACTATGTCCTTTATGTCAGAGTCCAACCCCAGAGCTCCCTGTATAGCAGGAGGACATGCAAATAAGGCCCCTTCTGCTCATAAAAACCAGCCCATTCCTGACCCTTGCAGCTCTGGGACATGAGCCCAGCCCCAGGATCCCAGGTTATCCTATTCCCTGATCAGGACTGAATACAGACCACTCAACATGGGGTTTGGGCTTAGCTGGGTTTTCCTTGTTGGTATTTTAAGAGGTAATTTATAGAGAGCAAGAGACACTGAGAATGTGAGTGGACATGAGTGAGAGAAACAGTGGATGTATGAGAGTTTCCTGACCAAAATGTCTTTGTGTTTGCAGGTGTCCAGTGTGAGGTACAGCTGGTGGAGTCTGGGGGAGGCTTGGTGCAGCCTGGGGGCTCTCTGAGACTCTCCTGTGCAGTCTCTGGATTCACCTTCAGTAGCTACTGGATGAACTGGGTCTGCCAGTCTCCAGGGAAGGGGCTGGAGTGGGTTTCTACTATTACTCATACTGGTGGTAGCACATACTACCCAGACTCTGTGAAGGACCGATTCACCATCTCCAGAGACAACGCCAAGAACATGCTGTATCTGCAAATGAACAGCCTGAAGTCTGAGGACACGGCTGTGTATTACTGTGCAAGACACACAGTGAGGGGAAGTCAATGTGAGCCCAGACACAAACGTCCCTGATGGAGAGATTGTGACCACCAGGAGGCGCTCAAGGTCCCTGAACACAAGGACCATCCAGCAGCAGGTACAGTTGGAGGTTTGGGCTGGTTTCCTGTTTGGTTTCCTCTTCATGTCACAGTTCCCTCATGGAACCTCTGAATTCCTGATTCTATGCTTACCTCTGACGTCTCTGAGTTAGAATGTCTGTAGTAAACAGAGACCACTTTCTCATGTGGAGAAACCACAGGTAGTCTCTTTCAGACACTCTTGTGCCAAGTACCAATTAATGATGTATTCTTCTACCAAAATCAGCTAAATGCAACCAGAGATGATGCTGATTCAACAATGCAGCTCAGCCCCACACAGCTTAGGGTCCCAACCAGGCAGCAGAAGGCACAAGCATCTGGGACAGTGGGCACCAGAGGATTGTGACAGCAAAGCTAGTGAAGAAAGTCCTTGTTGGTGAAGGTCATTGACTTGTTATCATGATCATAGCATGAAGAGCCAGTGACATGAGGCAGAGGCAGAGGGACCTACATCAGCTGTGTACAGATGTCCAGGCTGATCACACACACACACACACACACACACACACACACACACACCAAGGGGACATGGCATGTTTATTGTGCACAGAGTTGAAACCTCTGGGATGCTAGGAAAGTCAGACCTGCTTTGATGGAACCAGGAAAGGAGTCTGGCTTGGGGCTTTTATTTTGTTGAGGTGCTGGGGAAGCAGGAAGAATTCTGCTTGCAGGGGCTTCTGTGGTTTTAATCTCCCAATGGCATCTAAAGACAAAACCATGATTTCTTATCATATTTCTCCTGAGTGGCAGATGGAGAAAAGGTAAGAACAAGCCATCCGTTATTAGCAAACAAAAAATAAAATAGAGTATGGCTACCTATTGTATTTAACAACTTTACAAAGTAAGTAAATATTGATACAAAGTGTCATGTGTTCAAAAAACATGTGTACAGGAAATCAGAAAAATAACTATAAGTAAGCAAATGAGGATGATGAAGGTGATCATGATCATGATGACGATGTTGGTGATGATGGTGATGGTAGTGGTGATGGAGATGATAGAATTGGACACTGGTTTTAGTCCAATGTCTTAGTAGGATTTGTACTTTATCCAAGGTCATCAGTTTTAAGAAGGCCTTGCATCAACTTACAGTCAGTCTTTTGGGGTTTCAATTTCCCAATAACATCTAAAGAGAAGAAGCTTGCCTTCTTTTCCTATAAAATGTCATTGTGTATGGACAGCCCCCATGTCTATAGAAAAATAGAAGAATGATTATAAGTAAACAAATTGTGATGATGATTATGGTGATGATGATGATGATGATCACTACAATGGCCTACGGCACAGGTCCTGGTCCAATGAAATGATTGCTCCTCATAGAGACACACCATCAAAATGGGTAATCCAGTGAGGGGTGTCCACTCTTCCCTGTAAGTATTGAAAGATTTCATAAATGAGACCACAGTGAATTATGCAGCTTGAATGGTCCCTGGTGAGACTATGTAACTAATGACCCCAAAGTTGTCCAAGTGCGGTTCTCCTGGACCTGGGAAGGTGTTACCTTCTAGAACAGAGACACTGTGAGAATGTGCATGTAGGAAACAGAGATTTCCTTACTACTAGTTTGCAATGTCACATTCCTTATTCCTCTTGATCCCTACCTGCTTGATCTTTAACGTTTTTGTTTCTAACAACTCCTGTTCATAATTATTCAGGTACTAGAGACCTGAAGCACAAAATTCATGCAAGGGACTCAGACCCCCACCACCATGGTGACCACCTCATCCTCGGCCCTTGCCTGCCTCGGCTACATCTAGAAGATCATCAGGAAGGACGTCTGGAAGGACATCCAGCCCAATTAGTATATCACACTTTTATTATTATAAATTCCCTACAATGATACAAGCTGTCTCTATGATGTCCTGTACTTCCTTCTGGGCCTTCACAGGAAGATGCTATTACCCATATGTCCAGTAACTCTCTGCCTATGAACATCAGGCATATTTCTGTCATGTGAGTCAAAACAGTCCAGCTTCCTCCACTCATCCAGTTCCATGGTCACGTCCTGATTTATGGGTAGTTTCCCAGAAGTGCTCCCCTCTGGTACCAGAACCCTGTGGCTTATGTAGCCAGTCCACATGGACAGTGGCAGCTCAGCATTTTCTGGGGAGTTCTTTGTAAAATCACCCAAAGCTTGTCCCATTAAAGGAAATATTATTAAACTAGAGACCCAGTGCACAGAATTCTTGCACTGGGGAGGGGGTTCTCTCAGCTTGGCCTGTGCCCTCTCATAGTTTGGGAACCCTCAGGGGATGTCTGCCTGCCAGCTTAGGCTTGATCCTCAGGCCTAAACTGGCACTCAAACATCCTTCTTGCAGTCCAGGGCTCTTGCAACTCAGTGCCCCTCGCGCCTTACCACCTGCCTGCAGTGGAGGCTGGAGAGGCTCCCTCCACTGCTGCTGTGCTTGCCAGCCATGAGCCTGGCTTCTGGCTGAGTGGCACTCCCCCTGTGGAAGCACACTGACCACCAGCGGACAGCTCCTGTGTTGACTGTCTGCCCCCTGATGGCCAATGTGCATTATAGTGACTGGTTCTTCAACCATTCAGTCAATTTGAACATTAGGTTTTTATTATATAGGATTAGCCTTGGTCTAAATTAAAGACTTTTGTCCCATCCAAGATTCCATTGAGAAAATTAAAACATAAATATAAAATATATATATTTCCAAATAAAATGTCTGATGGGACAATTAATGAATTATATGTTAAAGACATTATATGTTTATGGGAGAAAGCTTGGTCAACAGTGACCTCCCAGAGGAAGGGCAGAGGAAAGCTTGGAGTGAGGGATTCATCTCAGGGTTGAAGTTTCCCTACTTGTGAGAAATTCTATGGCCAGAATTCTCTTCCCTCACCTCCCTCTGAGCCCCAACATCATTGATAATACTAGACTGAGAAAACAGGTAAACCCCCTTCTATTATCACTTCAACATATGAATGATTATGAGTTGTGCACATACATGATCACTGTTTTTATTTCTTATCTTTTCTCTGCTTGGAGCCATGACTATTTCTGATATAACTAGTTAGAGGTCTCTGCCATAGGCCATGGGCTTGCATATCCAATAATTTGCACAAGAAGCAGTAAACACAATCACAAAATATCCTACATCAAGAATCATGAATGCCCCATCTGCCTGAGCTTGGGAGGTAGTTTTTCAGATCAAAGTAACATCATAAATTAAGGTATAAGATATTGAGAATGGCTGTCATTTTTTTTTTCACAACAGTAGTAATTATTTCTATAAAATTGTAGGCATTCTTTGATCTAATTCAAATGTTCTTCATTTCCCATGTGATCCCCTGTCCCTGACTTATATGGTGAGTGAGGTCAAGAGAAAAGATGACTGAAGAGGGGATCCAGAATTACCAGGGCAGCCTAACATCAGGCCCTACATTTATAGGAAAGGCTGTCTCACATGCAAATTTCTGTCCAAGGTCCAGGGTAAATCCTCTCCTGGGCTGTGCAGGCACACAGCTCTCTTCTCACAGAGGACTGAGGTCTCTGAGAAGGCAGAGCTGTGGTCTAGAGGAAGATGGGGCCGCTGGGTCTTCTCCTGTGCCTGGTGACAGCTCCCCAAGGTGAGGGTCTCAGAGGTCAGACAGGGGTCGTGGGATGGCTGTGACTGAAGGTGACTGACAGGGACTGATGCTCCTTGTCCCCAGGTGTCCTGTCCCAGGTGGAACTGCAGGAGCTGGGCCTAGGACTGGTGAAGCCCTCACAGACCCTCTCCCTCACCTACTCTGTCTCTGGATTCTCTTTAGTGAACTATGATGTGAAATGGATCCGCCAGGCTCTGGGAAAGGGACTGGAGTGGGTTGGGGTTATATGGGCTGGTGGAGGTACAGCCTATAACTTAACACTGAGATCCAGACTCAGCATCCCCAGGGACACCTCCAAGAGCCAAGTTTATTTAACACTGAACAGCCTGAGAGCTAAAAAACAAGGCTGTGTATTTCTGTTGGAGAGGCAGAGTGAGGGGAAGTCAGTGTGAGCCCAGACACAAATCTCCCTGAGGGAGAAGTTGTGTCACCAGGGGGTGCACAGGACCCACAGTACAGAAAGGATTCCCAGGAGCAGGGGCAGAGGTAGGCGGGGAGGGAAGGGTCTTCCTGTTGGGAGCAGGGATTTCCTCTCAAATCTCTCAGCTGCCTCCAGGGAAGATTCTTGCTTTCTCTGTGGCTCTAATTTCCTGCATTCTCAGAGCAGACACCAGAGGAGGAGGTCACATTGCTGTTTGCAGATGACATGTAGGCAGTGACTGGTGCCTTTCCTCCCCACATTCCTATATTTTCTGCTTTTCTTCTTCAAGAGAGACCATCCTAAGTGCTCTCATGAGCCTGTAATTGGAACATTTCCCACAAAGAGAAATCCTAGTGCAGTCCAAGCAGCTTTGTGCTGAGCTCAGACCCTGTCCCCACATGCCCACCTGTCCCACTTTCCTGCTTCCTGACAGGCCCACCTGACCCACAGGGGTTACGATCATCCCCTGGGACATTTACCTTCGTGTGTGTGTCCATCTGCCCATCTGGCTGCTCAGTTACTTGGGTGCATGTAGAAGCCACCCCAGCAGGACCCGCTGTCACCTCCTGTTCTAGTTCTCACTGACTTGGACCCTGACCTGAGCTCCATGGGCCCCAAACCCCGGGCTCTGATCTTTTTCCCCAGGTCCCCACATTACCTGTCACAGAAGAAACTTTCAATCAATAAGGGACCACAGGGACCCCAACTTCAGCTCCTAACATCCACCTGACATGTTTGTCCACCACGGACACCCAGGTCCTTGAATTTGTGGGGCTTTTTGGCTTTTAAATTCCACATGATGTTCCTGTGTTGCAAGGAAAAATATTCAATTTTTAATGTTCAGATAAAGTTTTACTTCCATCAGGTTTACATGACGTTGTACAATGACATTTCATGGGAAACTATGAAGACACAGAGGAGGAAGCTTTCCAGCCCCACAGGCTTGTGGGGAAGAGGGTTTCAGTGCCACCCCAGGACTCAGCTCATATTCTCTGCCACTCTCTGCAATGCATGGTGGGGGCGGGGGGAGAGGTCCACATGCTCAGGCTCCCCTGAAGCCAAAGTCAGGAAGGCCACTCCTTCCTTCTTTCTGATTGAGTGCCACTGACTGGTCCACGTCCACATAGGGAAGGGTGCTCTCCAGGGGACTCAGGTGTCACTAGCAGACAAAGACCCTCACTCTCAACCCACATCCTGCATCCACCCCCTGTAAAACAGGCAAGGCCCTGAACCACACTTGTTTAGAGAAGGAGACCTTACATAGGGACTGGGGGACACTCAGTGCTTAAGGGCAGATTGTGGGGAACTGCCAGGAATTGGCCCTAAAGGAACGTGTGGTCACTGTCACTAATCCTGAGACAAGCGTTCACAGCACAAGACCAGCTGCTGACCAGGTCTCCTATACAGGCCTGAGTCTGGGGCTCATTCAAGGCTCTTACAGACCTACAAGAACTGTGCAGGACGCCAATGTGTGGTGCTCAAGTTTTATTGCAGATGCTGGCCAGCGAGCTGTCAGAGAGAGTGGCGTGAAAACGCCCACACAGCGCTCACCCAGGATGTGGGGCAGGACCCTGAAGACACTTCAAAATGTGGGTTTCAGCTCTGCCATCAGGTTATGGTACCTTTTTTCAGTTTTTTAAAAATATTTTTTTATTGATTTCAGAGAGGAAGGGAGAGAAAGAGAGACATACACATCAATGCTGAGAGAGAACCGCTGACCAGCTGCTTCCTGAATGCCCCCCAATGGAGACTGAGCCCAAAACCCGGGCATGTGTCCTACGCCCCCGCCCCCCCCCCCCCCCCCCGCCCACTGGAGACCGAGTCTGCAACCCTGCCATATGCCCTTGACCTGAAATGAACCCAAGACCCTTCAGTCCACAGGCAGACGCTCTATTCACTGAGCCAAACCGGCTAGGGCTCAGGTGTTTCTTCATGTTGACTGAGTTGTATCAGAAGGCAGACTTGCTGTTTAGTTTTCAACCTCTCTCACTTGAGTGATTATAATGGTCTGGATTGTTCTTACATTTTTGGCCACGCTGAAGAGGAATACAGCTATGATGGCAAGCAAGTGACCAAATACCTCTCTCAAATACACCACTGACATAGGGATAGCCCTCACTGACTGTGTTCTTCTTGGAGGGGGTCTGCTGTCTACACTTCCCTCCCCGGTACCACTGTTCATGCACAGGGGAGGATCCCAGCATACATGGCATTCCCTTTGTTGCTGCACACTCCCTTGTAGTTGCATTTTGAAAGGGGGCGGTTGTAGTTTATGTCTTCTATATATGGTACCATTGCAGAAGCCCTCAAGACTGAAGGTTTTCTCACCACAGGGGATACTAGATCTCACAAAACCAATGATAGCTGTTTCTGCTCCACAGTGTGTTTTCAGCCCAAAATACTAGGTTATTCCCCAGAGAGAATGATGGAAACCAAGTGTTCTTGCAACCAAAGCAGATGAGTGACGTTGACACACTTTGGGCATCCACATTAAGCATCAGCGGGAGCACAACCAGTTGGATTGAACACATGAGTCATTTTACAGTGTCCAAACTAGTCGGCCTTTCTGTTGATGCAGTAGCAGATGTCTGGAGCATTCATCACACTTTCACCTCGTTGAAGTACATACTGCATTCGGTATAATGTTCATGACAGCAGTAGCCATCCTCAGTGGACGGGGTTCCCTCTTGTAGATAAAAATTCCTGGGGCACCTCATGTACTTCTCGACATAGTACTCCGGAAGGTCACCGGTGTTCAGGATGGTCTGCAGAGCATCCCAGCAGGCGCGTAGGTGCAGTTTGTGCAGCGTATTTCTCTGTTGCCAATGCTTCCAGGCGTGAAGCGGCAGTCTGTTTTACAGCAGGTGTTGCTATAGCACTCCTTGAGGCAACCACAGTCACATTGCTCTTTGACTTCCACCACAGAGTTTCCTCATCAAGTGACTGTCAGGCTTTAGTTTAAAAAGGCAAATCCACTTAAGTAGAAGCATTCTGCATGGTCAGCACTATAGGAGATTTGTAGGTGTACCACAGAGCAGTTGCTAAAGGCTGTTCATGACGCAGGTGGTCCTAAGCTGGCAAACACAAGACTTTTCATCCAAATACTAGTCCTTGCAACCAACAACAATAAATAATGTCTGTACAGGTGACCTCCATAGAGCAGACTGTTGGACAGCACCAACTATTCACAACTAGATTAAAATTAAGTTCATGGGATGCATCTTTAAGCACCATTAAGCCGGAATAGGGCTGAAAAGGAGTAAAAATATTGTTCTGATAATTCTGAGCAAATGGACCTGCCGGCACGAAAAAGTTGTCCATAGTCTATGTTGTACATCTCTCATGTTATAAATGACCATGATGCTGATGAAATACCTTCTGTCAAGACCTCAGAACACCGAGTTCATTAAACTACCTAGATATACTAGGGATTGGATATTTTCTGACATATGTGTGTACTGGGTTATAAATGGGATTGGAATTCATGAGACAGGCTTTCATGTTTCCTCTGTGGGATGCTTAGAGCTTACTGCTGACCTGGAGGCTTCCCTGGTGTTCACTTTGGAGAACAGGGGGTGCCTCTCTGCCTTGTGTTCCAGTCTGGACGTTGGTCCTGTGGTGTTGGTGTTGGCTACGATCTGAGAAATTATGTGCTCAAACCTCTGGGAATCCTTGAGGGGTTTGATTTCATAGGCCAGGTCATCCACCTTCATGATGCCTTCCAGGCCTCCATAGCACATGTCCACAGTGACCATGAAGAGAGGGATGACCTCCAGGTAGCCCAGGTAGTAACAGTCGAGAGGGAAAAAGGGGTGGTCCACCTGCAAGGCCCCCTGGTCATCCTGAGTCATCACCACCAGCTGTCCAGGCTAAAGCAGTCTCTTGCGCTGCATGTGGAGGATGTGTCTCTGGCCCCCAAACCTCAGGCTGTAGGAGACCCAGCCTGCTGCCAGCATGGCTTTGCCATGGTGTAGCTCCTTCCTGGGAATCAGCACCTTGGAGGAGATGTAGCACCATGAGAGACAACCTTGAGAACACTGGGAGGGAGCCAGCACCACCCAGACCCCAAACAGCAAGAGGGGCGTCCTCAGGGTGACAGGGTCCTTTGCCAGCCTCATGCCCTTGGTGGGGGAGAAGTGCCAATGGGAATGAGGGAGGGAGGGTTCTCAGTGAACCCAGGTCCTCACTATCTGCAGTGGTCACTTCCTGCCAATGGGATAGTGACAGAAAACCTACCCCAGTTGGGTCAGCTGAGGTGACAATGACAGGGCGTGGCAGTGGGTGGGGCTGGACATGCATTCAGCTGGGGTGGAGGTGGGGGAGGTGAGAGGCAGGTCTGAATGCTAAGGTGGAAATAGAGAAGGAAGCAGAGCCATGACTCCCCTGCACACCTCAGGCTTCCCTCTAGCAACCTGCACACATGCTGTGTAGTTTCAGCAGTTAAAGTCCCTACAACCCCATAGTCAAGGTGCACCTGCGTCACTTCCCAGAGGTCACTGTTGTCCTTATTATGGGGGCCACTTCTCCCCTAAGTCTCTGGCAGGTGAGCTGGGCTTTGTTAATTTTACCCTAGTAGGTGTTTACATGGTTTAATTCTGTAACTATATGTGTCTTCTTCTGGTCTGCAGGTAAGAAGTTTTCAACCGTGAGTTCCTGCTGATTGCTGCTTCGAAGCTCTTTGGGGCCCAGTGAGTGAAGTGTCTCCCGGTGTCTACCTGAGGCTTCCTGGAAGAGCTTTTTCTTTTCTTCCCCCAGCTGGTGATGACGGAAAGGACTTCTGGCCCAGTGGGAGCCCAGGGCATGTTCCCTAGAGTCCTTCCCTGTGGTTCCCTCCTGGCTTTTGAGAGTTGCTTCATCTGTATGTGCTGACCAGCTCTACCCTGAAGACACAGCAGGCCTCTGCAGGTGTCTCACTAGAGAGAGCCTGTATTTTACATGTTTTTATCCAATTATGCAGTTTTTTAAGGAAAGGATGGGAAATTCACTCACAGGTCGTGATAAGCAGCGATCATTGTTTTCCTGCACAGGGTGGCGATTTCCCTTTTATTAAAGGGTATAATCACTATTTGAGTGCAATGTGCCCACGGACGGACGTCCAGGACTATACATTGGGCTCTCTGCTTCCTAATGTCTTGCTACCCACATTCCTTCACCATCACATGGGGACCCAGCACCAGGTTGTCAGATAAGAGCCAGGAGGAGCCCTGGCTGGTGTGTTTCAGTGGATAGAGCATCGGCCTGCTGACTAAAAGGTCCCAGGTTTGATTCTGGTCAGGGGCGCATGCCCAGGTTGCAGGCTTAATCCCCAGTATGGGGCATGCAGGATGCAGCTGATTGATGATTCCCTCTTATCCTTGATGTTTCTATCTCTCTCTCCCACTCCCTTCCTCTCTGCAATCAGTACAAAATATTTTAAAAAGAAACACAGGAAGAACTCCCTGCCCAGAAGGCACCATGCTACCACCTCACTCAAGGACTTCGCGTCTCCAGGACTGTGGGACCCACGTGTTTGGGGTTTATTGTCTTCCCAGCTCTTGACATTTTATGACAACTGATGGAACAGTCTCAGACAGGGGAGTCCACATCCTGGTCTTTTCCTGCTTCTAGAACTGCATCCCTTGTCCCCGACCTCTTCCTCCATCTCCACAGCCAGGATTAGGTCACGTGAGGTCCCTGGTCAAATGGGGTTCTTGTTCTCCTGGAGTCTAACCTCCCTCCATCTCCCGGATTATTCTGGGAAATGGTTGGATCTCAAGATCTCTGAATTAATCAAATATGTAACATTCACAGGCTCTAAGCCTGATTCAGATGACCACAGCCTCCTCATCCACATATTCACATCCACCCCACAGGTATCACAACATCCCCAAATGCTGCTCAAGGAAGCAGGAACCCAAGTCCAATTTCATCTGAATGCCATCATCTGAAAAGTCCAAATCCAATCACATCTTCTGCACAGCAGGGGTCATGGTGCTCCTGAAGGAAGGGACCCCACAGGGAGGCTGGATAAGGGGAGGGCAATGGGGAGTCTCTGGTCCTCTGTGGGCTTTGAAGGAAAACGTGCTCTCAGGACACCAGGGGGCACTCATGATACACTGAGCTCCTGTCCCACTGGAGGAAGTGGACTGTGCATTTCTCTACTGTCCAGGTTTTCATCTCTTGGACCTGAAATATTTTTATTACACGCAGTCACTACCAACCATTATCTAAACGCCATACAAACACAGAACTGTCCTCTTTTTACAACAAACTCTCAGAATTGTAATAACCAAACTGGCCAAGGACCAGGCCCTGTGATCAATGAAACTCATATCGCCATGGCATGACTGTGAATTTAAACTGCAAATATGTACATTTCAGACATGAGTAATGTACCTTAAATCTGAGCATTCTCACTGACCACAGGTACCTGACTTATATTATCTCCCTAATTATTCTATTATGTTACATACTTAAGGTTTTCCATTCCTGCCTAAGCAGAGAGGCCCTCAGTAAGTGAACGTCTAGTTATGCGGAACCCACACCCTCCCCATCATGTCCATGAGTCTTTCCAGCTTCCTGCTGTCTCTGAGCCCCAGGGACAGAAAAGCATCTCTCAGCACTCTATCTTCTTTGTCTGCTTGAAGGTCAGGCACCCAGAGACCCTCAGGCTCAAGGGCACTAACCCACTGAGTGCAAGGTGTCCACCCTTACACGGCCTGCAGCCTGTGGTCACTTTCCCGGGTGTGTGCTGGTCGCCAACCCTGAAGGGGTTAACATCAGACACTCACCCATGCTCTCATCTCACACCAGGTGTTCTGCACCCTCAGTGGGCCTGCCACACTCTGTCCTGGATTCAGTTCAGGGAAGCAGGGGGGACAAGTAGGGAGGGCACAGGCTACATGCTGGGCTCCCTGGTACCCAGAGGTGGACTCTTGGTCAAGTTCCAAACTTCTTTATGATTCCATATTTTGTTATTGAATTGTTTGCTTAGCACAATTCTCCACAGGACACTCTCACCTGCAAAGAGACACTGCCCTCCTAGTAGGTCTCCAACCCCAGAGCTCCCAATATAGCAGGAGGACATGTAAATAGGGCCCCATCTGCTCATAAAAGCTAGCCCAGCCCTGACTCTGCAGCTCTAGGACAGGAGCCCAGCCCTGGGATCCCCAGGTTCCCATTCCCTGATCAGGACTGAACACAGACCACTCACCATGGGCTTTGGGCTCAACTCTTTTAAGAGGTAATTTATGGAGAACAAGAGACACTGAGTATGTGAGTGGACATGAGTGAGAGAAACAGTGGATCTGTGAGAGTTCCCTGACCAGGACAACTTTGTGTTTGCAGGTGTCCAGTGTGAGATGCAGCTGGTGGAGTCTGGGGAAGGCGTGGTGCAGCCTGGGGGGTCTCTGAGACTCTCTTCAGTGGCCACCATATGAACTGGGTCTGCCAGGCTCCAGGAAAGCAGCTGGAGTGGGTCTCACGCATTACTAATACTGGTGGTAGCACATACTATGCAGACTCTGTGAAGGGCCACTTCACCATCTCCAGAGACAACACTAAGAACACACTGACTGTATCTGTAAATCAACAGTGTCAGAGCCGAGGACATGGCCATGTATTACTGTGCCAGAGACACTGTGAGGGGAAGTCAGTTTGAGCCCTGACACAAACCTCCCTGAGGGAGGCAGCAGGGCTGGGCTGCAATGGGCACTCAGGCTACCAGGAGGTGCTCAAGACCCACTCTTTCTGAGTTGCAGGTGGTATTCATGGCTGATTTCTCTGAAGGTCCTTGTCTTCCTCTCCATATAACACTTTGCCAAGAGTCTCTCTAGAGCCATGGTGCAGTGAATATCAGTGATGGCTTTGTGTTTTAAAACATTTACACTATTAATAGGAACATTCTCACATGCAAACACTCGTGTATCTCTTATGGAGGAAGAAAAATGCAGAGGGGTTGGTGAGCTGGGGAAACCTTCAGCAAACAGTCACAGTCTCTCCAGGAAATGTGGAACTTGGTTCACCTGCTTGCATTTCAGGGAGGCCCAGCAAATCCACTGGAGATTTCCTGAGACAAATGTTTCTGACACATGACACTGTGTCTCCCAGCGATGGCCCTGCCCTCGTGTCACCGCTCAGCTCAGTCCTGGTCTAGGAGTCATGCACAGATGTGTCTTCAGCGCAAACTATGGTGGATTTCAGAGAGCAGCAACTGGGACCTGTTCCTTGTGCTCCATGGAGATGGAGAAAGGGAGGTACGTTCTCAAAACAAAAACGCTTTATGAATTCTATACAAGATAACATGGTTTATTTCATTCTCTTGGATGGCATATGAAATAAACATATTGTCTGAAGCAAACTACCCTTTCAACACTGACCACACCCTGTGAAGATCAACAGTTGTATTTCTCAGTACACTTAGAAGGTTCTCAAATTAGGAATTGGATCCCAAATTGGCTAGATTGCTATGAATTTTAAAAAATAATTGAAGTAGTAGTGCAAACCTTCCAACAACAAAAAAGCCAATGACCAAATTTTGGAAGGGTGAATTTCACCAGAACTTCAAAGAAAAATTGATAACTTTTTAATCAATCCATCTTGAAGTATTCCAAGAATTCACAGAAGAGGCAACACTTCCAAACAGTTGCATTGAGATGTCCATTACACTGATACCAAAGCGAAGTAAGGACACATAAATGTGACAGGTCAATATCCCTGATGAACATAAATGCAAAAACCCTCAACAATATACTAGCATACTTAACAGCACATTGAAATGATAATTTACCTTGACCAAGTGGGATAGCATCCTAGCATGCATGGATGGTTTATATACGCACAACAGTAAATAAGATTCATGTCATCCACAGAATGAAGGGTAAAGTATACCATCATATAAATAGATATAGAAAAAGCCTTTAAAATTGAAAATTGCTTCAAAATTACAATTCTATTTTTTTATCCGTACCCAAGGATATTTTTCCATTTTCCATTGATCTTAAAGAGAGTGGAAAGTGTATATATATATATATATATATATATATATATATATATATATATATATATTACTATGTGTGTGTGTGTGTGTGTGTGTGTGTGTGTGGCCTGGTGCACAAAATTTGTGCACGGGGGCGGGGGGGGGGGTGTCCCTCAGTCCAGCCTGCATCCTCTCCAATCTGGGACCCTTGTGGGATCTGGCCTAAACTGGCAGTCAGACAACCCCCTTGCAATCTGGGACTGCTGGCTCCTAACTGCTCACCTGCCTGCCTGTTTGATTGCCCCTAATCACTCTGCCTGCTGGCCTGCTTACCCCCACCTACACCCCTTTGCCGGCCTGCTCATCCCCAACTGGTCCCCTCTGCCTGCCTGCTCACCCCCAATTGCCCCCCCCCCATCAGCCTGATCACCCACAACTGCCCTCCCCTCCTGGCCTGATCACCCCCAACCGCCTCTGCCTCCATCCCACCACCATGGCTTTGTCTGGAAGGACATCTGGAAGGTCTCATGGTCTAATTAGCATATTACCCATTTTTTAATATAGATAGGATATGATATACTGCCATAACTATAACATACCTACCAGTATTACTCTATGAGAATACGTACTTCATGTGATAGGAAGGTATCTAATACATTACATTGTATATGTTGTAAGTAGTAGGAAATACTGTATTCATAACAATAATATACACCCTGTGACTTCCCTTCCTGATTTGCAAATGGTTCCCCAGTTGTTTGAATGTTTCCTGGCCCCTAATGTATTTTTTGTCATTGAGTATAACTTTATTTACTGTTTATTGCACATGATTTGAAGTCTTTAATTTCTAACCACCAAAAATTCAAAGGACTATTTTTTCCATGAAGTTTACCATTAACGTTAGTGAATTCATGTATTCATGTTTTTATTGTAAACATCTGAATTACTCACATTGTCATAGATCCTGAACTCATAAGTGTGGACCATGCACAGGCTGGCAGCAAGCCAGGAAGCCACTCTGCAAGCAAACAGATACTCTTCATAAGGAGAAAAGTCATAGCACAACATTTAATGTCCAATCTGAGTCACCTCAGAATGTTATATATATTGACTTCTTAATTCACATAGTGTCAGGAACTCAACTGCTTGGTTGGTGATGGGGTTGATCTGGTTTCAGGAGGATTATTCCTGAAATAATAAGAAAAGAGGGGATCGATCTTTCTTATTGGTTGCTTGCTCCTCCCCAGCACCTTCATCTTTCTTCTTGTCCTCAGCTTCTTGGGCATCTTCTCCTTCACCTTCACTTCCTTCTTCCTCCTTTGCATCCTCAAATTCTTCCTTGGCACCTTCTTCCTCTTCCTCTCCTTCCTCAGCCACTTCCTTCTCCTTCTCCTCTTCTTCAGAGGGGGGGTTAATCCTTAACTTCATGGGCATTTGCAACTTCAATGGTCTCCTCCACCTCAATCTGCTCCTCCTGGAAGTGGCTGGTGGATTAAGAAGGGAAGGAGCAAGCGGACATCAAGTAGGAGCTAGTCTGTAAACCACCATAGGCAGATCGCCAAAGACCTGGGAACTCTGGGAGTAGCAGCTGGCTATCCTTCCCATGCTGGTGAAACTGAGCCGGGTCTCCTCACCTTCCAAGAGTTTCCTGTAAGCTGCAATGTCAATGTCTAAAGCTATCTTCACATTGAGGAGGTCCTGGTATTCTTTTAAATAGCGTGCCATTTCACTCTTTGTAGTTCTCAACTCATTTTCTAATCTGTTGATTGTGTCCTACATAGCACTAACATCGGCATTCTGCTTATCCTCCAGCTCTTGCAGCTACTTTCCCAGGGCTTCATTCATGTCCCAGCTTGCTTCGATCTCCAGGGTCTTGGCCTTGAGCAGGCGGCAGCTCTTGAACACCTAGTCCTTGGTGGCGCGCACCGCGTAGGTGTTCTTGGCAGCGCTCTCAGTCAGCACAGTGAAGCAGCTCTTGTACCATTCTTCTGCATTCTGCATGTTCTTGGCAGCCAGCTTCTCATACTGGGTGCCGATGTCCTTGAGCATGGTGGAGAGGTCAGACTTGGAGAACACGTCCATCTCCACAAAGATCTGAGCATACTGGATCTGTGCCTCCAGCTCAGCAATTTCCTCTTCATACACCTTCTTCAGAAAGGTTATTGCATCCATCAGGCTGTCGATGTGCTTTTCGAGCTTAGCACCTGCGAGAGCCGCCTCATCTGCACCTTTGTGTGCCTCCATCAGCCAGCCCTTGGCATGCTCATGGTTCAGCACCACTTCCTGGTAGCTCGCCTGCAGGTTGCTCCCAGTCCCTTCTGAGCCCCGGTGCCACCTAACTGCCCACTGTCCTCTCCTCGCCAGGGATGGGGTAGAGTGGGGCAGAGAACACCCCATTTTAATGAAAATGGGATGAAATAGGCATCCCATTTTCATTAAAATGTTCAACCTGGGCCTGCTCCACCCTTGTCCTCAGGTGACCTGAGGGCAGACAGTGATCCTGGAGATGCTGGCCAACCCTGCCAAACCAGTCCCCGATCATGGCCTGGACCCCATGGCAGTGTCTGGCACTGCCTGCCTGCCTGCATATGCAAATTTATCCACTATCTTTGTTGGGTTAATTTGCATATAACTACTAATTGGCTGTGGGCATAGTGGAGGTATGGTCAATTAGCATCTTTCTCTTTTATTAGTGTAGATACACACACACACACACACACACACACACACACACACACACACTAGGCGCCCAGCATGCAAGTTGAAATCACAGGGCACCACCCACTCCCTCTCTGGCCCTTGAAGCAGCCACAGCTGCTGCTGATCAGGCCCTCCCCTGATGCCCCATCCTCAATACTGCACTTGCAACCTCCTCCTGTCTGGTTGACCCGTTACGGTGTCCTAGTTAATTAGCATATTTCTCTATTATCCTATATAATAAAAGCCTAATATGCAAATTGACCAAATGGCAGAACAACCAGTCGCTATGATGTACACTGACCACTAGGGGGCAGACGCTCAATGCAGGAGCTGCCCCAAGCCCGCAGGCCCCAGGCTAGGCAAGGCGGGTGCCACCTGAGGCCTCCCCCACAATTGCCACATTGTTCACCCAACCCTGCTCACCTGCCAGGCCTAGGGACCCTACCTACCTGTGCACAAATTGTGTGCACGGGGCCTCTAGTGTGTGTGTGTGTGTGTGTGTGTGTGTGTGTGTGTGTATGCACACACACATATATACTGAGTGGCCAGATTATTATGCGTTCAGAGGTCATATATATTTGAGGGAAAGAAATCTATTGGTTGCCTCCTGCACATGCCCTGACCAGAGCCTGGGCCAGGGAGGAGTCAGCAACAAGGTATGTGCCCTTGGCAGAATAAAACCTGGGACTCTTGGGTCTGCAGGTGGATGCTCTATCCACTGAGCCAAACCAGCTAGGGCCAGAATTACAATTCTTAACAGATTAAATGTAGAAGTGAAGGACCTCAATATAATAAAGGCCACATTTGAGAAGCCAACAAGTGACATCATGCTATACAGAGAAAATTTCAAAGCTATTCTTCTTGCTTTAGGACCAAGACAAGGGTGCCGCTGTGACTACATCTATTGAACAAAACTAGAAGTCCTTGTCAGAATACTTAGCCAATAAGAAGATATACAAAATCTATAAATCAAAAAGAAACATGTTAAAAGATCTTTCTTTGTCTGTGTACATATCACATGATGTTGTATACAGAAAACCCTAAAAACTGCACCAGAAAACTGAAAGAACTAGAAAGTGAACTCAGGAATGACATAAGGAATAACATCAACACACAAATGGCTTGTTCCCCTGCACACTCTCAACAAAGTGTCTTCATGACTCTAGGAAATATGTGGAGCTGTTTCAGAAGAAAGTGAGGGAAGAAAATTTGAACTAGCTAAACAAGATGACAACCCAATGAAGCAGTAATCCTGGACCTGTGTGTCCTCAGTCTTGGTTAATTCCCTATCATGTTCCCAGGTAGCTTATCGCCCAATGTGGCACTGGGCCAGGTGCATGTTCCAGGTGACCCCATCATTGATGGTCATGGTCACATTTGTCCCAGGTGTCACAAGCAGACATCAGACTTTTATATTGCAGATGTGGATGGAGGGGTAGAACTTTTCTTAAAGAGGCCTGTGTGGTTTCAACCTCTTAATGACAAATGAAGGGGACACACAGCCTTTCTTATCAGATTCCTCCGTGGAGCAGATGGAGACATGCAGGATGAGACATCAGCTAATAGCAGTCCAATGTGAAATAATATAGAATCTGGCCACTGATTTCCCTTAATAATTTCATTTTATTTTTTTAAATATAGTTTATTGATATTTTACAGAGAGGATGGGAGAGGTATACAGAGTTAGAAATATCTGTGAGAGAGAAATATAGATCAGCTGCTTCCTGCACACTGCCTATTGGGTATGTGCCCTCAACCAAGGTACAAGCCCTTGTTTAGAATCAAACCTGGGACCCTTGAGTCCGTAGGCTGATTCTCTATCCACTGAGCAAAACTGGTTAGGGCTCCCTTAATGATTTTAATGAATAACCAAAAATGAGGTAAAGGGTCATTATTTGCTGATAACAATCATGACTTCAAAAAATGAGTGGAAGAACGATTATAAGTAAAACAATGTTGTTGATGGTGGTGACCATGATGGACTGAGACAAGGACCCTGTTCCAATGAAATGAAGGCTGAGGGGTGTACACTCTTCCCTGTCAGTGTTGGGGGATTTCATAAATGGGACCCCAACAAACTATGCAGCTTCAGTTATCCAATGTGAGATCAGACCTGTAATGGACTTAAAGTTGTCCAAGCGCAGATCTCCTGCACCTGGGAAGGTGCTAGCTTCTAGAACAGAGAGACGGTGAGAATGTGCATGTAGTAAACAAGGATCACCTTCCCACCAGTTTTCAGTGACAGGTTCCTTATTTCTCTAGATCCCTGCCTGCACGATCTTTATCGGTTCTACTTCTCACAAACACCTAATCATTATTACTCATGTATTTCCTATGATGACACAAGCTGTCTCTATTATTCACTACATGTCCTTTTGGACCTTTCTGGAGGAGGCTTTAAACCTGTATGTCCAGTAGCTCTCTGTCCATGAACATCAGACATATTTCTGTCAGGTGATTTAACACAAGTCCAGCTTTCTCCCCTCACCCAGCTCCTCAGTCACGTCCAGATTTATGGGTAGCTTGCCAGCAGTGCTCCCCTCTGGTAACCAGAACCTGCTCTATCCCTGTGGCTGCTGTAGCCAATCCACATGGGCAGTGGAGGCTCAGCATTTTCTGGAATTTCTTTGTAAAGTCACTCAAAGTATGTCCCATTAAAGAAAATATTGTTAAACCAGCCTTTGTAATAATTAAACACATTTTACCACCAAAGTTTTCATTGAGCAGATGAAGAGACACACATAAAGAATATATATCCAAATCACTTGTCTGATTGGAGAATATATACATTATACCGTAAGGATGTTATATGTTGTGGGGGAGAGCCCAGCATCCTCTGTCCACTGTGACCATCCCCAGGAAAGGGAAGAGGGAGGCTGGAAGTGAAGGATTCCTGTCAGGCTTGAGGTTTCCTTTTCTGTGAGAAATTCTATGGTAGGAATTCTCTTCACTCACCTCCCTCTGAACTCTGACATCACAGATAACACTAGACTGAGAAAGCAAGTCAATCTCCTTACATCATTTCAATTCAACATATTAATGATTCCTAGTTGTACACACACATGATGACTGTTTTCACTTGTCTTTTCTCCATTTCAAACAATGACTAGCCTGGTCAGTATGCTCAGTGGTTCAGTGTCAACCCATGAACTGGAGTCCCAGTGGATTCCAGTCAGGGCATTCCAGTAGGGGGCACGAAAGAGGCAGCCGATCTATGATTCTCTTTCATCACTTTTGTTTCTATCTGTATCTCCCTCCCTTTTCCTCTGTGAGAAATCAATAAAAGCCTTTTAAAATTTAACTAGTTTGGGGTCTCTGCCATAGTCCATGCGATTTCATAAAGGGAGAGTTTATGCAGGCAGTTGTAGACAAAATCACAAAATTTCCAACACCAAGAATCAAGAATGTCCCAGCTGCCTGTTCTTGGGAGGTAGTTCTCAGATCAAAGTAGCATCATAAATTAATATATAAAATATGAAGACCGGCTGTCCTGTATTTTTTTCTTTTTTACACAAGGTAGAAATTATTTACATGAAATAAAAACCTGGAAATTGTAGACACACTAGAGTGTTCAGATTCAGAAATTGTCTGAACAAATGCTAATCCATTTTACATCTCTATGAAAGATGCCTGAGAAGTTAAAAGTGCAACCTGCTTATCTAGTCCATGTTTCTTTTTATGCTCAGAAAGGTGAAGATGTGCTTTGACCTGAATCCAATGAGTTTCTTAACCCAGGTGGTCCCTTTTCCATGATTTATATGCTGAGCAAGGTCAAGGGAAGGGATGCCCCCACAGAGGTCCCAAAATGACCACAGCACCTCAACTTCAGTCCCTTGACTTATAAGGAGAATGCTGCCCCACATGCAATTTCTGTTCAAGCTCCAGGGTAAATCCTCTCCTGGGCTGTGCAGGCTCATAGCTCTCTCCTCCCACAGGGCTGAGGTCTCTGGGAGGGCAGAGCTGTGGTCTAGAAGATGAGACTGCTAGTTCTTCTCCTGTGCCTTGTGCCTGGTTCCCATTGTGAGGGTCTCAGGAGTCAGACAGGGGTCATGGGGTGGCTGTGACTGCACATGACTGACAGAGAATGATGCTCGTTGTCCCCAGGTGTCCTATTCCAGGTGCAGCTGCATGAGTTGGTCCCAAGACTGGTGAAACCCTCACAAACCCTCTCCCTCACCTGCACTGTCCCTGGTTAATCCTTCACCACTGAATACTTGCTGGAGTTGGTTCCACCAGTCCCCAGAGAAGGGGCTGTAGTGGATGTGGTGCATATTAACAATGGAGACACTTACTACAACCCCTCCATCAAGAGCCGAAATTCCAGCTGCAGAGACACAGCCAAGAATCTGTTCTCCCCGCAGCTGAGCTCTGTGACAACTGAGAACATGGCCATGTATTACTGTGCAAGAGACACAATGAAGGAAAGTCAGTGTGAGCCCAGGCACAACTATACAAAATGAATAAATTTTGAGATAAAATGTTATTATGTGTGTTCAAATACCAGATCTACAGAAAATAAGAAGGATAATTATAAGTAAGCAAATAAAGATGATGAAGGTGATCATGATGATGATGGTGTCGGTGATGGAGGTGGTGATGTTGGTGATAGAATTGGACAGTGATCCAATGTCTTAGTGGTGATGTGTACTTTATCCAATGTCATCATTTTTTAGAAGGCGTTTTGACAACTTAGAGTTGGGCTTTTGAGGTTCAGTCTTTAAATTATATCTAAATAGAACATGCCTCCTTTCTATTCCTATAAAGTCATTGTGTGTGACAACCACCATGTCTATAGAAAATGAGAACAATTATAAATTAGCAAATGGTGATGAGGGTAATGTTGAAGATGGTGAAGATGATGACAATGAAGATAATGATGATGTACAGAGACATGGATCTTGGTCTAATGAAATAAACACTCCTCATACAGACACACCATCACCATGGCTATGCCAGAGAGGAGTGTTACTCTTCGCTATAAGCGTTGAGAGATTTCATATGTGGGCCCCAGTGAATTATGCAGCTTGGATGATCCATGCTGTGATCATGTGACTAATGATACCAAAGGTGTCCAAGTGCTGCAACCCCTAGACCTGAGAAGGTGTTACCTTCTAGAACAGAGACACTGTGAGAATGGCATGAGGGAACATGGATCCCCTTCCCACCAGTTTAGAATGACAAGTTCCTTATTGATCTTGATCTCTGTCTGCATGATCTTTAATGTTTCTATGGCTCACAAGCACCTAATCATAATTATTCAGATATTTCTTACGATGATACAAGCTGTCTCTATCATTTACTGTACGTCCTTCTGGGTCTTCAGTGTAGGAGGCTTTAAAACCACATGTCCAGTAACTCTCTGTCCATGAAATTCAGACTTATTTCTGTCATGTGATTCAAAACCAGTCCAGTTTCCTCCCCTCACCCAGTTCCATAGTCACATCCAGATTTATGGGCAGTTTCCCAGTAGCACTCCCTTTTGGTACCAGAGCCTGCTCCAGTCCCTGTGGCTGCTGTAGCCAATCCACATAGACAATGGAGGCTCAACATTTTCTGGGAAGTTATTTGTAAAATCACCCAAAATAAGAAGTATTTCTTTTTACCACCAAAAGAAATACAAAGGATTGTAATAAACTACAATGCACAACCATATACCTACATATTGGACAACCTGGGCAAAATGGATACTATCCTAGAAACCTATATTCTTTCAAAACTGAATAAGGAAGAACTACAATGCACAACCATATACCTACATATTGGACAACCTGGGAAAAATGGATAATATCCTAGAAACCTATATTCTTTCAAAACTGAATGAGTAAGAATAAGAAAATCTAAATAGACCAAATTAACCTAGTGAAGTCAAAGCAGGAATAATAATAATTTAAAAAAAACTCCCAGGAAACAAAATTCCTGGACTAGATGACTTCACAGGTGAATTTCAATAGAAATTCAAAGAAGAACTAGCACCTATCCCTCTCAAAATATTCCCAAGGTATTCCAGAGGAGGAAAAAAACTCCTAGCTGCCTTCCACTGTCCACATTCTCCCTAGATCTGTCAAACCCTGAGCTCCATGGCCAGAGGCCCGCTGACTCTCCCTACCTCCTCCCACAGCATCAAGTGCAAAGTTGCCCCTGTAAAAACCTACTTGCCCCCTTCATCCACCAGTACCTCTCTCATGTCCATCCATCTGTGGACACCCCCAGTACGAGTCATAGACAGGAGACCTGAAGCTGAGCCACAACATGGTAACAGCAGTCCCAAGAGTCACACGGAGACATCAAGTTTTCCAATAACAACATTTTCCTGGTCTAAACTTAATTTTTTTCTAAATCATTACCCATATCTAACTCTAATTTCATCTGGTCATGACAGTGATTCTTCTATATCCCAATGTATGAAACTGGATCTACAAAAGAGTCTAGAGAATAAACACCACAAAGAAGGTAGTAACCTGCTACATGTCCAGCACCAAACTCCCCTGAAGGAAGAGGAGCACTGTCTGTGTCTCTATAGTTCATGCTTCTGGTTCCCAGGGACAGACACAAATGTTCCTCTCTCCCCCAACACTTGGCCCAATGGCTCTAGGCTCACACTCTGGTCTTAGTTTATCCTCTGATCGCTTTGTAGGGGAAAGAGTGTCAGATGGAACTTCCTGTCTCCTGAACATGAACCTCCTGCACTTTCACTTCTTTCTCTGGTTATAAGGGTTGATTTCCTTTGGTTGTCATTACTAGTGACTGTCAAAGGCATCTCTCATTTTAAATGTCCTCTCTTTCTTTTTATGACAATTTTCTTTTGGGTCTTTGTACAGGTCTCAAGGAGTACTTGGGTACACTGGAGAATTCGCAGCCAAGAAGTAGACATAAATTAATAATAGACAAGACATTTAGACATGTCACACTCTGGAACCGTATCATTTATGTCAGAGTCCAACCCAGAGCTCCCTATATAGCAGGAGGGCATGCAAATAGGGACATCTCTGCTCATAAAAGCTAACCCAACCCTGACCTTGCAGATCTGGGATAGGAACCCAGCCCCAGGATCCCCAGGTATTCCCATTCCCTGATCAGGACTGAACACAGACTTCTCACCATGGAGTTTGGGCTAAACTGGGTTTTACTTGTGGCTCTTTTAAGAGGTAATTTATGGAGAACAAGAGACACTGAGTCTGAGTATGTGAGTGGACATGAGTGTAAGAAACAGGATGTGTGAGAGTTTCCTGACCAAGTCATCTTTGTGTTTGCAGGTGTCCAGGGTGAGGTGCAAATGGTAGAGTCTGGGGGAGGCATGGTGCAGCCTGAGGGGATCTCTGAGACTTTCCTGCAAATGATCTGAATTCACGTTCAGTGACTATCATATAAGCTGAATTCAGCAGACCCCAGGAAAGGGACAGGAGTGGGTAGATTTCATAAGAAACAAATCCAATGGTCACATCATGGAATACTCTGCATCTGTGAAAGGCAGAGTCATAATTTCCAGAAATGATTCCAAAAGTACTGCCTACCTGCAAGTGAGCTGCCTGAGAGCTGAGGACATGACCATATATGACTGTACAAGAGACACAGTGAGGGGAAATCAGTGTGAACCCAGACACAAACCTCCCTGAGGGAAGCAAGCGTAGGCTGCAAGAGGTGCTCAGGACACCAGTGGGCAATCAGGACCCAGAAATCAACACAGGCAGCCCAGTAGCAGGCTCACAGGGAGGCTCAGCCTGGATCTTGTTGGAAGTTGGGTCCTGACATCTTCATCTGACATTGGCTCCTGGACTTTCTCCAGATTCATGATTAGGACAAACACAGCTCAGAAAAATAGAGCCGGTCAGTCCTGATGGGAAAAAAAGGCACACAGAGAATCTGTGGGCCCTATCCAAGGACAGCAGGGTTCCACCCACATCAGCTTCAGAAGCTGAGTCTGAAGATGCCCACATACCAGGGGATGAGAAGACTTTCAGTTCATACGTAACCTCAGTCTCAGGAGGCAGGGAGGCCTCCCCAGCAGGTGCAATGGCCTCAGGGAGCTGGGAGAAGGACTGGCTTAGAGTGATCTGTATCAGCGAGGGGGGTCTGGTGGGGTTACTGGGCTGGGCAGGGGCTGGAGTGGATGAACGATATCCAGGGGCAGAGGAGAGATGATCAGGGTTCCTCACCCATGTGTCCAGATGTGGGCAGAAGTGGAGGAGGGAAGGCAAGGTTTGAAAACTGCCAGACGTCAGCACCAAACCTGGAGTGAGACTCCTGTGTCCACCTAACCTTTGCAATAACAAGGGAAAGGGGGGACTCATGCATTCGAAGTGGACAGTAACCAGCGATGATGAGCAAGTCAATAAACACAAAGCAAGAGTGAGAGTGGGGTGTGGTTCTCACACTGACTGAAGCTTCCACTGTCTGATCCTCCCCTTGTACAGAAGGTTGGGGGTCAGCTTCTGCTTCCAGAATTGCAGCTTCTAGATGGTTCTGAGGGTCCTGAGTTAGATGTCCTACACTGGAGCGATTCTCAAAGATGTGGATTCTAAATTGCTCCATGACCTGTAAGGTTTGAACTCATGGAATAATTGGAGTTTCATCTTGGCCTTTATTGTTAAAACACATGATCAGGTCTCTTCAGGGGGTTCAAATGCCCTTTCTTCTGATATTTCATTGTTAGGTAAATATCAGTTAAGTGATTTAGTACAAGATATAACTGCTCTGCACTTTGATCCTCCCTCCATCTGTAGTCTTAGCCCATTATGAGCTCACAGGCCCCTTCCCAGAAAATCAGCCTCCAGATTCCTTTCCTCCCAGGATCTCAGGTGAATGCTGGGAGTGCAGGTCCTAGAATGACTCTGTGACCAGGAGCAGGTACTCATCTGCCCATTGTGGCCTCGCCCACCAGATGACCTGGGAGAGGAGCCTCACCTGAAAGCTGACAATGCTGCTGCCTCCTCTCCTCCCAGTGCTGAGGTGTGTTCCCTGCTTCCTGAGGGGGGTCTCCAGGGGACTCCCAACAATGTACCCTGCAGTCAAAGGGGTGACCCATCCCCACCTCTGACACTCCCTAGAGCAAGCCTGACTTGTTCTAACCTGCATCTGGGTGTACAGGACCTGCAAGAAAATGAACACACCAGTGCTTGCTCTTCAAAGTCCGTGTTTGTATCCTGGGTGCATTTGATCAGCTTCCAAAGAAAGTCACACCCAGGCCTAGAATCCACATGTGTTCCCTGCCCATGTGCTATGTACAGGGAAGAGGGGCAAATGTGGATTTCATAACAAAGAAAATCATCAGTGTGTGTGTGTGTGTGTGTGTGTGTAATTTATTAAAAAGAAGTTCATTGAGATTTGGCCACAGGCTGGAATACTCATATGGGGCCTTCAACATGAAGAATCAAAGGACATAAGAGGCCCCAGGGCCCCAGGAGCTTCTGGATGAGGGTCGGCTGAGTCCCTGCAACTGGCAGCTCCAGGGAAGGGCTCCTGGCTGCCCTTAATAAAGCCCTGGTTTGGGGTCTCCCTGCAGAGACATTGGGGCTCTGTAAGTCCAGTTCACTCTTGCCAGAGACGCCAAAATCACACAGTGTCCCTGAGGGAGCAATCTTACGTCATGGCATAGTCTTTACTACTGGAATAGAGACATTGAGAGTTCAATGCCCTGTGAGTACAGACAGGACCCTCCTCTGGAAAGCCAGGGCTTGGCAGCAGGGGGCGCTCAGGGCCCAGGAGGACAGGCTGCTGCCCCAAGAGCAGGTGAGAGGGAGCTGAGCAGGGATTTCCTCTGAGGTATGGGGGTTCCTCTCTTCATACAAACAATCCAAACTGAAAGTTGGTCACGACTGCTAAGGTGACTTGAAGATCCTGCTCTATCAGAGCATTTACCAATCTCAGTGAGACATGAGAACCACATACAGGGGTGTTTCTATGGCTTTGGGGTATCTGAATTATAAGGGGCTGGGGCAGGGATGGATTTATTGCCTCACTAGGGGCAGCATTTTGGAGACACACTGATCCAGGAAGAAGACATTCAGGTATCAAAGCCCAGAGCTGGTCCAGGTGGCCCCATGTCATCCAAAGGTGGGCCCACAATGAGGAGCATGTCCTGTGGGGAGTGGTTCCTCAGAAGGAACTCATGGACCTGGCAGGGGACACACATCCTCCAGAATAATTAGGACTTTGACCCTCAGACTCACACTGAGTATGGTCCCTGTGTCATCCATCTTCTCTCAGGTGTGGTCAAGACCTCACCTATGAAACACTCTGCCTCATGAATATGAAAACGAGAGAAGGTAGACTGTGTTAAATATGGATAAGTCTGTGCCCTGAGGGCATCACCCAGAGCCACACCCTCCCCTACAGAAGTGCTCACAGCACAGCCTTCAACATGGGTTGGAGCTGGAGAACCCTTCTCCTGGTGGCTGTGGAGACAGGTAAGGGGCTCCCCCGTCCCTGGGTTGAGGAGGGGACCAGGGAGAGTCAAGGAGGATTTCCAACCACTCCTGTCACCTCTTCACAGGTGTCCACTCCCAGGTGCAGCTGGTGCAGTCTGGGACTGAGGTGAGGAAGCTTGGGGTTTCTGTGAAGGTCTCCTGCAAGGCTTCTGGATACACCTTCACCAGCTACTCTATGAGCTGGGTGAGCCAGGCCCTGGGACAGGGCCTTCAGTATATGGGCTGGATCAACACAAATACTGGGGCACCCACGATTGCCAAGGGCTTCTCAGAATGATTTGTCTTCTCCATGGACACCTCTGTTAGCACGGCCTATCTGCAGATCAATGGCCTCAAGTCTGAGGACACGGCCATGTATTACAGTGCAAGAGGGACACAGTGAGGGGAAGTCAGTGTGAGTCCAGACACAAACCTTTCTGCAGCAGAGACTGTGACCACCAGTGGGTGCTCAGGGTCCCTGAACACAAGGACCATCCCAGCAGCAGGTGCAGTTGATGGTTTGGGCTGGTTTCCTGTGTGGTTGCCTCTTCATGTCACAGTGTCCCTCAGGGACCCTTCTTGGATTCCTGACTCCACACTTACCTTTGACATCTCTGAGTTAGAAAGTCTGTTGTAAACAGAGACAACTTTCTCACGTGGACAGAAGGCAGAGTTTTTTTCAGACGTTCTTGTGCCAAGTACCAATTAATGATCCAAAATTCTGCCCAAGTCAGCTACATAGAACCAGAGGCTGTGCTGACTCAACAGGGCAGCTCAGCCCTACACAGTTCAGGGCCCCTGCCAGCCAGTGGGGTACATGTGTGAGGGACAGTGGGCACCAGAGGATTGTGACCCCAAAGCTAGAGAAGAAGGACCCCAGGTGGTGATGGTCATTGAGTTGTCATTATGCTCATAGCATTGAGTGTAGGTGATGCCAGGCAGATGCAGAGAGATCCACAGCAGCTTTATACAGATGTCCAGGGGGACAACACACACACCAAGGGGCATGAAATGTTTATTATGCACATTGTTGAAATCTCTGAGAGGCACAGGAAAGGCCCATTAGGAAGTCAGACCTGCTTTGATAGAGCCAGGAAAGGAGACTGACTCAGGGATTTTAGTTAGTTGAGGTGGTGGGGGAGGAGGAAGAATTCTGCTTACAAGGTCTTGTGTGGTTTCAATCTCTTATTAACATACGGAGAGGAATCCTAACATTTCTTATCAGCTTGCCATGGGAGGCCCAGTGAGAAGAGGCAGGAATAGGCCATCCATTTTCAGAAATCAACTGAACAGGAAAATAAAGTATGGCTACATATTTTACTGAAAAATTATGTAAATTGAGCAAACATTGAGATAAAATGTCATTATGTGTGTACAAAATCAAAGTCTAGTCAAAACGAGAAAAATAATTATAAATAGGCAAATTATGATAATAATTGTGGTGGTGGTTCTGGTGATGTTGATTATTGCTAGGGTTGACCAGCAGACCCTGAGCAACAGATGAATCACTACTCTGACTCACAGTTCTGTGAAAGAGAGGCTAAGGAACTGCCTGGCTAGAGTAACCAAACAGCACTGTTTGCTTGATTCATTAGGCAATTATTGTAACAACATCTTGAACTAAAATTAACTTTAAATACTATCAGCAGGGCAAGCATCCTTGAGAAGAAACCTGTGTCTGCAATGTCTTTTAAGCAAGGACATCTGAAGACTAAGTATAAAGATTTCAGTAAACACCAGGGGGCTCACACATACACAGACTTGTTTGGAAAAGTCAAGGCAGGGGGTAGTTGCCTTCAGCCAACTCCCCCAGGAGGTTCTGACAATTTGGAGTTTCCTCCTTACAGATTTTCCAACCAAGTCCAGTGCTTTCCCACATGTCCCCTTATTTTGTTTTGCTGGATACAGAAGACAGAGGGAGGCAGCGAACTTTCTGCTTTGGAATGTCTAGGTCTGAGAAGTGCGTTCATTGCTCGAGTTCCAATTTTACAGACTATAAAAAAAATCAAAGCAAATTATAATGACAGCAATGGTTAGTCTGATCAGGTGCCAATTGTTTCTAGGGAACTATGTGGTGGGGTCTATCCACTCCAAATGCTACTTTACTGCATGCTAAGCAGTGGTCTGTTGTTCATGTTCATTGACAAGTAAGGACTCTTTAATTTGCTTTTGCAACATGTTTGCTCCTTCAGTAAGGTTATCAGGAAAGAATCCCCATAGATGCTTTTTAACATCATTCCACTGATGGTGACTACTGTTCCATTTTAAGGGGTGACACGTATGTGCTTATGCTCTCAATCGCAATTGAGCACTTGCCTGTTTGCTATAGTGTCCTGCCTTTCCCCCAGATATTCAATGGCTGCCTCTATTGCCTGTAGTCTAGTTAATATTTTTGAGCTATGTGCTGTTGTATACTGAATTCCCTAGTTGCAGTCTACGAATGTGGCCGTGTGCACAGAGTCAGAAAGGACTGCCACAGTGATGCTAGCAGTGGTCAGAATGGCAATAGCAGAGATGATGGCTTCAATGAGCATTCCCAAAATATTTTGGGCCATAATTGGTCCAATGCTCTTTATAAGTCTTTAGTAGCAGGTGAGCCTTATCATTCCCTGGTGAGAAATATGGGTATTATGTCTTTTGCTTTTCTCCTAAGTACCATGATAATGCTGATGTTCAAGGAGGTAATATTCTGGGAGGTAATACAGGATGCAAAATATGCTCCTTCTCTATGGATTCCTCAGAAGATGTCTCATGGTGCCAAGGACTTACAGCCAGAATGTGGCCCAGAGGGCAGCCAGGTGGGGCTACCAGTGAACACCCACAAACAGCCTGTTGTTCACAGATCTCGTCATGTTATGCTCTCCATAGCAAATACTGACTGGTCTCTAAAGTTGTTTTAGCTAAAATCTGCCAGTCCTGAGGTGTCATGTGATAATATTCAGACAAGGCATTGAAGAGCCCTTTTATAAACAGGCTGTTAGCCCCATTTTCTCTGATACTCTTCCTTATTTCCTTAAAAGTATTAAAGGAGAGCAGCTCATGAATCATATTCCCTTGTTGATCTTGCATAACTGGGCAAACCAAAAGCTCTCCTTCTGACATGGCTGCCTGACACAAGATCCCATAACCAAGGATCTAGTTGATAGACTCTCCCACACGGGAGGCAGAGGATCAGGAAATACTTCCTCCAGTAGTGGGGCCTTAGGACTGCAGGAGGTGGGGTGGTGGTAAATCCTCCTGGCCTCTGTAGGCTTTTGATCCTCTATGTGGAGTGGGCATAGTGCAGCTCAAACAAGAGCCCACATGGTTAATGATGACAAGGGAACTGGATTTCCCAGGGTCTGATTTCTCTTTAAATTCCTGCCCACTTGTTCCCAGAGGTCAAGATCTAGCGGTCCAGCATCAGGGAACCAAGGATTATCAATTATAACAGTCTCCAACAGGCCCTTTAATTGTTCTTCTGTAACTGAAGCCCCACTTACTTTCAATAACTGTTTATATTGTTGTTGCCTAGCAGACAGCCGCTGTTCCATTGTAAAACCTTAGCTGAGAAACAATTCCCTCAAACTTGGAAATCCCCAGCAGGCTCCAATTACTATGCAATTACTTTTCATTTTTGAGGTTTCCGCCATGTCTCATTGTGTTCCTCCTCACATGGGACACCACTTGCTGGAGCTGCCCAGCAGACCCTGAGCAAAAGAGGAATCATTACTCTGACACACAGTTCTATGAAACAGAGGGCTAAGAGACAGCCTGGCTAGATAAACCAAACAGCACCCTTTGCCTGTTTTCTTAGGCTTTTATTGCAACAGCATCTTGAACTAAAATTAACTTTTAGATACTATCAGCAGGGCATGCATCCTTGAGAAGACACATGCATCTGCAGTATCCTTTAAGTAAGGATGTCTAAAGACTAAGCATAAAGATTCCAGTAAACACCCACGGGTTTTCACATACACAGACTTGTTTGGAAAAGTTAAGGCAGGGGTAGCTCCTTCAGCGAACTCCCCCAGGAGGTTGTGATCATTGGAAGTTTCCTCCTTACAGCCTTTCCTTCCAACTCCTGTGCTTCCCCATAATAATGGCCACAGAATTGGACAGAGTGCTTAGTCCTTTGTCTTGGGTGGGATCTCTCCCCTGTCCAGGACCACCTGCTGTTTAGAAGGCTTTGTATCAACTTTTAGGTGAGGCTGTTGTGGTTTCAGTTTCCCCAGTGATATGAAAAGAAGAGACACCTATTTTTAATATTTGATAAAAAGTCAGTTTGTGTGGACAACAGCCATGTTTACAGAATATGAGAACAATTATAGGTAAGCAAATGATGATGGTGTTGATGTTGGTGATGAAGATGATGATGGTGATAACGATGGACTGAGGCAGGGGTCCTGGTCCATTGAAATGATGGCTCCTCATACAGACACACCATCACCAAAGCTCCTTCAGTGAGGTGTATGTACTCTTCCTTCCAAGTGTTGAGAGATTGCATAAATGGGACCCCTATTATTTTTGTGGCTGGGATGATTCATGGTCTGACTATGTGATTAACGACCCCAAAGCTGTCCAAGTCATAATCCCCTGGACTTGGGAGTGGGTCAGGATTATGTGGGATGGTGGAAGTACAGACTATAACCCAACACTGAAATCCTAACTCAGCATCACCAGACACACATCCAACAGCCAAGTTTACTTAACACTGAACAGCCTGAGAGCCGAGGACAAGGCTGTGTATTACTGTGCTAGACACACAGTGGGGGGGAAGTCATTGTGAGCCCAGACACAGCCTCCTTGAGGGAGACAGCAGGGCTGGGCTGCTGGGGGAGCTCTAAACACCAGGGGCTCTCAGGACCCACAACACAGAGAGCAGCCCCAGAAACAGAACCAGAGGGAGGTGGGGAGGAAAAAGGCTTCCTGTTGGGTGCAGGGATTTCCTCTCAAGCTCTCAGCTGCCTCCAGGGATGGTTCTTCCTCCGCATATTCTCACTGTAGACAACAAGGAAGAAGAAACATTGGCTGTTTGTAGGTGACATGTTGGCAGTGATGGGGACTCTCCTCCACCAAGTCTCCTACAGAAATTCTAATAGTGACTTTGTTTCACCGTCTTTTCTCTGATGAATGAAAACTCCGCAGGTACGTTGCTAGGATTGGGCTGTGTGCACAGCTCAGCATCCATCCCTCAGGAGACACAGCCTGACTTTCCATGTGCCCGCCCCCTCCTGGTTCACGAGGCCCTACTCCTGCTGAAAGGCCTGAGTACACTCAGGGATGTGGGACTTCACCCATCCTCTCTGGATCCACATTAATCCCTGAAAGAGCTGTCAGCTCAATGCACCAAATACAGGGAGCCCCACATCTGTCCATATAAGGGGTCCCTGATGTTCTGCAGGAAGTAGTGCTAACCCCACAGTGAGAACAGGTGACCCTGAAATATGGGATATGCATCATCAAACTCCTCCCTCCAGCTTTCCTCCTGGATCCAAGGTTTTCTAGCTTCACTGTGGGTGAGATGTGCATTGGGAGCATGCTGGAATTAGAAGAGCAGTCCATGGGACTCCCTATGTCCATACCATTCACTTAATACTTGTCCAGGAAACACAGAGTCATATAGACACATAGTCACACACACAGTCACAAAGAGTCAGACACAGACAGAAATATAGTCACACACACAGTCACACTCACACTACCACACACACACACAGTCACACACTCATTTCTGGAAAAGACATGCATTCACACATGAGCAGTGATACAAAACCATTCATGTCATTACACACTGTACTTTATGAATTCTATATAAGAAAATGTGGTTATATTTCATTCTCTTGGATGCCATATGGAATAAATACATGGTCTGCAAGCAACTATTACTTCAACACTGACCACACCCTGTGAAGATCAACAGTTGTATTTCTCAGTCCACTTAGTAGAAGCTCAAATTAGGAATTTAATCCTAACTTTGCAAAATTGCTACAAATAAAAAAAAATTGTGGTAATAGTGAAAACCTTCCACCAAATAAAAGCCAATGACCAAATGGACTCAAGGGTAAATTCTACCAGAATTTCAAAGAAGAATTAGTAACTTTTTAATAAACTCTTCTTGAACTATTCTAAGAATTAAAGAAAGAGGCAGCATTTCCAAACAGATTTACTGTCCATTACACTCATATCAAAGCCAAGTAAAAACATACAAAAATGACAGTCAATATCCATGATGAACATATATACAAAACCCCTTGACAATATACTGGGAAACTTAACAGCACAATGAAAGGATCATTTACATTGATCAAGTGGTATACTGTCCTAGCTGCAAGGATGGTTCAGCGTATGCAAACCAGTTACTGTTACACACCCATCCACAGAATGAAGGATAAAGTATACCATCATATAAATAGATATAGAATAAAGCCTTTAAAATTGAAAATCACTGCAGAATTAAAATTCTTAGCAGATTAGGTGTAGAAGTGATAGACCTCAATATACTAAAGGCAACATTTGAGAAGCCACCAAGTGACATCCTGCCACACAGAGAAAATTTCAAAGCTTTTCTTCTTACATCAGGACCAAGACAAGGGCTCCCCTGTGACTATTTCTATTCATCAAAACTAGAAGCCCTTGTCAGAATAATTAGGGAAGAAAAAGAAATTTAGAATGTCTAAATCAGGAATAAACAAGTTAAAATGTTTCTCCTTATCTATATGCAGATGACCTAGTCTTATACATAGAAAACCCTTAAAACTGTATGAGAAGCTAATAGAACTAGCATTCAGGAAAGACATAAGATACAAAATCAACACACAAATGGCTTGTGCCCCTGCACACTCTCAACAAAATGTCTTCATGACTCTAGGAAATATGTGGGGCTGTTTCAGAGGAAAGTGAAGGAAGAAAATGTGCACTGGTTAAACAACAAGGAGATGACAACCTAGTGCCGTGGTCGGCTAACTGTGGCTCGCGAGCCACATGTGGCTCTTTGGCCCCTTGTGTGAGGCTCTTCCACAAAATACCACGGCCTGAGCGAGTCTATTTTGAAGAAGTGGCATTAGAAGAAGTTTAAGTTTAAAATATTTGGCTCTCAAAAGAAATTTCAATTGTTGTACTGTTGATATTTGGCTTTGTTGACTAATGAGTTTGCCAACCACTGACCTAGTGAATCAAGAACCCTGGACACGTGTGTCCTCGGTATTGGTTAATTCCCCACCACATTCTCAGGGAGCTTCTTCCAAATGTGGCACTGAGTCAGATGCAGGTTCTAATTGAACCCCATCATGTGGGGATATGGTGACAGCGGTCCCAAGAGTCACATGCAAACATCAGTGTAAGGGTTTGGCTGGTGTCTCAGGCTGTGCAAGAATTCACAACTAAGAGAGGATGTTTATTTTACTTTCAAAAAAAGGAAAGCTCTTGTTTGTCACTAGTCAATACAGTGCAGGGAAAAAAACCTGGCTTCCACTGTTCAAGAGTAATGGCTGCTGTTGCTAGGTGATGAGGAAGGGAGAAGGATTTGTGGCTGAAGTTGGGCAGATACCAAGGGGATTTTCTTATAATATTAGTGTGTCATTTTCCAGCAGACAGTCGGGCAGATGTCCTAGGGAGGTATCTCATCAGTACTTTCCCCAAGCCTGTAACTTGCTTAGAGCAAAAGGTATGATGGTTTACAAGGAGGCTTGTGTGAAGGGAAGGGGTGAGGGGAACTTTCTACTAACCGGAGACTCCTTGGTGGGGATTAACCCTGAGTTCAGAAAACAGCAGAGAGGGATGCAAGAATGTAGCCTAGAGAGTAGCTTATCTTGTCCCTCAATTTTAACAGAGGGGCTGTTTTCATCAGAGGAGCTAACAATTTTGGGGTTTAATGATCAGGTGTTTTGCATAAATTGTGGTGGCCACTGCACTGAAACCGAAAGGTCTTTTTCCTGTCTTTACAGTCAGGTTTCCAAACACGACAATTTCATGACCTACATTACCTACTCCTGGGTCATTACTGACAATTCATTAAAAACATCTGGTTCTGACGAAGAGTGTCCTATATTCCAGTGTATGAGACGAGAGAATAAACACTACAAAGAAAGCAGTGCAGCTGCTACATGTCCAGCACCAAACTCTCCTGAAGGAATAGGACCCGTGAGCTCTGTCTGTGTCTCTATAGTTCATGCTTCTGGTTCCCAGGGACTCACACAGATGCTCCTCTGTCCCCCAACACTTGATTCACTGGCTCGAGGCTCACACTCTAGCCTTAGTTTATCCTCTGAACACTTTGTAGGGGAAATAGTGTCAGAGGGAACTTCCTGTCTCCTGAACATGAACCTCCTGCACTGTTCTTCTTTCTTAGATTGTGAGATTTGATTTCTGGTAATTGTCATTACTGGTGAATGTCAAAGGCATCTCATTTATATCTTAACCTCTATTTTTGTATGTGATCATGTCTGATTTTTCCCACAGGGTCAACCACTATCACTCAAATGTGATCAGTGTCCCTCCACAGTTGCTAATTTCCAGTGTTACAGCTCATTTCCCCAGTAGAATAACTCCTTTCTTCCTGGGAATGAGCACACCTGAGTAACCCACACAAACACCCATACACAAGGCACACCTGGAGCATTGTCTTCTCTGTGCTCAACAGTGTATACCAGTCTCCATTCAAGCACACCTTCCCCCTCTGGCCAGGTCGGACCTGTGCACATCTGTAAACACCACGGGACCGGGGACCCCTAATTAGAATGTCCTCACCTGCTCTGGATGCCAGATGTTCTCCCCTCCATGGTCCAGGAACAGGCCAGCCCCCATGACCAGGTTCTCATCAAAGGGCCAGTGTGTTCTCCTTGAGCTGCTCTTGGGGGACTCTTGAAGGACCTGCCTCCAAGGGTTAGAGTTTATAACTTAATCATCCAACAAGATTATTGACCACTCAGGTGGTAAGAATTTGCATTCTAGGCTTTGTTCACAAAAAAATGGAGGAAATGACCTTTCAGACACTAAAAGCAATGGATGAAAATCACCTCCCCGCCCAGAGTGAGCATGGTGGGCTGTGCTATCTTCTCCACTGCGACTTACTCGTATGATCTTGGGCACAATCCTAGAATTCACAGACATGAGGTCTCAGGAGCTATATTTAAGGGGCCTGGTTCATGGACAGGAAGCTGCCCTCTGTCCATGGTAAGTCTGTCCCCTGTGCTCATTGCTCCCTGCAGCTCCTCTGCCAACAGTCACGGAGGGTCCACCACAAATATCAGAAAATATGTTCCTGAGCTAAACAGGCACTGCTGTGTCCCATGGTGGACACTCCAGGATGCTGAGCGCACACCAGGCCAGGTGACAGCACCTCCCACGCACAAGCTGAGGACCTGGCACTAGAGGCCTGGGCTGCGGAGAGTTATGTTCCTCAGGTTCTTCCCCGAGGTGGCCGCCTGAGGCCCAGGGAGTCCTTGCAGAGAACCACCTTCTTAAAGTAGCAGGACTGGGCCTGCCACTCTTTCAGAAATGCCAAGCAAGGCTTCCCCATGGCAGACATGCCTGCTTCAGACATCTGTCATCAGGCTCAGAACAACCACTAGGGGGCACTATCATATCCACAACCTTGTCCCAGGATGTCTCCTGAGAGGATTTATGTGCAACCTGCACTGGAGAACCATAAAAGTCCCACTTTCCATCCTGGAGAAGTGTGTCTCTCACTATCCACAGACAAGCTACTACAATGTGCAGAACAGCCGCGGGCCCCTGAGTCCTGGCCCAGGCACCCTGGTACACCGCCCTCCCCATGTGATCACAGAGAGGGAGGAGCCCCCTGGCAGCTCAGACAGGTCTTGGGGGGGGGGGGAAGACATGCAAATGGGTCACCTCCTCTGTTCACAAAAGCCTGCCAGGCTGGATCCTTGCAGACCCTGGAGAAGAGCCCTCCTGTGTGAGCCCCTCAGTGTCCACACCATGGGGTCTGTGCTCATCTGGGCTGTCCTTCTCTTCGCTGACAAAGGTGCGTCCCTGTGCATCAGGCTCATGGGCCTGGGTGACACGGGGCAGTTCTCAGTCTGTCTGTTTGCAGGTGGCCTGTGCCAAGTTCAGCTGGTGGAGTCTGAGGGAGGTGTGGTGCCGCCCGGGGGGTCTCTGAGTATCTCCTGCAAAGCCTCTGGATTCACCTTCACTGACCACCGAATGCACTGGGTCCGCCAGGCTCCAGGGAAGGGGCTGCAGTGGGTGGCAACAGTAAGTAAACCAAGTGGAGATAAGCAGTGGTATGCTCCAGCAGTTCAAGGAAGATTCACAATCTCCAGGGACAATCCTACCAGCGCAGTCTCTCTTAAAATGACCAAGCTGACATCTGAGGACACAGCCATGTATTACTGTGGGAGACACAGTGAGGGGAAGTCAGTGTGAGCCCTAACACCAACCTCCCTGCAGGAGAGGCTGTGACCACTAGGAGGCGCTCAGGGCACACTGAGCACAGCTCACAGCCCAGGTGCAAGTTTAGATTGTCCTTAAGGGCTGGTTTCCTGTCAGGTGTGGTGTTACCTCTTCACTATATGAATTACAGAGATTTATTGTAGTAAAAGGAAAACTTTGTCAACGCATAAAAGGCAGAGAGTCAAATGCATTTGCTTACTCTTGTCCCTAAGTGCCAATTAATCATGAAATCTTCTGGCCCGGGTCCCCTAAATCTATCAAGAGGCTCTGCTGACTTAACAGTGCAGCTCAGCCCAACATAGCCCAGGTACCAGCCATCCTGCAGCACAACACGTGTGTGCTAGACAGCAGACACCAGAGTCCTATGAATGCAAAGCTAGAGAAGAAGGACCCCATTTGTTGACTGCCCTTGCCTTGTCATCATGCTAACAACACTGAGAGTAGGTGACACCAGGCAGAGGCAGTGGGACCCAGGGCAGCTTGGTCCATTTGAGCATGGTGATGACAAATGCACACACCAAGGTCGTGGAATGGTTATTATGTGCACAGTGAAAATCCCTTGGAATCACAGGAAAGCCCCTTCAGGAAGTCAGACCTGCTTTGATAGAGCCAGGAAAGTATACTGGCTCTTAGCTTTTATTTTTTAGATGTGGGGGAAAGGTGGAATTCTCTTTACAGAGGCCTCTGTGGTTTCAACCTTTTTCAACAAATGAAGAGGAGATCCCACCTTTCTTATAGATTCCTGTGTGGGGCTGAGGGAGATGTGCAGGAATAAGACCGCAGTTATTGACAGTCCAATGTAAAATAATATAGAATCTGGACATCTATTTCCCTTAACAATTTTAATGAATCTCCAAAAATGAGATAAAGGGTCATTATTTGGTGGCAAACACCATGTCTACAGAAAATGAGTGGAAGATTGATTATGAGTAAGCAAATGATGATGATGGCCATGATGATGACGATGGTGATGATGACAATGGTGGACTGAGACAAGGGCCCTGGTCCAATGAAATGATGGCTCCTCATAGACACCCATCACCATGGCTCCTCCAGTAAGAGGTTTCCACACTTCTCTGTAAGTGTTGAAAGATTTCATAAATGGGAGCCCTATGAATCATGAAGCTTGGGTGACTCATGGTGAGACCAGATCAGAAATTACCCCAAAGGTGCCCAAGTGCAGATCCCCTGGACCTGGGAAGGTGTTACCTTCTAGAACAGAGACACTGTGAGAATGTGCATGTAGGAAAAAGGCAATTGCCTTCCAAACAGTTTGCAGCGACATGCTCATTATT
This sequence comes from Corynorhinus townsendii, assembly GCA_026230045.1. NCBI lineage: Eukaryota > Metazoa > Chordata > Mammalia > Chiroptera > Vespertilionidae > Corynorhinus > Corynorhinus townsendii. The sequence goes on from JAPDVU010000016.1 coordinate 4,421,915, forward strand.
TATCTTGATCCCTGACTGCATGATCGTTAATGATTTACATCTAACAACTCCTGCTCATCATTATTCCAATATTTCCTACAATGATACAAACTGTCTCTCTCATGCCCTCTATTTCCTTATGGGCCTTCATTGGAGGAGGCTTTAAACCCATATGTCCAGTAACTCTCTGGTCCGTGAACATCAGACATATTTCTGTCATGTAACAAAAAAATTCCAGGTTCCTTCCCTTATCCAGTTCCACAGTCATGTCCAGTTTATGGGTAGTTTTCCAGCAGCACTCCCCTCTGGTACCAGAACTTGCTCTAGTCCCTGTGGCTGCTGTAGGCAATCCACATGGACAGTGGAGGCTCAGCATTTTTTTTGGAGCATTCTTGTAAAACCACCCAAAAGAGGTCTCAATAAAGACAATGTTGTTAAATTAGCCTCAGTTATAATTCAAGAATTTTCCCCTGTCAAAAACTCCATTGAGTAAATGAAATCATAAACATATACATAAGGAATCTTTTTCCAAATCCTTTGTCTCATATTGAATGTATAAATTATACATTAAGAACGTTATATGTTTGTGGGACAGCCCAGCACCCTGTACCCACAAAGACCTACCAGGGGAAGGGCAGAGGGGTCTGGAAGTGAGGGATTCCTCTCAGAGTTGTAGTTTCCTTTCCTATGAGGAATTCTATGGTAGGAATTCTCTCCACTCATCTCCCTCTGAGCCCCAACATCACTGATAACACTAGATTGAGAAAACAGGTCAATGTCCTTCCATCATCATTTCAACATATGAATGATTCTGAGATGTACACCTGCATGAATACTGCTTTTATTTCATGTTTTTCTCCCCTCAAAGCCATGACTATTTCTGATGTAACTACTTAGGAATCTCTGCAATAGGCCATGGGCTTGCATAAAGGAAGAGTGTGCATAGGAAGCTGTAGACACAGTGACAAAATTTTCAACATCAAGGATCACAAATATCCCACTTTCCTGTGCTAGGGAATGGTTTCTTTAAGTAAAGTAACATCATAAGTTAAGATGTAAGCTACTGAAGGTGGCTATCCTTTATTTCTATATTTTACACAAGGGTAGAATTTATATAAAATTACTTTTAAAAATTTGGAAATTGTGTATACACTAGGGCGTTGAATTCATAAACTGTGAGAACAAATGCTAAACCCTTTTACATCTGTTTGAAAGATGCATGAGAAGATAATACTGTAACCTGCTCATGTAGTCCATATTTCTTCTTAAGCTCAGAGATTTTAGGCTGTGCTTTGACCTTAAACCAATGAGTCTCATGATTCATGTGATCCATAAGCCCAATTTACATGCTGAGTGAGGTCAAGGGAAGAGATGGCCCCACACAGTCCTCAGAAAGACAAGGTAAGCCCAACCTAAGTCCCTATACTTATAGAAAGGATGCCCCACATGCAAATTTCTGTTCAAGCTCCAGGGTAAATCCTCTCCTAGGCTGTGCAAGCTCACAGCTCTCTCCTCAAACAATTTTGAGGTCTCTGGGAAGGCATAGCTGTGGTCTAGAAGAAGATGAGACTGTGCTGGGTCTTCTCCTGTGCCTGGTGACAGCCCCCCAAGGTGAGGGTCTCAGGCTTCAGACAGGGGTCATGGGATGGCTGTGACTGCAGGTCACAGGGACTGATGCTCCTTGTTCCCAGTTCTCCTGTCCCAGGTGCAGCTGCAGGAGTTGGGCCCTGGACTGGTGAAGCCCTTGCAGACCTCTGCCTCACCTGCACTGTCTCTGGATTATCTTTAAGGAGTTATGCTGTACATGGGACCTGCCAGGCTCCAGGAAAGAGGCTGAAGTGGGCTGGGGGTAAATGGGGTGATGGAAGTACAGCCTATAACCCAACACTGAAATCCCAATTCAGAAACACCAGGGACACATCTAAGAGCCAAGTTTATTTAACATTGAGCAGCCTGAGAGCCGAGGACACAGCCATATATTACTGTATGAGGGACATAGTGAGGGGAAGTCAGTGTAACCCAGACACATACCTCCCTAAGGAAGGCTGCAGGGCTGGGCAGAAGGGTGCACTTTGGACACCAAGGGGCGGTTCTGACTCACCAAACCCAGAGTGTGCAACCCTAGTAGCAGGGGCAGAAGGAGGTGGGGAAGGAAGGAGATTACTTTTGGGCTCAAGGATTTCCTCTTAAGCTGTCAGCTCCCTCCAGGATGGTTCTTGCTCTTTCTCTGTGGCTCTAATTTCTCGCATTCTCACGTCAAACACCAGAGGAGGAGGTGACACTGCTGTTAGCAGAAGACATATGGGTGATGACTGGGGACTGTCCTCACCACGTTTCCGTATTTCATGCTTTTCTTTTTCAACAGAGACCATCCTCAGTGCTCTCCTCGGCCTGTGGTTGGAAAATTTCCCACTAAGAGAGACCCCAGCATAGCCAAGGCACCTGTGTGCTGAGCTCAGGGTCTGACCCACATGCCCACGAGTCCCCATATGGGCCCTTCCTTCTGACAGGTCCACAGTAAATAAAACATATGCACGCCCCACGGACAGTGGAAGCTGGATGAAATCCATTTGAATGGTGCAAAGGTCCCTTGAGGGCTTCTACCTGGTCACCTCACCTGTACAGGTGCCAGGTTTTGCTGTTTCTGGTAGCACAGAAGCAGGAAATGACCTCAGCTCTCTCCCTAAAGGTGTCACACCGGCACTGATGTGAGATGATACACTATCATGTGTAGTGCAGTTTAATAGGAAAGTTTAACCAAGTTTCATTAGAAATCATCTCATTTCAACAAGCAGCTGACTGGACAAATATCTCGGTGAAGGAGACATCTATACAGTTTTCCATTATTTTTTACTTAAAATCATGGGCTAAAGTTTGATATTTCATAATGATGGTGTTGAATCCTCCGTAGATTACTCCTTTGAGGGATCAGATGGGATAATAACCCAGGTGGAGAGTGCTTGTTGGTTATGTTGATCTATCTCAGCATTTTCATAACCTCCATGTCTAGTTGTTGTAGTGACTCCCACCTTCACCTTCCATCTCCAGGATGGAGGAGAGCTCCCACACTTCCTCATCAGACTTCTTTGGTGGGTTTCCAGGAGCTGTGAGAACCCACTATGTCTGCAAAGCTTCCCCAAGTCATGCAGACCCATCAGGAAACAAAGAGAGAGGACCCAAATAAATAAAATCAGAAATGAAAGCAGAGAAGTAACAAATGACACCCCAGAAACAAAAAGGATTGCAATAAAATACTATGAACAACTATATGCCAACAAGCTTGACATTGTGAATGAAATGGAAAAAAATCCTACAAAAGCACAATCTCCCAAAACTGAAACAGGAAGAATCAGAAAACCTGAATAGGCCAAAAACAACTGAGGAAATAGAAGCAGGTATCAACAAACTCCCAGGAAACAAATGCTTTTGTCTGGTTGACTTCACAGGGGAATTTTACGAACCATTAAAAGGAGAAGAACTAAACCCCATACTCCCCAAACTATTAAAAAAAACACAAGAAGAAGGAAAACTTCCAAACTCTTTTTATGAGTCCAGCATTATCCTAATTCCAAAACCAGATCACACTACTAAGAAAGGTAATTATAGGCCAATATCCCTGATGAACAAAGATGCTAAAATCCTCAAAAAAATATTAACAAATCAGATCCATCAATATATTTAAAACATCATAGATCATAACCAAATGGGATTCATCCCAGGGATGCAAGGCTGGTACAATATTCACAAATCAATAAACATGATACATCACATAAACAAATTGAAAGACAAAAATAACATGACCATATCTATAGATTTAGAAAAATCATTGATAAAACCCAACACCCACTTATGATAAATACTCTCAGCAACATGGGAGAAGAGGGAGCATATCTCAACATAATAAGGGACATGTATGACAAACCAACAGCCAACATCATACTCAATGAGCGAATATGAAAAGCATTTCCCAAAAGAAAAGGAACAAAACAGAAATGCCCAGTTTCACTACTCTTATTCAACATAGTACTGGAAATCCTAGCCACAGTGATCAAACAAGAAGAAGAAATAAAAGGCATCCAAATTGGAAAGGAGGAAGTAAAAGTCTTTATTAGTCATAGGTGACATGATATTGTACATAGAAAACCCTAAAGACTCCACCAAAATAAATACTATATTTAATAAACGAATTCTGCAATGTACCAGGATACTAAATTAACACCCAGAAATCAATGGAATTTTTAAACACCGATAATGAATTCTCAGAAAGGGAAACCAAACTAACAATCCCATTTACCAGTGCATCAACAAATTATGATACTTAAGAATCAATTTAACCAAGCACATAAAAGACTTGTACTCAGAAAAATTCAGGGTGTTTAATAAGGAGATAGAGGAAGATATAAACAAGGGGGAAAATATACCATGTTCATGCATTGGTAGAATTAACATCATTAAAATGTCCATATTACCCAAAACAATCTATAAATCAATACAATCCTTATTAAAATAACAATAGCATATTTCACAGATCTAGAAAAAATACTCCAAAAAAATTATATGGAGCCAAAAAAAGATCCCAATTAGCCACAGCAATCTTGAGAAAGAAAAACAAAGGTGGGAGGAATGACAATACCAGGTATCGACTTATACTCCAAAGCTAGTAATCAAAACAGCTTGGTACTGGCATAGGAATAGGTATATAGATCAATTGAATGAAACAGAGAACCCAGAAATCTACCCAAGATTATGCTCTATTAATATTTGACAAAGGAGGCAAGAGGATACAGTGGAGTCAAAACAGTCTCTTCAATAAATATTGTTGGGGAAATTGGACAGATAAACATTAAAAAAATGAAACTGGACTACCTACTTACACCATATACAGGTGTAAACTCAAAATGGACAAAATACTTAAATGTGATAAGGGAAACCATAAAAATCCTAAGAAGAAACCATAGGCAGCAATATCTCAGACATCGCTCATAGCAAAGTGTTTACAGATACATCTCCAAGGCAAGTAAAACTAAGGAGAAAATCAACAAATGGAACTACATCAAAATGATAGCTTCTTCAGATCAAAAGAAACCATCAAAAAATGAAAAGGGAGCCCACAGAATGGCAGAACATATTTGGCAGATACATGTGATAAATGGTTAACAGCCAAAATATCCAAAATAACATCCAAATTAAGAAATCCATACAACTTAACCAAAGGAAGATAAACAATCCAATTAAAAATGGGCAAAGAACTTAAATAGACACTTTTTAAAAGAGGACCAAGAGACATAGGAAAACTTGCTCAAAGTCACTAATCATCTCAGAGATGCAAATCAAAACAACAATGAGGTACCATCTCACACCTGTCACAATGATTATCATCAACAAATCAACAAATGACATGTGCTGGTGAGGATGGGGAGAAAAAAGAAACCTTGTGCACTGCTGGTGGGAAAGCAGACTGGTGCAGCCATTATGGAAAAGTGTATGGAGTTTTCTCCAAAAATTAAAGATGGAAAGACCATTTGACCCAGTGACCCCACTTCTAGAAATATATCCCAAGAAATCAGAAACACCAATCAGAAAAGATATATGCACCCCTATGTTCATACCACCACAATTTACAATAGCTAAGATCTGGAAACAGCCCAAGTGCCCATCAGTAAATGGGTGCATAAAGAAGCTATGGTACACTTGTACCATGGAATACTATGCTACAGTAGAAAAAAAAAAAAAAAAAGTATCCCCTACATTGTCCCCTCCTCAACAGCATGAATGGACCAGGAAAGTATTATGCTAAGCAAAATAAGCCAGTCAGAGAAAGATAAATATCAAATGATCTCACTCATATGTGGAACCTAATGAACAAAATAAACTGATGAACAAAATGGATCCAGAGACCTAGAAGCATGGAACACATTGCGGAATCTCAGAGGGAAGGCTGGAAAGGATGAGTGGGTGGGAAGAGTTCAACCCAAAACTCGTATGCTTATATGTATAATCCATGGACACAGACAATAGGATGGTGAAGGCTTGGGGGAGGAGGTGAGGGAGAACTAGAAGTGGTCAATGGAGAATAAAAGGGGACATATGTAATAATTTCAACACTAAAGATATAATTTTTTAAGGAAAGAATTAGGACTTTCACACTGAGCATGGTCCCTGTGTCCTCAATCTTCTCTCAGGTGGTTCAAGACCTCAGTTCTGAAATACTCTGCCTCATGAATATGCAAAAGAGAGGAGGTAGACTAGGATAAGTCTGTGTCTTAAGGCATCACCCACAGCCACACCCTCCCCTACAGAAGTGCTCACAGCACAGCCCTCACCATGGACTGGACCTGGAGAACACTCCTCCTGGTGACCGTGGTTACAGGTAAGGGGCTCCCATACTGGGTTGAGGAGGGGACCAGGTAGAGCCAAGGGAGATTTCCACCCACTCCTGTTTCCTCTCCCCAGATGTCCACTCCCAGGTGCAGTTGGTGCAGTCTGGGGCTGAGGTGAGGAAGCCCGGGGCCTCAGTGAAGGTCTCCTGCAAGGCTTCTGGATACACCTTCATCAGCTACTGGATGTACTGGTTGCAACAGGCCCCAGGACAGGGGCTTGAGTGGATGGGATGGGTTTACCTTAACAATGGAGACAGAAAATACGCACAGAAGTTCCAAGGCAGAGTCTCCATGACCAGAGGCACGTCCATGAGCACAGCCTACATGATGCTCAGCAACCTGAGAGCAGAGGACATGGCCATGTATTACTGTGCAAGGGACACACAGTGAGGGGAAGTCAGTGTGAGCTCGGACACAAACCTCCCTGCAGGAGAGGATGTGACCACCAGGGGACGCTCAGGGTTCCTGAACACAAGGACCATCCCAGCAACAGGTGCAGTTGGAGGTCTGGGCTGGTTTCCCATGTGGTTTCTCCTTCTTGTCACAGTTTCCCTCAGGGAACCACAGGATTCCTGATTCTTCTCTTACCTCTGACGTCTCTGAGTTAGAAAAGTCTGCTGTAAAGAGAGTCAAGTTTCTCACGTGGACGAAAGGCAGAGTGTTTCTTTCAGACACTCCTGTGCCCAAATAACAATCATCTAGTCTCCAGACCTGGTCACCTAAACCCAACCAGAGGCTCTTCTAACAAAACAGTGCAGCTCAGCCCCACACAGCTCAGCGTCCTAGCCAGCAGGACATGAGCACCAGAGTCATGGCTTCCCAAGCTAGAGAAGAAGGACCTTGATGGTGAAGGTCTTTGACTTAACATGCTCATAGCACCGAGAGTGACATCAGGCAGAGGGACACACAGCAGCTTGTTCAGATGTCCAGGCTGATGACAAACACACACCAGAACATATTTTTTGTGTACATAGTTAAATTCTCTGGGGGGGCACAGGAAAGGCCTTTCAGAAGCCAGAGCTGCTTTAATAGAGGCAGGGAAGAAGACTGGCTCTGGGCTTTTATTTGTTGAGGAGGTGAGGGATGGGGAGAAATTCTCCATCCAGGGGCTTGTGTGGTTTGAATCTCACAATGACATCCAGTGACAAAATTATGACTTCTTATCAGATTCCCCATATGTGGCAGATGAAGTAAAGACAAGAATAAGACCTCAGTTTTCAGCAGTCAAACAAAAAATAAAATAGTCTCCGGCAACCTATTTTACTTAACAACTATACAAAATGAACAAAAAATTAGGTAAAGTGTCATTATGTGGGTTGAACAACAAGATCTACAGAAAATGAGAAGAATAATTATAAGTAAGCAAATGAGGATGACAATGGACAGAGAAATGGTCTTGGTTCAATGAAGTGGTGCCTTCTCATACAGACACAGCATTGCCATGGCTCCTGTGTGAGGGGTGTTCACTCTTACATGTAATTGTTGTGAGATTTCATAAATGGGACCTGAATGAATTATGCAGCCTGGGTGATTCAGTGTGAGAGCAGATCTGCAATGATTCCAATAGTGTCCAAGTTTGGATCACCTGGACCTGGGAAGGTGTTACCTTCTAGAACATAGACACTATGAGAATGTGCATGTATGATACAGGAATACCCTTCCTACCAGTTTGCAATGACATATTCCTTATTTCTCTTGATCCCCGCCTGCATGATCTTTAATGTTTCTATTTCTAACAACCTCCTTCTCATCATTATTCAGGTATTTCCCACGATGATGCAAGCTGTCTCTATCATGTCCTGCAGTTCCTTCTGGGCCTTCACTGGAGGAGGTATTAAGCCCACATGTCCAGTAACTCTGTCCATGAATATCAGGCACATTTCTGTAATGTGACTCAAAACAGTCCAGCTTCCTCCCTTTACTAAGTTCCACAGTCACGTCCAGATTTATGGGTAGTTTCCCAGCAGAACTTGCTCCAGTCCCTATGGCTGCTGTAGCCAATTCACATGGACAGTGGAGGCTCAGCATTTTCTGGGAAGTTCTTTGAAAAATCACCCAAAATAAAATCTATTGCTGAAAATATTGTTAAATTATATTTGGTTTAAACTAAAACCATTTGTCCCACCAAGATTCCATTGAGCAAATAAAAATACAAACATAAATATAATGAACATATTTCTAAATCTTACATCTGATCTGAGAACATATAAATTACACATTAAGGTTGTTATATATTTGTGGGAGAGCCCAGCACTCTGTGACCACAGTGACCTCCAGCGGAAGGGCAGAGGGAGGCTGGGAGTGAGGGATTCCTCTCAGGGTTGAGGTTTCCTTTCCTAGGAGAAATTCTATGGTAGAAATTCTCTTCCCTCTCGTCCCTCTGAGCCCCAACATCACTAATAACACTAGACTGAGAAAACAGGTCAAACCCCTTCCATCATCATTTCAACATATGAATGATTATGTGTTGTGCACATACATGATTGCTGCTTTTATTGCTTGTCTTTTCTTCACTTAAAGACATGGCTATTTCTGATGTAACTAGTTTAGGGCTTGCATATCAAATAATTTGCATTAAAACATTGCACAGGAAGCTGAGGACAAAATCACAAAATTTCCAACATGAAGAATTACAAATGTGCCCTAACCGGTTTGGCTCAGTGGATAGAGTGTTGACTTGCGAACTCAAGAGTCCCAGGTTCAGTTCCAGCCAAGGACATGTACCTGGATTGTGGGCTCAATCCCCACTAGGGGTCGTGCAGGAGGCAGCTGATCAATTCTTCTCTCTAGTTAGTGTTTCCAATTCTCTATCCCTCTCCCTTCCTCTCTGTAAAAATCAATAAAAATGTTTTAAAAAATTACAAATGTCTCACCTACCTGTACTTGGGAGGCAGTTTCTCAGATCAAAGTAACATCACAAATAAAGACATAAGACATTGAAAATGTCTGTTGTTTATTTTTATTTTCAAAATGGTAGGCATTATTTTTATAAAATTAGATTCAAAAAATTTTAACAAACGTTAATCTCTTTTACATCTGTTTGAAAGATGCATGAAAAGTTAAAAGTGTAACCTACTCATCTAGTCCATCATTTCTTCTTATATAAGCTCAGGATGTTTAGAATTTTCTTTAACTTCACTCCAATGTGCTTCATTATTCATATGGTCCCCTGTCCCTGACTTACATGCTTAGTAAGGTCAAGGGAACGTACGCCTAAAGAAGGCCTCCAGAAAGATTAGGGCAGCCCCACATGCAAATTTCTGTTCAAGCTCCGGGGTACATCCTCTCCTGGGCTGTGCAGGTTCTCAGCTCTCCTCTCACATAGCCTGAGGTCTCTGGGAAGGCAGAACTGTGGTCTAGAAGAAGATGGGACTGCTGGGTCTTCTCCTGTGCCTGCTGACAACCCCCCAAGGTGAGGGTCTCAGGGGTCAGACAGGGGTCATGAGATGGCTGTGATTGCAGGTGACTGACAGGACTGATGATCCTTGTCCCCAGGTGTCCTGTCCCAGGTGCAGCTGCAGGAGTCAGGCCCAGGACTGGTGAAGCCCTCGCAGACCCTCTCCCTCACCTGCACTGTCTCTGGTTACTCCATCACCAGTGGTTACTGCTGGACCTGGATCCGCCAGCCCCTGGGTAAGGGGCTGGAGTGGATGGGGTGCATACGCTATGATGGAAACGCTTACTACAGCCCCTCCCTCAAGAGCCGAACCTCCATCTCCAGAGACACATCCAAGAACCAGTTCTCTCTGCAGCTGAGCTCTGTGACCACAGAGGACACAGCCATGTATTACTGTGCAACAGACACACAGTGATGGGAAGTCAGTGTGAGCCCAGACACAAATCTCTCTGAGGAAAACAGTAGGGCAGGGCTGCAGTGGGTGCTTAGGACACCAGGGGGTGTTCAGGACCCACAGCACAGAGAGCAGCCCCAGGATTGGGTGCAGAGGGAGGAGGGAGGGAAAAACCTTCCATTTGGGTGCACGGATTTTCTCTCAAGCTCTCAGTTGCAATGAGGGATGATAATCACTCTTTCTCTGTGGCTCTAACTTCTCATATTCTCTCTGCAGACACCAGAGGAGGAGGCAATATTGCAGTTTTCAGATGACATATCAACGGTACATGGGGACTCTCCTCACCAAATCCCTTTATGTCCCATTATTCTTTTCTTTACAAAGTAAATCCAGTTTTTTTTTTAAATAAATTAAACATATACTTCACATGTGTCTCACTCATCCTACTTGGAGTGTTTGCTCCAAAAGAATGAATATTTTTGTTTGTTTGTTTGCTTTTTGTTTGTTTGTTTGTTTTTCTAGAGAGAGTGTAAGAGAGGGAAAGACAGAGAGAAACATTGATGTGAGAGAAACACATTGATAGGTTGCCTCCTGCACATACCCTGGCTAGGGCCAAAGTCCAGGGAGGAGCCTGCAACCAAGGTACTTGCTCTTGAACCTGGCAGACACTCTATCCAGTGATCAAAACCAGCTAGGGCAGAAGAATGAATCTTTATGTTCATACAAAAATACATGCTGTTTCCCTGGCCAGGTGGCTCCATTGGATGGAGCTTTGTCCCGTATACGGAAGGGTTGTGGGTTCAATTTGCCAGTAAGACGCATACCTAGGTATGCATATTCTACCATCCTGTGTCCTGTCTCTACTCCCCTCATGAGGATCCCTATGTTATCAGTTGTGAGTTTAGGTCCCCTGGGTCCTGCTGCAGGTCAAGCTGGTTCATTTGTGAGTCCCATGGCATGCTGACCCTAGGGCCCCTCTTATAGTCACACACCTTGGATCACAGTCATCTGGGAGGCCCAACCAGCTGTGGAGCAGCATGAGGGACAGGCCCCTGGGTGCTGGAGCAGACCAGAATAGGCCGGGTGGCTGGTCATCCCAATGCCACCACTGTCCGCAGGGACCATAGCCTAGATATCCAGTCAGTATCTGTGATGCCTATGGGGGCGACAGGGCCTGCAGGGATTACAGAATAGACCCAAAGGAGGATGGAGAGATGAGTCCACGTTGCAAACATGTTTATGAAAACCACAATAAATAGCCAATGTCACTGGAGGAAGATGAGGACTGTGTTTCAAATGAGCAAAACCTTTGGTTCTCCCATTTTAAAGGATGAGTCTGTGTCTTGGCAAATCCACTGAGACTAGAATTGTCAGTCCAGCGCTTGGTCCTATTAAAGACCCTCCATAAACAGGCAAATCTCAATTCAATGAGAGACAGTCCCACTGCGGCTTATTGTCTCGTTCTGCACAGCCTCCTCACAGCTTTCATCCCCATTGACCACTTTCAGCTTCTGCAATTAATTTCTCCCATTCACTTTCTGAGGAATCTCCACTTTCTATCTTTATCATGTCTTTCTCATGGTGCCTTTATATTTGACTATATTTAATGCTGACTTTCCTAAGAGCGTAATCAAATTAAACATGCTGGCAATATTCTTAAGTAACCCTATATAATAAAGAGGTAATAAGCAAATTGAGCATCAAGACCTCAAACAAGATAGCTACCCCCATGTGCTCAAATTTGGCCACCCCCATGTGGTCACAAGATGGCTGCCACAAGATGGCCAGCAGGGAAGGGCAGTTGTGAGCAACTGGGCATGCAAGGAAGGGCAGTTAGGGGCAACCAGGCAAGGAGGGGAGGGCAGTTGGGGGCAATGGAGCTGGCAGGGGAGCAGTTAGGCTTCGATCAAGCTGGCAGGGGAGTGGTTAGGGGGTGATCAAGCTGGCAGGCAGGCGAGTAGTTTGGAGCCAAAAGTCCCAGATTAGAGAGGGTGCAAGCTGGGCTGAAGGACACCTCTCCCAGTGCATGATTTCATGCACCGGGTCTCTAGTTCCATTATAAACTCCAATTTAATGCATTAGTATTTAGAGTGAGTCTCAGCCCCAGCAAGGGAAGGCTGATCTATGGGGACAGAGGTCAGGAGAGTCAGAGTTCAGTGGTCTGACTTGTTCTTCCAATACTGCTCCAGCATTCCTAGTGCCCTCTCCACTCATATCAGGGCTTCCCCAGCTGGGGCCATGGAGGCTGCCTCAGCCCCTCCCTCTGAGGATCTGAGCTAGTAGGGAACTGACACCACAGCCACCTGTCACCAGGGCCCCATCCCATGGGCTCCTCTCCGGCCATGGAAAGGGAATCAGCTGATTCAGGCACAGGCTCCCAGGGAGAGGGAGAAATCTCTCCTGACCAGAACTCACCTTGTGCCATGGTGTGCTATGGCTATTAGATGGCTTGTTATGAGAATTTCCAAGATGCTGACATCTGATCCTGACAGGAGATCCCACATGAGGCCTTCTAGGGCCAGTGACCTGGGGGTTTGGAGGGGCAGGAGGTGCACCAAAGGGACAAGGTCATGTGTCCCAATCTTCCTATGTCACTCAGGTTTCCCATGTCACACAGATTTCTGGGAGCAAACAGACGAGTAGGCAGTGGAAGGGCTAATTCCAGGCTCTGGACCTTGACCTGCATGTGCTTGAACCTGATGATTCATAACATTACCTTCTTGAAGACACTGCCAGCCCACCCTGAGCCAGGATGCAGACACCCTGTCCCCAGGACTCCCTCCATGGCCCTGTCACAGTGCATGACTATTTCTGATGTCACTAATTTAGAGTCTCTGCACTAGGCCATGGGCTTGCATAAAGGAAGAGTTTGCACAGGAAGCTATAGACACAATCACAACATTTCCAACATAAAGAAACAAGAATGTCCCACCTGCCTGTGTTTGGCAAGCAGTTTTTCTGATCAAAGTAACATCATAAATTAAGATATAAGGTATTGAGAATGGCTGCCCTTTATCTTTCCTTTTCTACACAAAGTTAGAAATTATTTGTATGAAATTATGAAAGAATTCTAGAAATTGTAGACATATTAGAGTGTTCAGATTCAGAAATGGTCTGAACAAATGCTAATCCTTTTTGCATCTTTTTGAAATATGGCTGAGAAGGTAAAAGTGTAACCTGCTCATCTAGTCCATGTTTCCTCTTATGCTCAGAAAGGTGAGGCTGTGCTTTGACCTGAATCCAATGTGTCTCATGACCCACTTTGTCCCCTGTCCCTGAATTACATGTTGATTGAGGTCAAGAGAAGAGATACCCCACAGAGATCCTATTATGACAAGGGAAGGTTGACCTCAGTCTCCCCACATATAGGAAAGGCAGCCCCACATGCAAATATGACTTCAAGCTCCAGGGTACATCCTCTCCTGGGCTGTGCAGTCTCACAGCTCTCCCCTCACACAGGGTTGAGGTCTCTGGGAAGGCAGAGCTGTGGTCTAGAAGAAGAGGAGACTGCTGGGTCTTCCCCTGTGCCTGGTGATAGTCCCCCAAGGTGAGGGTCTCAGGAGTCAGACAGGGGTCACGGGATGGCTGACTGAAGGTGACTGACAGGGACTGATGCTCCTTTTCCCCAGGTGTCCTGTCCCAGGTGCAGCTGCAGGAGTCAGGCCCAGGACTGGTGAAGCCCTCACAGACCCCACCTGCTTTGTCTCTGGCTCTTCCATCACCAGTTGTTGCTGGCGCTGGATCCGCCAGCCCCCAATGAAGGGGCTGGAGTGGATGGGGCACACATGTTATGATGCAAACACTTACTACAGCCCCTCCCTGAAGAGCTGAACCTCCATCTCCAGAGACACATCCAATAACCAGTTCTCCCTGCATCTGAGTTCCCTGACCACCGAGGACATGGCCCTGTATACTGTGCAAGACACAGTGAGGGGAAGTCAGTGTGAGCCCAGACACAAACCTCCCTGAGGAATATGGCAGGGCTAGGATAGAGGGGCCGCTCAGGACACAAGGGGGCGCTCAGAACCCACAGCACAGAGAGCAGCCCCAGCAGAGCAAGCTCAGAGGGAGGCTCAGCCTGGACCCTGTTGGAGGTTGGCTTTCCTCTTCATGTAACATTGGCTCCTGGACCTGCTCCAGAGTCATGATTGGTGCACAGACAGCTCAGCAGCAAAGAGCAGTCAGTCCTCATGAAGAAGAGAGGCCATGAGGTGGCCATTGCCCAGCCCCGTGCACACCGAGATGATGGCTGTGGGCTCTGTGCAAGGACAGCAGGGTCCGGCCCACAACAGCTTCAGAGGCCCACACACCAGGGGATGAGATGACCTGCAACTCTGACATAACCTCAGTCTAGGGAGGCAGGGAAGCCTCTCCAGCAGGTGCAATGGCCTCAGGGAGTCAGGAGAGGGACTGGCTCAGGGTGAGCTGTGTCAGGGAGTGAGGACTATTGGGGTCCCTGTGCTGGGCAGGGGCTGGAGTGGATGGACCCCCTCCAGTGCAGAGGAGAGACCACCAGGCTGCCTCACCCGCGTGTCCAGATATGTGCAGAAGTGGAGGAGGAAGGGAGAGGCTTGAAAGCTGCCAGACATCAGCACCAAACCTGGGGTGAGACTCCTGTGTCCACCTAACAATTGCAATGATAAGGGAAAGGGAGGGACTCATGTATTCGGAAGGGACTCATGTATTTGGAATGGACAGCAACCAGCGATGATGGGCAAGTCAGTAAGCACAAAGCAGGAGTGAGAGTGGGGTTTTGTTCTCACACTGAGTGAAGTTTCCATTGTCCGATCTTCCCTTTGTACAGAAGGTCAGGGTTCAGCTTCTGCTTCCAGAATTGCAGCTTCTAGAGGGTTCTGAGCATCCTGAGTTAGACGTCCTGCACTGGAGCAGTTCTCCAAGGTGTGGACTCTGAATTGCTCCGTGAGCTATAAGATGTGAATTTAGGGAATAATTGCAGTTTCACCTTAACCTTTATTGGTAAAACACACGGTCAAGTCTCTTCAGGGGGTTCAAAGCCCTTTCTTCTGATATCTCATTATTAGATAAATATCAGTTAAGTGATTTAGTACAAGACACAACTGCTCTGCACCTTTATCCTCCTTCCATCTGTAGTCTTAGCCCATCATGAGCTCACAGGCCCCTTCCCAGAAAATCAGCCCCCAGATTTCTTTCCTCTCAGGGTCTCAGGTGGATGCTTGGAGGGCAGGTCCCAGAATGATTCTCTGTGACCAGGGGCAAGCACTCACCTGCCCATTGTGGCCCCGCCCACCAGGTGACCTTGGAGAGCAGCCTCACCTGACAGCTAGTAATGCTCCAGCCTCCTCCACTCCCAGTACTAAGGTGTGTTCCCTGCTTCTTGAGGGGGATCTCCAGGGCACTCCCAGCAACACACCCCTGAAGTCAAAAGGGTGACCCAGCCTTACCTCTGACTCTCCCTAGAGCAAGCCTGACCTGTTCCACCTGCATCTGGGCGAACAGGACCTGCAAGAATATGGAGACCTGACTGCCTGCTCTTCAAAGTCTGTGTTTGTATCATGGGTGCATTTGATCGGTTTCCAAAGAAAGTCACACCCAGGCTTAGAATCTACGTGTGGTCCCTGCCCATGTGCTACGTACAGGGAAGAGGGGCAAATGTAGATTTCATAGCAAAGAAAACCATCAGTGTGTGTGTGTGTGTGTGTGTGTGTGTGTGTGTGTGTGTGTGTGTGACTTATTAAATAAAGTTCAGTGGTATTTGGTCACACAATGGTATGTACAGATGGAACCTTTCAATGAGAGAAACCTGAGGACATAAGAGGTCAGAGAGCCCCCGGGAGCTTCTGGATGAGGGGAGGGTCTGCTGTGTTCATGCACCTGGCAATTCCAGGGAAGGGCTCCTGCTGGCTTTCTAAAGCCCTAGTTTGGAGTCTCCATGAAGAGGCATTGGGGCTCAGTAAGGCCAGTACACTGTGTCCAGAAATGTCAAAATCACATGGTGTCCCTGAGGGAGCAATCTGAAGTCATGGCACAGCCTTCGCTACTGGACTAGAGCTGCTGAGAGGTCAATGTCCTGTGAACCAAGAGGATGCTCCCCTGCAGAGCCAGGGCTGAGCATCAGGGGGCGCACAGGGCCTAGGAGCACAGACTGCTGCCACAGGAGCAGGTGAGAGGGAGCTGTGCAGAGATTTCCTCAGAGGGTTGGGTTTTCCTCTCTTCATACAAACAATCCAAACTGAAAGTTGGACACGACTGCTGAAGTGACTGTGACTATCCTGCTCTATCAGATATCAGAGCATTTACCAAACTCAATGAGACATGAGAACCACACACACAGGGGTTATTCTATGGCTTCGGGATAGCTGAATTGTAAGGGGCTGGGGCAGGGATGGATTTATTACCTCACTTGGGGCAGCATTTTGGAAGAAGACACTCAAGTATCAAAGCTCAGAACTGGTCCAGGTGGCCCCATGTCACCCAAAGTTGGGCCCACAGTGAGAAGTATGTCCTGTGGGGGCTGGTGCATCAGTGGTAGGAACTCTGTCTTCACAGAGGTCAGGGACCTGGCAGGGGAAATACATCCTCCTACAAGGATTAGTACTTGGTGAAACCTAGCTCTTATTCTTTGAAAAGATAAACAATCTTGATAAACAGTTAGCCAGACTCATCAAGAAACAAAGAGATAGACCCCAAATAAATGAAATCAGACATGAATGTGGAGAAGTAACAACTGACACCACAGAAATACAAAGGATTGTAAAAAAAAAAATGCCATGCACAATGAAATGGAGAAGTTCCTAGAAAACACAATCTCCCGAAATTGAATCAGGATGAATCAGAAAACCTGAATAGGCCAGTAACAACTGATGAAATAGAAGGAGTAATCCAAAATCTCCCAGCAAACAAAGCCCAGATCTGAATATAGAAAACTCTAAAGACAGTAACAAACATTCAAAGAAGAACTTACACCTATACTTCCCAAGCTATTCAAAAAATTGCCAGTGGAAAGAACATATTCAAGCTCTTTTTATGAGGCCAGAATTATCCAAATTTCAAAACCAGGGAAAGCCACTAGAAAGAAAGAGAATTACAGGCCAATATTCCTGATGAACATAGATACTAAGATCCACAACAAAATATTATCAAGTCATGTCCTGCAATATATTAAAGTGATCATACACTATGACCAAGTTTATCCCTGGGATGAAAGGTTGGTACAATATTTGCACATCAATTAATGTGATATATCATGTAAACAAGTTGAAAGACAAAAATCACACAATGTATTAATAGATGTGTAAAAGCATTCAACAAAATCCAACACCCATTTTTCCAAAAATCTCCCAGCAAAATGGGAAATGAGGGAGCATGTGGCCATGGATACAAGTAAGGGTCTCCCGTCCTGGGTTGAGGAAGGGACCAGGGAGAGTCAAGGGGGATTTCCACCCATTTCTGTCTCCTCTCCACAGGTGTCCACTCCCAGGTGCAGCTGGTGCAGTCTGGGGCTGAGGTGAGGAAGCCTGGGGCCTCTGTGAAGGTTTCCTGCAAAGCTTTTGATAACAACTTCACCAGCTACTGGACACACTGGGTGTGACAGGCCCCAGGACAGGGACTTAAGTGGATGAGATGGGTTTACCCTAACAATGGAAACACAAAATATGCACAGAAGTTCCAAGTCAGAGTCTCCATGACCAGAGACACGTCTACAAGCACAGCCTACATGCAGCTCAGCAGCCTGAGAGCCGAGGCTTCGGCTGTGTATTACTGTGGAGATACACAGTGAGGGGAAGTCAGTGTGAGCCCAGACACAAACCTTCTTGAGGGAGAGGCTGTGACCACCAGGGGGCGATCAGGGTCCCTGAACACAAGGACCATCCCAGCAGCAGGTGCAGTTGGAGGTTTGGGCTGGTTTCCTGTGTGGTTTCCCTCAAGGAACCTCTAGATTCCTGAATCTGCACTTACCTCTGACTTCTCTGAGGTAGAAAATCTGTTGTAAACAGAGAAAATTTCTCATGTGGACAAATTGTAGTGTCTTTCAGACAATCTGGTACCCAAATGAATATTAATAATCAAATCTGCTGACCCAGGTCCCCTAAATCTAACCAAAGACTCTGCTAACTCAATAGTGCGGCTCCACACAGCCCAGGGTCCCAGACCACCAGCAGAAGGGCACGTGGATGCTGGGCAGTGGCCACCACAAGAACATGAACCCAAAGTTAGAGAAGAAGCACCCTTGTCATTGACTTGTCACCACTCTCATAGCACCAATCGCAGGTAAGACCATGAGGAGGAGGTAGAGGGACCCCCTGTACCTTGGAATGGATGCCCAGGCTGATGATGTCCCACAGACAGAGGCACCTTGAAAAGGGTTATCTCTTCATGGAGGTGTCTGTTGGGAGCAGGGCAGGCTTTTCAGAAAGTCAGACATGGTTTCCCAGGTGGCATGGCTCAGTAGTTGGGCATTGACCTATTAACCAGGAGGTTAGAGTTTGATTATTGGTCAGGGCACATGCTTGGTTTGCAGTCTTGAAACCCAGTGTGGGGTTTGCAGGGAGCACAGATCAATGATTCTATCTGTTCATTGATGTTTCTATCTCTCTCTCCCTCTCCTTTCTTCTTTGAAATCAATTAAAAATATATGTAAAAAAGAAAAAAAATGTTTAGATCCCCAGGTAAGGACACTGGTTAAGAGTTTTATTGTGGATCAGTGCTGGAGGTGGGAAGGGTCCTGCCCACAGGAGGGACTTGTGTGGGTTCAGTGTCCCACCTGCAGGACACAAGGGTATAATCCCACTTTCTTAGTTTTCAACATGCCATGCAAGAGAGAGGGGGATGAAGGTTAACATGTCATCGTCAAACAGCACAAATAGAGCTTGGGAAAGAGCCAACATAGCGGGTAGGTAAATGCCTGTACTCCTCGTCACCTGCCAAAACCACTTGAAAATTACAACTAAAATACAGAACAATCATCATTCAGAACAGCCTCAACACTGGCTGAATGGAAGTCCTACAGCTAGAGAAGTAAAGAACTCACATTGAAACTGGTGGGGGTGGGTGGGTGGAGGCTGGGAATGGGCTGGTCTGCCACCCAACTGTGCCAATTATTTAATTGGGAGGGAGATCCTCTTTGAAGAGGACACCCATGATGGGCATGGGGTCCCAGCCCCACATCAAACTCCCATCGCAGGGTTACAGAGATGGGAGGAAAAGCCCTGGTCACTTTGGGTTGTAAATACCAGCAGGGATTGTGGTCGAGTGACAGGGAGGCTGCTGGAATCACAACTATTCCTTTTAAAGGGCTGGCACAGGAACTCACAGGGTCCCATTTTGTCTGAGCCCCAGGACCAGGAGACCCAGACTCATATGGGGAGGAATTGGATTGTCTGGAATGGGGGCAGCAACTCTGGGGAAGCTTTCTTACTGGGGTACTGGTAATGCTCATTGTTTCTACACTGGGACCTCCCATGCTCCTGGGCTGACTGGCAGCCATATCTGAGTTCCCATCAGCACAGAGCACACAGTTTGCTCTGTCCTGGTCATTCCCTGAGACCCCACCCCATCCAATTTGCAGCCCAATCCAAGCTGTTAGAAGCAGCTTTTGCATATGAATGGCCTGTCCTGGCTCAGGTTTCAAACTTTGCTAAAATCTCTCAAACAAGCCATAGCTGGGGGCAGCATACCCCAAACCCACTGATAAAAGGCCTAAGACCTGGCACAAGCACCAGCCTGCCTTGCTTCATAGCTGGGCCTCACCTGGGCACCTCCAGGCCCAATATGAATAGCAAATAGCAGCCTTCTGCAGATCCCTCTATATCTCCTGCTGGGAGGCCTCAGGAAGTGGCTGACTTTGCATCTCCCTAGAGACCCCAGAGCCAGTGAAGCCAGTGGACAGTTTCAGACCATAGCAGATTACAACTCTACACAGCCACAATCAACACACTCAAGGGGCAGACTTAGTGAGCACCAAAGTCCCGCTGAAGCAAAGTCTTGCTCCTCAGGAGTGTCTCCTGCACAGCAGCTCTCCCACTGTAGTTGCCACTTGTCCTCACAGCCAATTGGCCTGGGGGTGAATTCCTCCAAGTGATGCCAGCAGCAATCAAAGCTCAAATACAAGACTATGCACACAGCCCACACAGGTGACTGAGGAGACTGAACCACTGGGCCCTACAGGACACCTACTACACAAGTCCACTCTACCAACTCCAGGAGACATAGCAGCTATTCTCAATACATAGAAACAAGCACAGGGAAACAGCCAAAATGCAGAGACAAAGAAACATGGCACAGATGAAAAGAAAAAAATGGAAGCAGGCAAACTATTGGATACAGAGTTCAAAACCATAGTTATAAGGTTACTCAAGAATCTTCATAAGACTTTTAAGGATCTTAGTAAGAATGTCAAAGACATGAAAAGGGAAGAGTCAGAAATTAAGCATACACTAGCTGAAATAAAGAATAATTTACATGGATTCAATAGTAGAGTAGAGGATTCCAGGAATCAAATCAGAGGTAAAGACAAATAGAGACTCTTAAAAGCACAAGAGAAAAGCAGACTGTCAGCTGATTTCTCAACAGGAACTTTGCAGGCCAGAAGTGAATGGCAAGAAATATTCAAACTGATGAATGATAAGGATCTACAACCTAGATTACTCTACTCAGCACAACTCTCATTTAGATTTGAGAACCAGATAAAGAGCTTCACAAAGAAAGAAAGAAAAAAAAAAAAAACTAACGGAGTTCATCACCAGCAAAACAGTATTATATGAAATGTTGACCAGTATTTTTTAAGAAGGAGAAATAGGAGGAGGAAGGGAGAATGAGGAGGAGGAGGAGGAAGAGGAGAAAAAAAGTAAAAGAAGATGAAGGAGAGATAAAAATATGATCAATAAAATGGCAACAAATACATCTCTATCACTAATTAAATAATAAAATCAAAATAAATAAGTAAGAATCTAATCAACAAAATAAACTACTGAATAGAATAGAATCAGAGGCATGGAAGCATGTAACAGACTGAAGAATCTCAGAGGGATGGGGGGAGTGGGTGGAAAGAGATTAACCAAAGATCTTATCTATGGACATAAATAGTAGGGCAGCAAAGGCCTGGAGTGGGGCATGAACTGGGTAGAATGGGATAATGGAGGAAAAAGGGGGACATCTGTAATATTCTCAACAATAAAGATTTTTTAATAATAGACCCTAACTACTTATTCCACTAACACATATAAAATCTGAGTGAAAACAAAAGGTAGAAACCATTGTGGGTACAAAACAGTTCTAAGTCTTCAAAGATAAGAATAATGAGCACCTGTAAGCACTGGTGAACAATAATAGGATTACCCAGAGACCTTATGTCAAGGTCAAGGGTGGACACTACTGACTCTGCAAGGTCATCACCTTGTTCTAAAGGACTTGGGTCAGCTTTCTGCTTCCACAGATCAGGAGCTCCCTCAGGATGATGAGGATCCTCAGGTCAGGGAGCTCTATTGGAGCATCCTCCCAACTGGGTGGGGTCATGTTTGGATCCTTTAGTTGCTGCTACAGACTATGCATGTGTCCCTTAAATACTCACACATTAAAACCTAATGCCCAAGGAGATGGTGTTAGGAGGTGGGGCCTGTGGCCCTGCTTAGGTCTGGCAGGTGGAGTTCTCATGGGTGAGATTAGTACCCTTAATAAAGAGGGCTGGAGAAGCTCCCTTGGTCCATCCACCTCTGAGATTACAGAGGAAAATCAGTCCATAGGACGGGGGTCCTCACCAGAAACCCAACCTGTCAGGATCAAGGCTTGGATTAACCAGCCTCCTCACCTGTGAACTCCCACTCTGTGGACTGTGTCACAGCCTCAGGAACAATGGAGAGTGTGGTGTCAAGTGACCATCAGGACTGACCCTGTAGTTTACTGCTGCATTGGTTATTCAAAGTACACCCTGAGTTTCCCCCCAGTGATGGGCAAGGACAGCATTTCTCTGAGGTTTCCTTCAACAGACAGAGTCTACTGGTGGAAGGTCAGGGGAGGCTCTAACACAACTGTAGTGGAAAGGCAGCATTAGAGCTGGGGGAAGGCATGAGCCCTTTCAGTACCTCCCACATCAGCACGAAGCCAGGCAGAGGGTCACTAGAGGTGAAATCGGTAAATGCCTGATCCTCCCAGTCACCAAGTTACAGGAAGACAGCTGATGTCCCCCTGACGCCATGGCCACCAAGGCCACGTGGGAGGACCTTTGGCCAAGGAGATGTAAGAGTGCACTTAGGTTTGGTCATTTAACTTAAGGAAGTCATTCTCTCAAACATTCCAGAGATTGTCTCTAATAATGAAAGAGAGTACATGAATCCAAGTGGCTCCCTAGAGAGTTGAATAATGATCCTGTGATGTGAGCCCACAGATGAGTCACTTGCTGTAAAAGTTGGTCAGCCATTTGGGGAAGGTGTGAAGAGGCTGAGCCCAGAGAGTGTCTAGGGCAGATAAAAGGCTTTAAGTGTTCAGGCTCCTTTTCTTCTTCCCTTTCTTTTCCTTCTTCTTCCCTCCTCCTCCTCCTCCTCCTCCTCCTCCTCCTCCTCCTCCTCTTCCTCCTCCTTCTTCCTGTTCTTCTTCTTCTTCCTCTCTCTCTCACTCTCTCTCTCTGCTCTAATGGACCCGCGGCCACAGAAGGGCATGGGCAGTGGTTATGTCTAGTTGCCACAGAAGAGCACCCTAGCAGAGCCCCACCCCTGGGAGCTGGAGATGGGGAGGAAGCTCTCTCTGGGTATTGTTAACGAAAAAAAACCATTGAAACCTGTAATGAATTTTGTGAGTTTATTTGAGCCAAACTGTCAACATATGCCGGGAAGCAGAAACTCAATGAATTGAGATAATGCTCCGGAGAAATGGAGAGGTACATCTGTATTTATACATTGCAATCAAAGGAAAGAGACTTAGGTAAGTTACATGAAATTCACTGGTGATAGATTAGGGAGGTGGGATAAAGCAAAGCAGGGAAACTTCTGGGATTGGATAAAAAGTAAAATGATGGACACATACTTAGGTGGGTACAGGAACAATTAACATGATAATGAAGGAATTTGTGGTATCTGTCCTTGCGCCCACCACATTGGGTTGTGCCCCAGGGGCTCCAGAAAAAGGGAAGTTACAAGTTACCCAGATATCTCACAGATATGTTATCTTAGAGTCATATGGGCTCAGTAAAGATCTAAGTTGATCTTTGTCAGGAAAAATATCAGCCTAGGACATGACTACCCACTATAACCTGTTTGTAGTTAAATATTTAATTTTCAGACCATCTTTTGTGGTTATTTTAGGTCTCTGAGTTTGCAAGACTGCCACACAGGCCTCCCCTGAGCTTGTCAGGTTAGCATGTGGCTCCTTTCGTTCACAGTATCAACACGTGGACAAGGACTCAGGAAGAATTTACTCTCAGCTGGAGTATCCTGATCCTGTTTGTGGGGAGATAATTGTAAATTATCTAGGGTGTAACTGGTGATGGTGGTATTCACAACAATGGCCAACCTGCAGCACACAGATTAGCCACCCCTCAGGAACATCTCCAAGCTCACAGGAGGTGCTTGTAACTCTGAGGACAAGGGGGACTGTCCCCCAGGGATGCCACTGTTCTGTCCCTAAGAGGAGGAGCTATGCAAATGAGGAGTTCCTTGTGCTGATAAGCCCAGCCCAGCCCCTGTCCCTGCACCTCTGGGAGAGCAGCCCCACCCCCAGGACCTGCAGTCTCCATTTGCTCAAGGAATCAACTCAGAGGAAGCATCATGAAGTGTGAGCTGAGCTGGGCTCTTGCTATGATGCTCTTACATGGTAACTTTATGGAGAAGCTGGGGCTTTGTGATTGTGTGTGTGTGTGAGAGTGTGTGTGAGTGTGAGTATGTCAGTGTGTCTGCATGCTCCTAACGACAACTCTCCTGTCTGCAGGTGTCCAGTGTGAGGTGCAGATGGTGGAGTCTGGGGGAAGCTTGGTGCAACCGGGGGGATCTCTGAGACTCTCCTGCAAAGGCTCAGGATTCACGTTCAGTGACCATTATATAAACTGGATCCGGCAGACACCAGGAAAGGGATTAGAGTGGGTAGGTTTCATAAGAAACAAAGCCAACGGTCACACCACGGAATATGCTGCATCTGTGAAAGGCAGAGTCACTATCTCCAGAGATGACTCCAAAAGCACTGCCTACCTGCAAATGAGCAGCCTGAGAGCCGAGGATACGGCCTTGTATTACTGTGCAAGAGACACAGTGAGGGGAAGTCAGTGTGAGCCCAGACACAAACCTCCAGGCAGGAAATGCTGCGATCACCAGGGGGCGCTCAGGTTCCCTGAACACAAGGATCATCCCACCAACTGATGCAGTTGGAGGTTAGGGCTGGTTTCCTGTGTAGTCTCCTCTTCATGTCACAATTTCCCTCAGGGAACCTACTGGATTCCTGACTCTGCAATTACCTCAGAAATCTCTGAGTTAGAAAAGTCGGTTGTAAAGCAAGAGAACCTTCTCATGTGGACAAAAGGCAGAGAGCCTCTTCCAGACACTCTTGTGCCAAGTACCAGTAAATGGTCAAATGTTATGAACTAAGTCACCTAAGTACATCCAGAGAACCTGATTATTCAACAGCCCAGCACAACTCCACACAGCTCAGGGTCCCACACAGCCAGGAGCTGGACAGGATCATGTTGGACAGCGGGCACCAGAGTAGTGTGTCCCCAAAGTTGGAAAAGAAAGACTGCAGGTGGTGAAGGTCATTGACCTGTTATTGTGCTCATAGGTAGGCGACACAGGCAAAAGGAGAGGGACCCCCACCAGCTTAGTGCAGATGACCAGGCTGATGACAAACACACACCAAGGGACATGGAATGCTTGCTAAGTATATAGTTGGAATCTCTGGGAGGCCAGGAAAGTCAGGCCTGTTTTCATGGAGACAGGAAAGGGGACTGGTTTGGGGCTTTTATGTTGTGGAGGTGGTGGGAGAGGGGGAAGAATTATGAAAATGTATGCTAGGAATTCTCCAATTCCCCTCACACTGAACCTCAACATCACTGATAACACTAGGCTGATAAATCAGATCATTTAACAGGCTGTCATATCATTTTAAGATATGAAAGATTCTCACTGTTTTTATTTCTAACTTTTTCTCCAGGTTAAAACATGACTATTTTGGATGTGATTGGTTGTGGGGTCTGCAGTAGACCATGGACTTGCTTAAGGGAAGAGTTTGCCAGTGTGTTATAACACATTAAAAAGTTCCAACATCAAGAATCAAGGGTCTCCAGTTTTCCTGTGGTTGGGAATCCTTGACTAATATCAAAGTTACCTCAGAAATGAAGACACTGTGATAGAAAAAAGTGGATGTGCTTTTGAAATTGTATACACCAAGGTGAACGTAATTGGCATATAAATGGCAATGATAAACATTTGGTAATTGTAGATATATGTAAATGTTAGATTTTAGAAGCTAAACAAACACTAATCCCTATGAAATTTGTTTGAAAGGTGAATGAAAATTTACCAATATAACCAACTCATCTAGTGCAACATTTTTCTTCTGCTCAGGTGAGGTGGTCCTTGAAAAAATTCCAATGAGGCTCATGACCCAGTGGCCCCCATTCCATGAATAACCTGGTGAGTGAGATCAAGGGA
Organism: Corynorhinus townsendii; assembly: GCA_026230045.1. Lineage (NCBI taxonomy): Eukaryota > Metazoa > Chordata > Mammalia > Chiroptera > Vespertilionidae > Corynorhinus > Corynorhinus townsendii. The sequence goes on from JAPDVU010000016.1 coordinate 4,447,673, forward strand.
AGAGCTGCCCCTACATGGGCCCAAATATGACCAGGGAATGCCGACCACAGTCCCTCTACTTATAGAAAAGGGCTGCCCCACATGCAAATTTCTCTTCAAGCTCCAGGGTAAATCCTCTCCTGGGCTGTGCAGGCTCACAGCTCTCTCCTCACACAGGGCTGAGGTCCCTTGGAAGGCACAGCTGTGGTCTAGAAAAAGATGAGACTGCTGGGACTTCTCCTGTGCCTGGAGACAGTCCCCCAAGGTGAAGGTTTCAGGAGTCAGACAGGGTTCATGGGTTGGCTGTGACTGCAGGTGACTGACAGGACTGATGCTTCTTGTCCCCAGGTGTCCTGTCCCAGGTGCAGGTGCAGAGTCGGGCCCAGGACTGGTGAAGTACACCAGTGAAGCCCTCACAGATTCTCTCCCTTACCTGCACTGTCTCTGGATTATCTCTAATGGAATATGGTATGCACTGGACCCGCCAGACTCCAGGAATGAGACTGGAGTGGGTTGGGGCTGTATTGACTGATGGAAGTACAAACTATAACCCAATACTGAAATCCCACCTCAGCATCACCAGGGACACGTCCAACAGCCAAAATTACTTAACACTGAACAGCATGAGAGCTGAGGACACGGCTGTGTATTACTGTGCGAGAGACACAGTGAGGGGAAGTCAGTGTAAGCCCAGACACAAACCTCCCTGAGGAGACAGCAGGGCTGGGCTGCGGGGGGGGGGGGGCGCTCAGGACCCACAGATTCTGTGTTGCAGCCCCAGGAGCAGTTGCAGGTGGTGTTTATGGCTGTTTCCTCTGAGGGTCCTGGGCTTCCTCTCCATATAACAGCTTCTCCCAGATTCTCCCTAGACCTAAGGTCTTGTGACTACCACTGATGGCTTTGTATTATAACAGCTTTATTAAATTAGTAGGGACTTGCTCACATGCACCACAGGAGGCATTTTTCATATGGAGGAAGAACAATGCAGAGGGGTTGGTGAGCATGGGAAAACTGTCAGCACACATCAAACTCTGTCCATGAAATATGGGACTTGCATGAACCTCCCTGCATTCCAGGAAGGCCCAGCAAGCCTGTGGGAGATGTCTCTCGCAAGAACTTTCCTTCAGATAACCCCCAAGTCTCCCAGCAATGGCCCTGCTTTAGTGACATTGCTGAGCTCAGCCATGGTCTGGAAGTTCTTCTCAGCTGTGTCTTCAGCCAAAACCATGGTGGATTTCAGGGAGCATCAGCTGGGACCTGTTTCTTGTGCTCCTGATGTTAGAGGGAAAGAGGGTGCATTCTCAGGACAACACACTCTATGAATTCTACACAAGATAACATTGTTTTAATTCATTTCTTGGATGGCAGATGAAATAAATATGTGGTCTGCAAACAACTATAATGTCCACACTGCACCTTAGTTCTGTGAGGTGTCCTGCTGGCTGAGGGTAGCCTCTCACAGGAGGAATTGTTAAATGTGGTGAGAAGACTTGTTCCCATTTTCATTGGTTTCTCTCCATCCACAGAAACCTTCAGTGGAATAACTTTGTACGAATCTTCAAAAAAAATCCCTTCCTTCTTCAAAGTTGAAAGCAGACATGTATTTGACAACTGATTCTCAGGTAGGAGCTGGTCCTGCCCACCACAGACCCGGCAGAGAGCAGTCTGGGACAACAGTTTATACAGGCAGTTCTTTCCCTGGGTGGGGATTTCAAGGTGCTCCCCTGCCAGTTCATGTTCCTCAGATCTACATGTGGGATGCAGAATTAGGATGCTGGTTAGGTTGTCACTGCTCAGCTCCATGTATGTGCAAGTGCTGCCCACTCCTGTGAAGATCAACAGTTGTGTTTATCAGTCCTCTTATATGTTGCTTCAATTAGAAATTTTCCCCTGACTTTGCAGATGGGTATAAATTTAAAAAATACTTGAAGTAATAACCAAAGCCTCTCTGCAAAGCAAAGTCCATGACACATGGATTCAAGGGTGAATTCTATGCATGTTTCAAAGAAAAAACAGTATCTTCTCAATCAGTTCTTCTCAAACACTTACAAGACTTGCAAAAAAGGATAAACCTCCAAACTCATTTATTGAAGTTTGAGGACTGGCTGATGAGCATTAGCCCTAGTAAATGGGTCACTGCTCACCCTAATTGGACACATCTGCTTCCAAAGAAAAATAAGTACACAAACAAAAATGACAGGTCATATCCCTGATGAACATAAATGCTAAAATCCTCAACAATCTACAATAATAAAAGAGAAAGATGCTAATTGACCATACCTCCGCTACACCAACCAGCCAATCAGGAATGATATGCAAATTAACCCCAAAAATATGGTGGGTAAATTTGCATACACAGGTGGGGTGGGCTGTGCCAGTCCCCACCCGCAAAGCCCCGTTCCATCGGGGGCCCGGTGGAGGTGGGGCAGGCAACCCCAGGCCACCCCTGCAAAGTCCTGTTTCATCAGGGGCCTCATGAGGCTGGGAGGGCAGTGCCCGCCCCCGCCCATGGGTCTGGGTCCATCAGTGGCCCAGGGAGGTGGGGTGGGCAGTGCCAGGTCCCACCCACAAAGTCCCGTTTCATCAGGGGCCCGGGAAGGTGGGTCAGGCAGCTTGAGAATTTTTAGGCTGCTGTAGGGCATGAGGGAAGGCCCACAGTTTCTGCTGTTTCTAGCTACACAATTGTCTGTTTATTGTGCCTGAATTCTTTTGCCCCCTTACAAATACTCTAAATTCCTTTGGGGGTTGATTTTCAATGATAGCTGTTCATGGGAATTACTTGAGGAATGTGTGTGTGTGTGTGTGTGTGTGTGTGTGTGTGTGTGTGTGTGTATAAAATATTCCAAACAACAAGTCTACCCCTTCAGAAATTAGTGTTCCAATTCTGTTCAATTTCCATAGATTCTGATTTTGCCAATTTGGAGAGTATCCAGCCAACAGTAAATTTCAAGTGTCCCTGAATGATTCTAACCTGTGGGTTAGAAGCCACTGCTTATGTTTATGCAGACACAGGAGCCAAATGTCCAGGTAAAATACAGAAATCTCAATTGTACAGCTCAGTAAATGTTTACCTATATCTACACCCAGGTAGCCACTATCCAGAATGTTCTGTTGAATCTTTTTTCATTAACAATAAAGGCAGAACCAACTACTTATCTTGGAGAGAGGAAAAAGAGAAAACAAAAGAGAATGTGTGGGAATATGTAATAATATCTCAAAACAGTGCCTCCAAGTAATTTTATTTATCAGATTATAGGCTCTTACTCATCTGTGTTGTACTTATGGGCAATCAGACATCCCCAAGGGGTCCCAGATTGGAGAGGGTGCAGGCCAGTCTGAGGAACACCCCCGTGCACACATTTTGTGCACCGGGCCACTAATCCTTTATAATAAAGAGGTAATATGCAAATTGGTCATCACTCCAACACACAAGATGGACGCCCCCGTGTGGTCAAAGATGCCTGCTCCCATGTGGACACAAGATGGCCAGCAAGGAGGATCCAGGCCTGCAGAGGAGAGCATTTAGGGGCAACCAGGCCTGCAGGAGAGAGCAATTGGGAGCAATCAGGCCTTCACGGGAGGGAATTTGGGGGCAATCAGGCTGGCAGGGGAGCAGTTAGGCCTGGATCATGCTAGCAGAGGAGTGGTTAGGTGGTGATCAGGCTGGCAGGCAGAAGCAGTTAGGGGCAATCAGGCAGGCAGGCAGAGGAGCAGTTGGAAGCCGGCAGTGAATTGTAAGAGAGATGTCCAACTGCCCCAGGATTGGGCCTAAATGGGCAGTCGGACATCTCTCAAGGGGTCCCAGATTGGAGAGAGTGCAGGCTGGGCTGAGGAACACACACACACACACACACACACACACACACACACCCTGTGCATGAATTTCATGCACTGGGCCTCTAATCCTATATAATAAGGGAGGAACATGCTAATTATCTGTTACACCATAAGGCATAATGACCAACTAGGTAACGACCAGATCATGGATCTACAGGAGGGTGGGGCAGCAAACTACAAGTGGGCAATGGAGAGCTACAGGAGGGTGGCAGTGAACTACTGATGCACAGATTTGTGTGCAGGGCTACTAGTTCTATATAATAATATCCTTATATGTAAATCAACCAAACAGTGGACAACTGGTCACTATGACACACAATGACTACCAGGGGGCAGACACTTGATGCAGGAGCTGACTCCACATAGTCAGTGTGCTCCCACAGGGGAAGCTCCGCTCATCCAGAAGCTTGGTTCACAGCCAGTGGTGGCAGGAGCCTAACCCAGCAGTGGGCCTAAGCCAGCAGTTGGACATTCCCCAAGGGGTCCCAGACTGCAAGAGTGTGCAGGCGATGATGAGGGACCATCCCCCCCTCCCAGTGCAGCAATGTCATACACTGGACCTGTAGTATAAGATAAAACTTAACAACATCTTGAAACCATCATTTACCATCATCAAGTGGGATATTGTCATAGAATGCAAGGATGGTTCAACCTTTATAAATCAGTAAACTGGATACATCGATCCACAGAATAAAGGAGAAAACTATATTGTCATATAAAAAGATATAAAAAGGCCATTGAAAATGTTAAAATACCTTTATGATAAAAATTCTCAGTAAATTTGGTATAGAAGTGATATACCTCAACGTAATACATGCTGCATTTCAATAGAAAACTGGTAGCATTATGCTACATAGAAAAAATTTCAACACAATTCTTCAAACATTAGGACAAAGACCCAGGCACCCCAGTGACTACTTCTATTTAAAAACTGTAAGTTCATGACAGAGTAATGTGGCAAGAAAAACATTTTAAAAATCTGTAAATCAGAAAGGAAACAATAAATTGTCTTTCTTTATCTCTATGGATATGACATGATCTTAGATATAGAAAACCTGTTAGGGCCATCTGGAAAACAGGAAGGAGAGAGGTTAAGGGCAATCAGGCAGGCAGGCAGGCGAGTGATTATGGGCAATCAGGTGGGCAGGCAGGCCGGTGGTTAGGAACCAGAGGTCCCAGATTACGAGAGAGATGTTTGACTGCTGGTTTAGGCCTGAGCCCTAAACTGGACAGTCAGACATCCCCAAAGGGGTTCCAGATTGCTAAAGGGCACAGGCCAGGCTGAGGCACCCCCCACCCATACTTGAAATTAATGCACCTAGCCTCTAGTGAAACCATAAAAATCTTACAAAGATAATAAAAACCTTGGGGGATGTAGGAGATCTCTGTTATACTGTCAACAATAAATAATATTTTTAAAAGTAAGAACTTTAAATGTCCCCAACTGCCCCCAACTGCCCTCCCCTGCCAACCCAGTTGCCCCTAACTGCCCTCCCCTGGTGGCCTGGCCACCCCTAATTGCCCTCCCCTACAGGCCTGGTCCCCCCCAACTTAGCATAATGCTCTCCAGTTCCATCCATGTTATTACATATGGTAAGAGTTCCTTCTTTTTTACCACGGGGTAGTATTCCATTGTGTAGACGTACCACAGTTTTTTAATCCATTCATCTGCTGATGGGCACTTACACTGTTTCCAAATCTTAGCTATTGTAACTTCTGCTGCTATGAACATAGGGGTGCATATATCCTTTCTGATTGGTGTTTCTGGTTTCTTGGGATATTGTCCTAGAAGTGGGATTATGAGGTCGAATGGGAGTTCCATTTTTAACTTTTAGAGGAAACTCCATACTGTTCTCCACAGTGGCTGCACCAGTCTGCATTCCCACCAGCAGAGCACAAGGGTTCCTTTTTCTCCACATCCTCTCCAGCACTTGTGGTTTGTTGATTTGTTGATACCATTCTGACAGTTGTGAAATGGAACAGAACAGAGAACCCAGAGATAAACCCAAGCCATTATGCTCAATTTATATTTGACAGAGGAGGCAAGAGCATACAATGGAGTCAAGACACTCTCTTTAATAAATGGTGTTGGGAAAATTAGACAGATACATGCAATAAAAGGAAACTATATCACCAACTTACAACATACACAAAAACAAACTCAAAATGGATAAAGGACTTTAATGTAAGATGAGAAACCATAAAAATCTTAGAAGACTCCATAGACAGCAAAATATCAGACATATGTCATAGCAATTTCTTTACAGATACAACTCCTAGGGCAATGGAAACTGAGGAGAAAATAATGGGACTACATCAAAATAAAAAGCTGCACAGCAAAAGAAACCATCAACAAAACAACAAGAAAGCCCACTGCATGAGAGAACATTTTGCCAATGCTATTTTAGATAAGTTATCTCATTGTTGTTTTGATTTGCATCTCTCGGATGATTAGTGACTTTGAGCATGTTTTCATGTCTCTCGGCCTTCTATATGTCCTCTTTCGAAAAGTGGCTATGTAGGTCCTTTGCACATATTTTGATTGGATTGTTTATCTTTTGTTAAGTTTTATGAGATCCCTATCAATGTTGGAGATTAAACACTTATCTGAAATAGCATTGGTAACTTTGTGGAGAAACTGGGCCTTGTTAGTGAGTGTGAGTATGTGTGTGCCTGCTCCTAACAACACCTCTCTTGTCTACAGGTGTCCACTGTGAGGTGCAGCTTGTGGAGTCTGGGGAAGGCTTGGTGCAGTGGAGGATGGGGTCTCTGAGACTCTCCTGTAAAGGCTCAGGATTCTCATTCAATGACTATTATATAAGCTGGGTCGGGCAGACCCCAGGAAAGGGATGGGGCTGGATAGGTTTCATAAGAAACAAAGCCAATGGTCACACCACGGAATACTCTGCATCTGTGAAAGGCAGAGTCACTATCTCCAGAGATGATTCAAAAAGCACTGTCAGCCTGCAAATGAGCAGCCTGAGGGACTAGGACACAGCCCTGTATTACTGTGCACAAGAGGCATAGTGAGTGAGAGGAAGTCAGTGTGAGCCCAGACAAAACCTCCCTGCAGCAGAGTCTGTGACCAGCAAGGGGCACTCAGGGTTGACAGACTTTGTGTTGCAGCCCCAGGAGCAGTTGGAGGTGGTGTTTATGGCTGTTTCCTCTGGAGGTTCTGGGTTTCCTCTCCATATAACAAGAGTCTCTCTAGGCCTAAGCCTCTGTGACTACCACTGATGGCTCTGTGTCTTGGCAGTTTTATTGTAGGTATGGTCTCACATGCAGTACAGGTGAAGTTTCATGTTTGAAGGAAGAGAAATGCAGAGGGTGAGGGTGCCAGGTGGCATGTATGTAGGTGGATCTTACTCTCACTTCCTTCCAGAACCAACTGAAAATTACAACTACATTAGGTATCATTCACTCTAAATTACCAACTGAAGACTATCTGAAGAGGAGACATTTAACCAAGGAGCCACGAAAAGGCACCTTGAGACTGTAAGAAAGAGGGACATTTGAAAGGAGCTGGCCCCTCTCCCCTGTTGGCAGACCACGTGATCGAGGGATAGCTCAGCTGCAGAGGTTCCCCACTTGAGAGATGTTTAGCCCAGACCAAGATAAGGCCCAGTCTGGAGTGCCAGAGATGTGAATGGACACCCACACAGCACCCAGATATGAAATGTGGTGAAGTTTCTACCTGCCAAGGAGAGGCAGAACCCGCTGGAGACAAAGTCACCCCTTTAAAGGGACAATGAGCAAAATGTGTTTTAGCAGCCACTCATGCTGTGCTCTATGGGAAGAAGGCTGGTCAGAAGGCACATGCCTGAGGATAGTCAGCATGAGGGGCTTTGGGGACAGACATGGGGAAAAGCCTCCAGGACTCTGTACTGTGCCCTCCTCCATACCCAGCAACCATCTTTCTTGGGAGGAGCAATCCCCACCTAATGGTGTCAGTCTGGGGAAAGTGATCTGGAACCTGGTCACCCCACTCTGCATCATAAGCCCTGCTGAGGAGTCAGGGGCATAGGCCTGGGTATAGACACCTGGGCATCTCAGGAGGTGTCAGAGACTGGCTTTGGTGAGGCCATTGACCTACTTTCCCTTGAAACTCACTGGTATCTTCTAGGAGCAGCATCTTGGCTCTGGGAGCCCAACCTCTGGTTTCCACAGGCCCCACCCACCTGAACACCAGGGTTCCAAGGTACCAAGTTCAGGAAAAACTCGGGGACACTCAGACATGTGGCTCTGGATTATAAGTAATCAAGTGATGAGGAGAAGGAGGAGGAAGAGGAGGAGGATGGTGATGATGAGGATGGACTGAGACAGGGGTCTTGGTCTAAAGAAATGTTCTTCATAAGGACACACATCACCATGGCTCTTATAGTGAGGGCTGTACACACTTCCCTAAAAGTGTTGAGAAATTTCACAAATGGAACTCCAATGAATTAGGCATCTTGGGTGATCCATGGTAAGACCAGATCATTAATGACCCCAAAGGTGTCCAAGTGCAGATCCCCTGGACCAGTGAAAGTGATAACTTTCAGAAGAGAGACTTTTTGAGAATGTGCATGTAAGAAACAGGGATCCTCTTCTTCCCTTCCTGCTAAATTTTTGTTCTTTCAATTTCTAAGAAACTCCTGCTCATAAATATTATGGTATTTCTTCCAGTGATACAGCTGTCTCTATCATGCCCTCTACTTCCATCTGGGTTTTCACTGGAGGAAGCTTTAATACCATATGTCCAGTAACTCTCGGTCCATGAAAATCAGGCATATTTATGTCATGTGCCTCAAAACAAGTCCAGCATCCTGCCCTCAACCAGTTCCACCGTCACATCCAGATTTATGGGTCGTTTCCCAGCTCCAGTCCCTGTGGCTGCTGTAGCCAATCCACAAGGACAGTGGAGGCTCAGCATTTGTTGGGGAGTTCTTTGTAAAATCACCCAAAAGAGGGACCAATAAAGAAAATATTGTGGAGTGAGCATATGTGTGTGTGCACGTTAATTTTTTTAGAATTCAGGCATGACACCTGTCTGAGATGCACGACACAGTAGTTTGGACCTTACCTGGAATCTGGAACTTCGGTTAAATTTTAAGTCATTGCTTTCTTATCTGGATGACTCCGGATGTCATGTGTGGCTATTTCAGGCAAAAGGGAGACAAACTGAACTGGGTAAACAATGAAGAAATCACACCATGATGAAGGGACAATACTGGAGCTATGCCTGCTTCAGGTGCCAGTGGCACCCATCATGTAGGACATGGTGATGGCACTGCCAAGGGGGTAGGGACTTGAGAGGGAGCAGATGGTACCTCTGAAATGAACTGTTGATGAAGCAAGAAAGCCCACCATGCCCTCTTGCTCTGGTTAGAACCATGTCACATGTCCTCATGGACACAGACCTTGATGGTGGAAACAGGGCAGATCCACCAAGAGTGACCAGGTTTCTATGAAATTAGATCCATAAGCTCTAGGAATGGGAGGTTATCTGAAAGATTTATTCACTCTGAGATCAATGTACAGAGAAAAATAATATTGTTCATATCCATAATGATTTTATTTATATCTGTTATTTCATATCAGTGATTTTCATCAAGATTTTTCATAAACTTCCAAAATTAAACTTAATTCCTCCCCAATCTTTACTTACACCTTCATCTAAACACACTTGGTCATGGCTGAGGTCTTCTATATCACATTGTATGAAACTGGATCTACAACAGAGACTAGAGAATAAACACCACAAAGGAGGCCATGCAGTCACCACACGTCCAGCACCAAATTGCCCAGAAAAAATAGGACCCAGAAACTCGGTCTGTGTCTCTATAGTTCATGTTTCTGGTTCACAGGGACCCACACAGTTGTTCCTTTCTCCCCTAACACTTGAACCACTGACTCTAGGTTCACACTCTGTTCTTACTTTATCCTCTGATCACTTAGTAGAGGAAATAGTGTCATATGAAACTTCCTGTCTCCTGAACATGTACCTCCTGCACTTTTACTTCTTTATCAGGATGTGATGGTTGATTTCTCTTGGTTGTCATTACTGGAGAATGTCAAAGACATCTCTCATGTTAGATCTTCTCTTTTACTTTTTCTGACAATTTCCTCTTCTGGGTCTTTATATAGGTCTTATGGAGCAATTGGGTGCAGTGAGGAGGGCACAGGCCTAGATATGGGGAGTAATTCTTAATGGCAGCACCCTTGGACATGTCACACTCCAGGTTAATATGTCACAATCTATTTTAATATCCAACGCCAGAGCTGACTATATAGCAAGAGGGTATGCAAATAGGGCTCCCTCTGCTCATAAAAACCAGCCCAGACCTGACCCTGCAGCTCTGGGACAGGAGCCCAGCCCCAGGATCCCCAGGTGTTTCCATTCCCTGATCAGGACTGAACAAAGACCACTCACCATGGGATTGAGGCTCAGCTGGGTTTTCCTTGTTGCTATTTTGAGAGGTAATTTATGGAGAGTGAGAAACACTGAGTATTGTGAATGTATATGAATGAGTAGCTGTGGACAGGTGAGAGTCTCCTGACCAGGATGCCTTTGTGTTTGCAGGTGTCCAGTGTGAGGTGAAGCTGGTGGAGTCTGAGGGAGGATTGGTGCAGCCTGGAGGGTCTCTCAGACTCTCCTGTGCAGCCTCTGGATTCACCTTCAGTAGCGCTGGCATGAACTGGGTCCGCCAGGCTCCAAGGAAGGGACTCAAGTGGGTGGCAATTATATGGTATGATGGAAGTCAAAAATACTATGCAGACTCTGTGAAGGGCCGATTCACCATCTCCAGAGACAATGCCAAGAACATGTTGTATCTGGAAATGAACAACCTGAGAGCTGACGACACAGCCATGTATTACTGTGCTGGGAACACAGTGAGGGGAAGCAGTGTGAGCCCATACAAAAACCTCCCTGCAGCAGAGGCTGTGAACAGCAGGGGGCAATCAGGACCCACAGATTTTGAGTTGCAGCCCCAGGAGCAGTTGGAGGTGGTGTTTATGGCTGTTTCCTCTGATGGTTCTGGGTTTCCTCTCCACATAACACTTTATCCAAGAGCCTCTCTAGACCTATGCTTCTGTGACTACCACCAATAGCTCTGTGTCTTAGCATTTTTATTATATTAGTAGGAACACTATCACATGCAGCACAGGTGAAGTTTCATGTTTGCAGGAAGAGAAATGCAGAGGGTGAGGGGGCAAGGTGGCATGTGTGTAGGTGGATCTTACTCTCACTTCCTTCCAGAACCAATGGGAAATTACAACTAAATTTGGGCTCAATCACCCTGAATTACTAACTAAAGACTATGTGAAAAGGAGACATTTAACCAAGGAGCAGGGAGAAACCACCTGGAGACTGGAAGGAAAGGGGAACATTCAAAAGAGGCTGATCCCTCTCCCCTGGTTGTCAGGGCAAGGTGATAGAGGGATAGTTCAGCTGCAGAGGTTCCTCTGAGAATTGTGAAGCTCAGACCAATATCAGGCCCCCACTAGGAGTGCCAGAGTCTTGAATAGGCAACAACACAGCACCCAGCTGTGAAATGCAGGGAGGTTTCTGTCTGCCATGAAGTGGCAGAGCCTGCTGAAGAAAAAGCCACCACTTTGAAGTTTAAGGAGCAAACTGTGTGTTAGCAGCCACTCATGGTGTGCTCCAAGGGAAAGATGGCAGTCAGAAGGCACCTGCCTGAGGAAAGTCAGAATGGGTGGCTTTGAGGAGGAAATGGGGATGAGCTTCCAAACACTGTCCTGGACCCTCCTCCATTCTTCAGCAGCCATCTTTCCTGGGAGGAGCTATCACTACCCAATGGCATCAGCCTGGGGAAAGCAATTCCTGTCACCCCACCCTGCATTGTAGGCCCTGCTGAGGAGTCAGGGGTATAGGCCTGGCTATAGATGTCTGAACAGTAACAGGATGTGTCAGAGACTAGCTTTGGTGAGGCCAGTGACCCACTTTCCTTTGAAACTCACTAGCATATGTTTCTGATAGGAGATCTGATAGAAACAGCACCCTGGCTTCTGGGAGACCCAACCTCTGGTCTCCCCAAGCCCCAAATGCCTGACCACCAAGGGATCCAAGGTACCAAGTTCAAGAATAATCAGGGGCAAACTCAGACATGTAGCTCTGGAGCAGGAGAACACACCTACCATCTTCCCTGAAGTCTGACCAGTACTTTCTAGAGCCCCATCCTCCTGCTTCTATAAGAGGCTCTTTAAGAGACTGAGCCTTTCCAGGTACCAAGGTTTACAGCCAGCCAGCAGGTGGAGGCAGGCAGAGGAAGATCCAGGAGTGTCTTGGGAGGTTTGGTGACCCACCTCTGGGCCCCGTGGTGGCAAACATCAGCCTTAGAGCTCAGCTTGGTCCTTCCTGGGCACAGTCAAGCCCAGCAGAGGCACCACAAACTGTGGGTCACTTATATCTTCAAACTTGTTACCAAGGGCTAGGCATTGACAACATTTAATATTGGCCTGCACCAGAGAACCTTCCAAGAGGCCCTAAACCAGCACACCCACTGGCCATCTTTAGACAACATTGGAACAACATCCAACAAGCTTCACACTCAGCATATCTAAAGGGAGATCACAGCAGGCACAGTATACTCTGTTGAGGTGACTGCCAATTTCTCCTTTTTATTCTTTTCATTATAGTTGTTGTTTTTTTCTTTTTCTACCTACTATCTTTTATATTTCTTACTAGAGGCCCTGTGCATGAAAATTCATGCACTGGAGTGGGGATTTCTCAGCCTGGCCTGCACCTTCTCAAAGTCTGGGAGCCCTCAGGGGCGGGAGGGGACCTGGTGATCAGGGGAAGGCAACGCCGCCATCACACTTCTGCTGCTACCACTGCTGGCAGTGCAAGTCTCGGCCAGCCCTGGATACCTGAGCTTCAAGCCTACCCTGGGCAGCTGGGCAGCCACCATTCGATGCTTGCCTGCACCCTGGGCCAGCCCTGGGTGGCTGGGGAACTGAGGGGACTGGGGGACTCAAGAGGCAGGTGTGCAGCAAGGCGGGGCTGAGGGAACTGGGCACCACAATCTTGTGGCTGTGGGCACCACCATCTTTGAGGGCTGGGCAGTCAATTAGCATATTCCATCCTTATTGGCTGTGGGAGCTGCCATTTTGCTACAGTATGAGAGTCAATTAGCATATTTCCTCTTTATTAGATAGGATTTTTCTCTTTTCTTACCCTATTATTTCCCATTTACATTCCTTATTCCAATTCTTCCTTCTTTACTTTCATATTTTTTGCTATTCTTTTTCTTCTTTCCTTATTCTTTTTTCCTTTCATGTCTATTCATTTGTTTTTAGTTTTTATACATGGTGGTGATGGTTTTTTGTTCTTATTTTTTGCATTGTCTTGTATTGTATTATGTTGTCAACATCTGTATATCAATTTCATGATGTGGTCTGGTCAGCTAGTCTGAAGGTCAATACCAGCCATGAATGGGATAATAGAAATCAAGACCCAATTACAAAAAGAGGGCCCACATAATTCACAACAGGGACATTCCAGAGCATACAGCTCAAGACATCAAGGAGACTGCACCAATAGGACTCACAGGACACCTACTACATAAGGCCTCCCCACAAGGACTGGGAGTCATATCAGTTCTATCTGATACATAGAAAGAAACTCAAAGTGACAGCCATACTGGGGAGGCAAAGAAACAGGCCCCAGAGCAAACAAGAGTAATCTCCCTCCAAAAAATGAGCTAAATCAAATGGACATAATCAATTTATCAGATATAGAGTTCTAAGTAATCGTTATAAGGGTGCTCAATGAACTTATTGGGAATTGCAATGGCATGAAAAATGACATAGATACTCTGAGTAAGAACCAGTTTGAAATGAAGAATTGCATGTCTGTCAACAAGAATACACTGGAAGGAATTAAAAGTAGGTTGGATGAAGCAGAGGATTTGGGAGAAGAAGTAGTGGGGAGGACATTCAGAGAGGGAAAAAAAACATAATGAAAAAGAATGAGGATAGTTTTAGGAAAACTTAGAATAACATGGAATGAAACAACATCTGCATCATAGTGGTATCACAAGGAGGAGACCCCGAGCAAGTGATCAAGAACCTATTTGATGAAATAATAACTGAAACTTTCCCTAAATTGGTGAAGGAAAAAGATGCACAAGTACAAGAATCACAGAGAGTCCCAAAAGATGAACCCAAAGAGGCCACAACAAGACACACTATCATTTCAATGACAAATATTAAATACAAAGAGAGAATATTGAAAGCCAGCAAGATAAAAGTAGTTAAGTAACTACAGGGCAGCTCCCATAAGAATGTCATCTTATTTTTCAACAGAAATATTTCAGGCCAGAAAAGATTGGCAAGAAATATTCAAAGTGATGAAAAGCAAGAACCTACAACCAAGACTACTTTACCCAGCAAGGCTTTTAGAACTGAAGACAAAATAAAGAGTTTCCCAGACAAGAAAAAGCTAAAGGAGTTTGTTACTACCAAACTAGCATTATAAGCAATGTTAAGGGTCTGCCAGAAGAAAAGGAGGGGGGCGGGGAGAAGAGAAAAAGAAGAAAAAATGCAGAGATGAAAACATAAAATGGCAATAAATATGTACCAATCAATCATCACTTTAAATGTAAATGGATTAAATGCTACAATCAAAAGACATAGGGTAGCTGATTGGATAAGAAAGCAAGACTTGCATATATGCTGTCCACAACTGACATACTCCAGAATGAAAGGTACACACAGAGAAAAGTAAAGGGATGAAAAAAGAAATTTCGTACAAATGGATATGAAAAAATACCTGGGATATCAATACTTACATCTGATAAAATAGACTTTGAAGCAAAGACTATAGTAAGAGACAAAGAAAGAGACTACAGAAAAAATAAAAGGAGCAATCCAAGAAGAGGATATGACTCTGATAAACATTTATAAACCGAACAAAGGAGTACCTTAATATATAAAGGAAAACTTGAGCCTGGCCAGTGTGGCTCAGTGGTTGAGCACCAACCTATGAACCAGTGGTCAGAGCTGCATTGGCACTCAGGGCACAATCCCAGGTTTCAAGGTCTATCCCCAGTAGGGGCTATGTAGTAGGCAGCAAATCAATGATTCTCTCTCATCATTGATGTTTTTATCTCTCTCTCCTGATCCCTTCCTCCCTGAAATCAATAAAAATTCATTTTAAGAAAATAAATCTTGAAGGACACATAGGGAGAGATTGACAGTACTATGTTCATAGTAGGGGATTTAAACACTACATTGACATCAATAGATAGATTTTCCAGACAGAAAATCTACAAGAAAACACAGATTTTCAATGATATACTAAAGCAGATGGATCTAACTGAAATTTTCAGAGCATTCCACCCCAAAGCAGCAGAATATACATTCTTTCCATGTACACATGAAACATTTCTAAGATAGACCACATGTTAGTACACAAAGTAAATCTCAATAAGTTTAAGAAGATTGAAACCATATCAAGCATCTTCTCTGATTATACTGGTATGAAATTAGAAATCATCACAAGGAAAATAAAAACAGAGAAACACACAACATCATTGATGCTAAGGAACATGTTAATGAACAATGAATGGGTTATCAATAAGATCAAGGAAGAAATCAAAGTTAACTTAAAACAAATGAAAATGAAAGCACAGCAACCCAAAATCTATGGTACAGCACAAGCAGTTATATGAGGGAAATCTACACCATCACAAGCCAACCTCAGGAAACAGGAACAAAGATAAACAATCTAACTCTATACCTAAAGAACTGGGATTAAAAAGCCTGGAGTGAGTAGAAGGAAGTAAAGAATAAAGACCTTAGCAGAAAAAAAAAAAACACAGTCTAAAGAAATTAATGAAACCAAGAGTTGGATGTTTGAAATGAAAGACTAGATTGACAAACTTTTAAACAGACCTATCAAGAAATGAATACAGTGCACACAAATAAATAAAATAAAAAATGAAAGAGAAATAACAACTAAAACCATTGAAATACAAAGGATTGTAATAACCTACTATGAAGAACCATATACCAATATATTGGACCACATAGGCAAACATGCTTAATTCCTAGAAACATTTATTCTTTTGAAACTGAATCAGGAACAATCAGAACATCTAAATAGACCAAATTAACCTTATGAAATCAAAGCAGGAATCCAAAAACTCCCAGCAAACAAAAGTCCTGGACCAGATGACTACACAGGTGAATTTCACCAGACATTCAAAGGAAAACTAACCCTTATCCCTCCAAAATATTCTCAAAATTGAAGAGGAAGGAAAACTCCCAGGCTGCCTTCCACTGTCTACATTCTCCTAGATCTATCAGAGACCCTGAGCTCCATGGTCAGAGCCCTTCTGACTCTTTACAGCTCCTCCCACATCCTCATATGCTGAGCAGACCCCATAAAAACCTATTTGCCCCTCAATATCCACCAGCACCCCTCTCACAGGTCAATCCACCTGCGGACATGCCAGGATGGATCACCGAAAAGAGATCTGAAGCTGAGCCAGGACAAAG
Organism: Corynorhinus townsendii; assembly: GCA_026230045.1. NCBI lineage: Eukaryota > Metazoa > Chordata > Mammalia > Chiroptera > Vespertilionidae > Corynorhinus > Corynorhinus townsendii. Next base: position 4,463,993 of record JAPDVU010000016.1, read on the forward strand.
AGACAGCAGTCCCAAGGGTCACATGCTAACATAAAAGTTTCCAATAATAACATTTTCCTGACATTAACTTAGTTATAGCTAAATCATTACCCACATCATCCCCTAAACACACCTGGGCATTACAGAGATTCTTCTATATCACAATGTATGAAACTGGATTACAACAGAGTCTGGAGAAGAAACACCACAAAGGAGGCCGTGCAGCTGTTATACTTTCAGCATCAAATCCCTTGAAGGAATAGGACCCAGGTGCTCTGTTTGTGTCTCTATAGTTCATGCTTCTAGTTCCCAGGGATCCAGACAGACACTCCTCTTTCCCACAACACTAGGTGCACTGGCTCTAGGCTCACACTCTGGTCTTAGTTTATCCTCTGATCACTTTGTAGGGAAAATAGTGTCAGATGGAACTTCCCATCTCCTGAACGTGAACCTCCTGCACTTCTACTTCTTCTCAAGTTGTGATGGTTGATTTCTCTTGGTTGTCATTACTGGAGACTGTCAAAGGCATCTCTCATGTTAAACCTTATCTTTTTCTTTTTATGAAAATTTCTGGAACTCTTCTCTGTACCTTTCCTCCTGGATCCAAAGTTTTCTAGCTTCACTGGGGATGAGATGTGCATCAAGAGCATGTTGAAAGCCGAGGAGCTGTTCATGGGACCTACTGCGTCCATACCATCCTCTTCCCAGGAAACACAGAGTCACATAGACATGTTGTCACAAACACAGTCACACGCACAGCCACATACACACAGTTGCACACTTATTTTTGGAAAATACATGTGTTCACCCATGAACATTGATATAAAACTGTTCATTAGCTACTTTATGAATCCGATATAAAAATGTGGTTATATTTCATTCTCTTGGATGCGATATGAAATAAATATGCAGTCTGCAAACAACTATTATTTCAAAATTGATCACACCCTGTGAAGATCAACAGTTGTATTTCCATATATATATATAGTTTTTTTACAGAAAGGAAGGGAGAGGGATAGAGAGTTAGAAACATCAATGAGAGAGATGTATAGATCAGCTGCTTCCTTCCTGCACACCTCCCACTTGGGATGTGCCCACAACCAAGGTACATGCCCTTGATTGGAATGGAACATGGGACCCTTCAATCCGCAGGCTGATGTGCATCCACTGAACCAAACTGGCTAGGGTGACAGTTGTATTTCTCAGTCCACTTAGTAGGAGCTGAAATTAGGAACTGGAACCCAAACTGGCTAGATTTCCACAAATTTTTAAAAAATAATTGAAGTAGTAGTAAAAACCTACCAGCAAATAAGAGTTAATGACCAAATGGACTCAAGAGTGAATTCTACCAGATTGTCAAATAAAAATTGATAACTTTTTAATCAACTCTTCTTGAGCTCTTCCATGAATTAAAGAAAGAGGCAACACTTCCAAACAAATTTATTTAGGTGACCATTACACTCATGTCAAAGCCAAATAAAAGCATACAAAACAACAGGTCATTATTCCTGATGAACATACATGAAAAAATCCTCAACAATATACTAGGAACCTTAACAGCACACAGAAAGTATCATTTATCACGATTAAGTGGGATATCGTCCTAGCATGCAAGGATGGTTCTAGGTATGTAAGACAGACAATGTGATACATCTTGTCCTCAGAATGAAGGATAAAATATACCATCGTATAAGTAGATATAGAATAAAGCCTTTAAAATTGAAAATCACTTTAGAATTAAAAATCATCGCTGATTGAGTGTAGAAGTGATGGACCTCAATATACTAAAGGCCACATTGAAGAAGCCAATAAGTGACATCATGCTACACAGAAAAAAATTCAAATCTTTTCTTCTTACATCAGGACAAAGGGCTTCCCTGTGATAACGTCTGTTCATCAAAGCTAGAAGTCCTTGTAAGAATAATTAGGAAAGAAAAGGAAATTTAAAATGTCTAAATCAGAAAAAAAAAAGTAAAAAACTTTCTCCTTATCTGTATACAGATGGCATGATCTTGTACATACAACACCCTAAAAACTGTAGGAGAAGCTAGTAAAACTAGAATTCAGGAAAAATGTAAGATACAAAAACAACAACAAATGGCTGCTGCTCCTGCACACTCTCAACAGAGTGTCTTCGTGGCTCTAGGCAATATGAGGGGCTGTTTCAGAGGAAAGTAAGGCAGAAAATGTGATCTGGCTGAACAACAAGGAGATCACAACCTAGTGAAAAAAGAACCCTGGACATGTGTGTCCTTGGTCTTAGTTAATCCCCTATCATGTTCCCAGGTAGCTTTCCCCACAATGTGGAGCTGAGTCAGGTGCAGGTTCCAGTTGACCTCCATTGTGTGGGGACATGGTGACAGTGATCCCAAGGATCACATGCAGACAGCACGTTTCCAATAACAAGATTTTCAGAACCTAAACTTAATTATTCCTAAATCATTATCCACATCTTCCCCTAAACACACCTGGTCATGATGGAAATTCTTTTACATCCCAATGTATGAGACTGGATTTGCAACAGAGTCAAGAAAATAAACAACACGATGGAGAGCAACTGCTACATATCTAGCACCAAACTCCCCTGAAGGAATAGGACCAGGGATCTCTGTCTGTGTCTCTATAGGTCATGCTTCTGTTCCCAGGGACCTACACAGACTCTCCTCTCTCTCCCAACACTAGGTCCACTGGCTCCAGGTTCACACTCTGGTCTTAGTTTATCCTCTGATCACTTTGCAGGGGAAAGAGTGTCAAATGGAACTTCTTATCTCCTGAACATAAACCTCCTGCACTTTAACTTCTTTTTCGGGTTGTGAGAGTTGCTTCCTCTTGGTTGTCATTAGTGGTGACTGTCAAAGGCATCTCTCATTTTAAAGCTTTTCCTTTTCTTTTTATGACAATTTTCTCTCCTGGGTCTTTCTACAGGTCTCATGGAGCATTTGCATCCACTGGCGAGAGCACAGGCCAAGATGTGGGGAGTAATTCTTCACAGACATGCATGCTTGGATATGTCACACTCTGGGTCCATGTCCTTTATGTCAGTGACCAACCCCAGAACTCCCTATGTGTGAGGTGGACATGCAAATAGGGCCCCATCTGCTCATAAAACCAGTCCTGCCCTGACCCCGCAGTACTGGGATAGGAGCCCAGCTTCGGGATCCCCAGGTGTTCCCATTCCCTGATCAGAACTGAACACAGACCACTCACCATGGTGTTTGGGCTCAGCTGGGTTTTCCTTGTGGCTATATTGAGAGGTAATTTATGAAGAACAAGAGACACTGAGTATGTGAGTGGATATGAGTGAGAGAAACAGTGAAAGTGTGTTTTCTGACCAGGATGTCTTTGTGTTTGCAGGTGTCCAGTGTCAGGTGAAGCTGGTGGAGTCTGGGGGAGGCTTGGTGCAGCCTGGGGGATCTCTGAGATTCTCCTGTGCAGGCTCTGGATTCACCTTCAGTAGCTACTGGATAAACTGGGTTTGGCAGGCCCCAGGAAAGAGGCTGGAGTGGTTATGTTGAATGAATACTGATGGAAGTATCACATACTATGCTAATTCTGTGAAGGGTGAATTCACCATCTCCAAAGACAATGCCAAGAACACGCTGTATCTATAAATGAACAGCCTGAGATCTGAGGACACTTGTATTACTGTACATCAGACACAGTGAGGGGAAGTCAGTGTGAGTGCAGACACAAACCTCCCTGTATGTAGGTTTGTGACCACCAGGAGGCCCTCAGGGTTCCTGAACACAAGGACCATCCCAGCAGCAGGTGCAGTTGGAGGTTTGGGATGGTTTTCTGTGTGGTTTCCTCTTCATGTCACTGTTTCCCCTCAGGGAACCTCTGGATTACTGATTCTGCACTTACTCTGACGGTTCTGAGTTAGACAAGTCTGTTGTAAACAGAGATAACTTTCTTACATGAACAATCTGCAGAGATCCTCTTTCATACACACTTCTGCAAAATGGTTATTAATCACAAATCTTCTGATCCCTGTCCTCTAAATCTAAAAACAGGCCCTGTTGACACAACAGTGCAGCTCACCTGAATGCTGGACATTGTGCAACACAAGTATGTGACCCCAAAGCTAAAGAAGAGGGAACTCTGGTGGTGATGGTCATTGACTTGTCATCATGCTCATGGCACCAAGGGTAGGTGACACCAGGCAGAGGAAGAGGGACTCACAACAGTTTAGTGCAGATATCCAGGCTGACAACAAACACACACACCAAGTGGACATGGAATGTTTATTGTTCTCATAGTTGAAATCTCTGGGAGGCCAGGAAAGACCCCCAAGAAGTCAGATTTGTTTTGATGGAGCCAGAAAAGGAAACTGGCTTGGGGCTTTTATTTTGTTGAGGAGGTAGGGGAAGGGGAGGAATTCTGCTTCCAGGGGCTTGTGTGGTTTCAATCTCACAAAGACATTTAAAGACAAACCATGATTTCTTACTCAATTTCTCCTGAGTGGCAGATGGAGAAGAGGCAAGGATATGCCATCAGCTGTCAGGAGTCAAACAAAAATTAAAATAGAGTATAGCTATCTACTTAACAACTTTACAAATATGCAAAAATTGAGATAGAGTGTCATAATATGTGTTTAAAAAACAGGCCTACAGAAAATGAGAAGAATAATTATAAGTAAGCAAATGAAGATGATTAAAATGATGATGGTGATGATGATGATGATGATGATGATGATGATTGTGGTGGTGGAGATGGTAATGGAGATGATAGAATTGGACACTGGTAGTTGTCCAATGTGTTAGTGGGGCTATGTACTTCATCCGAAGTCAACAGTTTTTAGAAGGCCTTGTGTCAACCTACAGTTGGGCCATTGTGGTTTCAATTTCCCAATAACATCCAAGGAGAAGATGCCTGCCTACTTTTCCTAAAAAAGTCATTGTGTGTGGACAACTACCAGGTCTACAGACAATGAGAAGAGCGATTATAAGTAACTAATGGTGATGATGGTGATGATGATGATGGTGATCACTACAATGGACTGAGACATAGGTCTTGGAATAAAGGCTGCTCATACACATGCAATCATCATGGCTTCTCCAGTGAGGGGTTTCCACTCTTCCCTCTCAGTGTTGAGAGATTTCATAAATGGGACACCAATAAATTATGCAGCTCTGGTGATTCATGGTGAGACCAGATCAGTAATGACCACGAAGGTGTCCGAGTGTGGTGCCCCTGGACCTGGGAAGGTGTTATCCTCTAGAACAGAGACACTGTGAGACTTTGCATGTAGGAATCAAGGAATCCCTTTCCCACCAGTTTGCAATCACTTTCTTTATTTATCTTGATCAATACCTGTAGGGTTTTTAACATTTCTACTTCTGTTCATCATTATTTAGCTATTTCCTACAATGATACAAGCTTTCTCTATCATGCCCTGCACTTCTTCTGGGCCTTCGCTGAATGAGGCTTTAAATCCATATGGTTAGTAACTCTCTGTTCAAGAAAATCAGGCATATTTCTGTCATGTGATTCAAAACAAGTCCAGCTTCCTCCCCTGTCCCAGTTCCACAGTCACGCCCAGATGTATGAGTAGTTTCCCAGCAGTGCTTTCATCTGGACCAGAACCTGCTGTAGTCCCTGTGCCTGCTGTAGCCAATCCACATGGACAGTGGATGCTTTCCATTTTCTGGGAGTTCTTTGTAAAATCACCAAAAAATAGGACCAAACAAAGAAAATATTGTTAAATTAGCCTTGGTTAAAATTAAATACTTTTGTTATACAATGAATTCCATCGAGCAAATGAAGACACAAGCATAAACATAAAAAATATATTTCCAAATCATACGTCTGAATGAGAATGTATACATTACACGTTAAGGATGTGACATGTTATGGGGGAGAGCCCAGCTTCTTCTGACCACAGTGACTTCCCAGGGGAAGGGAAGAGAGAGGCAAGAAGTGAGGGATTCCTTTACTCACCTTCCTATTAACCACAACATCACTGATAACAGTAGACTCAGAAAACAGGTCAATCTCCTTTTCTCATCATTTCAATATATGAATGATTCTTCTTTTTTTGCCTTTTAAAAAAAATTATTTATTGTTTAAAGTATTACATGAGTCTCCTTCCCCTGCATTGACCTCTCCCTGCCACCCCTCCCCCAAGCATAAGCCCTCACCCCCCTACTGTCTGTGTCCACTGGTTTTGCTCACTTGCATGCATACAACCCCTTACCCCCCCTTACCCCCTGCATTCCCTCATAGGTTGTACAGTCTGTTCGATGCTTCTATGTTTCCAGTTCTATTTCAGTTCATCAATTTATATTGTTCATTTTATTCTACAAATGAGTGAGATCATGTGATATTTTTCTTTCTCTGACTGGCTTATTTCACTTAGCATAATGCTCTCCATTTCCAATCATGCTGTTGCAAATGGTAAGAATTCCTTCCTTGTTACAGCAGTGTAGTATTCCATTGCGTAGCTGTACCACAGTTTTCTAATCCACTCATCTGCTGATGGGCACTTAGGCTTGTTTCCAAATCTTAGTTATTGTAAATTGTGCTGCTATGAACATAGGGTGCATATAACTTTTCTGATTGGTATTTCTGTTTTATTGGGATACATTCCTATAAGTGGGATTACAAGGTCAAATGGAAGTTCCATTTTTAACTTGTTGAGGAAACGCCATACTGTTCTCCACAGTGGCTGCACCAGTTTGCATTCCCACCAGCAGAGCACAAGGGTTCCTTTTGCTCCGTGTCCTTGCCAGAACTTATCATTTATTGACTTCTTGATGATAGCCATTCTGACAGTTGTAAGATGGTATCTCATTGTCATTTTGATTTGCATCTCTCGAATGATTAGTGACTTTGAGCATGTTTTCATATGTCTCTTGGCCTTCTGGGTGCCCTCTTATGAAAAGTGTCTATTTAGGTCCTTTGACCATTTTTTTATTGGATTATTTATCTTTCTTTTGTTAAGTTGTATGAGTTCGCTCTAAATTTTGGAGATTAAACCCTTATTGGAGATAACATTGGCAAATATGTTCTCCCATGCAGTGGGCTTTCTTGTTGTTTTGTTGATGGTTTCTTTTGCTGTGCAGAAGCTTTTAATTTTGATACTAGAGGCCCAGTGCATGAAATTTTGTGCAGTCGGGTGGTGGGGTGGGTCCTTCAGCCCAGCCTGTGCCCTCCCACAGCCTGGGAGCCCTCAGGTAATGTCCAACTGACATGGGCCTAAGTCATCAGCAGGGCATCCTTCGCACTGCCATGGAGATGAGAAAGGCTTCCACCACCACCACTGTGCTCACCAGAAGTGAGCCCAGCTAAGAGCTTCTGTCTGAGCTGTGCTCCACCTGTGGGAGTGCGCTGACCACCAAGGGGCAGCTCCTGTGCTGAGCATCTGCCCCCTGGTGGTCAGTGCACAGCATAGCAACTGGTTGTTCCACTAGTCAATTTGCATATTATCCTTTTAGTATATAGGATAGCCCCTCTGTTTATTTTCTTCTTAGTTTCCATTAGCCTAGGAGCTGCATCGGTAAAGATATTGTCATGACATATGTCTGCTATTTTGCTGCGTATGGAGTCTTCTAAGATTTTTATGGTTTCCCATCTTATTTTTAAGTCCTTCATCCATTTCGAATTTATTTTTGTGTATGGTGTAAGTTGTTGTTCTAGTTTCACTTTTTTGCATGTATCTGTTCAATTTTCTCAACACCATTTATTGAGGACACTGTATCAACTCCATTTTATGCTCTTGCCTCCTTTGTCAAATATTAATTGAGCATAATGGCATGGGTCGATTTCTGGGTTCCATGTTTTGTTCCATTGGTTGATATGCTTGATCTGATGCCAGTACCAGGCAGTTTTGAGAACAGTGGCTTTGTAAAATAGCTTGGTATCTGGTATTGTGACCCCTCCAACATTGTTCTTCTTTCTCAATATTGCTGCAGCTAATAAGGGTCTTTCTTTTTTTTTTTTTTTTTTTTTTTTGGAGAGTTTGTTCTAGGTCTTTGAAATATGCTGTTGATATTTTAATGAGGATTGCATAGAATCTATAGATTTCTTTGGGTAGTATGGACATTTTACTGGTGTAAATTCTACCAATCTATGAACACGGTATATTCTTCCATTTGTATATGTCTTCCTTTATCCCTTTTTTCAGCGTTTGTAATTTTCTGAGTATAGGACCTTTACCTCCTTGGTTAAATTTATTCCTAGGTATTGTAATTCTTTTTTGAAATGGTAAATGTTATTGTTTGTGTATGTGTGTGTTTTTGTTTATTTGTTTTGTTTTAGTTTCTCTTCCTGTGAGTTCATTACTGGTGTATAAAAAAGTCATAGATTTCTGGGTGTTGATTTTGTATCCTGTTACATTGACACATTCATTTATTAAGTCTAGTAGTTTTTTTATGGAGTCTTTAGGGTTTTCCATGTACAATATCATGTCATCTACAAATAATGTCTATTTTACTTCTTCTTTTCCTATTTGGATGCCTTTTATTTCCTCTTCTTGTCTGATCTCTATGGCTAGCACTTCCAGGAGTGGTGAAAGAGGGCATCCCTGTCTTTTTCCTGTTCTTAGGGGAAATGGTTTTAGTTTTTTCCCATTGAGTATGATGTTGGCTGTGGGTTTGTTAGATATGGCTTTTATTATGTTGAGATATGATCCCTCTATTCCCACTTTGCTGTGAGTTTTTATCAGGAAAGGTTGTTGTCAAATGCCTTTTCTGCATCAATTGGTATGATTATGTGATTTTTGTCTCTCAATTTGTTTATGTGATGTATCACATTTATTGATTTACAAATATTGTACCAGTGCCGGAAACCAATCTTTGTGCCACTAATAGAGAGATGTGGAAAGGAAATCTGGAAGGCCATCAACCTTAACTACTCTGAAAGGTCGAAGCTAATCACTTACTGTTTAGTTGAAACATTGTTAGCCAGAGCAGGCTCCACTTCTGTTTGTCTCATATAAATTTCTGTTATTGGAATTTCCTGCCTAAAGGTTGTGGGTGAATCCCACAGTCTCAATAAAAGGGATAGCAAGGTCAGAGTGGGGGCAGTCTTCCCACTAGAGGTTGGCTCCCGCCTGGCCCCCAGTATTCCCAAATTAATACTTTTCTAGTCTCTTTTCATTTGTGTGCGGCCTTCTCCAGAACCCGAACCCTGAACTGGAACCCTGAACCACGCGGGACGTGAAAGGGGTTCCCACATCTGGCGCCTGACTGCGGGACGTCTGGAGGAGAAGGTATTTTTCACCTAAGAGCGAAGGAAGGAAAAAATACACTGAGAAAAGGTGTGGAAAATTCACCGAGAAAAAGGTGAGGGAGGTTCACCGCACTCAAAGCCCACGGACTAACTGCAGAGTCGCGAACTGTAAGTAGGGTGGTAACGTCTCTTTCAACCAGGCTAATGGGGAAGAATTAGGTATGTGGCTTCTTATTCAAATTAAAATCTTAATCGGTATTTGGAATTTAAAATCTTTAGTAAGAATTGAAACTCCACTGCTGACACCACCTCTGGTGCGGAGAAATTCAAAGGTGGCAGGAGAGGGCAGGGCTATCTGCTCTCCCGCAATGAGATTACTTAAAGTTTCATTTAAAAATTACAAAAGAACTCGCAGGGAAATGCAAATCTTGGCCAAATTGGGTGTTAGTTATTACTTCGGAAAGCGAAAAAGAAAGGAAAAATTTAAGATCTATCTTTTAAGCATGAAAAGAAATTGGGCCACATCTGTTGCTGAAATTTCCCCCGAAGTAAGCAGAATGTGGGGAAAGGGAGACACGTGGAGATCCAATATGGAAGCCCACTTTCCCAGTATGCTAGTTTGAAGTTTCCTTTCTCGCCATGAAAAAGTCTTAAAAATTTAGAAATGTGTCTGGAATTTCTGTGCTCGTGGGGAGAGAACCTAGCTGTAATACAGAATTCGCGCATGCTCTGATTTCAGACATTTAGATTGTCTTCAGCTGGAATGTCTCTGCAAAAGCTATAGAAAATGAAAAAACCAGAATGATATTCAAGCTAATTCCAGGAACAGGATTCGCATTTCCATAATAAAGAGTTTTTAAGATGCTAATGACCTCAGTCAAAGTTAACTTTTAAGGCCTTCAAAAAAATAAGTAAATTTGTCTGTTATTGAATTTATCCAAAGTAAATGCTTTAAAATAATTATAATTGACTCTAGAATCTCAAAGAAATTGTTGAAATATAGGTAATGTATTAATTATAAAAATCTAGATAGCGCAGGTGAGGGCTGGCTTCGCCTTTTGTTAATGGAAGAAGAAGGATAGACATCCTTCCACCAGCAGGACAGGTAGACCTGTTCCTGCCAGCAGTCATTCTAAGGACAATTTTTGCATTTGAATACTTGCAGGCTTGCTACTCAATTTCCCCAGACAAAGAAAAATCATGGCCATTTTAAAAGGTCAAGCAGCTAGGCTGGGCCTGTTAATCAAAAGATAGAAACTTGTTTAATAATCTGAGTTTGCTTCCTCATAAAAAACCTAGAGGACAGAATTGAAGCTATTAATTGATTAAGAATATAAAAGTGTTATTAATCCAGGAACTGCTAAATGTTTGACTTGCCAGCTTTAAAAGTTCAAAGTGCAAATTAAATTGGGAGAAATTATATAGTTGTGGTAATTAAATGTCTAAAATATAAAAAATTGTTGAGAAAATAAAATGTGTTTCCTCTGAAAATAATTAGGAATTCAAAATAAGTTGCTTATTGGTCTAATTAAAAAAGAGGATTAATTCTCTGATCCCAACCAAATTTTTTTCTATGCAAAGACTAGTTTAAAATCTAATTGATATCAACATAATTATAAAAAGTATTATAATCTTTAAATCATATATGGATATATATATATTTGATGGGTTTTTTTCCATGTTAAAATTTCAAGGCTTTAACAGAGATGATTCTTGGAAAGCTCCAAGGGCCCATAGTAATACAAGAAATTTATTCTCTCTTCTTAAAGGAAATATTTTAAATTTAACAGATCTAATATACTTGAAATTGCATGGAAAGTCTTATCAAATAAAAGTTGATAATTATATTTTAAATGTTATGAAGGTTTTTGCCTCTAAGAAGGGCAAAATCAATATATTTCTTCAATATAGTCAAAATTTTCAACAGTGGTAAAATTTCAAGAAAGATAAAAGCCACAAGCAGCCTGCATTTTGAATGGGCTGGGGGTGGGACAGTGTTTGTCCTTTTGGATCTGACCAATAAGAGTCAGACATATAAGTGTTACTGAATAAGTTTCTTTGCCTTTTAATTAAAAATACCTACTTAAGTTACCATATACATTAGCTTTTATAATATAATCAAGATCTCATATAAATTAAGTTACATGAGAAGCCAATGTTTAAGTAATTGAATCCAAGTAAAATCTAAGAACAGTTAAGACAGCCACCATTACTGCCTGACTTTGGTAGCCGCCTGCATTCTTAATTCCGCTAGAGGCTAGGCAACATTTTTGGCTTGTGAATCAAACTTAAACATCAACTAAATTTGCTTTGCTTTTAAATGAAGATACCTACTTTAATCACTTAAATAAGTTAGCTTTTTAAATTATAATCAAGGTTTTCAGCTAAATGAAAAGCCAATATTTTTATAAACAATTCTAATAAAGAGCAGAAACAGCGAGTGAGATTTTTGTTTGCAATATAAATTTGACTGTCTTTTAAAAGAACAGATTAGACAGCCGCCATGTTGGCCACATGACTTGCTGGTCCCCTTGGAAGCCATAGGGGCCAACCCCTTCCTTTGGAATAAGCCCGTGTCTTTGTAAATAATATGATTAAGTATTCTAAGTTACTGCAGGCCTTCCCATGGTCCCTCTGTGGATGCAAATAAAGCCTAAGGGGATAGTCCTTAAAAAAATAAAATTCCAGCTTAATAAAAAGGAGAAATTTGAAAATTTTTGAAATCTCTTTCACTGGTATTTATAGGATAAATTGAGGATTGTTATTAAAATATTAAATTAATTCGTACTAGTGGTCACTCACCATAATCTTAAGAGAAATGCCAAAAATTTTTAAATGAAACTCTATGTAGTCTGAAAATTATTTTTGAAGGAAATAAGGAGAGGTTTCCTTCAAATGTCGTAAGGATTATAATTGATAACCAACACATTAGGCCTCAGAAGGTGTAGATAAGAAAAGATTGTCTTAAAACTTTAAATGACTTTCAAAAGTTATTAGGGGACATTAACTGGTTAAGACCTTATCTGAAGATCTCTACAGGAGAAATGACTGTTAGGTCAGGCAGGGGGGAAGTCCAGAGCCTATGCATGCATCTGCAAGGTAGATGGTGACAGAGATAACTGGTGCCTTCCTAGACCCCTGGCCCAAGGCGAATTCCATACCTCTCATGCCCTCCGCCCTCCCCTCACTAAACAGCTGTATAAAAGAAGTGCCTACGCCCCTTCTTGGCGGGAACTTCCCTGGCCCACCCTCAGACCAGCGAATTTCGCCCGGGAGCTCAAGATTAAAACCTCCCCTTTCTAATGGCCTGGACTCTCTGTGTTTTGTCTCCTGCGTTGTCAAAAACCTTACATCTCCTGCCAGACCCAGGTGGGGGCGAGTTCCCTGTTTGACCTTTAATGGTCCGGGGCCCCCCCACTCCCCCTCTTCTTCTTTCTTCCTGGCTCAGGATACTCAGCCTTCTTCCCTTGGCTAGGCAACGTCGGCGGTAAGTCCCAACCCATGCTAATTCCTGGTGGTTTTTCCAGAGTCTCTGTCCATAAATCGCGGCCCATGTCAGAGATTGCCTTCGGGGCATAGCCCTCCGGGCCTCTCCAGGAGAGGTTCCGAACCTGGGGAGGCAATGAAGACATTCCTGCTCCCCTCGTTTCCCGGTCTCTGGCCTCACTCCGGACCCCAGGAAGTAGAGGAGACGTCCTCTACTGTCCCTTGGGTTCCCTGTTGTAGCATTGGCTCAGGGATTGGGACGCTGGTCCTTGACCTTTTGCTACCCGACCCCAGGAATTGGAATGGGCACTCACCAAAGACACCTCTAGGGTGTCCTCACCAATCTGGCTACTTCTGTAACGTGGCATGGCCTCAGTGGGTCCAGATGACCCTGAAAGCGGGACTAACTGACCTCGGTAATTACTGCCAACGAGCCGGGAAGTGGCCCGAGATTCCATATGTCCAGGCCTTTTTCTTTTTCTATCTGCGCTCCTGTCCCTCCCTCTGCTCCTCCTGTTCCACAGCCCAGGTTCTCCTAGCTCGCGAGAAACCCCCTCTGCCTACTGACACCCCTCCACTTTCCACCTTATCTGAACCCCCTGAGGATCTTTCCTTCCCTCCAACTCATCCGCCTCCTTACTCCGCAGCTTCTTCTGCCATACCTCCAGTTCCCACCCTTCCCCCATCCTCACTCCCCGACCTCCATCCGCCATCCCCTCCCCCAGGGCCTTCTCCCTTATCTACTGACCTTCCCCTTCCCCCACCCCCGCCTGCTTCCCCAGTCAGCAGGCACACCCTCTCCCAGGCTCCTCCTCTCCTCTGCCCCCTCCGGGAAGTTGCAGGGGCTGAGAGAGTGGTCCATGTTCCCTTGTCTCTGTCGGATCTCTCCCAGATTGAGAAGCGGCTGGGGTCCTTTTCTGCCAACCCCACCGCGTTTGTCAAGGAATTTCGATACCTTTCTCAGGCCTATGTCCTCACCTAGCATGACATCCATGTCATTCTTTCTTCCACCACGCAGATCAGATCCACCTTACAGAGGCCTCTATGCTGGTGGGGGCCCAGGCTGTTCCTCGTCAGGAACCAGGCTGGGAGTACCAACTAGATACCCCCAAAGGGCGAGATGGGCACTGATGTCACGACCAGATGCTCCAATGCCTGATAGCCGGCCTACAGGCCATCTCCCACAAGGTAGTTAATTTTGACAAGCTGAGGGAAATTACTCAGGGACCAGATGAGAAGAACCCCGCGGTCTTCCTTAACAGGCTGACTGAGGCTCTGACCTTATATACTCCTCTGGACCCTGGGTCCCCGGCCGGAGCGACAGTTTTAGCCACTCACTTCATTTCGCAGTCGGCCCCAGATATTCGAAAGAAATTAAAAAAGGTGGAGGATGGCCCTCAGACTCCTGTTCAGAATCCAGTGAATATGGCCTTTAAGGTTTTAATGCCCGTGAGGAGCAGGCAGAGTAAGCCCGCCTTCAACAGGAAGTGAGTCTGCAAACCCAAGCCTTGCTACCTTGAGGCCGACGGCAGCCATGCATAGTCCAAAGGGGATTGTGCATGGTGGGGGTGCAACAAAAGGAAGAACACCACCTGGAAGATGCTTCAAGTGCGGGAATGAGGACCACTGGGCAAAGCAGTGCGCCCAGCCCCAGGTTCCAACCAAGCCCTGCCTGGCGTGCAGTTGCAACTGCTCCTGGAAAAGTGACAGCCCTCAGCATCTCAGCATAGAGAGGCTGCCCTTCCAGGTAATGACCCGCCACTGGCTATGCTGGAACTGACTGAAGACTAGAGATGCCAGGACTCAACGACCTCCATTACCCTCGCCGAGCCCAGGGTAATGCTCAAGGTAGCGGGTAAGCAGGTCTCCTTTCTGGTGGACACGGGGCTACCTTCTCTGTCCTGTCCTTTTTCCGGGCCACTCTTCCCTTCCACGATCTCGGTCATGGGTACTGATGGCAAATCACCTTTTAATGCTCTGAAAACTGCTCTGTCCTCAGCACCTTCTCACCCCGCCCTCTCCCCCACTCCACCCTCCCTAGAGAACAACTTTCTTGCTGGCACAGGCTTATCAGAAACTCAGTTTTGAATTCAAGCAGTTAGAGGACTGTTCCCTCCTCCCTCTGTCTTTTCTAAATATTTTAATTGCTAGACATGTTTAGAAATATTTAATGGAAGGTTGTTGAAAGAAAGAAGTTCTAAAGTTAACTGTTGACAAGAACTGTAGAAAGATCCACTATACCAGGCCCCCTCTCCTCACCCTCCCTCGTTCGCCAGGTTTTTGTGGGGTTTTGTTCTAAGCTCTGGGATACCCTTCTAGCATCTCTCTCTCTCTCTCTTCCCCCCTCCCGGACATCTCTAAGCTTTTCCAACTATTTACTGATGAGAAACAGGGAATAGCTATGGGGGTCCTCACCCAGCCCCTAGGGCCAGGTTTCA
The DNA here is from genome assembly GCA_026230045.1 of Corynorhinus townsendii. Lineage (NCBI taxonomy): Eukaryota > Metazoa > Chordata > Mammalia > Chiroptera > Vespertilionidae > Corynorhinus > Corynorhinus townsendii. The sequence continues at coordinate 4,479,067 of JAPDVU010000016.1, forward strand.
CCCCTGTAGCCTACCTGTCCAGACAGCTTGATCCCATGGTTTGGGAATGGCAGCCCTGCAGCCGCTGTTTTCATCAAGGAGGCCCAGAGGATTTGCCTCTAGCAACCCTTACAGATCTTCTCCACCCATAGATTACAGGATCTTCTGTCCCACCGATCCTTATCTCTCCTTGACCCCTCTCACATGCAGATACTCCATCTCCTGTCCCTCAAGAATCCTGACATCTCCCTAACTCAGTCCCCAGCCCTGAACCTGGCCACTCTCGTTCCCGCTGCCTCCACCCAACCTGCGGCAATGCACTCCTGCCCTGAGGTAGTCGAGGCCCTCACTCAACCTCGGGCGGGACTCTCAGACCTTCCTCTCTCTAATCCTGACTTAACTCTGTTTGTGGATGGAAGCTCTTGCCTAGACCCCCAGGGACATCGGAAAGCCTCCTATGCGGTAGTAACACTCGAGCGGACCCTGGAGGCGGCCTTCATAAATAACAAGATCACCCTTCCCAAGGCTCAGGTAGGGGCCATTGCCCAACAGGTCCACTGGTCATTGCACATTGGACTGCTGGCACTTTGGAGGTTCCTCGAACCCCTCTTCACCTCACCCACACTGCGAGACGCAGTCACGAGTGCCTGCTCCTCCTGCTACATATGTGTAGCTGTGGCCCTCCCACCTCCATACAATGAGACAACAGCCCAGCTTTTATATCAAGGGTCCTTCAGCAGGTTAGCACCTCTCTTGACATCTCCTGGAAACTGCACATACCCTACCACCCACAATCAATGGGTAAGATCGAGAGGATCAACAACCACCTTAAAGGCCATCTAACTAAACTCTCTCTAGAAATTTGCAGCTCCTGGCCATACCTCCTGCCCATGGCCCTGACCGGAATCCGGGCTACACCAAGGAGTCCCACCTTTTTACCTGCCCTGATTCAGGCAACTGTTCTGGGAACACGCTGACAGGTTTCTGCCCAGGCCAGAACCAGCTGACCAAGGCTCCCGAGGACCAGCCCTCCAGCCGGGGGACTCAGTCCTCCTTAAGAATCTACATCCCAAGGCCTTGGAGCCCAGGTGGACGGGACCTCACACAGTAATCCTCACAACCCCCACTGCAGCCAAACTACTTGGCGATCCAACGTGGCACCACCTCTCCAGACTGAAGAGGACCCTGGAGCAGCATGACTTCTATAAATGTGAGGTGTTGGGCCCCACTAAGGTCCGCCTTAGCTGCCCTCCCCCTCCTCCTTCTCCTCCCAGCCCTGGGCAACCTACACCCACCCCCCACCTGCTTATGTGTGGAGGTTCAAGGTCCGTGAAACCTATGACAAGGACAGCACACAAGTCACCCGGCAGGTGGGATCTCAGGACTGCTCTCTGGTCGGATGCCAGGTGGAGATCCTGATTGCTGTCGACCTCCAGTCAGTGTCCAACAGTGGCCAACCGTATGCCTGTTTTGCTTAGGACCAACGGAACCCAGACAGGTGTAATTGAGACATCAACTCCTATGGGGGTTGCCACTGGTCAGGCTGTGTCATCCATGATGCCTACAATGAGGTCAGGTCTGGCCCCTTTTTCTGGAAGGACGGGACCTTCTACATCAGGGCCCAGAACCCCTGGGACCAGCGATGGGTTGTGGGTGTTATGGGAAAACTATATGGGAGAGGTTGGAGCTCGACCCCTTCAGGGACCATTTACATCTCCCGGGAATATGTGATGGCCCAGGAGGGCCAAATCCAGGTCTCTAACAGCATCCTACAGGCTGAACATTCCCTTAAAGGGAAGCTGCCTGATTCCACCTGGGTAGAAGTCCTGTCTTCTTGGCTCCAACTCATCCAACACACTCTACTATTCCTTAAAGAGACCCGCACCCTGCCCAATGTCTCGCACTGCTTTCTATGTGTCTCTCTCCAAAGACCTTTGCTGGCTGCCATCCCACTCATGACTCCTCCAGGAACCCAAGGACACGGTGAATGTCAGCCTCCCCTGGCTGGCATTCCCCTCTGGGAACCCGAAACTACAGAACCCACCTTGCCCCCACGGATATGCTACTAGACCAGCAACCCGGTAACTGTGGGACGGGTCACCTGGAACTGTACCCAAAACCACACTGCAGCCAGTCCCACCAAGGCCAACCCAGGTACCTTCTTTTGGTGCAACGGCACCTTAAGCAACTGCATAAACTCCTCTGACCCCAGGCCTTGCTTCGTGATCATAGTAGTTCCCCAACTAACCTTGTATGGAGAGTCGGAGCTTGCTTGGTTGCTCCCTTCATTCCACCCCCAGGCCTGCCGGGCCACCTTCCTCCCTGTCATGTTGGGGGTAAGTATGGCTGCCTCCGTAGGCCAAGCTGGGGGGGCTCTCGGGAACAGCATAATCTCTGCTCAGGATTTCAATGACAAACTCCAGATAGCCTTGGAGTCTACTACTGCCTCCTTAGCCTCCCTGCAGCGGCAAGTAACATCTGTAACCCAAATAGCCCTGCAGAACCAGGGGGCCCTAGACCTTCTTACTGCGGAAAAAGGAGGAACCTGCACGTTCCTTCAAGAAGAATGCTGCTGCTACATCAATGAGTCCAGAGTGGTGGAATAGAACTTGCAGACCCTGACTGAGCTGAGTGAAGAATTACATGCAAGACACTCCCAGGACAACCCTTTTTGGCTGGCTCCAAAGCCCTTTAGCTACCTGGATCCTACCCCTGATAGGGCCCCTAATTCTCAACTGTGTCTTTTTTCCCCTAGCTCCCTGTCTCCTCAAATTCATCTGCTCCCGGATCGCGGAAATGTCTTGCGTGACTGTAAACCAGCTCCTGCTCCACCCCTACACTCGGCTGCCCTCTGACCTGCCTCTGCCTGACCCTGGCCTTTAACATCCCCCACCCTCTTCGCCCCTGGTCAGCAGGAAGTAGCCAGGATGATTTCGGCTCCCCCTATCACCAAAAGGCCAGGATGTTAGGTCAGGCAGGGGGGAAGTCCAGAGCCTATGCATGCATCTGCGAGGTAGATGGTGACAGAGATAACTGGTGCCTTCCTAGACCCCTGGCCCAAGGCGAATTCCATACCTCTCATGCCCTCCGCCCTCCCCTCACTAAACAGCTGTATAAAAGAAGTGCCTACGCCCCTTCTTGGCGGGAACTTCCCTGGCCCACCCTTGGACCAGCGAATTTCGCCCGGGAGCACAAGATTAAAACCTCCCCTTTCTAATGGCCTGGACTCTCTGTGTTTTGTCTCCTGCGTCATTGCAAACCTTACAATGACAAATTTATTAAATTTACTTAGAGGTGACTCTAATCTTTCCTCTCCCCGAACATTAACAGATGAAGCTAGGAATGAGTTGCTAAGAGTGGAGCAGGCAATTTCATCAGCCCAAGTAGCATGGGTGCAACCCGAATTACCTTTATTAGGACAAATTAACCCTACTGCAAATAGTCCCACTGGAGTCATCTTCCAAAATAAAAATTCTCCTGCCATTATTGAATGGGTCCACCTAGGGCATTGGTCGGCAAACTCATTAGTCAACAGAGCCAAATATCAACAGTACAACAATTGAAATTTCTTTTGAGAGCCAAATTTTTTAAACTTAAACTATATAGGTAGGTACATTGTTATTAACTTAATTAGGGTACTCCTAAGCTGGCCTTTGCTAAAAACTCAAGGGGCCAAAGAGCCGCATGTGGCTCGCGAGCCGCAGTTTGCCAACCACTGACCTAGGGCATCAATCCTCTAAAACAGCGGTTACATATGTAGAACTAATGGCCCAATTAATATTTCAAATCAGAAAATGCTGTCTAAACAATTCTCAATCACTCGACAGCAAGCAAAACAGATTATTAAGGAATGTCCCACTTGCATGTTATATCTACCTCAAGGGCCTAACACAGGAATCAACCCTAGAGGTTTGCACAGAGACCATATCTGGCAAATGGATGTAACGCATTATACTTCCTTTGGATGCCTTGTGGCATTACATGTCTCTGTAGACACCTTTTCAAAAGTCCTATGGGCTACTGCATCTATAGGAGAAACGGCAAAACAGGTTATTAATCATTGCCTAGCTGCTTTTGCTGTCATGGGAGTTCCAAAAATTATTAAAACTGATAATGGGCCTGCTTACGTAAGTGGTCAATTCCAGGAATTTTGTAAAAGATGGAAAATTCAGCACATTACAGGAATACCATATAATTCCCAAGGACAGGCCATTATTGAACGATAGCGTCAGCTGCTAAAATCCCTACTTGAAAAACAAAAAGGAGGAATTATGGAGAAATCACCTGCCAGTAGGCTGCACCAAGCCTTAATTACTTTAAATTTTTTCACTTGTGATGCTGATGGAATGACACCTATGGAGCTACATTGGTGTCAGAATAAAACAAAAGAAAATGGTCTAGTTAAATGGAAGAATCCCGAATCTGGTTTATGGAAGGGACCTGATCCATTATTAACCTTTGGCAGAGGGTATGCTTGTATATTTCCAGAGAATTTTTCCAAACCCGTGTGGATTCCTGCTAGAAATATTAAACTGCAACAGGGATCCAAGAGAAACTAGCCAGACTAATAAGGACCTTGTGCCTGGAGCCACACCATACAGCTGCAGACAATCAACTACCTCAGCCACAGAGAGCAGCGACTCCAAGCAATCCACTGAAGATGAGCAAGAGGAGGACAAGCCGGACAACAAACAGCCCGGAGACCACCTGAGGCATGGTGAAAAAGATGGTACAGACGCCTGAGAACATCTTTCCTCCCATGCTAGGAGTGATCAGCTGTACGGTAACATTACCTGGGGGCAAATGGGGAAGTATTTTGGACTTATGATTCCTGACCCTTCATGGGTAAGAACCCTTACGTGGGCTGATCCCCCGCCTAATGTAGTATCCAAGAGGAACATGGGTGAGGAAAGGAACTGGGGACTATTCACTACTTGCTCCTGGGAGAGGTGTAGAAAATGTAACTAAGACCTTGTCTACACAAAAAGAAATTGACAGCCAGTTTGAAATTGAATTGCCATGACCTAGAGCAAAGGATATCCTTATATGATATTATTCTACAATGTCATTATAATTTTTGATATTTTACAACAGCATATTGTACAATTATCCCAAACAAACTTACAAACTAATTCTTTGTGTAATGTTTGGCAGCATTTTACACACACACACACACATAAAAAGGACATGAAAGGATTTAATCCCTTCCAGAAAGAAATTAAGGCCTCCCTAGGAAGGCACTTGAGCATTCTATATTGGCCTCTTTTGCCAAGAGGGACCCTCCCACAGCTGTTGCCTGAGCTTTTGTTCATACTGAGGTTGAAGCCTCGTAGTGGCTGGTACCATGGATCTGTCTCTGGCCCAATGGCGTGAGCTGGGCCCTCCCTGTGTTACAGAGAACCGGAATAATCAAACAATGCTGGAGAGTTTGGAGAAACACTTTATTTACCGCGGTGGCTTAGAGAAAATGAATTCAAATTCTAAGTCCCGGCTACAAGCAGAACTTCCCTTTTTATTAAAGAGCCAGCTCTTTGTGCACTTAGTGGTTATCTTGCTGCTGGCCTTGAAAACAACACAGTTCTATCCAATTAAAAAATGCACCTGGCATGGCATTGCAAGTATGGGCATATCTAGTCTGCGGCCTACAAGGTCAGACAGTTAAGTTTATCTTCCTCATTATTCAAGCAGGCTAAAGCATGTTAGAAAGCAAAGTAAGTTTTCTTAGAATAAGAGTCTGTCTAAAAAAAAAAAAGCAGAGAATTCCAAACAGTAGTTTTTACAAAACAGGGGTTTGCCTCCTCATTCCCCCGCCTTGTCCCACAAGCTTTTCAGCCTTGTGGTACAATAACCACGGGATGTTATGGTGAACAGGGGTGTCAAAACTCTTTTACTGCTTCCTGCTGGAAAGGGACACCGTCCAAAGGGTTAACATCCCATTTCTTCCTTTTGGAGAGGTTTGTAGGGAATTCTTCTGGCTTGTAGGACCATTTGAAGTTTAAAGGCATCTAGATGGGATGAGATAAAGTGAGTTAACAAATTTAGAAGACATGGTCCTAGGGTTATGGCTATGAGTAGCATTAACAGTGGTCCTGTCAATGGAAGGAGCCATTTCCAGACTCCTCCCCCCCCCCCCATGCAGCCCAGGTCTCAGATAACTCCTGTCTTATTTTTGAAGCTCGATCAGCTAGTTTCTTGGCCCCATCCCTTACAATACCAGACTGGTTAGCATAAAAACAGCATTCTTCCTCAAGAAACAGGCACAGCCCCCCCTTTCTCCGCCATGAGAAGGTCTAGTCCTCTTTGATTCTGGAGAGTAACGGCTGCTAGTGAGTCAATCTGATCCTGTACTGCAACAATACTTTGAGCTATTTCTTCTAAACTGTCAGCAAGGTCTTTGGATAGACTCTGATAGTAGGAGAGGGAAGTTGCCAGTCCCCCTATTCCAGTGCTAACCCCTGCTGAAATGCCAAGTGTTATAAGGAGAGGGATTAGTTAGACTACTCTTTTGTATTGGATATGGTGTGTTACCAGAACAGGCAAGGACTGACTAGAATCAGACCATGCGTGCAGAGAGGTGGGGGCTGCCGTGTAGCTTGTACATGAGAGCGGAAGACAGAGCCAGCACACCCTGGCTAGGGCTGGATTGGTCTGATTTAAGAGGGAAAGGGTAAGGTTAAGCGTTCGGTAGAGATAGTGAGGACTTAGGAAGCTCTCAAGGGGCAGAGTGTAGACCTGTGAGTGGTCGAGATTAAGAGAGTTCAGTAACAGTGAAAGAATTAGCTTCATCGTGTTCCTTTGCTGTGCAAGAAGCAATAATTTTATGGTGCCTCTGTGTTCCAGCAAGGGCAGAAGAGCTCTCCTCCTGGGACTAGCCTCCAGTTCCGGCGGCAGTCATAAAAAGACAAAATGAGAATTACTAGAAAGATAAAAACAATAATTATCCAGAAATACCAGAGCATTTTGCATTAAGAGAAGATAAGAAAGAAAGATTAGTGTAAGAAAGAATTCAGCAGGGCATTTCTGAATCCCTTTGAGCAGGTTGATCAGCCAGGTCCGTTGTTTTCTTGAGGGTGATCCGCAGTGGGTGTTTCTGGTCAAAGGTCACCTTCCACTCAGGCTGGACGTCGCTCAGCTGGTGGGCTGATTTCACCCGAGAGTGGTGAATCCAGTTGTTCAGTCCTGCAACCTTGAGAGCTGTGGGAGTGCTTAGTATGATTGGATAAGGTCCCTTCCAAATTGGCTTAAGGGGCTCTTTTTTCCAGTCTTTTACCCAAACCTGGTCTCCAGGTTTATAAGGATGTACAGCTATTCCTAGAGAGATGGGTAGTCGGTCAGTAACCCATCAGTGGACCTCAAGGACAGTTTTTCCAAGTCCTTGTAGTTGCTTCTGGATTTCTAAGTTTCCTATTTCCCCCAAATCTCCCTTTGGCCGAATTAAGGGAGGGGGTCTACCATATAGAATTTCAAAGGGAGAGAACCTACCCTGGCCCTCGGGGCACAGCGTACCCGCAGGAGTACAAGAGGCAAGATATCTGTCCAGGGTAGGGTTGTCTCTTGGCATAGCTTAGCCATAGCCTATTTTAGAGTCCGGTTCATGCGCTCTACTTTCCCTGAACTCTGAGGCCTGTAAGCTGTATGTAGGTTCCATCTAATTCCTAAAGCCTTAGTTACCTGTTGTACTATTTCTGCTACAAAGGCTGGGCCATTATCAGAACCTGTGGTCAGAGGCATTCCATACCGCGGAATTATGTCTTTTAACAATGCCTTAGTGACTTCTCTCACCTTCTCTGTGAGAGTGGGATATGCCTCTACCCAGCCTGAAAAGGTACAAACAAAGACTAGCAGGTATTTATTTCCTCTGCTAGGCCCTATTTCTGTAAAATCTACTTCTAAGTCCTCAAAGGGAGCTTGCCCACAACGCTGAACTCCTATCGGTCCCACAGGACCCTGTTTGGCATTGTTCTGTGCACAGAGGAGGCAACGCTGAGAAACTGAGGCGCACAAGGAGGGAAGACGGGCAATTAGGTAATATCTGCCTAACAAAGCTTCTAGAGCAGTTTTCCCTAAATGAGTAAGTTCATGCTGCTGGAGGAGTACCTCATGGGCTAACTGTTCTGGGACATAGACCCTATGATCTGGGAGTATCCACCAACCTTCTTTTGTTCTTTTGCCCCCTTCTTGCTGAGCCCATTCCTCCTCCTGCGGAGTGTACTTTGGAGGTTCAGGTAATTCGGGGGCTAACATGATCCGTGCCGGTGCTGCTTGTCCTTTGGCAGCCTGCTTTGCTGCGGCGTCAGCACGCTGGTTTCCTTCTGACACCGAGTCTTTCCCTTTCTGGTGACCTTTGCAATGAATGACGGCTATTTCCTTAGGCTCCCATACTGCTTCTAGTAGCTTTAAAATCTCATTTTGATTTTCTATTCTTTTTCCTCCTGCCGTCAGGAGCCCCCTTTCCTTGTATATAGTCCCATGAATATGCAGGGTAGCAAAGGCATAGCGTGAATCAGTGTAGATGCTGGCATGCTTATCCTTACTGAGTTCTAAGGCTCTAGCGAGTTCTGCCCTCTGCTCTGACCATCCTTCAGGCAGGGCCTGTGCTTAAATTGTCTCAAAATCTGATACCACTGCATACCCAGCTCGTCTTTATCCTTCATCTAAGAAGCTACTGCCATCTGTGAACAATACCAAGTCTGGGTTTGGCAGGGGCCTATCCATTAGATCTGGCCGGCTGGAGTAAACCTCCTCTAGGACTTCCAGGCAATCATGTTCAGGGGTCCCCTCAGCAACGGGTAGAAAGGTGGCAGGATTAAGAGTTCTTACTGCTTCTAATCGTACCCACAGGTTGTCACTTAACAATCCTTGGTATTGAGTCAACCGAACATGAGTTAGCCAGTGCTGTCCCTTAGCTTCCATTAGAGTAATAACAGAATGAGGTACTTTTACATTTAAGTTTTGTCCCAGGGTAAGCTTATCTGCTTCTTTGACTAATAATGCTGTGGCTGCAAGGGCCCTGAGACACAGGGGCCACCCAGAGGCAACTGGGTCAATCTGCTTGGAGAGATAGGCTACTGGTCTTTGCCAGGGTCCAAATTCCTGGGTTAGAACTCCTAGGGCTACCCCGTTGTTCTCATGGACGAAGACATTTAAGTCCCATGTCACATCTGGTAGCCCTAGTGCAGGGGCCTCAGTGAGCTTTGCCTTTATGCTGATTAAGGCTTTCTCCTGCTCAGGGCCCCATACAATGGGTGCCTTCTCTTCCCCTTTTAAAGCTTCATAGAGGGGCTTGGCCAGGCCTGAAAACCCTGGGATCCAGATTCGACAGAACCCTGCTGCTCCCAGGAATTCCCGAATCTGCCGCCGGGTGCTAGGGACTGGGATGGCACATACTGCCTGCTTTCTTTCAGTCCCTAGCCTTCATTTCCCTTTGGTAATTTGGAAGCCTAGATACTTGACTTCCTTCTGACAAATCTGTGCCTTTTTCTTGGACACTCTAAAACCTGTTTCAGTTAACAGTCTCAGGAGGGCTCGTGTCCCTTCCCAGCACTGAGCTCGTGTTGAACTGGCTAGTAGGAGGTCATCTACATACTGGAGTAGAACACACGCCAAGTCCTGTCCTGGGAACTTAGATAAATCAGATGCCAGTGCTCCACTAAAGAGAGTAGGGGAGTTTTGAAATCCTTGTGGAAGTCTGGTCCAGGTGAACTGCTCCTTGGCTCCCGTATTTGGGTTTTCCCACTCAAAGGCAAAAAGTGGCTGGCTGATGGGGGCTAATCGGAGGCAGAAAAAGGCATCTTCCTCTAATTCAGGCTCTAAAGGTGAGGCCTTTGACTGAGGGGCATAAAGTCTCCATTCTTCCTCCCGGGGCACTGCTAAGGACAGGATCATTGGAGAAGTCTCCTCACTTAGGCAAAGCTGTGCTGAGCCATTTGGAGCAAAAGTGATTTCTGCTCCCATTTTGGCTAAAAGGTCTCTACCCATCAGAGGTACTGGACAGTCTGGCAAATACAGGAATTCATGAATTACTCGGTGGCCGCCAAGTTGGCATCAGCAAGGCCGGCAGAATGTTCTATGGGTCTGGTCCCCAGTAGCTCCAATTATGGTGACCTCCTTTCCTGAGAGAGGCGCTACTTTCTGTGTAACTATTGAGTGCTCTGCTCTTGTATCAACCATAAAGTCCACAGTCTGGCCCCCAATTTTCATTCTGACCATGGGCTCGTGGGGGCCCAACTGAAAAGAGCCCGGTCTGTCCTAGTCAGAGTCAGTTGCTGGCAGCCCAATAAGGTCTGCTTCAGGTGGCTCTGGTTGATAGCGACTGGGTGGAAAAGGGGGCCCTGTTTTTTTGCTCTGTCGTTTGGGACATTCATTTTTCCAGTGCCCTGTTTCCTTACAATAGGCACACTGGTCCCGTCTCAGACTTGCTCTTCCTTTCCCTCTTGATCTGTCTTCTTGCTTCCCTTTTTGGGCTGTCTGGGGGCCCGAACCTCTGAAAGCCGCTGCTATCACATTGGCCCTTCTTTTTATTCTCTTTTCCTCCTCTTTTGTTGCTGCCATGTCTCGACTGATGAAAACCTTGTTGGCTATCTCTAGCAGCTCACTAGCATTTTTTCCTGCAAATCCTTCCAGCTTTTGCAACTTTCTCCTGATATCAGGCTGGGCTTGGCCTACAAAAGCAGCATTTACCATGGTTTGAATGTCCGGGGCCTCAGGGTTAAAGGGAGTGTAGATCCGGTATGCCTCACACAGTCTCTCATAGAAAGCTGCTGGACTTTCATCAGGCTTCTGGAAAACCTCAGAGATTTTAGCCATATTGGTGGGCTTATTGGCTCCGGCCCTGACCCCCTTCTTAGCTTGCTTCTGCCCTGCCTGCCTCTTCACTCCTGCTACTAAAACCTTACTCTGTCCCTTCTTACACACGCAGAACCGGACCCAAGGTGGCAAGGTTTGAGCAATTTCTAACCAGCTGTCTATGTAGGGAAACTGATCTGGGTGTCCAGGATCCCCTGTGACTACATTCCAGACCGCCCTGACCAATCCTTCATCCAAAGAGCCTTCCAAGGGCCGGCCAACCCCAAAGACTAGCCATTCCACTTCACAGAATTTCCTCAATGTTTCAGAATTCATTTTAATTCCATAATCTCTATCAAATCCCTTTTTTAAAAATTTTCAACATGCAATTGAGAACAGTGGGTTTACTCTGTCCCAACCCCATGATGATCGGTGGCACGAGACAGACAAGGGAGGGGGTGACCTGTTTTCACAGATCCTCACTCAAATGCCCGCCTGGCCGCGTCCCTTGGGAGCTTAGATTCGTCTTAGCTAAGGTGCACCCGTATAAACCCCGGGCCTGGTCACCTCCACGTGGGAGTGAGTCACCGTTATGCCATATGACGAATCGCAGAACTGCAGGTTGGGGCCCAATCAGACTCCGTAACCAAGGTCATGGAGCCACACAAAGGATAAGAGAGGGCAGGCCCTCTCCCTCCACACTCACACACTTTCACCAGACATTCA